>CM077015.1:80721729-81466671 GCA_039090855.1 Macrothele yani | reverse complement strand
GACGAAATAATTTTCGGCGATAGTTTAGTAAAATATGTTGTTGCGTAACAATGAAATTAGCTATTGTTGCACCACTTCATGGAACAGCTTTCAAAAATCAGGTTTCAAATAATGGTTTTGTCTACTTCTGTTACCCATTTTTGTTACATCCATTTTTTCTTTACTTGGGATTTACTTTACTTCTGTCGGGAAAGATGAATAGCATCAAGGAAAAAAAGAGCTTCTCCTTTCATAAAGATTTTAGTTTAAAGAACCATAAGCTGCCAAACAGCAAGACACAAAAAGGAATTATAACAAAGAATGATTAAATAGCATTGGCAATTATCTAAGTAACACTACACTTTTTCTTCATCAACAGTTCTCTTTCTTTTACAGTAATACCGTTGAATAACGGTCACTTCTTGGACTGGGAAAAAGTGACCGTTGTTAGTGAGGTGCCGTTAGCCTGAGGTTAGGCCTAAGTTATGATTGCTAGGCCATTGTGTTTCTGCAAAAGCATTATGAAGCTTATGCACAATAAAGAAAATGTTACAGTGCTTTTTACAAATGCTGTCTGCTGAATAAAGCTAAATATAATAAATAAATAATTCATGATGTAGAGGATTTGAAGAAAACAGTGACTGACATGTAGTGGTGTTAAAGAGCCCTTAGGAAATAGAAAGTTGGAGATAAGGGTTAGGATATGCAGTAGGAAAGAAAAATGTTAGATAGTAGAGTGTAACTTTAGCAGTTAGCTGGCCACGCACCGCAAAGCAGGAACAGAGCCTACAGGGACCAAACCAAGAAACACCACCCTCAACAGACAAAATTCCAGGCCCCATCAACCACCCTTGCAGCCCAAGGCAACTGAAACATACGTGGAAGCTGCAGCTGGCGTCACAAAGAACTAAACTTTTAACTCCTTTCTTAGCATTCAGCATACCACTGTACCAGCCATAATTCAACCCATTACACTTTCAGTAATAAACATTCTTCGTCCAGGCTACCTTATCCCTCTTACCGAGGTACCGAAGGAACTACATAAAATCCAATTACAATTATTTTATTGCACACATTTAAAACTTACAGTCATATGAAAATCCAATACACCAGGAGGAATCTGAACATATTGGTTGTAAGGCGATTCCCCCTATCAGATGTAAGAAAAGGAATAAAATATATAAAGGCAAAATGAGGTGGTTATAACAGAAGTGCCACTGATAGCAGCACAGCTTGGAAATATAATTTAATGATAGGATTAAGATTCATTATGGAGATCAGGATGATTTACAATGTAATTTTTTGCAGAGACAAGGAAAACTTTTTTGATATTTTCCAGAGATCTGATGCTCTGTATGAGATTATTCTATAGGGTAATTGGCTTTATACAATATGCTATTTAAACCATAATTAATTAAGTCTAACAGACAGTAGATGCAAATTCTTGATAGCAACAGATCTGGTAAAGACAGCATAATCCAGATATTTGATGTCAGATTGAAAAATAGGCAGTTTAAAGATGCATTATTACAAAAAATATACCTAGTTTCAAGATAAAAAATTTCATGATTTTTTAGAATATTTAGTTTTACAAATAATGGTTTTGAATGAGGCATGTAATCTGTGTTCAGCATATAGTGAACAGATTTCTTCTGTAATTTGAGCAAGCATAACTTATTGTTTGCACTTATATTTAAATACCAGGATTCCAGACAATAGGAGAGATGGGTATAAATAAAAGCATAGTAAAATGTTTTTTAGAACATTTTGTAGGGAAGAGATGGCTTAATTTTACTAAGTAGGCCAACCTGTAAGGAAACTTTTTTTTTTTTTAAACAAACTGAGCATGAGTATTCTTCCAGTTAAAGAATTCATCAAACCAAACACCAAGATACTGAACTTTGTCCACAATTTTAATTGTGAGATTATTAATCCTGACTGGAAATTTATTTAGTCATCTTTTTTTATGAACATTTCGGAAATATACGGAGTTGGTTTTTAAAATATTAAGTGATAATTTGTTAGAGCATAACTAATCAGATAAATTTCATAGATCATTATTGACCTGTACCTGCAGCTTATGCATATTATGACATTTTTGAAAAATGACAGTGTCATCAGCATATAGCAAAGCAAGGAACAAGGTGTCCATTAGATCTCCTTCAGGCATTACTGGGGTGGTTTGTTGACTGCTGTTAAGAGGTTTTGTTGTTCGGAGGTTATTGTTAATGTTAATCCTATGGAAGCTGTTCGGGTACCAATCAAAAGTTGCCATTGCTTAGAGGTTACCATTGTTCGGAGGTGTCCGTCGATGGAGAGTTTTACTGTACTATCTCAGATGTGGTACAATTAACTGTGGTCTAACATCAAATGGCACAACACATAAGGTTGTCACTTTGAGTCCTGATGATAGAAAGGCTAAAGCTACACTACATAAAATGCTGGTTGGTGAGCATGGATTGTGCCAATCATAGAGAGAGCATCAAACTCTAGACATAGGAAAACAAAGCACCAATGATCTGAAGATCCCATAAACTGATGCCACATAGTTGAGCTGCTGTATAATAGAAAACAAAAACTATCAGAATGAAGATCGAACTATGGTCTACTAGTTTTTTATTTTATTTTTTAGAAGTGAGTGAATGATTTTCAAACAGCTGCCACATATCAGTCACTTTGAAATTCAGACTGCATGTTATATGTGGTATGAAAGGTGTTTAATTTGGTGCAGTCAAATGGCATATCTGTTGCCAGTCTTTTAAAAAAGTGGAAGTGCTTAATATCAGCCAGCTCCTTTTACTTAAAAAAAAAAAATGTGACACTCATGAATTTTTCTTTAACTAGCATGGCACATATACACATTTTGAGGAATATGTCAAAAAGAAGTTGATGAACCTCTTAATAATTTAATAATGAAAGTAATGAAATTAACATAGATGCCAATCCAATATGAACTTCCCATAATTTTCCTTTTTTTTTTTTTTTTTTTTTTTTCTGATAATACAGACATGATGGAAGAAATTACTGATCCCCAAATAGCTACAATAATAAGTTTCTTTTTAAACAAAACCCTTGCAGTGAAGTATTTGACATTTTCTCTCTGTTTTTGATGTTTTTTCTATCAAAAAATAAAAACAGCTAATTTAAAAAATTGTGATCATTACCATAGCACATGGAAGGAAATTACTGCCCGTTTTTTTTTCTTTTTTCTTTTTTTGAGTAGCTCAAGCTCAATCAGATTTACCATTTTCCTACAGTTTCAGAACATAGAATTACAATTTTCTCACATCTTTAACAATGGTTCTACTTTGTACTTCCATGAAGTAGCACTCAGCCAAAGTCTTTTTTTTTTTTTTTTTTTGCTCTGTTTTCACATCATGACAATCAATCATTGTGGGGAAAAAAAAAGAAAGCTGAAACCTACAGGATGTTAGATCATTGGGTTCATTATTGTCAAGGAACTGCTCATTTTGAGCAGGCTTTTTCTTGTTTTGCTATGGTTTGTATTTTATTTATTTACTTATTTATTTATGCTGTATGCTCCCCTACATTATTTAATATCTATATTGAGGTATGTCTCAGAAAATGGTCAGCAAAGTGCAGAAGTTTGGGATTATGGATTTGGAATGATTTTGTGTACCATTTGCTGTTCACGGACAATCAAGTCATCTTGGCAGAAAATATGGATGATTTAGTTTATATGCTCTGTGAACTGATCTCTGGAATATGACCATTGGGGACTTAAAATTAACAAGAATAAAACTGAGCACTTGTCCTATGATCCCAGAAACTTCACTGAAATATCTGATAATATTACGTTGAGAAGAGTTGAGGAATTTAAATACTGTGGATCCATAATACATCAGGATGGTACATGTCATCATGACATTGATCGGAGAACTGTGGAGGGCAAGAAAGCTATTTCTGTTTTGAAATCTTGTTCTTTGGAGCAGCAATATCTTTCAAAAGAGCAAAAAGACACATTTTTTCTGTTACTGTATAGAGCATCATTTTATCTGGTGCAAAGACAGTATTGGACATTAAATAAAAGACAACAACAAACATTATTGGCTACAGAGATGGACTTTTGGAGGCATTCAGCAAGAAAATCTAGATGTGAAAAAGTGTGTAATACAAAAATTCGAGATATTACGAGTGTTAAAGTAGACATTCTTCAAAACTATTGAGATGTGGAGGTTGCAATGCTTCGGCCATGTAAGGATACTAAAATTCTGATTGAGTGGAAGGCTCTAGAAAAGAGAGATAAAGTAGATGGATGAGATTAAATCAATATTAAAAAATAATGGACTGGATGAAGTGATGGCCTTGGATAGAGAGAAGTGGAGGAAAGCCCTGGCTGAACTATATGGTCAAGGAAATTCGCTTCGTAGAGGAAATTCCTGACAATGATGATGATCCATATATATTTATCTCATATTGGTGATCATCATTTGGAGTGATAATGGTGGCAGGCCCTGTCACTGGAAACTGCAATTTGGTTGACCTTACTGGTGGCTTAAGAGGGTGCGTATAAGGGCTCCCCCATTCTATGTTTTAACTAAAAGTTTTTCTCATCTTAACACCTTCATACTGCACGAAAATCAATGGTACAGTAAACATAGATGCCACAACATGAAATTCAAAAAAATGGCATTACAAATAATGAATTTTTTTATCAGAAATATTCAACAGTAGGAAGTAGAACATAAGAATGTTAAATATTCAAACTTAAATATGTGGCAGTAATTCGGCAAATGTCACATGGTGTAATTGTTAGTTTAAAAGTAACTTCTTTATTTCTCTTAAAAATATTATTCATTGCAATATTGCAACACACACACTAAAATTTATCATACATTGGCTGAAGTTTGACATCATGTTCTGGCTAGTTTAAAATTATTGGGAAACAAGAAAGATGACACCAAGTTCTTGGATGTCTTCTGATCCTTTTCAACATGGGAAGAATTTTTCAGAAAGCAGATTTTTAGAAGAGTAAAAAAAAATCCTGCAAAAAGGAGGAAGCTTTTATGCCTCTAGTGACAAAACCACATTATTATTTTTTTTTAAATACACAATGTGCACTTGTTCTTGATGAAGTGAATGGAACCAGTTACAACAACAACAAAAAAACATTTCAACCGGGAGCTTTCTTTCTATAATGGGTAAAACATCCACAGAGTAGAAATAGCTACTTACGAGTTGCTAACAGCCCAGAAAATATGCATTACAAAAAAATAGAGAAATTGTATGCAAAATGCTCCTCATAACGGAAGACATCAAAAGTACAAGGTGTTTTTCAGATCGAACAATTAGAAATAGTGATATGTGGAAACCATAGCATTATCTGAAATATGAAATAGGTGCAAAATTTCCTTCCATTGTAAATCATGAAAAAAAGAGGTAATATGTGCAAAATATTCTCTTATAGGGAAGCTATGAGATGGAAAAAGAATTTTTTCACAGACAGTGAAAAAAAAGTTTATACATGTATGATCCCCAGTGAGAAAATTGTGCATTATTTAGGGAGGGAAATGCTTGCAATCTTTTTATCATAACCAAATAGCATATAGCATATAGCGCACGCACACACACACACACACACACACAAACTTTTCAATAAGATTTTTAGAAGTGAAGATGCAATTGCATACAAAAATGTGCATGAACACTACTGAGAGTCAGAACTGTGCATTATGGAAAATTCTAAGAAATTTCTGCAAAATGTTTCCTGAAGAGAAATTGTATCTGTTGTTAATTTTTTTTTCTAATTGATCTTTTTCAGAAGCAGAGCTGTTGAGAAAAATAGTACATTAACTTATGTTCTCCCCCTCCCCCAGCATGTAAGTTTCATGTTTTTCTGGGAGGGAAATATGCATAAAATATTTTTGTGGTCAGCAATATCTGATGCAAAAGATTTTGTCACGAGGATATTTAGATTCACAGTGATGCAGCTGCAAGACACATGTTGAAAAAACAGAAATATGTGCTTCCATCCCATTGTGCCATAAAAAAAAAAAAAAATGAAATTAGGTTTGCAAGATATTCTTTACCACAAACTCTATCTGACATAAAGACTTTTTTTTTTTTTAAATCAGGCTTTAGAAGCAGAAAATCATGTTGGGAGAAATGCAATGTGATTTTATGCCCTTAGAAGGAAAACTACATAATTTGAAAACTGAATAATTCAAAAGGCGCTTCCTTGCAAAAGTATTGAAGGAAAGAAAAAAATGTTTCCAATTGGATTTTTAGAAGCAGTGATATGGAATAAAATATATTTTGAATTCAACAGCATCTGCATTTACACCCCCGCTGTGAAATTATGGGTCGAAAAAAGACCAAAATTTAAGAGGATCATTATTCTCAGAATTTTAGGCTTTCGAGAGCAAAAAGAAGTTTTTAAACCTGATTAATGAATGCAGAAATACGGTGTTCACCCGGCTGATGGGGAGAACGTAATGATAACATAGGAATGTCCTTTTTTTTTTTTTTCTTTCAAAAGATGTGCTAAAATGTCATGTCAGTTACTGGGTTGTCAGATAAAGTTGCGTTCAATTATTTTTCCAATTATTGGAATCCTTATTTTTAATGAAAATTTTTTCACAAATCAGTCAATAATACATTATCCTTCATTGTTCACAACCTCTTGTCAACTTTCCATTAGATTTGTCAATGCCTCGAAGGTAGAAATCCCCGGGTTTTGGACTCAAAGTCATTGAGCCACCGTTTCAGGTCACTGTCGTTAAACGATACACTTCGCAGACTGTTGGAGAGTGACAGGAAAAGGTGATAATCTGGAGGGCACTTAGAGCAGGAGAATAATGAGGCTACTGTAGAATTTCCTAATCAAGATCTCGAATAGCAGTTTTGGTCAGATCAGCCACATGGGAGCGAGCATTGTTGTGAAGAAGAAACACACTGTGCTACCGGTTGGATCGTTTCAGCTGAATTGCCTTGTTGAGTCAGTGCATTTGCTGAACGTAAAGCTGTTGCAGTAATTATGGTGTTCTTTTCAAGCAATTTCCTGAAGTGGATTACACCTTCCCAATCCCACCAAACCCAGATCATGGTCTTGCGTGGGTGCAGCTCCGGACTTGGCTCGAGGTGTTGCTTGCCTGTAAAGGAAGACTCAGCCATTCTTTCCTCTCTGCTTCATATTAACATAGAGACACCATTTTTTATCGCCAGTGACGATGTGGTAAAAAAGAAATATCTGTTTGTGTCTACAAGTAGCCTGGTGTCGAGCGAGCAAACTGGTGGTGATAGTGAAGCCCTGGAGTTTGTCTTTCCTTGCATTCAGAGAATGTGGCACCCATGCACCGAGTTTTTGGACCTTACCCATCGTGTGAAGGTGACGGATGACAGGTATCATAGAAAGCATCCCATTTGCTGGGCCAATTCTGTAGTGGATTAACGCAGATCCTCGTGGATGAGCTCATTCAATCCATCCTCATTGAACTGAACAGAGTCTGCCGCCCAACATGGAGAGTCTGTGAGGTCGAATTTCCCCTTCTTGAAGTGTGAATACCATTTCTGTGTGCAGTTCACCATGTCAGTAATAACGCTTTCTCTGTACACAGCATAAATAATGTCTCGAGCACCGCTTTGTCACCTTGATTGAAAGTGAAGAAGAAGCAGGTGCTCAAAAAATGCTCATTTCTATCTACTTGGCATTCCCATCTTCATATGGCTAAATCTAAAAAGAGTTAAACCAAATATAAAATTGAAACTGATGAACAAAAAGTATGTACAGGAAGAATAGAGCTCACGAATTAACATATAACACTATAATCAAAATATTGTTCGTATTCCTTCAAATAACATTGGAAAAAAATGAACGAACTTATCTGACAACCCAATACTTCCAGAAGGTGGCATCTTTGAAAGCGCCCAATTTGCAACAAGGATGACATGATGACAAACAATAAAATTCCTTTGTGATATGGTACTTCTGTAATAGTCACCTCTTCCTTTTCCAATGTGCAGTGGCCAGTAGCTTTTTGCATTAGCATACCTGCCAACCTGAGAAAGTTCATATGTGTGTGTAAAATTGTGCGCGAAGGACATTTTTTGTAATGATTTTTTTTAAACTATGTGCGAACAACATTAATAATAATTTTTTTAACTATAAAAGTGCAAACAACATTTACAATGTGTTTTTTTTAACTTATCTTGCATAAACAACATTTATAATGAATTTAGCTATGTACAAATAAAAATGAAATGCAAATATTTGTGCATTTGATAATTTTTAGATGTTTATAATATAAACAAAATTATATCACATTTTGATACCATACTCAACGTTTTTCCGTCGTCCGTAGCGGACCGACGATTTCCCTAGCATACTCGACGTTTTCGTCGTCGTCCGTAGCGGACCGACGATTTCAATAGCACATACTCGATGTTTTCCGTCGTCCGTCAGTAGGACCGTCGATTTCCTTAGCATACTCGACGTTTTTCCGTCGTCCGCAGTGGACCGACGATTTTCCATGTAGCATACTCGATGTTTTCCGTCGTCCAGGGTAGCGGACCGACGATTTCCCCTTAGCATACTCGACGTTTTCCGTCGTCCGCAGTGGACCGACGATTTCCATAGCATACCCGACGTTTTCCGTCCTCCGCAGTGGACCGACGATTTCCATAGCATACTCGATGTTTTCCGTCGTCCGCAGTGGACCGACGATTTCCTAAGCATACTCGACGTTTTCCGTCATCCGCAGTGGACCAACGATTTCCATAGCACGCTCGATGTTTTCCGTCGTCCGCAGTGGACCGACGATTTCCATAGCATACCCGATGTTTTCCGTCGTCCGTAGCGGACCTACGATTTCCATAGCATAATCGATGTTTTCCTGTCGCCTGTAGCGGACCGACGATTTTTCTTAGCATACTCGACGTTTTCCGTCGTCCGCAGTGGACCGACGATTTCCATAGCATACTCGACGTTTTCCGTCCTCAGCAGTGGACCGACGATTTCCATAGCATACTCGACGTTTTCCGTCCTCCGTGGCGGACCGACGATTTCAATAGCACATACTCGATGTTTTCCGTCGTCCGTAGCGGACCGACGATTTCCTTTAGCATACTCTGGACGTTTTCCGTCGTCCGCAGTGGACCGACGATTTCCATAGCATACTCGACGTTTTCCGTCGTCCGCAGTGGACCGCCGATTTCCATAGCATACTCGATGCTTTCCGTCGTCCGCCAGTGGACCGCCGATTTCCATAGCATACTCGATGTTTTCCGTCGTCCGTAGCGGACCAACGATTCCTTAGCATACATTTCGATGTTTTCCGTCGTGCGTAGAGGACCAGACTATTTCCATAGTAACTACCTAAACTCCGCAGTAGTTGGGAGTCTCTGAATCTTTCTTCCCACCGCATGATCTTTATTCGAAGCGTCAAGCATAACAGCGTGTGCACGGAGAATTTACTGAGCCGAAGTCCCGACGATGACGACGGGGCACGGGTGTTCTGGCGCACACTGGCGCAAAATTCCCATCTCTGTTATATATTTTATCTATAGGATTATTTTTAACAAAAAATAAGGAAACATTTTTAAAATCCGGATGAAAAGTTCTTCTGGCGGGAAAACCATAAAACTGTATGAAAAAAACGGAAAAGCTTACGCAAAATCCGGAAGAGTTGGCAGGTATGTGATTTAACTGAAACATTAGCAAATATTTCTCAAGGAAGATTTTTTTTAAATATACGGAAATGCGTAAAAAAAAAGCGATCTATGCATCTATGCGTAAAATCGTAAAGAACAGTTAAAATGCGTAATAATTTTACGCGTAAAAGATTGGCAGAGTATGCATTAGGCTGAAGTAGAATTTAGACCCTACAAGCCACAATGACTTGCAAGAAAACTGAACACTTTCTTGATGGTTGGTGCACATGCGTGTGTGCACATATGCAGGCAGACATACACACATAAATGCATATTACAATGGCCCTGAACTTTCACAACTGGTACAATTTTCTTTCTTTCGTCCAAATGTAGTTAAGATTTCCAGAGCCTTGCCAATAATGAATTTATAAGTTCTGATGTGGTTTATTGTTTGCTTACGCTTTTTACTTTCTCTCCTGCCTCCATGCAAGAAGGCAAGTTGAGTGAAAGCTACAGCATGAATACATTCCATAATATACCCAGTCTTAGCATAAAATACTGGGTTACAAATGTTCAACAGATGGTGCACAACCGGTGTGCAACGTCACCGACCAGCCAAGAGGCATGAAGCAGCTAGTGAATCATTGTGCGTTTTAGTCACAGAGGGAGATAACGTGTTTCATGAAGTACTCGCCATGGAGCAGGATGATTATGAGAATCATGTTGCTGTAATAGTGCTGCAGAAAGTTGGGAAAATCAGCTTCCAAGATTTTCAACACGCTGAAAATCAGCCAAATTTTTGTCTACCAGACCATAAAAAGGTCTTTGAGACTGTGACCACCCCAGAAAAGGGTTGGCCGTGTACCCACGAGGACTGCTCGCCTGGAGAAAGCAGTGGTGAAGCCCGTATTCGATGGAAATCCTGTCAGAAAACAATCAGTGATGGCTTGTGAGCTGGGAACATTTCAAGAATGTTGATGTTGCACATGTTGTGGAATGACCTAAGGGTGACAGCTTACTGGCGGTGTACAAGGCACTTCCTCACCCCACAACTGAAGCTGCAGAGGGTGCTAAAAGCGAAATGTTTGCTGCAGTGTTACGCAGACAATCACCACAGACATGTCCTTTTTCTTAATGAAAAAAATTTCACTGTTGCAGAGGCTTTCAACTGTCAAAATGACAGGGGTGTATGAGTCAACCTCATGAGAAGCTCAGGAGAAAGTTCCAAGGATCATGAGGGGCCATCATCCTTGCTTCTGTCATGGCTTGAGTGGGGAGTCTTCTGTGCAAAGGTATCACAGAGCTCCATTTCTGTGAGAAAGGAGTGAAAACATCCACCAAAGCCTGGACAGGGTTTTGCAAAGCCAGTGGTCAAAAATGTGAGTCACACCCTCTTCCAAAACCAACAGTGGAGCTTTCAGCAGGATTCCTCACCTGCCCACAAGGTCAAGTCAACCCAGGAGTGGCTTCAGGCGAATTTTCTGACTTTATTTCTGCAGCTGATTGGCTTTCAAGCAGCCCAGACCTCAACCCATTGGACTACAAGTTGTGGGCCACACTGGAGGACATGGCCTGTAGAAAGACACCCCAGTATTGACAATCTCAAACGTTCTTTGGTGCGGGCAGTAGCACCTTTTCCCTGTGGAGACCCTGCATAAAGCTATTGATGTGTGACTACAGAGACTGAAGGACTGTGTGAAGGCAAAAGGATGCCATTTTGAAAAGTGATTGGCGCCATGTATCCCCATGTGTACTAATTACATCATATCACAGGTACATTAAAATATCTTTAAATTTCTTTTGTTATTTCACTGAATACTTTGCAACAGTGTTTATGGTAAGACTAGGTAGTCAACATTTGAACTTATGCACCAATGCACAATGACCTATTGCTTCATGTGCAAATACAGAGCACAATGGTTAGGAAATGGGTAATTTAGAAAAACAATCACTATGCTAACTCACTGGAATACAATACTGAAATTATAAAACTGTTTTCTGACAAAAAGATGTAGGCTATAAACCAGGGCTGATAACTTGGGGGAAAATTCTCATACATGATATAAAAAGATGCTTCTACACTTGCACACATGAAAATGACTGAGCAGAATAAGTAAGCATGTGCCAGTTCATCAGATGAATGAGTGCATTAAAGTATGGCACACAGAGCTCCAAACAAAACAGACTAAGTCAGCAGGACACCCAGAGGCACTGGCTTACCAGCAGATCCTAAGTTAAGAACACATTTTCTAAATGGAGTCTAAAAATTCTTAAGCTGGTTTTGAAGAACTACATTGAATAGAAGAACAACATAGGTAGAATTAACACAAGAATTATACAAAATCATGTTTTGATCATCTAAAAAGAGATAATATTCCATGAACAAGGTGGAGCTCCAAGACAAACTTGCCATTGAAACTACACGGAGATTACCAGGAATATTCAGAATATGGGAGAAAATTTTTTTTATTATTATTATTCAGTTATTTATTTTGGCACAGTTATGTCACACGATAACAGCATTGTATTTTGTACACAAACAACTGAAATTGGTAGCTCCCATCCAACATAAAACAAACACAATTTCAGATCTTTATGTCACACATTGTAGAAATACGACATATGTGATACACACATAACAACTAAATGAAGTTAGTATGATATACACAGGGGCGGCACTGTCGATCGCATTCTTTGCAATTTGTGAAAGAAAATATTAAATTGATTTGGTGATGGAAAAAAAAAGTTTTGCCAATTACTTTTTATACTGTTATAACACTTTGGTGAAAAAAAAAAAAATTTAACTTGGCGAAAACTTTAAAAAAAGCCAGAGCAACCGCTGTATACATACTAATTATGTTACGAAAAAAATTGAAAAAACACAGAAGACTTTCAATCCAACTCAGATCTTGATCATCTCTAAATTTTCAGAGCAAGAGTGGTTGCCACATTTGAATTTTCAGGTACTTCATTATGGTTGTTGGGATTTTCAAATGATGGGAATAAAATTAGGACTATCAGTTTGAAGAGGTACAGATTTCAATACTTACATCAGCAGCACATTTAGTAGTATTACTAAACATCTGGCCGACCATAAAAAGGGCATTACTCATGGAAAGATTTTATTGTTCCTTGGCATTACTCACTCTCTCAGGTGTATCAGCAAAGCCTCTTTGGAAGAATACAGCAAAAATTGATCCTTTCATCAACAAAATGGCTCAATATTTTTATGACAGCATTGAAATCTGTACCTCTTCAAACTGCAATACCAATAGTCCTAATTTTATTCTCTTCATTTGGAAATCCTTCCTATCATTTGGCAACAACAGTAACAACATACTTTAAAACTCAAATCTGGCAACCAATCTCACTGAATGTTTACAGATGATCAGGACCCAAGCCAAGTTGAAAGTCTCCAATTTTTCACATAACCAGCATGCACATCCAAGTAACTTCATCAGATATTGTGTGTGTGTCCAGTCATAAGATCTTGCCAACCGATTGCTTGTGCTCAATTCATGCTAATAATCTCAAACTCTGGTTGTGTGCCTCCATAAGGAAGAAATTAACACCCATAATTTTAAAATTTTATGTAAAAGATTGTCTGTACATTAGCATATTAGAACTCATACATGAGCTTTCAGTGAATGCCTTTCATATAAATCCTTGTCAGTTTTATCTATCTTAAAAGCCTACAATAACAAATTGTGCTTTAAACACACATTAAATATATTGAACTCCAGAACCAAAAAAGAAACAACATGGTGAATATTCAACACTTTGAAGTACATTGATACAGACAATATAACACAAAATGAAGTATATTTTTTTTTCTCAGCAAACGTTTTCTTCACAGTTAAGAGAAAAGTGGTGCTTTGCCAAACTTTCATGTAAACATTATAAAATTCCTTAAAATCTGATAAAAAACAGTAAATACATTTTAGCTGAATTTACATCTTTCGTAACACCCTTCATATATCACATCTTTCAATGGCAAATATTTCAATTGCTTCCTTTTCTTATGTAAATGTATGCAATTTAATTACTTCTGCAGTTTATAACATTCTGCTCTTTATTAAGCCAGGTTTTTAATAATTTGTTACGCGGGGTCAAAAATGAGCTGGGAGAAGAAGCAATTTTTGAGAAGACAAGATGTTTTGGATGCTTTATTTCCCCATTCGGGCCTCTCAGTGGCGACTTCGCGAAAGTGGCGAAAACAGGGCAATAAATTGCCTTGTCTTCGCTCTCTCGGCGTTAACCGAATTTCTGAGTAGTATTTTTTTTTTCCTCTGGTAGAAACTTCGGAGAACGCTCTTTGGGGTGCAAAGCTGCTGAGTACAGATACAGCAGTGCACTTGTTAAGGGGCCGGTCAAAAATCTACAGTTGCATGGGAGAAAACATCATGAGAAAGACCAGGTGACATTCAGCAAACTTGTGTGGAGACAGACAGCTTTACGAGTCTGAGCCATGGACGAAGAAACGCCATGCTGCAGAAAAGAGAAGGCGAATAGTTGACGCCAGGTCTGAAATCACAAGCCAAAAAGGACAAAGTGGCATAGCAGCAGGAACGAGCTGCAATATTCACGCAACCTCATTGAGAAACAGGAACTGAGGAGAGGTGAAACCACTGCTGTCCGATCTCAATGCAAAGATGCGTCAAGTCGAAACGTGTGGAATGCGCGGAGAAGAGCCGCTCTCGAGACCAGCAGCCTTCACGAGTCCAGAAGGCACCGCTTCTATGCTCCTCTGCCTTCTCCCCATCGCAATCAGTGAGAATAAGAAAATAGGGGTGAAATCAACGCTATCTCCTGGGGAAAAATATTCCTAGGCCATCAGAAAGAGGGTGCTCACACAGGTGATACACAGAGACTGCATCCATCTCACTGTGATTATTTGTGTGTGTGTGTGTGTGTGTTTCTCCAGAGTGCTAAATTGCTGCAAAGGGCTAAGAATGGATTACCAAAAGGGCATGTAAGTACATTTTTTCTAACTGTAAGTATTCGGTGAGTGGATTCCGGAAGCCACCCGAGGCGATTAAAAGCAACGCCAGACAGATGATGTGTGAACTCTTGCGCAGAATGGTTCATCTGGTCAGAAATGATGAAGGTTCAGATTAGTACAGTCTAGTTAATAATGGTTCAGGTTATTCTGTTTAATTTGTATCTAAGTTTTTAAGCGTATAATGAAATGTTGTGTCCGTGCTAAGTCCTTCTGCTCATTATTGTGAGTGTGTGTTGCCTGGTTTCCGGCCAATCAACTAAATACAAATTGCCTCCCCTTTAATTCTCGCTGTATCACAAAGAATTCACACTCAGGGACGCAACCCTGGTATAGGGGGAAAGCGAAACAATATATATACTAGCAGTCATGCCCGTTCTCCGAAAGGTGATTCTATAAAATCATTTTTTGAACATAAAATTGAAGAAAGGGAAAAAATGATTAAGGGAAAGAAAAGTAATTTAAAATATGTAATTGTTTTACAATTTAGAACAGAGTCATGATATCAATGCATACAGTTTGACATAAAACAGAGCAAGCTTTGGCAACCCTTAATTTTAAAACAAAATTTTACGGAATTTTCACAGCATTTCGAAGTTTCTGGCATAATTATCTTTAAACCTATCAACATTTTGAACAGTAAAGCTAAGCCACCCTTTTGATTTGTTTGGTTTTCAGACTTTTCTAGGTGTAGAAGTGGTAGAAAAATTCAAGCAGACAATATTCTGAAGCCACCATTTTGATGTTTTTTTTTGTTTTTGGACTTTTCTAAGCATCCAGACCTAAGACCCATCAGCATGCCAATTTTCATTGTCTCTAGGTCATTTAGAAGTGGTCAAACAAATTGAGAAAAATTCAAGCAGACAATGTTCGAAAGATGCATTTTTGATTTTTTTTGTTTTATCAGCATATCAATTTTCAGATCTCCATGTCATTTAGAAGTGGTCGGAACAATTTGCCGATGGCAGCACTCTCATTTTCTCACTTTGCTTTAATAAAGATATACATATATCGCTTCTCTTAAATTAGATTTTTTTTTTTTTAGATTAAAACCTCCATGACCAATGAAGCTTACAAAGATTCTGAGATGGGTAATTGATTCCTACTCACATTACTGATTTTTGATTACTGGTTTCAAGAAAGGAAGAAAGAAACTAATACTATAGGTAAAAAAAATCTAAATCTTTTTTTGCCGTTTTGTTTGCAGGTTTAACAACCACCATGAGCAATGCTAAGGGCTATAAACAGTTGCACATCCCTAATTTAGGGCTGCTGGTTCCATGAAAGGGACAAAACCAGCACCATCAGACAAACACACCAGACATGCTGCATTCAGGACTCAAACTTGGCCCCAAGTCAGACAAATAGTCAGAAGCCTGCATATCAGAGACTTGGTTACCAAGGTGTTTATCGAGATCTCACACAGGATTTAGAGCAGTACAAAGTGCTTAATACATGTTATTTAATACATTTATCATTAATACATTTTGATTTTATGGGGTTACACATTAATATTTGCACAGCAATAATTTTAAACTGTACACTGCGGACAATTAGTTTGAAAAAAAAAAACATGCTCAAATAAATGCTGCAAAACATTGTGGTCCACACTATCAACAAAACTGCCCGTCATGATTTGAATGCAGTGATTGGACCATGCTGCAGTGAGATATGAGAACCTGCACCACAACACATCACATACACTCTTTGCCCTCCCTCCAAAAAAAATGCACCCTGAGAAAGTTGTTTTGCTCCTGATGAAACTCTGCATGTGAGTACCGCAGAGCTGAATACGCAAACGATTAAAAAAAATAACCAACAATTAAATAGTAGCCCACCACAATACATGGAAACCATGCATCAAGGAGGATATATAAAAGGCAAAGCTCGCACGTAGGGACAATTGTGACAGTGGATTATGGTCACATTAACCTCCATGGACTGTGAGGATGCTTTGACATTGGACCCATGCAAACTACAAGCAGTTGAGCAAGTTTGAGAGAGAACATAGTATTGGTCAAGTCTATAGGTGCAAACTGGAATTTTAATTAAGTGGCCAGTAGCCGGTAAGTACAAAAAAGTTAGTGGCCACCAAAAAAAAAAAAAAAAAAAAAAAAAAAACTGGCTGGTAAGTTAACAAATCTTAGTGGCCCAAAAGAAGCTTCCAGCATAACAAAATAAGAGGGGGGGGGGGTCAATAGGAACTTTAATGTAACTGCTATTATTTACATGGATGGCTTTATCTGAACATAAAAGCCACTCACTGCACAAAATAAAAACCATTTTATAAATCTTTTCTTCCCTCTGGGTTAACTCATTCCCAAAACATCGATAGTATCGGTGGAAATTTACCACGTATCAGTGGAAACCTCAATGTTTCGATGTTTTTGCTAATAAGCTGATGAATTCGTATTTTTCCATCTGCAGCAGTAAATGGAGGCACATCGGTGGGTAAAATCTCTGCTCAATATAATGGTGATTACTCCCCAAATCAAATCAAGTAACCAGTAATATCTGTTAAAACGCTCGATGTATCAGTGGAAACCTCGATGATTTTTTTTATATATCGGTTCCTGTAGCATCGAGGAAAAGAACTTGATTTTGTCAATGAAACATTGAACAAAACAGCCAATTTACAACATAAAAATATGGTATTCCCTTCTTCTTTACAAGAATGCAACAAAAAGAAATTCATTTACTTTACGCAGAAAATATTCTTTACCAGTTTCAAACATCGGTAATGAAACCTCGATGTTTTTTCTGATGCTTCTGAAACATCAAGGTTTAAGCCCATATAGGCTTCTGAAACATTGAGGTTTAAGCCCATTTAGTGCTACATGAAATGTGTGTGTGTATATGCCAGAAAGGCTAAGCCATTTTCTTAGAAATTGCAAGCTTCAAGAAAAAAAGCTGTACTTTCCTTAAATTTCAATATTTTGGACTGGAATTTCCCCCTGAACTTTATAGGGTTTTTCTTAACATTTTTATAAATGTAATATATATATATATATATATATATATATATATATATATATAATGATAACTCCCTTAACTTTGAATATACTCTTACAGATTGATGTTATTCTAAAAGTGATTCAAAATCATCACTATCACTTGGCAAACATTCATTCTCACTACAACTAACCATTTCAAGATTTCCATAGACTGATGTTACTCTATGGTGATTCAAAATGCATGTCTGCAAATACTGAGGAACAAGCTGTCAATAAAGTTTGTCCTCAGCTAACACACGAATTTGGAAAAAGATGTGGGGATTTGTAATTCGCTGAGTTTTGCGATTGTGTCTGGTTTTTTTGGGGGAAAAAAAGAAATGAATATGAAGAGTTCCTAGTAATAAAACACATTTCGTTCTCCTGCATGGCAAAGTCTGCAAGAAAAATAAACATGCCGTTGTCACTGGACCACGAATTGCGCGTTATTGCACTTTAAACTGGGCTTGAAAAAGTTATTTCCGACAGTGTAACGCTCTATAATTCACCCACAATCCCATGTGAACAGCCCTGCCTGCCTCAACAGTAGTAGGAAAAGTTTTTGGCTAAAATTCGCCTTTCTCCCATCACGTGGCGAAAGTGGAAAGTGCGTGGAAAGACTATAGCAAGCGCAAACTTACGATATGATTCTTATAGACTGTATATTCTCATGGTTTTTTTCAATAATATTGCTGTTTGACGGTACGATTCGTGAAGATTTCATTTCAAAACAATATGATTAATAAATGATATGATCAAATTGATAACAAGGAACAGTACACCAATTAAGTAGTAAATAGTAACACTGTACTAGTGATCCGATTTATCGAGCGTAGAAGGTAGACACATTAGCGTTTCCAAACTTTCGCACATCAACCAGATGGCTTTTTCAAGGAAGTTAGACTTGAAAAAGCCAGTCTAACTTCCTTGAAAAAACCAGATTAGTCTAACTTCCCTTGAAAAAACCAGATGGCTTTTTCAAGGAAGTTAGACTAACTTCCTTGAAAAAGCCATCTGGTTGATGTGCGAAAAGCTTGGAAACGCTAATGTGTCTACTTTCTACGCCGATAAATTGGATCACTAGTACAGTGTTACTATTTACTAAATGATATGATCATTCACGCAGATATCTGCTGATTGATTCGGGAACTACTCGGGTCAAAATCGAGGGCTGATCAATCAGTCCACTGCACTTTTAGCACAACACGCGCAGGCCGATGAGTCGATCGCTGTCGCCCTAAAAGGGTTCTGCAATATTGAGGTTTAAACATTGATTATTGGTGGCAAAACTTCGTTTGTTCACAAACATTGAGGTTTTTTGCCATTCCTAGTTAGAACTGGCTTCACTTTCTTTTACCTTTACTTCTGAATTATTATACTTTTGTAAATTGGCACTAAAAATAACAAATGGCCAAACTGGCGACCACTAAAATAAATTTAATTGCCAAAGTTGCCAGTTAATCACCATCTGGTGAGTGGCGAGTGCTAATTTGCACCTATAGTCAAGTTGCACTATTGCCAGGCATTTTGGTAAGAGCAATGTGGCAATTGAATGATGTTGGTGCCAATGGGTCCAGGAGTTCACAACCCAGCTGCATGCAGGCAGTGGACAGCCAAGGGCAACAACAGAATGCAAGGATCGAGCGATTGTGAGAGCCGCACAAACAAAATCAAATTCATCGTCCTCAACCATCCATTGCCATGTTTCATCGTCTACAGGTACAGAAGTGGCCATCCAGGTCGTTGTCAGACAACTTGCGGCATGGGGACAACATTTGAGGAAGCCACTCCGCATCCTACTGCGAATGAGCGAGCATCACCGGCACTAGTTGCAGTGGTGTTGGGCCCAATCAATATACACTGGCGTGCATATTGGACGAGACGGTTTTTCGAATGTAACGCCGTGCAGAAGTGCTCCACATCGACTCAAAACATACAATAAGATCCCCAAGATATAAGAATATGGAACAAGTGAGCAAAACTGTCCAAACAAGGAATCCAAAGGATACAAAGGCACTTTATTGAAAAGGCAGCTTCAAGCACAACTGGACAGAAGACAGAAACGTCCATGTGACAGGCGGCTGCCAAGAAAAAATCCAGTCTTTAGTAGGGGATATGATCACACCTGACTGCGTTGCAGGAGTTTACGTCTGTCCATGCTGAGGACGAGGTGTCAAGGAGCTGTTGAGGCATAGCGGCCCATTCCTCTTGTAGCTCCAAACACAGCTTCAGAATCGTAGCTGGCGGCTGGTGATGTGCTGCCAAGCGTCTCTCGAGAAGTTCCCACACGTGTTCGATTAGATTTAGGTCCGGGGACCTTATGGGCCAATCCATGCGTTGAATATCTTCACTCTACAACAGCTCTGCGACAGTCACTGTACGATAAGGTGTAGCGTTGTCGTCCATGAAGAGGAACTCAGGACCCACAGCACCTCTAAACAGACACACGTGATGCAGGAGAACCTCGGTACAATAGCGGACACCAGTGACTGAACCTCCTTGGAAGATGTGGAGGTCAGTACGGCTACCAAGCATACCTCCCCAAACGAGAACTCCGCCACCTCCAAACCGGTCCCTTTCGATGATGTTGGAGGTGTGATTGCATGTTCCCTGCTCTCTCCAGATGTGTATACGTCCACAATCACTCGTCAGACTAAATCGGCTCTCATTCGTAAAGAGAACTCGGCCCCATTGCTGATGTGTCCAGTTCTTGTGTTCCTGGCACCACAGAAACCGCTGTCTCCGATGAGCAGGCACTAATGGCACAAGCCATACTGAGTCGTCGTGCAAATAGACCACCTTTGTGCAGCCTCCTGGCCATGTTAAAACACAATAACAGACGCCCAGTTGTCTGCTGCATGTGACTTGTGATTTCTCCCGCTGTCTGCCGTCTGTCTCTTCTCGCCTGTACGACAATATACCGGTTGTCCGTTGCCATGGTTGCTCATGGACGACCACTGCTAAACTCTTGGACAGCTGTTCCTGTCGTTTGAAATGCTCTCCAAGCTCGTGAAACAATGCTGTGAGCGATCCCGAACTCCTCGGCCACACTAGTCACACTTCGACCTTCTTCCAACTTCCCAATGACGTGACCTCGGGTAAAGTGCTCCAGATGCAGTCTACTGGATTGCCTGTTGGCCATATCACACGGTGGCAGCAACTCGACGTCGTTCAAACCGATATACACCGTGCAATAGCTTTCACCGAATTGCTGAGCGTACACCACCCGTGTGCTTTACACCCTTCCGACACCCCCCCCCCCACCACCACACACACACACATCATGCTGCATATATGCACATGCCCTACTGTACCGGACCCTAGTCTATCTCCTGAGTTGTCTTTCGGTCCGTTCTGCCAGCTCGTTCTGCTGTTAAGCTAATTCCTCCTCTTAGTCTTTAATTTTTGCACACCAGTGTAGGATAGCGTCCAGTGGTGTTGTGTTGTCTTCAGTAATGAGTCATGGCTTGCACTTTGTGCGGATGACCAGTGATAAGCACCTGGAGAGGAGTCCGCCAGCACACAAATTCTGCTCTTTAACGTGGAACGGCACATGGCTTGCACACCAGGAGAGATAGTCTGGAGAGCCATTTCCTACAATAGCTGGACACCCTTGGTAGTCCTGCGTACCACCCTCTGGGCTCAAAGGTACATAGATGGCATTCTACATTCTGTTGTGTTGCCATTCTTGCCACAGCATCAAGGAGCAATTTTTCAACAGGATACTGCTTGGCCAGACACAGCACAGCTCTCCCAGGTCTGCCTCTGTAATGTTGACACCCTTTCATGAACAGTCCGATCACTCTGACCTCATGCTTCGGACATAATGGGACACCACCAACACACATTCCAGAATGTCAGCAAACTGGCCCACAATTTAGACACCATCTGGTATACTATACCTCAGGACTGTATCAGTGAACTGCATGCATCTAATATGCCACGCTGGGTAACCACTTGTATCCAAGTCCGAGGTGGCGCTACAAAATGTGTTGTCTTCAGTGATGAGTCAAGGTTTGTACTTGGCGTGGATGACAGCAATAAGCACCTGGAGACGAGTCGGCCAGCACAAAGATCCTGCATTTAACGTGGAGACAGCACACAGCTCACACACGAGGAGTGACAGTCTGGCGAGCCATTTCCTATGATAGCCAGACACTTTTGGTAGTCCTCCATACTACCCTTCCAGCTCAATGGCACATAAACAACATTCTACATCCTATTGTGTTGTCATTCTTGTCACAGCATCACCATGCAATTTTTCAACAGAACACTACCTGGCCACACACAGCATGGCTCTCCCAAGCCCACCCACATAATACTGACATCCTTCCATGGTCAGCCTGATCACTCAACCTCATGTTTGGAACAGGATGGGACACCATGTATGCCCATTCCAGAATGTCAGTGGACTGGCCCATAATCTGGACACCATCTGGTATACTATACCTCAGGACAGTACCTGTGAACTGTATATGTCTACGCCACACCGAGCAACCGCTTGTATCTGAGCCAAAGGTAGAGTTACAACATACTGACTTGTTTCACTTGTGTAGCTGTTTTATCCAAATAAATGACCCAACTGCTCTGGAATTGCAATTATTTTTTTCCTATACATGTAAATTGAACATACCAATTTTCATCTCAATTGGACGATTCCTTCTGGGCAGTTCGAGTTTTTTTGTTGTTTTTTTTTGCAAAGGCAGTATATAGGTTGTATTAATCATCAATCTAACCATGCACTGTGTGTAAACTTTTGTAGATATAGCTACTGGGTACAGCAACAGTGAGTTCTTCAAACATGTCATCAAATAACAATTATGGTGCCATAAAAAACTCCACAAAACCAAAAAAAAAAAAAGCTGTAGTGGTTGTTATGAAAAATGAAGTGTAATATAGAAGCTCTCTTTGGCTTGACTTCTAGGGTCTGTGCACTAGAGCTGCACTTCCTGTATGGGTGGAATATTCAAATGGACATTTTAGTTTTTCTGTGGGCAGCTTGTGGTTGCAGGGATTCACGTGTTGGGTAAGCATTATAACTTTTTTAATTTTTTTCTTTTCTAGGTTGTAGTTCCCCCTTATTATGTAGCTTTTTGTATTTCCTAACCTGATTTTGAGTTCCCATTGTCCTTAACTTTTGTGCTTGCTTAAGGATATTTTGAAACTGTTTCTTTTTTTTCTCAAAACCTGCTTTTGCCCCTTTTGGGAATTGTTTTTTCCAAACCACATTTTGTTAGGGTATGTTTAATTAATTGTTGAATTTATGAAACATACTGATACAGTATTTTTGTACATACTGCAACTTTTAATAAGGTCTAAGCATTTATTTGGAATTTCTGTTGGTCTGTTGTAGAACTGATGATGGGTCAGGCTTGTACTTCACATATGTATCGTTTTTTAGCTAATATTAAGAGTTAGCATTAATGGGTCTGTTTGCTTTTAATTAATTATTTTTAATTGTGTTTTAGGTAAGGATCTTTTCTATGGTAAAGATGTTTATTTAAAAAAAAATTGTTTTGGTGTGGAGGGATGGATTTTCTTCACAGTTAGCTTTTTTTAAAGTAAAGCAATAGTACCTTAAACATCTATGTGACATAACAGAAATCCATGTTCAACTAGGTCTTTGTGGAAATGAGTAAATGGGGAACTCTGCTGGTCCTTGAAAAAGCTATAGATCACTATTTATAAAACAGTACTAACCAAAAACAATGAACTTGCTTTACATTGTTTTTGGTTAGTACTTTTTTTGCCTGATTTTTTTCTTTAGCAAGAGTAAAATTTGGTATTTTTCTTTTACATCTTATGGGTTTATGGAGTTTTTTTTCTGGCAATCTTACTTTTTAGGTATTTTCTTGAGAATATTTCACTGCAGCAAATTTGTGCATTTAGATTTTCAATGCTTTTCAAATTTTGTAGCTTTAAGGGTTATTATTTTGCAATACTGTATATACAGAGTGTTTCACTCATAGGAGGCACTGGGGTATTGTTTATTGCAGACATAAAAACACAAGGTAGGCAACATAATTGTGGTAGTACATTGCCTGAGAAGTGTCCAATGTATCGCACCACAATACATACTGGAAGCGGTCACATCCTTCCTCGCAGACACCTGGCAACCCTGTGCTCCACATTTGTAAATGTCTCAGCTGAGCGTGGTTGATGTTGTCAATTGCAGCGGTGATGTTCGCTTTCAGTTGCTGAAGTGTGAGTGGTTTATAGACATAGAACTTTCCTTTCAACATACCCAATAAGAAGAAGTCTGGGGGGACTGAGATCTGGAGACCTTGGTGGCCATGTTCCATGGAGATTATGTGATCTTTGAAGGAGCTGATTACAACTGATATACACCTTTTGGATGTGTGACAGATTGCCCTGTCTTGCTGAAAGTAGCCATGTTGTAACTCAATGCGTCTAATTGATTAACAAATGTGTCGTTAATTTCGCAATAGATATCTGTGTTCACTGTCATTTCAAAGAATATGGGCCCTATGATGTGTGTGAAAAACATGGTGCCCCACACTCCAATCTCGAGGCCATGAAGCAGATGTTTCACGAACTGCATGTGGATTTGCTCTGGCCCAGAAGCATGTACTCTGCAAATTGACATACCCAGACACATGGAGCCACGCTTCGTCTGAGAAAAATGTGATGTTCAAGATGTTATTATTTCTCGCCATGAAGGTATGAAACCAGTTGCACTATGACACTCTTTTTGCAAAATTGGGCCCCTGCAGTTCCTGCACTATGGATACTCGATATGGGAAGTGCCCCCCCCCAATATTTGCTGCTCTATAGCAAGTCATAAGTGAAAAGCCAATTTCTTGGGACAGCTGCCGTAAGGTCTTACTTGGTGAGTTAAGCAACCTGTTACACAACTCCTGCACTGTTTCTTTGGTCATTGTAGGACGGACGTCCTTGTGGACATTCATCAACACACCTCTTGTTTCCAGTTTTTCCATCATCTTCTGTATCGCACTTTTTGGCGGGGCTGCAACAATAAACCGTTTTCTAAAATTTGAGTATGTGACTTGAACAAACCTACTGTTCAATAACACTTTCCGATCAATTGTGTATATGTTTACCACACTGAAACTGGCAACAAACTAAGCTTATCAGGGTGTGGGAAACTCAACGTTGGAAGTTGGCAACAGTTCCTATGATGGCCGTAATGCAGTGCCACAAAGGTGAGACATGCTGGAGTCCTGTTGCATTCAAACATGTCTCTATCCATGTAGATATTCCCGTAGTTGCAACCATCTTGTTTGTATATTATGTTTGTAGTAAATGATAACTCGGGCCTCCTATGAGTAAAGCATCCTGTATAACAACTATTGAATTAAGAGATGGCCTAATTTAGTGAACCTTAATAAACCAAAAGGGAACTATTTGAATTGAAAAACCTGGTTGTTGCTGCAGAGAAGCATATTTCAATAGGAGAATGCTATGAGAAGCAAAGAAAAATTTGATCGCAATAAGCTTCTGAGCAAGGTCAGTATAATCTATGTTCTCAAAATAGGAGTTCAAGTTCTTAATTTAGTTTACACGGGTTGGAGAACAATTCTCAAACAGCAATAGCAAAGTTTTAGAGTTATTTATGTTCAGTGGAAATAATCTTAAGGTTTTCGAATTGAAACTGGGACATATAGCTTCTTCAGGAACAAAGCATATCAATGTCCTCTGTATTTTGTTATCAACCCAGAGAAACAAGTTATATATATATATATGTATATATACACATAGTAAAACCTCAAAAATATGGCATGCAGAAAATCGGCAACTTTAGAAATCCGGCACTTTTCTGATTTCAGTTTCATATGAACATCATGAGAACAACTGATGATTCACTAATAACAATTGATATCTCCCGATGTACTGTCTCGACAACACACCGAGAGATCATCTAATTTTAGCATGCAAATTGCTCATAGCCGCCTATGTGTAACATCCGGAGGTTTCTCAAATTCATCATCTCACTGTGCCAAGCTGAAGTGATGCAGACAAATGAGGCGACGAATTGGCGTACATCTTTGAAATGCATGTCGAATGTGTGATGATGATCTGTGCTTGGTGGTGGAAGAATGTGGATTTGATCATGTAATGAAATCTACATTGGCCTTCATGATGCAGCGCTGCAATCGCTTTTCCAATGTATCATAGTTTCGTCAGTCGAAAAACCGTAACATCAATGTAAAATTCAAATTGGGTTTTCACGATGTATCAGTACATCACCCAGTCCTAGCGGTTGCTGTGGGTTTTCTGAAGTTTTAGATGCATGCTTTATGTAATGCCAGTTATGCAATTTTTAGATAGCTTCAAAAATCCTGCTCTTGTCCGGGCCCACTGATGCCAGATTTTTGAGGTTTTACTGTATATATATATATATATAATTTATACTCAGAGCAAATTAATGCCCTTGATTATTAAGGTTTTTTTTTTGTGTGTGTGTTATTTGACACAACTGATTCCTAATATAAAAACGTACATACACATTTTTAAAAAGTATGCTGATGAATTGTCACAGGTATGGTAAAACTCTGGAACTTAATGTGGTGATTCATTTGACTTATTTTACATCATCAAATAATTTGTGAGTTCCAGTGTTTTTCAAGATGGTAAGCAACTGCATTCAAAGATTTATGAATCTGGTATTTAACATACACTCACATCATGTAGGTTATGAGGCTGAGAGATATTAAATGATTCTATATTTCTCACTAGTGTCAAAATCTAATAATCAATTATGTACTCACATGATTTGAACTCATGATGAATCTAATAATCAATTATAATCAATTATTATCACCTGAAACATTGACTTCCAAACATGCCATGATCTACTACAAAGAAAAGAATAATAATAACAAGATTTAAAATTTCTCTAAGTGTACTTCAGATTTCGAAAATTTCACACCACTCACCCTTTACCCCTCAAAAACAGGACTTCTGAGTCACATTAATTTTGTGGGAGAATCTTCATTCTCTTGGTTTCAGTGGTAGAAATCTTTTTTTGTAAATTTACTTGACATTCGATAGAAACTAGATGCTGCATGATCCAACACTTTGTTTTGCAAAAATGTCAATGAAAAAATAATACTGAAAATTCAATTTCTATATTTTGCTATGGATATAAATGGCTGAATTCGGTTACTGAAGACATCAGCTGCAATTTTTTTAGATTATACAATCTTCACACTGTTCACTTTACCCTTCGAAAACAGGATCTCTGAATCACACTAATTTTGTGAAAGAAATCTTCATTCTCTTGGCTCCAGTGGTAGAAATCCCTTTTCGGAAATTTTCTTGACATTCAACAAAAAATAGATGCTGCACGATCCAACATTTTCTATTTTGCAAAAATGTCAATGAAAAAATAATACTGAAAATTCCAATTTCAATATCATGCTATAGATATAACGGTTGAATTCAGTTGCTGAAGAGCATCAGCTGCAATTTTTTTGAGATTATACACATCATCTTTTAAAGACAATGAGTTTTCTTCTAACGTCTTTAGAGATTCTGATATATCTCGAACTTCTGATGCGTATTCTTGCAAACGGAAATACTTACGTACTTCATGATAGCGCTGTATAGCTGTCTTCATCAGCACTATTGCAGTAAAAAACACACACACAGATATGAAAACAAAAAGACGCCCCATTCGTCTTTTGCGAACAGTCACAGTCATGTTGTTACAATCCACAGACACTCCTACAGAATCCAGCAACATAATGTAGGTAGCCAAGAAGCATACTCTGAGAACAACAAGGAGTAAGAAAGCTACAGAGGCATTACATTTGTATTTTCACTTGTTTCCCTGCTCCATAAGAATATTACACATTTTCTTGATTCTGCAAAATTCATGAAAATATAATCAGTAACTAACCACAAGACAGACAAAATACCTTACATCACAACTATGTTTGAGAGGAAAAATTAGAGCATCTTTAAAATTCCAGAGGTTTTGATTAAAATAAAAAAGCTATAAGCATTTAAAAAACTACATATTTTTTTATGACATATTACCAAAACAGAGTAAAAACCAAGTATCATATATATACATGTATATAAACTTGCCTGGAGAGCTTTTGGAAGAAACAGCATAATTTTCAAGAGCAATATGCCATTATGTCTTAAAAGAAAAGTGTTTGATCAATGCATCCTTCCAGTGCTTACGTACGGTGCAGAGACGTTGACCTTAACTAAAAGAGACATAAAAGGACTGCAGACAACTCAAAGCAGCATGGAGAGGTGCATGCTTGGTGTAACCAGGAGAGATAAGAAGAGGAACACGTGGATCCGAAAAATGACAAGAGTGGAAGACATCATGATCAGAGTTGAATCCCTGAAATGGCAATGGGCTGGACATACTGCCAGAAGGACAGACCATAGATGGACAGCCGAAATTTTAGATTGGATTCCAAGGGACAGGAAAAGACCCAGAAAAAGACCACATGGGAGATGGGTGGATGAAATTCGTAAATATGCGGGAGTGACATGGAGGAGACTGGCACAAGACAGACCGTTGTGGAGAAAACTTGGGGAGACCTTCGTCCAGCAGTGGATTGATAATGGTTGACAATGATGATGATGATGATACAATAAAACCTCTGAATAGCGGACACCTCCGGATCAGATGATCTGTTCGCTATTGGGAGGTACACGCCTATCTGCCCAAGCCATCATGCAATACGTACTTCATGGGCATTTTTTTTTTTTTTTTGCTTTTAAAAATAATGTTACACGTATAAACATACGTACTTTATATGTACATATTTATTATTGCAGTAATAAATTCCAAAACTGCATTAGTAAATAATGTACACGAAATTGAATATATGTATGTACTTATAGTAATTTAAATACTTTGAGCTTTTCAAATATGAGGAAATATGCAATTTACATACAAACGTATATAAGTAATTCAATGCATGTTTCTGATTAACAAATGTTCTGAAGCTTTCAAAAGGTACTTACAGCTAATTGATCAATTTATCAGTTAGTAGTCTTGCATACAAAAAAATCTGACAAAAGCGTTTGTTTTTTTCTTTTGCTGTTTACAGCCTCTTTTTCAATATGAATTTTCAAATTCATCAAAAGTGCCAGTCCCTCACTACCACCTTTGCTAATAAAAAATATGAAATTCTTCACTATATTTCGGCGCAGCTGTGAAGTTCTTAATGTCATACACCTCTTCCGTAACTCCATCCACTGCCCCTTCTTCAGCTACTTCCACTGTTCCTTTGACCATGTCATTCTTCATGGGTGTGTGAGCCGAAATGTAATCTTGTAAATCATCCGTTGTCTGTTCAAAATACAGTTCTTCATCAACTGCAATAAAATCTTTTGCATTTCCCTCAGTTCAAACATGTAATCAGTTCAGAAATAAAGCGCAGATCCTCTTCTTGTGTGTTGAAAGTGCATACTCCATCTTCTTGGCCTGCCAAAACAAACCCTGCCTTATGGAAACAATGACTAATACACTGTGGTTTAACGTTTCTGATTGTGGAGGTTACCTAAGTGATGACATGGAGAGCATCAATGCAAAAGAGGTGGCAAACAATTTTTGCTCAGTGCAGTGGGACTTGGCATCACGATAAAATTTCGCATTCCTCTTGTCTACCTTCAGTGGACGCACTTTCAGCTTTTTGACCAAAATCACTGCTATTCAGAGGTAAAAACACAGAACTGCCTATACTTTGGGACTGGGGATTACAAAACTATACATTAAATGGAGGTGTCCGCTATTTGGGAGTGTCCGTTAAGGAGGTTTTACTGTATATATACAGTATACATATAGATAGACAAAGGCTATTCAGATTTCAACCTCCTTTGCAATGTATAGTGCAATGTAAGCACAGTAGCCAGCTCACACATATGCCATAGCATAACGTGATGCTTACCCTCTCCACATACCATGCGATCAGCTATCTGGCGTTAGTTCTCAGCGTTGTACGGACAATTAAACATATATGCTGCAATTGATGCTCTTGCTAGCTGTGAAATCCGGGGTGTCACCCATTTTTGTTTCATGCTGAAGAGAGAAGTGCTGCAGAAATTTATCAGAGAATGGGTAGAGTGTACGGTCCAAACTTTAATGAGTGAAACATCTGTGAGAGAGTGGTGTAAACAATTTAGATATGGGCGAACAGACGTGCATGACAAAGGGCATTAAAGTTTGCAGTCCGTGGTGACAGATGAACTTGTTCAAAGTGTTGACCAAAAAGTGCGCGAAAGACATTGCTTCACAATATCAGAGCTGTCGTGTGACTTTCCCCAAATTTCTCAAACTGTTCTGTACAAGATTATTACAAGTAGGCTAGGCTATCACAAGTTCTGTGCCAGATGGGTACCAAAAATGCTTGCCAATGTGAACAAATTCAGAGATCAACTCTGACATTCTTGGAACACTACAGCAAAGTTGGGGATGCATTTCTTGAGCATATGGTGACAGACGATGAAACGGGTTCAATTCATGAATGTCAAATGCAAACAGCAGTCAAAGGAATGGATGAACACACATTCACCAAACAAGCCTAAAAAGTGCAAACAAATGTTTTCACAGGAAAAGCAGATGGCAACCGTTTTCAGGATCATAAAGGAGTGCTTCTGATTGAATACATGGCACCAGGAACTGCAATAGCAACAGAGAGGTATTATGAAACACTAGGAAATTGTGCAGGGCAATTCAGAATAAAAGGGGAGGAATGCTGACATCAGGTGTTGTGCTCTTCCAAAGCAACAAGCGGCCACACATGGCTGCATGCACATGAGTGTTGCTGGAGCAGTTTGTTTGGAAGCTGTTTGACCACCCTCTGTATTGCCCGGACTTGGCACATCACCTCTTCACCCACATAGAAACCAGGTAGGGATTGCAATGCTTCAATGACAATGAGGAGTTGAAGAATGGCATCTAATCATGGCTCACCTCCCAGGCGGCAACCATCTTTGATGCAGGGACACAAAAGCTCGTACCCTGATACAATAAGTGTCTCAATTTAGGGGGTGACAATGTTGAGAAGTAGCCTAGATCTGTAAGTATGTTTTGTATACAATAAAATATTTTATTCTCATTGCTTGTTTTCTTCACAATCCATCGGAGGTTGATATCTAAATACCATGAGACTGTGTGAAATATGTTTATGTAACACATAAATATGACATGAATGCTATCAGATTGACTAACATCCAAGAACTACTTCAAAGAAAATTAATGAAATAGAAATTTCTAGAAATATTACATTTCTTGTAGCTGCTTTCAGATTCTACACACTTCTTCACATGCAGAATAATAATATCATGAGTATTGGGAGAACACATGACTTCTGTCCTGCCTCAATTAGCAGATTAATCAGTACATATGAATCACGGAAAAAGGTCACTTGTTCGCTTTCCAAATCTCCTAACTCCCCTCAATTTGTAGATTCTGCATGTTACAACCCTTTTACTACATATACACTGTAAATAGTCTTGAAATCTTTTCATGATAAGTTGGCTTTCTCTCTAACAAACCTGCCCCATAACTTCTTAAAATAATTCCAAAAGATTTACAAAATGAAACCAGATTTACAAGCTCAGCAGAAGTTACACATTTGACACAATTCTGCAAACCACTATATCTGTCTTTGCATTCTTTGTACAACTAATAGTAAGATAATATAGTTAAGAGCTTCATGATGTGAAAAGAAGTCTGCTTGAATGGTGAGAAGATTACAAATCTGTTTTTTGGGTTTCTAACCTTGTATTTCCAGCTTTTGTAATGTTTGTGCTTAAGTAAGGTTCACTACAAGCTCAATCCTGTATCAGTGCCTCTGAAGTTCTTGTGAGAGCAGTCATTGTGCATTTGAATTACTACTTCCTGTTATTCAGTTTTCCTTGAGGTGGTGGTAACCAAACGAGAACAATAACAAAGAGCGGTTTAATAATGTTAAAGATTTATCTTACGAGGGTTGTACTGAAAGTAATGAAAAAATGGGCATAACTTTATTAACTGACAGAGACAGAGGCCGTTCAATTTGCAAATGTAGGTAGAGTAATTCTCCCTCTATAGTAACCCTTCTTCATTTCAGGTAAATGGATTCCAAGCAGATGCAACAGGCTGTCATTGAGTTCTTGATGAAGGAAGGCGCAGGCTGTCTGACATCCACAGAAGGCTACAGATTGTTTACGGAGATGACACCATTGACAAGAGCAATAAGCACAGATGGATGAAGAAGTTTAAAGAAGGGGAAACCAGCACTGAAGACAAACAACGCCGTGGGAGACGATAATCTGCGACCACTGACATGAATAATCAGCGAGTAGATTAATTGCTTTGCGTGGAGAGATGAGTCACAATCTGTGAGCTTGTTGCACAACTGGACTGTAGTCACAATGCCATACAGAAGATAGTAGAAGACTTATGGTATCGGAAAGCATGTGCAAAGTGGGTACCTTGGTAGTTGACACCTGATTTGAAGGAGAAGTGTGGAAGTCTGATCTGACCTGTTGGAAGCGTTTGAGGCCAATGAAGACGTGTTTTTCCGATCTGGTGACAGGAGATGAAATGTGGGCATATCTTTACAATCCGGAAACCAAGAATCAATCCATGGAATGGTGGCACACCTCTTAATCAAGGCCTAAGAAGTTTGAGAGCCAGCAATCAGCGCAGAAAGTCACGATGACTGTTTTTGGGTTGACAGGGGTGTCATTCTCCTTGATTTTCAGGAACGTGGCCATACCATGACCAGCGAGGCGTACATTGAGACACTCAAGAAGCTTAGAGAAGCCATAAGGAAGAAGAGACCGAACAAGAATATGAAAGAGATCCACATTCACCATGACAATGCGAGACCACACACATCTTTGGCAACAAATTAGGTTGGTAGGTGGTGGTTCCCAATCCACCGTACAGCCCAGATCTGACACCCTCCAACTTCCACCTGTTTGGTACAATGGAGGACAGTCTCTTGGGACAACAATTTGATGACACAGACGAGGCAAAAGTGGCTGTGAAGAAATGGGAACAACAGTCCACACATGAATTTTATCAAAGGGGATTCAAGAGTTGGGTTCAACGATGCCGCAAATGCATCACTTGTGATGTAGACTATGTTGAGTTGTACCTTTGTACAAAGGGTTACTCTACCAACATGTATAATTTGAATGACCTCCGACAGTTAATAAAAAAAAACTGGTTATGCCCACTTTTGCATTACTTTCGGTATAACTCTAGTATCAAGTTCTACCTATTAAATTATATGAACACAGTCTAACACTATCATTATTGAAACACTAACTGAAGCTTATACATGTATACACTACCCTACCAGTAACATCTAGAAACCTGCACGTCTACAAATAGTCTTTATTTACAGATAATATAGAGTGTCGAAACCTATGGCAACCCATGTGATGGTCTCTTCTCTTCCTGGAATATGCTTCACCAGTTTTTTGTAAATGTCTGTCTCTTAGCCTTCAAAGCAGTGCAGCTTTGCTTGTTGGATGATCTCTTCTTATACACATTTAACAATCTAATTCATCCCAGAGATTCTCTATCGGATTCATGTCCGATCTGTGGGCTGATTGGTCCAACTTTTTGACATGCATGTCCTCAAACCAATCTGCAACAATGCAAGCAGTATGGGATGAGATCTTGTCCTACTGACATATAGGTATGGGCCTTCCCCAAGGTACTGCCATTTCCAGCGCATCTAGGTAAAGCTCAGCATTCATTGTTTTGTCCAAAATGCATAATGGGCCAAAGATGGACCATAAAAAACAGCTTTATACGATCACGCTCTCCATCAAATTTCACTGTCGAGACAATCATCATCATCATCATTGTCAACCATTATCAATCCACTGCTGGACGAAGGTCTCCCCAAGTTTCCTCCACAACGGTCTGTCTTGTGCCAGTCTCCTCCATGTCACTCCCGCATATTTACGAATTTCATCCACCCATCTCCCATGTGGTCTTTTTCTGGGTCTTTTCCTGTCCCTTGGAATCCAATCTAAAATTTCGGCTGTCCATCTATGGTCTGTCCTTCTGGCAGTATGTCCAGCCCATTGCCATTTCAGGGATTTAACTCTGATCATGATGTCTTCCACTCTAGTCATTTTTCGGATCCACGAGTTCCTCTTCTTATCTCTCCTGGTTATACCAAGCATGCACCTCTCCATGCTTCTTTGAGTTGTCTGCAGCCTTTGTATGTCTCTTTTAGTTAAGGTCCACGTCTCTGCGCCATACGTAAGCACTGGAAGGATGCATTGATCAAACACTTTTCTTTTAAGACATAATGGCATATTGCTCTTGAAAATTATGCTGTTTCTTCCAAAAGCTCTCCAGGCAAGTTTTGTACGCCGATTAATTTCTTCATCAATGTGACCCTCACTTGATATCTGCTGTCCAAGATAAACATACGTATCTGTTATCTCCAGTTTTTCTCCATCAATCGATAAATCTTCATTTCTTGTAAAAGCATTGAACATCACTTTTGTCTTCTGAAAGTTCATTTTTAATCCCACTTCTTTACTCTTGTCAGCAAGTTCCTGGATCATACTCTGCAGCTCTGATGGGGTAGTTGCAAAAATGACTACGTCATCAGCAAAACGAAGGTGGGTTAGATAATCTCCATTAATCTTTATCCCTTTGTTTTCCCAGTTCAGTGATTGAAAGACATTTTCCAATGTGGCATTAAAGAGCTTCGGAGATATGGTGTCACCTTATCTCACTCCTTTTCCAATTTTTATGTGTGTTGTATTTTCAAACAGCCGAATCTTTGCACTTGCATTTTCATAGATGTTATTAATAATATTAATGTATGCATCTTCAATACCGCAGGATTTCAGAGCCGTGGTAACTGCTGATGGTTTCACCGAATCAAAGGCTTTTTCATAATCGATAAAAGCCATGCACAATGGAAGTTCATATTCCCTCGCTCTTTCAATTAGTTCTTTCAGTACGTGGATATGATCTATTGTGCTGTAGCCACTCCTGAATCCAGCTTGTTCTCTCGGTTGAGCCATGTCCAGTGTTACCTTCAAGCGGTGTGAAAGAACTTTAGTGAAGATTTTATAAACCACTGATAGGAGGCTGACAGGTCTGTAGTTCCTGAGATCCTCAATGTCACCTTTTTTATGTAGTAGGATCATTGTAGCGGTGTTCCAATCCTCAGGAATTTTCCCTTCATTAAGGCATCGAGTGAAAATTTGGGCGAGTACTGTTTCAATTTCTCCACTTGCTTCTTGTATGACGTCTACAGTAATTCCATCTTCTCCTGGAGCTTTCCCCCGCTTCATGTTCTTGATTGCATGAGCAACTTCTGCTGGGAGGACTGGAAGAACTCTGGTACCTTTCATGATGTCTGGAGTACATGTATCATCCCTTTCATATAATTTGGAGTAGAAATCTTTCACTCTTGCCAAAATTTCGCCTCTATTTCTTGTTATAGAACCATCTTCTTTTCTCAGAGCCATAATCTGTTTTCTTCCCTTACTGAGATGTCCCTTTGCTATCTTTAGGCTTTGGTTGTTTTCAATTGCTTTCCTCACTAGCTCACAGTTGAATTTCCTTACGTCTTCAGTGATACTTTTTCGTGCTGTCTTGCATAGCTCTATATATTCCACTTTGGAAGTCACATCTTCTTTAGTTGTCCTCATCTCTCTTCTTTTTTGCATCAACATTTTGGTTTTTCCTGATAATTTGTTTACATGCAACTTATTCTTAGATCCAGCTAATTTTGTTGCTGTTTCCATAAGAGCTTTGATTACTTTTCTGTTAACTTCCGAAATATCCACTTCTTCCGATGTTAGGCCTTCTAAAGCAGAGAATCTGTTCTTCAGTTCCAACTTGAAAGTATTATGGTGTTTTTTAAGGTTGGTTATGTCAATACATTTTGTTTGTCTTATGAGCTTGCCACGTTCCAGTTTAGTGTTGAGGTGCATCTTACATCTCACCAATCTATGGTCACTACCTGTATTGAACTTGTTCAGCACACTGCAGTCTTCGATGACGAATTTTTTGTTACACATAATAAAATCAATTTCACTTGTCGTCCCAATTGGATGTCTCCATGTCCATTTCCTGTGTGGCTTTTTCTTGAAAAAGGAATTCAAGATGAGAAAATCCTTCTGCCTCTGCAAACTCAACGAGAGTATTTCCACGCTGGTTTCTGTTGCCGTGACCGAATTTACCTACTGAAGTTTCATTCTGTTGCCGGTGCCCTATTTTTGCATTGAAATCTCCCATAATTATCTTCAAGTGCTGCTTACCTTTATTATTTAGATCACGAATTTCCTCATAAAATTCTTCAATTTCTTCTTCAGGATGACTTGTGGTGGGTGCATAAGTTTGAATAATCTGAGCCTGGTATCTTCTCGATAGTTGGATAACGAGTCGTGCAGCTCTGTCAGAGGAACTTTCAACTTCTACCACTTTATCCTTCAGTTTCTTGTTTATTATAAATCCAACACCACTAGTTCTGCCAGTATCTGTCCCACGATAATAGAAGAGATGTCCACTTTTCAGTTCAATGAGATCTTCTCCTTTTCTCCTTACCTCACTTAGCCCGACGATGTCCCACTTGATCCTTTGTAGTTCCTCTTCCAATTCAAGAAGCCTTGAATCAGAAGATAGGGAGCGTCCGTTGTAGGTAGCCAAGGTCAGCATCAAATGGCAGCCTAGTCCGGTCCTCCGGGGATTCTTAGCACCCTCTGCCTTCATGTCGCACTGGCCGCTGCCTTGGCCAGGTACATTCCAGCTGCCGGAGACTGAGGGCCAAGATTTAAGTTGTAGAGTCATTTTGGAGGTGTTTGGCCATAACTCACCACGCTGGCCAAGCGGGTTGGTGAGTGTGGGATAGCATTTCCTCTGATCCCGATGGTATAGTTATACCGCTATTTGCGGTCGTCAGAGCCCCTTTAGTGGGAACAGGATGCACCACGAGAAGGCGGGGTTGACATTTGTCAAGGAGAGGCTGTGATGTTACGCATCACCTGACCTTCCACAGTGCAAAAAATGGGTCTGGGTCAAAACACCGACAAACTGTCAACATTTTACTTTCTCACATTTGAAGTTTTAAACTTAAAGTCTTGTATCGTCCTTCTTTGACAATAGTCGGCACTGCAGTACCAATGCAAAACTTCCTTTGTTAAAACTGCAGTAAAGAGCTATATAAAATTTTTACTTTTATCTGTATACACAGTGCGTCAAAGAATTTTTAAGACTGGCGCTAGATATCAGCCTACGGTGGTGCCACCAGTGTAATCGCGAATGCGTTATAAACCGTGACCATCTGCTTGCTTTCTGCCAAAAGTACTGCGCAGTTGTTAAAGTAACTCAAACGAAACGGTCGTTCATTAGAGAAGTAAAATTTTTTTCATGTTGAATTCTTAAGATGGAACAAAGAGCTGTTATTAAATTTAATGAAAAACTTGGTAAAAGTGCCTCGGAAACGTACCAAATGATGAAACAAGTTTACGGTGAGTTTTGTTTAAGTAGATCAAATGTTTTCCTGTGGCACAAACGTTTTTTGGACGGAAGAGAGACACTAGAAGATGATAAGCATGCCGGAAGACCAAGTTCATCTAGGACACCTGAGATTATTGAAAAAGTGCGTGATTTCGTGGCAAACAATCGATGTGCGTCACTAAGAATGATGGAAGAGTCTTTAAACATCAACAAAGAAATTATTCGAACCACCCTGCATGAAGATTTGGGCAAAACAAAAGTCTGTGCTAAATTTGTTCCACACACGTTAACCAATGAACAAAAATCAAGAAGTGCACATTGCAGAGACATCATTTCAGCCGCTGAAAATGATCCAAACTTCTTTAAATCGATTGTTACTGGTGATGAAACATGGCGTTTTCAATATGATCCTAAAACAAAGTGACAAAGTGCAGAATGGAAGTCAAAACACTCGCCACAAGAAAAAAAAAAACAAGAAAAGTTCCATCGAAAATCAAAACAATGCTCATTACATTCTTCGATAATAAGGGTATTATCCACAAAGAATTTGTTCCAAGTGGACAAACAATTACTGGTGAGTTTTATTTACATGTTTTGCGGCATTTGATGGGCAGAATTCATCGCATTCGTCCAGAATATCGAGATGAAAACAGTTGGTGTTTGTTGCACGATAATGCACCCAGTCACACCTCACTTCTTGTTCGTAGATTTTTGGCGAAAAATAACGTCTGTGTGTTGAATCATCCACCGTATTTGCCAGATTTAGCACCCAGTGACTTTTCTTTGTTCCCAAAACTTAAAATGACGTTAAACGGGTGTTATTTTGATGATATTTTGACCATACAAACAGCTTCGACGCGTGCTTTGGAGGCAGATCCGCAAAGTGAACTGGAACAGGCATTCGAATCATTATTAAATTGCTGTAACAAGTGTATTGAAGTCGGAGGGACTTATTTTGAATAACAAACCAAAACAAATTATAATTTCTTATTTCTATTTCATTTTACAGACCCAGTCTTAAAAATTCTTTGAGGCACTGAATGTTTGCTTGTATGTCCGCTTTACAAATCTCCAGTTTTTAATTCAGAACCACCAAATTTAGTATACTATTTCATGGTACTCTAAGTTAGACCGTAGACGTTTTTGGAATGGGTGGGTGCCCGGGCTCAAGGGGGCCCCAGAAAAATATACAAAATGTTTGTAAAATCTAGTTTTCAATTTAGAACCACCGAATTTGATCTACAGTTTTCCATTTAGAACTGCCAAATTTGTATACTATCTCATGGTACCCTAACTTAGACAATAGACGGTTTTGGGAAGGGGTTGGGGTCAATGGGCCCCCATATAAAATTTTCTTTAAAATCTACAGTTTTCAATTTAGAACCACCAAATTTGGTATACTATCTCATGGTACTCTAAGCTAGATCGTAGACGGTTTTGGGAAGGGGTCGGGGGCCCAGGGTCAATGGGCCCCATATAAATTTTTTGTAAAATCTAGAGTTTTCAATTTAGAACAACCAAATTTGGTATACTATCTATCTCATGGTACTCTAACTTCGACCGTAGAAGGTTTTTGGAAGGAGTCGGTCAGAGTCCGGGGTCAATGGGTCCCCCACACAAAATTTCGGTAAAATCTACAGTTTTCAATTTAGAACCACCACATTTGGTATACTATCTTATGGTAACTTAACTTCGACCGTAGAAGGTTTTTGGAAGGGGTCAGAGCACTGGGTCAGTCAGAGTCCGGGGTCATTGGGTCCCCCATATAAAATTTCCGTAAAATCTAGTTTTCAGTTTAGAATCCCCAAATTTGGTATACTATTTTATGGAACCCTAACTTACACCGTAGACGGTTTTGGGAAAAGGTCGGAGCCTGGGGTCAAGGGGCCCCTCACACAAAATCTACGGTTTTCTGTTTAGAACCGCCAAATTTGGTATACTATCTCATGGTACCCTAACTTAGACCGTAGATGGTTTTGGAAGAGGTTGGGGCCCGAGATCAAGCCCCCATCCCCCTCACACACACAAAATTTTCGGAAAATCTAGTTTTCAATTTAGAACCACCAAATTTGGTATACTGTCTCATGGTACTCTAAGTTAGACCGTAGATGGTTTTGGGAAGGATTCGAGACCCTGGACAATGGGCCCCATACAAAATTCTCGTAAAATCTACAGTTTTCAATTTAGAACCACCAAATTTGGTATACTTTCTCATGGTACCCTAACTTAGACCGTAGATGGTTTTGGAAGGGGTCGGAGCCCTGAGTCGGCCGGAGTCTGGGGTCAATGGGCCCCCATACAAAATTTCTGCAAATTCTAGGGCTTTCAATTTAGAACTGCCAAATTTGGTATACTATCTCATGGTACCCTAACTTAGACCGTAGATGGTTTTGGGAAGGCACCTGGGGTCAAGTGGTCCCTATTCAAAATTTTCATAAAAAGTTCCACTTTTTACTTTTAAGAACTTCAACACAATTCAGCGCTCCAATACCCGATCAATGGTCTACTTTAGAGATCGTAGGTAACAATAAAGTGGGAAAATACCCATTTAATGGTGTATTAAAAACACAAATGAATGTACATTAGCTTTAACCACCAACGGGCGGCTTCATTAGGCAGAAATACAATGTAATGTAAAGAGAGAGTTCCAGATACTCGAAATTCAAAACGGTAAACAAAAGGATGATCAATGCCAATGTCAAGTCACATGCATGCGACATGACACAGGTACATTGCGTTTCAGTGTCGCGGGATCCTCAGGTCACACCAGATGTATGGCAGTTCTATAGATGTCTCCTCGAAGGTAAGTATTTCCATTCCTCTCCCTTTCTTTTTTTGTTTCGTAAAGTAAATTAACTGAATCAAAAATGTCTTTTTTATTTTTAACATTTGCAGCTATAGCGGCTGCTTTTTTTTTTTTTTTTTTTTCTTTGCAGAAATATTACTGCATCAGCCAGTCATTGGCAGTGGTTGGCATTAATTTGGAGGAACCCTGCTTTTCACATGGAGAACTCTATGTCGCCTGCTCAGGCGTTGGCAATCCTAAAAATCTCTGCATTTTTGCTCCCAATGGAAAAACCAAAATTATTGTTTTCCAAAAAGCAATAACCTAAATGAATTAAAATAAATTTACTGGAAATTTACGGGAATACCTTTTTCATTTATTAACTTTCACCCACTGAACTTGGTGTTTCCACGAATAGTAATATTTACCCGGGAAATACCGGGTACCCCTGGTAGTTTGAGATATAAATTATCTTGGTTTTGCAGATTTTTCTCAGCTACACAGCTTCGTGAAGCAGCGGGAAAAAGTTATGTTTTTAATTTTGTGTTTTTTAATTGCAGAGACCTGGACAGTTTCAACAATTTTTAATCCCCTATACTCATGTTTGTAACGTTTATATGGCAAGACATGTTCATGCTTTTGAACTTACATAAAATGCCTAAGTGTATTGGTCGAAAAATTATGTTTTCTGAAGTCCATTGTGTTTTTCCTTTATATTGGCCCCATTTATTTATTCATATTGGACATGGCCATGCATATCATGAAAGCAGAAATCTTCAGAATTAAAAAAAATTTAGAAAAAAAAAAAAAAATGTTTCATCCTTTGCCCATGGTATTTTATTAGTGAACAAAACACATTTTTTTTTCTCTGATTTTAAGTCGTTTTATATTGAATTATATAATGAATTACAGTTTTACAAAAAATCAATGTAGCATTTTGATTTTTCACAATAAAACATTCTCTTAACTTTTGCCATGTCTCTGTTATTAATTTATTAACCGTAAAATTTGATTTGGGCTTCTTGCCACCCCTCGGAATTTGGATAATTGGCACGTCTCTGGTCCTCGCTATGGCGTCAGAGTGTCCATTAACCGTTCCTTGCAGAAGCTTAAAATACTCATCCTGCAACAAAGAAATAGCCTAGCCCTTCTCTTTCTATAGCCCTGGTCTGTGGCTACCTTTTTAAAAGCTAAGAGATTTAATAGGAAAGATAAGCAGACAATGTATTGAAGAAAGAATGAGATCTCTCCCTTCAGCTAAGAACTAGCAAGAAACACCCCAGAGACATCACTGCCCACATAACACCCGGGTGCCGCAGGGTACTGCAAGTTTTAACTACAGGAGAAACCCACTTTCTCCCAGCCTCACAATATGCTTTGTTGAAATGTGCGATAGTGGTAAGCAACAAACTGCAGCCAAAAAAATCATCTTACAATGAAAGATCATACCTCCCACCTATCTAATGACCTTCCTTTGCCTACACTCCTAGGGTAAGGTGAAAGGGGAGCAGGTTATTGTATTCATTAACCTTTGACCGAACCCCACTCCTTAGAGCGGGAAAAAAATCATGTGATCTAACTAAAAGCACTAGTCGTTTTGTAATCAGTCTGTTTCTCAGTTCCATGAGTAACATAGGTTTTGAAGAAGTTCCAAGCACAACCATATCGGAACTATGTACGTTTGTCGATTTGCAAAAAGGAGGGGAAAAACTGTGTTTAAATGGTTATCTTTTTCTGAAAGAAAGACAACGGAGTAATAAATTTTACTGGATATGCGATCAGAAGAGTAATGGCTGCAAAGGTAGAGCAGCTACATCACTTGCAAGTGAATTACATTATCTTATAAGTTCATCTGAGCATAATCATGGTCCTGAAGGTGCTAGATCTAAACTAGCCCAGAAGATTATGGACATCAAAGAGAAGGCCAGAACCACCAACGATTTACCCCTGCGCATTATTCAGGATGTAGCCTCCGAAATGTCTCTTGTGGCTCAACAGAGCATGCCATCCAAAGAAGTACAGGGGAAAGTGATAAAAAGAACTAGGAGGGTTGAAATGCCACCTGAACCTGCAACTGTGGAAATATTAAATATACCCGAGTTCTTAAAATACATAGAGAACAGGGAATTATTCCTATTAAAATACTTTTATGAGAGCAATGAAAAAAATTTTTCAACAGAAGCCACCTCAAAATGTTAGTGAAGCTGCATTTTGGGTGATGGGTGGGACGTTTAAAACAGTGGCCAATATTTTAAGACAGCTCTATTCAATTCACGGTCCTGTGAGCCCTATGAACAACTGCAGAGTTGTGCCGTTAGTTTATGCTGTGGGTTATTATGACGCGGGTTATTCTGATGTACAATAATTGTGACCTGGGGTTATTATGATGCAGGGTTATTTTGTAACGGTTTTTTTTTTCACACTGGGTTATTTTGTAACGTTTTTTTTTCACACAGGGTTATTGTGACGCTGGGTTATTCAGATGCCGAGTTGTTTTGACCGGGTTATTTTGACGGTACACCTATACATCAATGCAGATAATACGCCAATTTAAAAACATAAGTTTTTAGGAGCCTTTGATTTAAACAAAAACTGCAGTGTAATTTTGCAGGGAAGGGGTATAATTGGAAAAGGAACTCTCTCGGAAAAATTTTCCTCAGTTCGGGAGTTTGTAAAGAGCAGGGAGGGAGGAGATGAATGTCGTAATGAAAGATCAGGCAAGTTGTGGGGAGAAATGGTGGGGGTCATTTTGAATCGTTGAGAAGGACAATTGACTGTTGTGCCATATACGTTTTGGCAAACCAGCCAATGAACGTATGCATTGTGCTTGCTGCACGAACCTATGCCTTCCTCCTTTTAGATCTCATGTGCACTGCCTCGTGTTTAGCTCGTCGTTCGCTGTTTTGACTGTAGCTAATATTTCCTTCACTCAGGGCGCCCACTCTTTTTCAGGGAAAAAATTCAAGGACTTTCAAGGACCTTCAGGAAAAAAATTCAAGGATGAATTTTTCAATGTCCTAAACCACAATGAATATATATATATCAAGAATTATGTGTGTTGTATTATGATACTCATTATCTTCATAAAACATATATATGCATCACATTAATTCTTTCTGTATGTTCAAAACTCCCAATTTCTCAAACACAAAATTATCATAACAATAAAACACTTAATATCTATTTTAGAATTATGTACAGGTATGTATAACACATTAAGTCACTTTTTGTACGATTTTTAGATTTATGCTAATACCAAATTTTCATCTAATTATTTATATCATACTTTATAATATAACATTTACCTTTTTACCATTAATAAAAGAAATATTTAAATTTAATGAATTGAAAAAAAATACAAACGATTTTAATAACATATTAGCTCACTTTCATATTGAAATTTCAACGCAGCAAAATTAGAAAACTTTCATGTTATTCAGAAATAAAATCCTTTCTTCATTTTCACATTAAGAAGCCTTCATATTCACAAGTTTCAACATAATTGATGGATTTTGGATGCATGTCATTTTTCAAATGCTTCTGTGGGGTAACCAGTTTTGTACACATTGAATTAAATACCAAGAATGATAACAGATTAGATGATCATATATTATTCTTATTGAAACAATAGTTTTCTTTCATATTGTCAATTATTAGTTCCTTATTAACGGAGAATCCTCTCTCCACTGATGCCTGTCCATGCTAGAGCTACAGCAGCTTTTCAGTTACTTCCCACAACAGATCATAGTTTTTCCTTGAGGATAAATGTTCATAAAGTAACACATCTATTCTCAATTCCTCATAATTGTTATCAAAAAGTTTAAAATCTGAAGTTACTGCTGCAACTACTTATAAAATCCTTTAACTGCAGAATAATAAGTGTCAACAACACCAGGTTTCAGATGATTTGCATCCACGAGAATTTCTAGAATCTTTAAACTTTTTAAGCAAGATTCCTTCTCAGCACTCATTAATTTAGGATCTAAACACTTCATGTGCCGCACAAGAGCATACTGCAGCGGGCATTTAGTGAGCAATTTTTTGACAAGGTTTTACAAAATTGATCTGCATTTTATACGAAATTCCATTATCTGCTTTCCACGGATCCAATCTTGACCTACTTAACTCCCCGTCAGACCACAGTGCACCCTTTCTCCCAGTGACACAGCTGCTTTGAAGTTTACTCTTTTTGACTTCCGATGTCAATGGGGGATTGCAGAAAAAAAGTGAAAAATAACAAAGGAAAAAGATAGGAAATTCTAATGTAAATTTTTTGGCTGTGGGATTTTCAAGGACGTGTGGGCACCCTGTTCATTGCTATTCATGATGACTTTAAAAAGGAAACGTTTCAGTTACACCAAATTTAAACTTAACGTGGTGGACACAATTAAGGATATGATCGTGTCACTGAGTGATAGTTTTGAGAAGGTCAGAAAACAATTGCGCTGTAACATGCGGAAAGCCGCTGTCCAAAATGTAAACAAATATGCCTGTAAATTCCATGGAAGAATTCACGGAAATATTTTTATTGGTCCACATATAACCCAATCCCTCAACTCTGAAAGCAGGATTTCCTCCAAAAACTTTCGACTTATATGCGAGTACATACAGTATTTCTATGACTTTGTTCTGTATCAGCCTTTCGTCATTGGCAAGGTGTAATGCAATACTCTGGAGCTGCATCGGCTTGATCTATGGATGCCACGCCCTTCATCTGTCCGGAGATAAAAAATATGAAAAAGTAACCTTTAAAAATGAATTTCTTCAATTAATAAAATCGCTTTTGCTTTTTTTATCTTACTTCTTCAGACTCCTGGGTCATTATGTGACCAACTTTTCTGTTGGAAATTCCACTTCCAGTTCAACATCTATGATGTGCGGATTATACCGTGATTTTTTTTCCTAAATTTCACGGTCTGCGGATTATACGACGAAAATTACGGTACTTTTACTTGCTTCTGAAGTGCTTGGTTTTTGTAAAATATGTCTGCCTCTAAACTTTGAACAGTTGACATGCTAAACAAATAATCATTCTTTTCATCAGAAATGGCACTTGAATTTAATTGACTCTACGGCAAAAAGAACTGGTTGGTTTTGGAAGCTTCTTCACGCACGCTCCTTTTTTCTTTAAAAGGAGCGTGTTCTTTTCTTTTTTTACTAATACTGTGGGCCAATTGGACGCTTCTGTGACATTTTGCAAATGGATGTTCTTCGCTTGCATATTAAAGTTTCCACATGGTGACTAAGATAGACATGCTTACTATAAGGAAGAACTAAAAGCATTAGCAACATGTAATTGTTTTGTCCAAAATTAAAACAAATCACTTGAAAAAATCACCCGCTTATACATCACAGATCTGCAGCAGCTGTGAAGAAATATTGGCTCCTGTCATGTACATAATCCTAGGTAACTGATTGTTTTTCCACATTCTTCAGGGGGAATACCCATGTGGCCCAGCACTTTTCCTCAGCAGCACAGAGAGAGGGCAATTGGAAAGTGATCATATTAATTACAACCCACTGCAGAGTGATCATATTACAGCCCAGAGCCAAAGGGCCAAATAGCTTTGCAATCTGCAGGCATTGAGTGTTCTAAAAGTGAAACTTGACATTTATTTAGGAAAAGCCATTTTGAAGGAAAATATGAATTTTTGGGTAAATTAATTGTTTGTTTTTGTACGTGTTTGCAGTTTTTTGTTTTTTATAAAACTATAACTGGCAGCAGCAGTATGCCCCATAGTTCAGGGGTTAAAACTCAGGGCGGGATGGCGGGATCCCCGCCAAAAAATTTAAACTCCCGCCGAATTATTAGGCGGGAGTCTCCACCTTATGAAATTTTAAGAAAAAATATATATAAATATAAAATCTTGGGTTAGTTTTTGGACCACTCACAAAACTCTGGCATTACAAACGTATCCTTCGCAAAAATATGTGCGTTAGAAACGGACTGTTTAGAGTTCCAAAAATCGGAATCGAATACATCGTTTGCGTCAGGAACATAATCAGTTTATGGACATGTGAACTGGCTTCCATATGTGGCCGCATGAGCAGTTCATTTTTCATATCGCGGACTGCTATGTATCAGGCATGAGAATCTTCCGAATCGCAGAATTCCGCTTTTTTCGCCACATTTCGGTTATACATGAGATCGATGCAAAAACAGAAAACAAAAAAAAACTTAAGATCATGTTTTTATTTTTGGAGGATTAGTGTGTGTGTGCATGGGGAGGGGGGGGGTGCTCATTTTCCATCTTGGGAATGGTATTCCGTTTGTCAGAACTTCGGAAAACAAAAAGTTAAACGGAGTGAAAAATTTTCCTAATTGTAATTTCTTTTGCTCGCGAAGTTTACTCTGTCCAGTATTGTTATTAAATCAATTTATTGCATAAATCTTTGTATTTCAGCTTGAAAGCGTAGACAACAATTTCTGATAATGGAAGTTCGATGGAGCAAAAATTTCCTTCTAAACTTTAGGTATGAATTTTGTGGGGTGATAGTGCATAAAAACGCAGCAGGTAGAGCAGTGAAAATTACTCCTAGTAAGACATGATTTAAAATAAATATAACTTGATTATTTATTACGATAATAATAATCTATTAAACATAAACAAATAAAAGAGAATAGAATTCAGTGACGATGCTCGAACACAACCTTGCGCTGAGAAGACAAGAACAGCTCTGATAATACTTTTGCCGTTACAGCACGCACATTTGAAAAGTGCTTGTCATGAGAACAATGCATGACATTGTACTTATATATCTCAGTTGACTTGACTTACATTATACAATAACAGATGAATTAATTACATCATTGCATGAGAATAAATAACAAATAAGGATTGATTTTCAACAATCCCCCTCATAATACTTATTTTGTTTATATACAAACATTTGTGAGTTTTCCCCCTTATAGATATAACTTAGCACTAGTAGATCATGACACTTACATGCTAAATTAAACAACAGTGAGTTCCAATTACTCGCAACACTTATTATGCTTGTTAGCATTTAGTCCTTTTGTCAAAATATCTGCAGTCATTTCGTTAGAACTCAGGTATTTTACATCAATTTTACCTGTTTCATATATTTCTCGAACAAAATAACGAATGTCAATATATTTAGTCCCTGAGTGATAGACAGGGTTGTGCACTAGCTTCTGTGCTGACTGATTATCACAATATATATTTGTCGGTGATGTCATGGGCTGTAAAGAAAGCAATTTCAGAGAGTTCCATGTATTCTGCTTCGGTAGTTGACAAAGCGACAGTTCTTTGTTTCTTGGATTCCCAACTTATTGCTCCTCTGGAAAATTTTAATACATATCCAGAGTAGGATTTTCTATCGTTGACATCGGAAGCCCAGTCTGCATCTACAAAAGCTGTCAGTGGCTCTTTCGCACGGTTAAATACAAGCCCAAGGTTTTGTGTACCTTTTAGATATCTCAATATTCTTTTTGCTGCTATCCAGTAAGCTTTACCTGGATTCTTGTTAAATTGGCTGAGAAAATTCACAGTGTGCACAATGTCAGGTCTGCTGGCTACAGAAAGATACATGAGCGAACCAATAAGTGAACGATATGGGATATCTTTCATTTCAGATTTTTCTTCTTCTGTTTTAGGACTCATTTCTTTTGTTAGCTTGGCGCTAATATCTAAAGGGGTTGTTACAGTAGATTTAGCATCCTGCATTTTGAATTTATGTAGAATATCTAGTATGTATATATATTTTTTTGCGACGTTGTTATGCCGTTTGCATTTTGTGCAAACTCAATGCCCAAACAGTAATGCACGGATTCCAAGTCCTTCATTTTGAATGAGCTGGCCAACTTATCTCTTAAGGTTTGGTAACGATCTTTGCTGTTTGCAAATACCATTAAGTCATCAACATAAACAACGACTTCATCAGTACGATTTTTCATGTGGTAAACACATTTATCTGAATTAATTGACTTGAAACCAAGAGATTTCAGTTTTTCATCCAGTTTCTTATACCATTGTCTGCCAGATTGCTTAAGACCATAGATTGATCTTTTCAATCGGTAAACTTGATCTTTGTTGGATTTGTTTTGGAAAACTTCTGGTAGTTCCAAGTATATTTCTTCACCCAAGTTTCCATTTACATATGCCATTATGAAATCCAACTGGCAAGCTGTTAAGCCATTTTCAATAGCATGAGCGATTACAGTTCGAATTGAACTTAATCTGGCAACTGGTGAAAATTTTTCTACGTAATCAATTCCTGGTGTTTCAGAGCACCCTTTTGCAACCAGTCTTGCTTTTAATTTTTCAATACTGCCATCTTGATTAAATGTCATCCTTAAGACCAATCTGCAACCAATAATAACCTTTTTGTGTTTTGGTCGTGGTACCAATTCCCATGCTTTCTCCTTGACGAGAGCATCATATTCGCTTTCCATAGTGATCTTTCAGTCTTTACTTTGTATACCATTTAAGGCTTCATAAAGATTAGGATTAGCTTCGACATTATTGACAAACTCAGTTGTTTCAGTAATGTCGGCGGGAATCATTTCATACTGCTTTATAGGTCTGCCAGGTTTACCAGTATGAACTTTTCTAGGACGGCCAACAATTCTCAGTTTCGTTACTGTGTGACCTTTGTTTGTAAATAATGATAAATCTTGTTCTCTTGAGGAATCTGGCATGACTTCCTCTGACGTATCTGGCTCTGACGTCATGTCTTCAGTTACCATTTCTTCTGTCGTAACTTCTGTTTCACTATCGGCGTCCGGTGTGCAATTATCATCGGGTGAGCATGTTGTATCACTCATTTCAGTAATTGGAATAGGCATTTCGGATGATGTGAGCAGTTTGAATTCATAGCCAAATGGAAGGTTATTTTCAAATTCATCAATAAAACGGATGTCACGGCTTTCGACTATTTTTCTGGAATTTTTGTTCCATACGCGATATGCTTTGGATTCCATTGAATAGCCAACAAATATATGTTCTTGGGATCTTGGGTCGAATTTACCTTTTGATACCTTATTCAAAACATAAGCTTTTTGCCCAAAAACCTTGAAGAATGATACATTTGGCTTGACGCCAAACAGAGCTTCGTATGGGGTAATATTCCCATTTAAACTTCGTGTTGGAGAACGATTCCTCAGGAATACGGCACAGTTTATTGCTTCTGCCCAAAAGCTAACAGGTAGTCTGGATTGTATCAACAAACATCTTGCCATTTCTACGATTGTGCGATTATATCGTTCGGCAACTCCATTTTGTTGTGGTGTTCATACGGCAGACTTTTCTCTGCGTATTCCTCCACGCTCCAAATAAGCATTGAATTCTGCTCCACAATATTCAAGCCCATTATCGGTATGGAGTGTTTTGATTTTTTACTCCTATACGATTTTCCATTGCGGCCTCGAATTTCAAAAAAGATTTCTTTACTGCGGCTGTTGTTTTAAGACAACATATTTCAGCATATCACAACTTGTTTTTAATAAAAGTAATGAAATACTGTGAAGAAACCAAGAGATTGCGTTTTCATTGGTTCACAGACATCTGAATGGACGAGGTCCAGCGATTGTTTGCTTTCGAATCTGGATTCCTTTGGAAAGGGGTTTGTCATCTGTTTCGCCTGAATACAGACTTTACAATTCATTAGGGTATCCTTATTTGCAAATGAGAGTCCTTGCCCCATTTTGTCAACTTTTAGCCTTCTTAGATCATTTTCATTTAAATGACCATATTTTTTATGCCATTTCTGAAATTCTGTGACCATCGCTACACTTTCGTAGCTTGGTGTAACATAATATAATTCATCTTTTCTAACGACTCGGAGAAGTATGGTTCCATTAGATTCAACGACTTTGGCTTTTTTCGGTGAAAATAACTGAACAGTCATTTGCTATGGCTTTTGACACAGACAGTAAATTGCTTTTCAACTTAGGAACACAGAGCACATTTTCCAATCGAATAGTTTTTACTTCTTTTCTGTTCGGTACTGTGATGGGTATGGATCCTTTTCCAGTTACTTCTGCTGTTTTGTCTACTGCAAGATTTACGAAACAATTTGTCTGTTTGTTTATTTCAGAAAACAGATCATCATTGCACATATGAGAAGCTGCTCCGTTATCTAAGCACCATGCAAATTTTGCATTGTGTGTGGCGTTCATTGTTATAGTTGTACGTGTACTTTCATTTTGTGATTTTGTTACCATGGAAGTCTCTTGTCTTAAGGATTCTGCCTTTTTGTCAGCAATTCGTTTACGACATTCAGAAGATTTGTGACCCATCTTCAAACAGTAGTTGCATTTATAACTACAGAACACTTTGTTGTTCCTTCTGTCATTCTTCCCTTGATTCTGCCTCCAGTTGCTACATCTTATCAATATCTTCAGGTTCGAATTACTGTCTGTTGAAAAACAAGTCTGCTGTTTGGCAATCTTGATTTCTTTTGGTTTTTCGAGCTTCCCATTCTTCCAAAAGTTTTGACTTTCAGAACATCGAGTTTTGGCAGCTCATCTCGAGATTCTATGGCACAACGAAAATTGTCAAAACTGTCAGGAATACTGTACAGCATTAATACTGAAAGAAGATAATCAGCTATTACAGTATCCATTTTAGGCCGCGGCACAAATTCCGTAAACAAATCCATTGGTAAATTCCACAGGAGAATTCACGGAAGTTTTTTTATTGCCGCACAATATAAGCCGATCCCCCAACTCTGAAAGCAGGAATTCCTCCAAAAACTTTCGACTTATATCCGAGTACATATGGTATTTCTATGACTTGTTTTGTATCAGCCTTTCATCATTCGCAAGGTGTAATGCAATACTCTGGAACTGCAGCGTGATCTGTGGATGCCACACCCTTTATCTGTCCAGAGATAAAAATATAAAACAGTAACCTTTAAAAATGAATTTCTTCATTTAATAAAATCGTTTTCTTTTTTCTTCTCTTACTTTTTCGGACTCATGAGTCATTATGTGACCAACTTTTTGTCGGATATTCCACTTCCGGTTCAACATCTATGATGTGTGGATTATACGGCGATTTTTTCCCCTGAATGTCAGTCTGCGGATTATATGAAAGATTTTTTTTTATGTGAATTTTGCGATCTGCGGATTATACGCTGGTGCGGATAATACCACAAAAATTACGGTAATTATTGCGCCTTTCCCTGGTTAATCATTGCATCCTTCTTTGGGCAATTCTTGTGTCCTTCTTTGAGGAATCATAACCAGTGCCTGCTGCCCTGGGCCCATAACCAGTGTGGGGTGATAGTGCATAAAATGCAGCAGGTAGAGCAGTGAAAATTACTCCTAGTAAGCCATGATTTAAAATAGATATAACTTGATTATTTATTACGATAATAAAAATCTATTAAACATAAACAATTATATATAAAAAAAAATAGAATTCAGTGACAACACTCGAACACAACCTTACGCTGAGAAGACAAGAACAGCTCTGATAATATTTTTGCAGTTACAGCATGCACATTTGAAAGTGCTTGTCATGAGAACAATGCGTGACATTGTACATATATATCTCACTTGACTTGAATTACATTATACAATAACAGGTGAATGAATTACGTCATTACATGAGAATAAATAACAAATAAGGATTGATTTCCAACAAATTTCTTTCGCAGATTCAAGGAACTCTTTGTTGCCATCATTTGCATCATTCTGGAGAATGATGCAAAACTGAAGATAATTTTTTTTAGGGAAGGGGAGAGCGTTTTCCAGCTGGGGATGGAATTTCCTCTTTCACAACTTTCGAAAAAAGGAAGTAAGACGAACTGCAGATTTAATCTGTAATCATATTTTTTTTTCTCGCAACATTCCCTCTGATCAGTGTTACTGTAAACTATAATTTTGTTTGATAACTAATTCTGTTTCAGCTTAAAAATGGAGGGAAAATTTTTGAAAACGGAAGTCGGATGGATCGAAGATTTTTTTTGTAATCGTAATGTTGTTGTTGTTGGTTTTTTTTTCATGATATTCCTACTGTCTTGAATTATTGTTAAATGTTATTTTTCCTCCATAAATTGTGGCAAAGGGAAGAACTGGACATTCCTCATATCAGAGGAATGGGTGAATCAACCAAGTCCCAATTATGTGAACTGTAAACATCCTCATACATAGTATTCAAGAAGATATAGCCGCCCTGATGACGCAGTGGTCTAAGCGATAGCTTCTGATCATTCGTCCGAAAGGGGTCCGGGTTCGAATCCCGATGAGGCATGGATGTTGTGTTTGTCTTACGGCACTGGCTCTCTCCCTTACCTGGAACCAGTGGCCCTAAATTAGGGACGGGCGACTATTTATAGCCCATTGAGTTGCTCACGGTGGTAGTTAGACCTCCAATCAAAAAAAAAAAAAAAAAAAAAAAAAAAAAAAAAGATTTTTTTTTTTAGAGTGAAAGGAATCATGTTCAAAAATAATAACTTAGTTGACCTTTGTAATACTTGACTTGCACATCACAATGTCCAGTGAAGGTTTATTTTATCTTTTGTGATTGAGATAGACTACAGATTCCTTCCGCCATAATGGAACACTTTTTGAAATTTGAGTGTGTAGAATCTGAATCTGCGAAGCAACACACACACACAGTTGCCCCAGTTGTCTAAGCGATGGCTTCTGATCATTTGTCTGAGGTGGGCGGGCTTGTATCCCAGCGAGACGTGGATGATTGTGTTTCTCTTACGCACTGTCACTCTCCCTTCCCTGCGACCAGTGGCTCTAAATTAGGGATGGGTGACTGCTTATAGCCCACTGAGTTGCTCACGATCGGCGCTAAACCTCCAATTAAAAAAAAAAAATGCAGGTTTTGGTACAGCCTTCCAAAGCCTGGCAGACCAGTTTTTTTTTCAATTAATGAAAGATACAGTTATGGAATATTCACTATTCAAAATTAGCTGTAAAAAATGAAGAGTATGTGTGCCAATGTCCAAAATTTTCTAAGAGTTTTATAAGCAACCATCTGCACACATTTCCATTAGTGTCAAAAGGTTCTACTTCAAGTAAATCTTGTTTTGCGTTTAACAAATGTACCATGTGAATGTGGCTTTTGCACACAAAACAGAATTCAATCAAAATTTAGAGATTCACTGAGCAACAAAAATCTTAATGCATATTTCTGAAATTGGGCCAGATAAACCCTCAGAAATAAAACAGCTGATTAAAGCTTGCTAACTGTGGCAAGGAAAGAAAAGACAGACATAGGCACAATTTTATGATATCGATGTACTGCAAAACGAGCAACTCTGGTTTTGTAAAATGAATCATGGTAATTTGTATTAGATTGAATGTAGCAAATTTTTTGATCTAATTCACCAGTTTGTTTCAAAAACCAAGTATAGCTTATATTGTTTGAAAAATTACTGCTGTTTCCCAGTCTTTTAATAGTATTAAGTCGCATATTCAAAACTCCTCACTTGAAATTTTCAGTCCCCTCTATTTACAAACACAAGTGAGGAGACTCCCCTTCCATTTGAACTTTAACCCGTCATTACCTGCGCCTCCCAACAGCTGCGGGGGTGGTAGTTACGCCACTGCTATGACTTTCAAAGAAGAATTCACTTGCCTACTAATTTTTTCATCTATAATTTGTTCTCTCTGTCAAACATACTTTCTAAATATACAAACTCATTCACCTGGTCAATCTCCATGCCATTAAGACTTATCTTGCATTCAGTTCCTCGCTCAAATACCATAACTTTGGTTTCTTCCTTATTTATACTCAGTTTGAATTTTCAGTGGTGTGTAAATTCAGCTCAGTACAACTAGAAATTTCCAGTAACTCTTTGATCTAAAGATCCTACAGAGATTCAAGATGTGTTCCAAATATGACAATGGAAATTAACTTAATACTTTAAATTACCCCTTGATTTACCAAAGAGATTCATGCTTTTCCAGTCAATACCTTGTTGGGTGCCTTTTTACACTAAAATTACCTACTGTAGTAAATCAATGTATAGCTGAACATGTATTTCTGATGTAAAGAAAGGCAATCCTTCCACTTCATTATCATTATGAACTGTCAATGACAGGTCTGCCATACCCGACTGGGAAAATCCCACCTTTCATTAATTGGAAATCTCTTGGGTATCAGAAAACTATCACAATTTATCTTTCATAGCATTATCTGACCGCTCAGCCATTAGAGCAGCAAAATGAAACTTTGGTGAATGTATAGTTTAGTGTCCTAAATTATTTTGTCGGAAATGTTGAAGGATTTCAAAAAAGTGAGACATACGGATTTTAAAGTATGCAATTTCATGGCAAATGGTGAAAAAATGTCATCTTTATAGTGCATTTTAAAACGTTTTTACAGTAATATTTACATGTAAGTACGACACTGTGAACAGAAGCAACAGCAGGCCTAACAGAATGCCGTGCTGACCATGACAAGCTTTGCTCTGCTGAAACCACGGTCTCGTTCTGACAGCCATTTTGCTGACAGAAGAAGAGTACAAGAGAAAGAGGGACATTCTTGCCAGGAAAGAGTTCCACTTTGTAGTGCTACACTACAGAAAATAGCTCATCATTTCTGTCTGAATTTTTAACACCACATTCTAACAATTTCTAGGTTTATTCGCATATGATTCTTTAATACACAATGTATATAGTCACTTCTTCGTCAACATTTTTTTTTCTTTTTTTTTTTTTTTTGTGTGATTTAATTTGAATTAACTGCGAACCACACTGTCAATAGGAGAAGCAAAACGTTAACTTTCCGATGCTATGTAACTTCCGTTGCAGAGAATGCAACATGTACTTTAACACTTTTCTACAAGAAGGAAAGGCGTCTGCATAATTTCCATTTCGTATCAAGGAATCATATGTGTAAGACTGAAGCAACTGTCACCTTGTGCCTTGAAAAACTGCGACAGAAATGAAGAACTATTTTCTGTCAGGTAGCACTACAAATTGTAGGTTTCCTGGAAAGAACATTCCCAGTTCCTCCTGTATTCTCCTGCCAGCAGAATGGATGCCAGAACGAGACCTTTGTTTCAGCTGAGCGAAGCTTGACGTGGTTGCTGTGTCATTGTGTTAGGCTTGCCACAGCTTCTGTTAACAGCGTCGTACTTACATGGTAAATTTTTTTGAAATGTACTATAAAGATAAAAATTTTCACCATTTGCCATGAAATTGCATACTTTAAAATCTTAACGTCTCACTTTTTCGAAATCCAATTAACATTTCCAATGAAATAATTTACGACGCTAAACTACGCATTTATCGAAACTTTCAACAGCTTTCTAAAAAACAAGAGTCTATTGCAGTTACTTTTCCCAAGGTAAATACTTACAAGTTGGATACCCTTGTTTTGACGCAATATTTTTAGCATGACAATGCATTTTTAGGATGATAGTTGATGCTTTCTTTCCACTTCAGACGACAGAAATAATACATAGTGTTGGGGGTTTTTTTTGCAATTTTTCATTCATATGGATTTGCTACACATATGTCAACAAGTTGGTGAGATGTTCTGCAGATAAGCCAATATTCAATTCATTTGCATGTCTATTGAAACCACTAACTATCAAATGCAAAAGTCATAATCCATAGTTGGGTCCTGTAATCCACAGGGTGGGGATTGCAGCTATTTTATATCTGTCCATTAAAGTAAATTTTACTGTAATAACATAGCTTGATTAAAGAGTAGGTACTCTTATTTTCACAAATTTTGTGCATGCTGAAAAACAGGGGTTGTCCAAAATAATCGAAACACCTCACTGAAAACAGTGACTTTGGTATGTGCTGCTTTTTGTGTAAAATGAACATGCAGCTACAATTTTTGGTAAACCTTCCGCGTTCGGCCCAAAAATAGTTTGATGAAGCGATTATAGATGGCAGCACGTTATCACTACATCGTGAAGTGTTAAGTTGTGACAATGGCAAACGAAGTGAATAATATTGATTAAAGGTGGCCCTTAAAAGGACCTTTTTGAATGTACAGTTTGGCATATGTGAGAAATATTTATTAAGACAGAAGAATAGTTTTCCTCATGAATAGGAAACTGTCTAGCTAGCAAAATAAAAGCAAGTAAATTTTTATCTGCCAGGGAAGAACTGTCTAATCACACGAATCAGGACTTCAAAACAATGTTCAGAGGAAAGACGGCAATTCTGTCGGAATAAATATTCCAGAACATGGTCTGCCAAGTACATTTTGTGGTTCCCCAGTGTTAATTTATGTTTCAATGTTTCAGGGGACTCCAATTGCTCTCTACTCCTTGTGTATGGGTGCCTGTGATGGGATAAATGAAGTTGAGGGAGTGGTTGACAGTGAAACAAGTGTAGAGAGAGCTTGGCAGATTCCGATATGCAGCCCACTGGTCCATCATAATCGTTGTTCCTGGCTCTACGTGTTTGATGATGAGGGGCAGCAATGTATCTGCCGATCTGTTGTTATCAGGGCAGATTTTGACCCTGAAACGTTTGGTACCTCATTCAAAGATACCAAGAATCCAGGTGCCCTTGACAAGACGACTGCAGTTGTACTTCCGTTTGCCCACTTTGGCTTCGTCCACTTCGACGATGATTCCAGGTTACCATAAACTCTGAGACTAGTTGTCTGCAATACGAATGAATACCAGTCGGTAACTGTCTCAATGGATGTGGTAACATCGCCATGTGAGGTTTCTTCAATCGCCTCATCGTAAGACAATCCTTTGGCGAAACAATACATCAGAATCATCACACTATAAATCAGAATCTGAGCATAAAAATACCACAGTAAGTAGCTATAATGCATTTCACGTGAAAGTGCGAGAAAAGCTGAGAAGACATGAAGTGCTACCATGGCGCCATCTGTTATTGCTTTCGGAACTAGCTGAGGGCCGAACACGGAAGTTAAGGCCAATTTTTTTTGTAAAAAAGTGTTGCTTACAGTCTCAAGGGTCTGTGTGATTGAATTGTAAATTGGTGTTTAAATAACTTCGTTCCAGGTGAAGGCACAATGAGTGACCTGTCGGAGTTCCAAAGAGGGCAGATTGTAGGAGCCCATCTGGTTGGTGCGTCGGTAACCACAGTGGTACAGGTGTTGGGAGTATTGAGAGGTGCCGTGTTGAAGGTCATGACAGCATACAATGTTCACGACACAACATCATCTGCAAGACACAACTGTGGAAGGAAAACCAAACTCACTGCGAGACAGGAGGACAATAAAGAGGATTGTGACCGCAAGGAGGAAGACCACGGCGACGAAAGTGACTGCTGAGCTTAATGCACATCTCCAAAACCCAGTGTCGACCCATACCGTGCGAAGGGAATTGCATAAGCACAATATTTACGGCAGATATACGATCGCAAAAACCGTGGTGCCACAGGTGAATATGAAACGGGAGACTACAGTGGTGCCAGGAACATAAAACGAGGACTGCAGATCAATGGAAGCATGTCTAGTTTTCCAATGAATCAAGTTTATCACTATTCCCCACCACAGAATGGGTTTATGTGTGGAGAACCCCCACAGAAACCTACAACCCAGACTGTCTCCTCTCTCAGTGAAGCATGGGGGTGGTTCCGTAATGGTTTGGGCCACGATCTCGTGGTTTGCAGCAGGTCCCATTATCACCTTACACGGACGAATCACTAGCAATGACTATTTCACTATTTTGGCCGACCATGTGCATTCAATGGCGCAGACATTGTTTCCATCAGGGATTGCACTTTTCAAGATGATAATGCCCCGATTCACAGAAGTCGAACTGTTCAATCATGGTTTGAGGAACATGAGGAAGAAGTTGCACACCTTCCCTGGCATGCACAATCACTGAACTTAAACATCATTGAGCCTCTGTGGTCTGTGTTGGAAAACAGTGTGTGATCCCATTATCTTCCTCCGGCATCTCTCAAGGAATTGGAGCAGTTTCTGCAGGAAGAATGGTACAACATACCACTTACCACCATCCAGGACTTGTATGCATCCATTCCAAGGTGGATTCAAGCCCATATTAGGTGTATAACACCTATGGTTTCAAGGTGTTGCATTATTTTGGACAACCCCTGTAGAAGTCTGTCTGAAAAATTTGCAACACACTAAAATGAAGAGATATATACGGGGGGAGGGGGTGTACAATGAAACTGGAACACCTGTGCAAATAGCACCCTACATATCACACCACTGTACGCGCTACCTGGTGGCCAGCCTACATCTATTTCGCAGTCGATCAATGAGAGTGGAGTGTGAACGTTGCAGTAGCACAGCTGGATGTCAAAAAGTGCAATCCACACAACATAATGGGAGACATCTGATTTTTAAAGAAAACAGATTGTTGGTGCGCTGGTGCGCATCTTGCCGGTGCATCTGTATCCAAGATAGCACTTCTTTGTGGTGTATCATGAGCCATGGTATTCGGGGTCACGTTAACATACCAGCAAGAGGGAAGAACCACATCCAATAGGAGTAACTGTCGAGGTATGAGGAAGCTGTCTGACAGGGACATCCGGGTGCTAACACGGATGGTAGACAAAAAACAAACCACAGCTGCCCAACTCATCGCAGAGTTGAACAAACACCGCGACTCACCTGTTTCCATCAAAACTGTTTGTCGGGAGCTTCACTGGGTTAACATTCACGGTAGCGTTGCTATTTCCAAACCCTGGATAGCCAGTGTGAATGCCAAACATCGGTTGCAATGGTGCTAATAGCGCAAATCATGGATGTTGGACAACATGAAATATGTATTGTTCTCTGATGAATCATCCTTCACTGTCTTTCTCACAACCAGGACAGTTTGCACGTGGAGACATCCCTCACAGGTTAACACCCAGGACTGTTTATTGCCCACAGTGAAGCGCAGAGGTGGATCGTCAATGGTTTGGATTGCAATATCGTGGCAGTCAGTCAGCTCGCTGATTGTTCTTGAGGTATACATCACTGCCGAAGACTATCAAGCAATTCTGGAGGACTAGGTGCATACAACGGTTCAAGCATTGTATCCCTGACGGTGGTGCTGTGTGTCAGGATGATAATGCACCGATACACAGAGCCAAATTGGTGGAAGAGTGGTTTACTGAGCATGAAAGTGAGGTTGAATATCTGTCATGGTCTGCACAGACCCGACTTGAACATTACTGAGCCACTTTGGGGTGTTCTAGAGGAGAGAGTAAGGAAATGTTTTCCTTCACCAGCATCATGTGAACTAGCCACTTTTTTGCAAGAGGAATGGCTACAAATCCCTCTAAGCACCATACAGGACTTGTATCAGTCCTTCCCATGACGAATCGTAGTTGTACTGGCCTCCTTTGGAGGCCCTACACCGTACTAATAAATTGTTGTGTCCTTAATCCATGTGTTCCAGTTTTGTTGCCCAGCCCCTGTATATTTTATGGCTGCAATGACTGACTTCAAAATTATGATTTAAACAGAAAAAACTAAAACAGAAACATTAGGTTGCTATACACATAGACTTCAAGTTTGTTTTTGAATGTTAAATTACTGCATTATGGTAGAAAATACTGAGACTACCTAGGTATTATATATTTTAGATAAACTTTCAGAAGTTGGATGTGCCCAATTTTAAAGAAATTTACTGACAAATTTCATTCCTTTTGGTGAGTTTTTCTTATTTTCTACATTGATGAATCTGGAAATTCAATTTTGTAGCTATTAGAAAGATGGTTTTATTTTGCACTCACACTCATTCCCAATACCAGGATGATACTTCCAAACAGTAATACAACTCTTCTACAGAAAGCCATGCAACTATGTTGTTTGGTGCAAATAACATTGGCTGTGCTGTTTATCATCATCATTTACTCATTACGAATTTGAACACAGCAATAAATGTTAAGTACATGCTACTCTCAGATATAAAATTTTAGAATACTATAAGCTTTTTGATGGGATTAACTGAGAAACACGTATCAAATGCTTGTTCAGAAATTAATATTCAGCCTAGGATGGGGAGTGAATGGAAGATACAACATGGGTGTGTGGCTTTGCAGAAATGGCACAGCATCCTGATATTGGGAATAAGTGTCAATCCAAATTAAAGCTCTTTTCCTATGGCTACAAAAGTACCTTCTCAGAGTGACCGGTGGAGGTAATACCTTCAAATCAACAAAATAAGAGCAAAATTTATCATTGAATTTCTTTAAGAATAAAGTGCAATGTAATCATAAAAAAATTATCTCTTTTTGGAGTGGCATCTTATTGGAGAGATTTAGAATCTGACTTCCTGCAAAGCATGGAAATTTTTGCATCAGAAAAACAGAAATATTGAGGTGATAGAAAAGTGATAGAAAAGTGTAGAAAGCTAAGTATGAAGTGTTTTTGAATTAAGGAGATACATAATTTGACCATAATATCTTATTAACACAGCAATCAAAATAACCTAGTTCAACACATTAATCACATCACCCTGGAGTGGCAGTCGAACCTGCACCTACAGATTTCCATTCAAGCAAGCTATCCGTTACACCACCCAGAACAACAAATTCCAAGTATCTAAGGATGAGAAATCTGAACAACTTCAGATTTTTGCCAGTCCAAGCAATCAGATGCTTCCTCGTAAGGCATTAAAATGGCAATCAGAATGGTGTTGTCTTGGGTGGTGCAACAGATAACATGCTCGAACAGAAATCGGGTACAATTTCTACTCCAGAGTGATGAAATTTTCTAGTTTTCTGATAGGATGTTTAATTGCTTAGTTTACTGTTGAACATTAAACTAGGCAATTCAGGCTATTCTAATTGCCGTATTAATAATCCTGCAGCTTTCCATGTATTTATGAAAAATACTTCTTACATCACCAAATAAGTCCATTATTTACGTGCAAGTCATTAATGACTTCACAATCAGAAAAGACCAAACTTACCTCTAAGGTCTTGGCTTCTTTCCTTTAATACACTTCATGCACGTTAGCAAGAGATATCATGCACGTCAAACAGCAGTCAGAATTCAGCGTTTTTTAAGAGTCTTATGAATGAAAATAAGAATGTTTCATGAACTGATAAATAATAACAACAACCTGCAAGAAGATATAAAGAAAGTTTCTACCCAAAAAGTCCAGCTGCACAACAAAATGTTCTCAATAACATACATGAAGTGTATTAAAGGAAAGAAGCCAAGACCTTAGAGGTAAGTTTGGTCTTTCTGATAGTGAAGTCATTATTTCTTACATAATTTCCATATCTGAGGTACTAGTGATTTATTACACCATGAGGAAGCATCGGGTTGTTTCAACTGGTGAAAATCCAAAGATATTCAGATTCCTCATCCTCAGATATCTGGAACTTTGTTGTCCTGGGTGGTAAAACAGATACAATGCTGCAATGAAATGTCGGGAGATGCAAGTTCGATTTCCACTCCAGGTCGACGCAGTTTTAAAGTTTTCTGGTATGTTATATGTTGAACAGCAAACTAGCCAATTCTGGCTATTCCAAATGCCATATTAATAATCCCACAGTTGTTCAATGTACATCTGTGACACTTAAACAGGATTTTTCTTCAACTAGCAGATTTTGCATTCAGATTAAATACGATATGCTCTGGTGGTTGAATGAAACTACCAAATTTATATACAACAGTCAATGTGCATGAAAAACATTCCTTTAGGCTTTGAAGGCAAACTTCTTTGGTGCTCTGCCCTAATATTAATCATAAAATTCCACTCAAAAACTTGTGGGAGAACCAAGGGCTTACTTTTTTTTTTCCTTGTATAAATCTAAGATCTAATTCCTTTGCTTGGGAAAATTAATGTAGCATCTATTTCTTCCCTTTTTATCTATCTGTTAATCTACCTGATATTCAGATAAGATCAAGCATAGGAACGCCAGCTGGTTGGAGCAAGAAAGACATCTGCTTTCCCGGGACTCCTGAAAGTAAAAAAAAAAATTATGTAGATATATTTATAGTACATATTGTTTCCAAAAGCAGAAATGATTTCCAAATGCTTTATTCTCACATCCTGGGTTCAAAAATTTTTGTCGCCAACATCAACGATTTCAAATTTAATGAAAGAATGGATAGTGGGGTAGATAGTGATTTCCAGAGATTTGCACCAACTAAAGGCTCTATAGGATAGAAGATTGACTGTCTTCTTTTGTGTAAAAAATTATGTTTTCACAGGTATGAAAATCGCAATATTTGGCACCACTGTTGACTCTCTGCAGTCAGATCCCCACATTAGTGACTGAGAAAACTTAGAACATTTATTGTGACACTGTTGCAGAGCAGAACTTTTTTTTTGTTTGTTTGTTTGGTGATTACATAGTGGTTTGCTGTGCAATCTAATTTTAACCTATCAGTAGTTATTCAGTTTGTACATTTTGTTTGTTACACAAATGGAAACAAATTTCTCCTATTATGTCACAATGAAAATGTAAAATCAACAAAATAGCTCATAGAAGAATATCCTATGTTCAAAAGAACCAAAATTGATACTGAGGCTTTTTGTGAATTATGTAATAGAGTAGTTTCAAACAAAAGAAAGGCTGGTATGAACAACATCTGCATTCAACTAAGAACAGAAAAAATATCCAATCCATCAGAGTTCCAGTATCAAGACTAGTTATTTCAGGGGTTAAAATTCGAATTTGAAATGGAAGGGAGTCTCCCCACTTGTGTTTGTAAATGGAGGGATTGAAAATTTCAGTTGGGGAGTTTTGAAAATGTGACTTAATAATATTAAAAGACTCTGGGAGTAATTTTTCGAACAGTAGTAATTTTTCAAACAATATAAGCTATGCCTGGTTCTTAAAACAAACAGGTGAATTTAGATCTAAAAATTTACTACATTCAATCGAATACAAATTACCATGATTCATTTTACAAAACTAGAGTTATTGGTTTTGCAGTACGTTGATATCATAAAATTGCTCCTGAAGTATATATGTCTTTCATTCTTTGGCACAGTTAGCAAACTTTATCAGCTGTTGTTTTATTTCTGAGGGTTTATCTAGCCCAATTTCAGAAATATGCAATAAGATTTTTGTTGCTCAGTGAATCTCTAAATTTTGACTGAATTTTGTTTTGTGTATGCTAAAGCCACGTTCACATGGTACATTTGTTAAACGTCACACAAGATTTACTTGTAGAACCTTTTGACACTAATGGAAATGTGTGCAGATGGTAACTTATAAAATTCTTAGAAAACTTTGGACATTGGCACATATATACTCTTCATTTTTTACAACTACGTTTGAATAGTGAATATTCTATAACAGCATCTTCATTAATTTAATAATATTCAAAAAAAAAAAAAAAAAAAAAGCACTGGTCTGCCAGGCTTTTGAAAGACTACCAAAGTGTGAGTGTTGCTTCACAGATTCAGATTCTACACACTCAAACTTCAAAAAGAGTTGTATTGTGGAGGAAGGAAATCTACAGTCTATCTCAATCACAAAAGATAAAATAAACCTTCATTGGACATTGTGATGTGCAAATTTAGTATTACAAAGGTCAACTAATTTATCATTTTTGAACATCTTTTCCTTCAGCTCTGAAAAAATCTTTCTGAATACCATGTATGAGATGTTTAGAGTTCACATAATTGAGACTTGGTTGATTCAACCACTCTTCTGACATGAGGAATGTCCAGTTTCTCCCTTTGCAACTATTTATAGAGGAAAAATAACATTTAGCAATAATTCAAAACAGTGGAAACATCGCGAAAAAAATTACGATTATGAAAAAATCTTTGCTCCGTACGACTTCCACTTTCAGAAATTTTCCTCCGTTTTCAAGCAGAAACACAATCAATTATTAAATTAAATTATATTTTACAATAAAACTCAGCAGAGGAAATATTGCAAGGAAAAAAAATTTTCAATTACATATTAAATCTGCAGTTCGTCTAACTTCCGTTTTCGAAAGTTTTGAAAGACGAAATTCCGTCCCCAGTTGACGCCCCCTCTCCACCACGCATGCACACACACATCAGCCCCCCAAAAAATTATCTTCAGTTTTGATGACAACAAAGTCAGAGTTACTCTTCGAATCTTCGGAAGAAACTCATGCCTAAAGTTTACAAGGAAATTTTTGCTCCGTCGAACTTCCGTTATTGAAAACTATTGTCTACACTTTCAAGCTGAAATGCAAACATTTAATGCAATAAATTGATATTTAATAACAATGCTGGACAGAGAAAACTTCACGAGAAAAATAAATTTCGATAGCGGGATATTTTTTCACTCCGTTTAGCTTTCGTTTTCGGAAGTTCTGAAAAACAGAATACCGTTCCACAGACGGAAAACGACCCCCCCCTCCTCGATCCTCCGAAAATAAAACATTATCTTCAGTTTTTCATTGATCTTAATATAACCAAAATGTGGGGAAATAAGTGGAATTCCGCGAATCCGAAGAACAATCTCATGCCTGATTCATAACAGTTCGCGATATGCAAAATGACCTGCTCATGCGGCTACGCATGGAAGCCCATTCACGGGTCCATAAACTGATTATGTTCCTGACATAAATGATGCATTCGATTGCAATTTTTGGAACTCTGAACGGTCTGTTTCTAAAGCACATATTTTTCCAAAGGATAAGTTTTTAACACGCGAGTTTTGCGAGAGATGCAAAAACGAACCCAAGATTTTATATTTATATATATTTTTTCTTAAAAATTCGTAAGGTGGGAGACTCCCTTTTAACAGCTTTGTTTCGGCGGGAGCTTAAAATTTTCAACCGGAATCCTATCATCCCGCCCTGAATTTTATCCCCTGTATTTTATCCCCTGTATTTTGTCCAACAAAACGGGAAATTAGAACAAGAGGTTTCAGTGGCTGAAGCTACAATTACTTTCACAGGCAGATGTGGCTTCAAAAATTTCTTTAGCAAGAATGAAAACTTGCCATTGTCAAAATTCTTGCAACTTTTGCTCCTCATTCTGTGGAAATGACATATTTCATAACATATATGTGTGTGTGTGTTTTCACTGATGGACTGATCCAGTAGTGTGTGGCTACTGTACACAACACATGACCTAATAATGTACAAAAACTTGCTCTATGAAAAAAAGAAAATACATGAAGGAAAACTTTGTACTGCAGCAGGGTGTTTACTAAAGTGACCATTTCTTCTGGACCAAAAAGTGGGACAGGTACGACTCAGTTAGTCAAGCTCACGCGACAAATGATTAACCATGACAGTTATTTTTCACCAAAACCCAGGATCTCAAAATGATTCTCTAAAGTTAATGTTAACTATATTTAATGAGATTCTTTTTTTTAAGTACCAAATTCTCCATATTTAGATTCAATAAAAATAGGTTTTATTTACTTAAAAAATGTGGTAGTTTTTCATTAAATTATTTTGTGGCTTTATGAATGTAAGTGATAACTTAATTTTCTAAATTAGCAAAAGATTAACCTGACCTACCTGAAAATAGCAAAGTACATCAACTGCAATTACCTCTCATCAGCCAGTGTGCATTGGGGAGGGATTGTTAAAATTGGCTGAGGTAGACACCCATTTTTTTAAACAGAAATTTGATGTTTTCCAATATTTTTTAGCATTTCAATTAAAGTAGTGCCCAACACACTATTTACAGTTTAAAAATAAAATATCAATGCAGAAATTTGATTGTTGATTTATTTCACATTTAACTGTACATGCACACTGAAGAGCAATTGAATTAGAGATACCTGTCTAGTACATGTAGCACCACCTTTCGCCCTGATTACGGCAGCGATTCGTCTCAGCATGGACTCTACAAGACACCGGAAGCGTTGAGAAGCCATACGGATCCACGACCCCTGAACACGCTCCCACAGTTCACGAAGATTTGATGGAAGGGGGTCAGAGCCTCAAACACCTCTCGACGGCATCCCAGATGTCCTCGATGGGATTGAGGTCAGGGGACCAAGCTGGTCAAGGAAGCGAGGTCACGTCGGTGGAATGTTCATCCAACTATTCGGATACAATTCAGGAGCAATGGCATGGTGCATTGTCTTGTTGCAGGATGAGGTCCCCAGTGGGATGTTGAAGACGCACAAACGGGAGCAAATGGTCATCCAGGATATCCCGGTAATGTTGACTTGTGAGGGATGGTGTCACACGTACCAGGGGTCCCATTTCAGTCCATGTAAACAGTCCCCAGACGAGAATGCCACCCACCCCCACCAGCTTGAAGAGTACCCTGCTGGCAAAAAGGATCCATCTCTTCATGTGGTTTGCGCCGTTCTCGTATCCTGCCATTCACATGTACCAATGTGAATCTCGACTCATAGGTCCACGCGACATTTTTCCACGTCTAGGGTCCAGTGGCGACGTTCCCGTGCCCGTGCTAATCTTTGCACCCTGTGATGTGCGGTCAGGTGTGGTACCCTCATGGAACGATGGCTTCTGTACCCCATAGCGAGGAGATGGTTCTGGATGGTGTGGCTGCTTACACGTTTTTGTGCACCAGCGTTAAATTGCCGAGTGATTTCTTGCACTGTGGCCCGTCTATCCGCTGTTACAATGAGAGCTAGCCAACAATGACCCCACTCATCCACACGCTGTTGTCCATGGCAGTTGGCCCTTGCAGGGATGGTTTTACCGGATTCGATATACTCACGATGCACTCGTGACACAGTGGCTCGTGAAAATCCCAGTGCCTGCATGACTTCTGAGATGGAGTGACCCATTCGTCAGGCACCGACAATTTGCCCACGATCAAATGCACTTAGATCCTTCGTCTTACCCATACTGCGTCTGACTCTTACTGATTCCTGTCGCATCACTCCTTATATTGTCGGATCGCTGCATACGTCATGTCGTTTCCGTTTACAGGGCCGCCCACAGCGCCACATTTGCATAATGCCAGCTATCTCTAATTCAATTGCTCTTCAGTGTACATTCAATTGTAGCCTTCTAAGTTTTAACTATCAAAAATTATATAATATACTTGTATAAATACAGTAAACCAGAAATATTTTGGCATTCAGCAGGATACATTTTTAATAATATATTAGACCTTTTTGCAGCAGACCTATGCTCATATTTCTCATGGGATGCAATTTGTTTTAATAACTCTTTATTTTTTAGGAATTCAAAATAATTCTTGGCATGATTTTGTTAAAATTCACCTTTGTAATCAATAATGCTTTTAATGTTGCTATAGACAGTTTGATCTTTTCTGATGTCCACACTTTATTAAAATGAGAGAAAATTCGTTCCACAAGATAATTTGTCCCTGGCAAACGAAGTACATACTGAAAACATTTTATCATATTTTTATGTTAAATGTTCTTATTTTTGAAATGTGTGAACATCTCAACCCGATGCTGCTCCATTGGCAACTTATCATTATTCCATTGAGATATTTTATCCTCATTCGCATAGCTAGTAACGCATATGCATTTGTCATACAGTTCTGCATCATATTTAATATCGAAAAAGTTCTTCTGTGAAAGATAGTCTATTTAATTTTCGATATATGACCAGGTAGGTGAAGCGTTTAATGATGCCCACTGAAAACAGCTCAAGTCTTTGAAATAAGTATCCCGCTGATCCAAATAGTGAGCAGATGTGCAGTGAAACTCATTTACTGTTTTTAGAATAGACAGTTCACTTACCAAGCCATCATACTGCAATTTTTTTTCATTTGAGATCTAACAGATTATGGCAGAAACACATCCTTTGATTTGGATAACATATTTTGTTTCAGGTCATCTATTGCCCTCTTCACACCTACTGCTGACACAGTCTGCCCTCAACCACTTTTAATGCTTTGATTGAAGATTACTGCTTGCCTGTGGACAAAGTTTAACCAAAGATCTGAGACTGGGTTTTCAAAAAAAGTATGCAGAATATTGGGACACTTATCCACCTGACTCGAAAAATATGACTTGGGGGTGGTGGATGATGCCCACTGTATAAAGTGGGACTTCGTCAACACAGTTTCCAAAAAGGGGGACATTTCAGCGTTTCCGAAGGATTAGGGGGGACAGCGGGACATAGAGGAAAAAAGCGGGGCCGTCCCGCTAAAATCGAGACGTCTGGTCAACTAGTGTTTACCAAATTTGGGAAATGTAATTTCATGATCAACTAACTATCTTCATGACCATTTTTAAAAGCTCTCTCTCTTGATACATATAGCCTTATTCAAAGCAGTGGTATATGCATGCACACACATATACACAATAAGTATAATTAAAGAAGGGGACACTCTTCCCCCTCCCCACCTTTTCCTATTGAAAAAGTGCCCCTTGCCCTTCTGCTAGTAACAAAAAACTGGCATCATACTTTGACTGTGCCTAAAGTAAGTTGAAATGGTCACCATTGTGTGCATGTGTACACACACACACAGTATATATTAAAGAGAGGGGGGCATTCTGCCACCACCTTTTTTCTACATAAAAAGTGCCCCCTGCTAAGAACAAGAAACTGACTAATACTTTGAGAATGTGCCTAAAACAAGTTGAAATGCTTGGCATTGTTTTACATGATTTCATAACACACTCTCTTTAACATTTATACCTGGAAAATGTCATGATTTTATAAGCAGCAAAATTTAAATTGCTAAATTGATCTCAAAATTTTGTACATATATTTATATGCTAAAAGGTTTTTTGATTTAACATTTTCTTTGTAGGGGAGTGCATAAGTGTTCTTTTTTATACTTGGGTCATAACATAGAAACCAGATTTATGTCTTTATGTGGTAGGTGACCATTGAGAATTACATTGTCACCAGAAAATGAACAATTATTAAAAATAAAAATGAATTCATGACCCCAAAGCAAAATTTGTGAATTTTTCATGACCCTTTTCTGAATTCGTGACTTTTTCGTAACTTTGATGACCAACAAACTCCTGTGCAGTCTTTTTACAGGAAAATTTAAACTACAGTGGTTTCTATAAATTAAGCAACAAATGGAAAAATTGTGATAACTCAAAAAGTATGCAACGGATTCGGATGAAATTTGGTGGTAAGGTTTAGCAGACCAAATGCAACAACAACAACAACAAAAAACAATGCAAGAACACGGGATACAATGCATTTACATTTTGTATGAGTGATGTAAATATGGAAATACAGAAATATAGGTATCAAGATGAAACAGGAAAAGGTACTTCAATACAGAGTGTGGTTACCCTGAACAGCAATACAGGCCTGACAACCTGTTAATTATGGTGTCGAGCAGTTTCATGGGTAGCTGCTGCGTCCATTGCTCCAAGCAAAGGAGCGTGCAGCCGCTGCAGTGTTCGGGGAGAGAGTCCATCCCAGACATGCTCAATGGGATTCAGATCGACAGAGAGTGCTGGCTACTCCATATGGACTATAGTTTCAGGTACTGGTACACAAAGGCGAGCTGTGTGAGAGCAGGCGTTATCCACCTGCAATACAAATGTATTGCCAATTGCGGCAACATACAGAAAAACATTAGGGTCAAGGATGTCATCTCTATACCTCTGAGCATTGAGTTTTCCATGTGGCAACAAATAGAGGTCAGTACGGCCACCTAACGATATGCCTGCTCACACCAGAACACTACCACCACCATAGGTGTCCCTCCCTTTCCTGGATATTAGAGGGAAGATAGCAAGTACCAGCCTGTCTCTAGATGTAAACTCAGTGAGAATCACTCTGTAAACAGTATCACGACTCATCAGTGAACAGAACAGATCACCGATTTTCAGTCCAGTTCACATGCATTTATGCCCAATTGAAACGTTCCCTCCCGTGGCCCAGTTATCAAGCATACAGTCCTCCTTCATGTAACCTGTGTACCATTGAAGCTGATACCGCCCATCAGATGGCTGGCGCAAATACCGGTCAGTGGCGGAGGTCGTCGCCCTTGGCCTACCTTCACTGTACCTTCGGGAAGCTGTAGCCGTGGCTTAGAACTGCTGCCACATCCTGCTGACTAAAGATTAAAATTGATTTTTTCAAGTGGCCATTGGCCAGTGGGTGGACAAAACCTAGTGGCCACTTTCCTGACGGCTATTTCGTGTTGTATACACATTTTATCACTGCACTGTATACCTTTCCTTTATTTAGACATTAAATTTAAGCTTAGTAGTTACAAGGGCCCACTGTCTATTGTCCAGTGCAATTAAATGAATAAATATAATCTTAAAAGTTATATTTTTCTTCAACCACATCAACCAAATTTTCTAGACAGTTTTTATTGGAAAGATAATTTAATCATTTTTATTTGGTCTCTTGCTATGTTCCCAAATAAAATCTCTCAATCTCTCCACCATAAATTGATAGCAGTGGATGGATCAAAATTTTCAGGCAGTACTTACTTTATATAATTTGCTGTATTTTCTAGTCATTCTTTTCATGAGCATTGTCTTGTCATCAAGAACATTGCCCACAATGCTTACATTCTCACAACTTCTGCATTGCTTGGCATAACAGCAGTATTGAGTATTTCAACAATTTGTACTATGACCTTCATGTACTAAAAATTGCTTGTTTTTAGTGAGTTATTGATGGTAAAAAATGTTCAGACATTATGTTTCGAAGCTGCTTCCATTCTGCTAAATTTTTCCTTTCATTCCATTTATTTTTGGTTAGGTTCTTGGTGTCAAAATGAAAACTGGCTATATATAGCTTTCAAAAAGTGAATTTCATATCTTATAGCAGAATCATTTTGTGGTACAACTGAGATTGGGAGAAATGTGATACCAACTTGGTCACTTTATTTTACAGACTCGCATAAGAACACTTGCAGAGTAACCTAATTTCATTGGATTCTGTCCGGTTTTCAAACCCAGTGTCAGGTGAGGGGGAATTTCAATGATTTGCCATTTTTCCTGTTTGTCCACCACAGACCTTCCAAATACAGTAGAACCTCGGATTTTGTGATTATTCCGTTCGAAAAAGTCTGACGAAAACCGAATGTGCGAAAACTGAAGCAATATTTCCCATAAGAAATAATGTAAATCCAATTAATCCGTTCCAGACACCCAAAAATATTAACAAAAAAAAACATTTTATAGAGAATAACTATATTTTTACATACAGAAAACAATGAGAAATAAATATAAATGACTAATGAAATAGATAAATGAACATTTAACATCACTTTTACCGTTATTGAAGACTCTTGTTGGTGTATGGAAGACGGCGAAGAGGGGAGAGGTTATTGTTTGGAAGGGGAATCCCCCTCAATAAGGACTTCTGGTATCAAGGCCCTATCTTCCCTTCTTTGTCTTTTACTGGCACTAGGATCAGCTTGAGAGTCACTGGACCTCTGTCGCACAAAAAATCTGTCCACAGAGGTTTGTTTCTGGCGTCTCTTTAAGATTTGCCTAAAATGGAACAAGGCATTGTCATTGAACATGTTGCAGACACGGCTTGCAACAGCTTTGTTAGGGTGATATTTCTCCACAAAACTTTGCAACTCACTCCACTTTGCACACATGTCCTTAATGACTAAAGAAGGCACATTCTCCCCTTTCTCTTCCTCCTCCTCTGAAGCAATTTCCTCAGCTCCCATCTGTTGCTGTTCCAGTTGAAGGTCTTGCAGCTCTTCAGTGGTTAGCTCTTCCCTGTCCTGGCCACTCACATCTAACCCCATGGACTTCCCCCAAAGACACAATAGATTCCACAACATGCGTATGGTCGTCAGGGTCGCCTCAAACCCTTCAAAATCCTTCTGGAGGACACATTCTGGCCACAATTTTCTCCAAGCAGAGTTCATCATCCTGGAAGTCACTCCCTGCCAAGCCTTATTTATATAAGGCATATGCTATTGAGGATACTGAAGTGATTCCTCCAGAACTCTCTTAGGGTCAATTCAGTGTCCGAGGTCACTTCAAAGCACATTTGAAACAGTGCTTTAGTGTAAAGTGTTTTGAAGTTTGAAATGACCTGCTAGTCCATTATCTGGATGAGAGGAGTGGTATTAGGGGGCAAGAACTTCACTGTGATGAAACTAAACTCCTCTAACAGTTGGTCTTCCAAGCCTGGAGGATGAGCAGGAGCATTGTCCATTACCAGGAGACACTTGAGTGGCAATTGATTTTCCAGGAGGTATTTCTTCACACTCGGGCCAAACACTTTATTGACCCATTTAATGAAAATTTGCCTCGTGACCCATGCCTTAGTGTTAGACTTCCACATCACACACAATTTACTCTTGACGACATCATTTTCTTGAACACTCGGGAATTTTCAGGGTGATACATCAGTAAAGGCTTCACTTTGAAATCCCCACTAGCGTTACCACAGAACAAAAGAGTTAGCCTATCCTTCATAGGCTTGTGTCCTGGCAGTGCCCTTTCCTCCTGCATGATGTAGGTCTTCTTTGGCATTTTCTTCCAAAAAGGGCTGTTTTGTCACAATTGAAGACTTGTTGGGGGAGGAATCCTTTAGCCTCTAGGTACTCCTTGAATTCATCAACAAATTCTTCGGCCCCACGTTTGTCTGAACTTGCAGCCTCGCCATGCCTTACCACACTGTGTATGCCAGTTCGCTTCTTAAATTTGTCAAACCAGCCTCTGCTAGCCTTAAATTCACTAACAGCAGCACTCGTTCCAGGCATTTTCTTTGTGAGATCCGCATGCAACATCCTTGCCTTTTCGCAAATTATCGCCTCCGAAACACTATCTCCCACTAACTGTTTTTCATTGGTCCGCACCAACAACAGCTTCTTAACATCTTCGATTGTTTGCGATCTCTGTTTTGTTAGCACATTTACCTCTTTCGCAACATCAGCTTCCTTGATTTCTTTTTCTTCACCAGGATGGAACTGATCGTTGATGCGGACTTCCCGTACATCCTGGAGAGATCACCTACGCGTACGCCACTTTCGTACTTTGCTACGAGTTCCTTCTTGAAGTCTATCAAGTTTCTCGCCTTCGTTATCAAAGGGCTGGTACTCGGAACTTTCTTTTGGCCCCATGGTGACTTATTTAGCAATCGCACTCAATAAACAAGCACAAAAAACAATGGATTATGTTTACGAAATGTTTGGGATGAACGCGCGGGGTGATGCTCACACAACGAGAAACAGAGGCAGACTGAGAGTCACAAACGCATGAGATGCTTTGTGTGGGCGCTCGCTGCTTCCGGCGCGGGAAAGGGAGTGGCTGAGTCACGCGGGCAGGCTGAAGAGTTCATTTTCAACTGTACGAAAACTGGGACAAAATTTCGACGAGAAAAGTCATCGAAAACTGAATCGTACGAAAACCAGTGCATACGAAAACCGAGGTTTGACTGTACTACGAATTCTCCATAGTCACTATGAAATTGTCAATTACTGTGGAGTACGGGAAACATCGAATATACTACGGAAATAAAAAATCTAGTTGTCGGGGCTTTTTTCCCTTCAGAAAACGTTGTTTTTGGTAGAATTTTAATGATTTGTCATTTTCCCTTTTTTGCCAACCTCAGATCTTCCAAATGCTACGAATTCTCCAGTCACTACTACAGAAATCTTAGATTGCTACGGAATACGGGAAACACATCAAATATATTATGGAAATAAAAAATCTGGTTGTCAGGTTTTTTCCTTCAAAAAACGTTGTTTTGGTAGAATGTTTAATGATTTATCATTTTTTCCTGTTTGCCCACCTCAGATCTTCCAAATGCTACGAATTCTCCAGTCAGTATGGAAATCGTCGATCGTTACGGAATACGGGAAACATCAAATATATTACGGAAATAAAAAATCTATGAAATAATGTTATTCAATCATTTGTTCAAAGTTTATTTTCATGTTTTCAAAATTCTAACATTCATCAAACATTTTTACGACTGTTTATTGGATGTTTTTAATGTCGCGACATTTGTTCAATATAATTTGAGTATCTACATGCCGTTCATCACCCGATTGTTTTAGCACGGATGAACATGTTCCGTAGTTTTCTAAATTTCGAATTTTTCTTACCTCGAAATGCACTTTCTTTTCACTTTCTAGTTACATTCTTATGTTATATTTTTTCTGATTATGTTTCTCGTTTTTAATATCTTTAGTAATAGTGAAAAAACAACAACTTTGTATTTTAAAAGTTTTTTCTAGTGAAGCGCAGTTTTTGTTATTTCTAAACAGCCTGTTCTTCAGAACCAATCAATATGGAAAGTGTTTTTTCTTTTCCGCTTTTTTTAAAGCTAAATTAAATTTCAAAATCGTTACCTATTCCGCCTGTGATGGAATACCCCCTTTCCGTGACTCGTAAAAATGACTATCACAGCAGAGTGAAAAATACAGTACAAATTTTTTATATTTAATTTCGCTGAAAAACTTGTGTTTACCCATCCCTTAGTAACATTTTACTGTATTAAGGGGCAGACAAGAGTTGTTTTTTTGTTTGTTTAAAGCCAACTTCACACGTGCGAAAGAAACACGACTCTGCGTGGAATGAAAGACGGCGTGCGATGGAAAGTGAAGTCCTGATTTTCTACCTTTAATTTCTTTTTGTAAACAAATGGGAAAATGCTTGCCCATTTTGTTTGATGATAAGCAAGAAATGCCTAAGCAATGGAAAATCGTACATTTTCAGAGAAACCAAATTTTAAAAAACGAGCTGCTGACAACAGTTCCATCTAAAGCCTCAGGTGTCCATTCTCGATACGGTTACTTTGTGCACCAACTTAAGTGAAAAAATAAACAACCGCCCCGTTCTTGAAGGGTGAATCTATAAATTGATCGTACCTGCTTATTTGCGGAGAAAAGGGCTGTTTTTTACTGTGCGTGCTTTGGATGATTTTAAATTGCATTTCCTATAACAGGAGCATTTTAAAAATGCAAATTAATTCTTTAGCAATGAAAAAAGGCAAATTTTCAAGCGTGGCGACTAAAGTTACTTTTTCTACTGGGCATTTTATTTTATCCAGTCGCCACTTGGCGAGTGGCGACCGCTAATTTTAATCTTTACTGCTGACCACAGAACGATCAACGTTGAGCCATATCTGCTTGCTATTGTTCTGCTTCGAGTTGGAGCCTATCACTCTGTAGCATAACTCCGCTGGTAAATGACATCTTGAAGCCATGTTAACAAAATCACTATCTTGAAATCTTGTCATTCACCACCGTACATGAATTGGCAACTCCCTCTGAAACAGCTAGTTTTAAACTCTTGCGCATTTGAATAAAGCACTCTCAGTACCACTCATTTGCCTTCCATACATCGATGCTGTATACCTTTGCCCATAACATATACAAATTTCATGCTATTTTAACTATATTTCACCCAATTATTGCAATTTTTTATTTTGTTGCTTAATTTATTGAAACCAGTGTACATACCTGGTTTTAGAAGAATTTCATTTAAAAACAGGGAATGCGACTACTATCTTTGCACCATCATGCCCATACTCTTGTGTGGTGTGAGATGGTTGGGCAGCCTATCCTAGGCACTGAAACGACAACAGCAATGAAGAAAAAGCAGTGTGATGTGAAATCACCAGTTGCATCTAATTTTCAGCTCAGGGATTGGACTTCTGACCAATTAAAGAAACTGCAGTCACTTCCCTTTGTCCCCCTTGTTTATTACCACTTCAGATGTAAACTTGTTAAATGCCGTTGAAAAATGTGTTGAAATGTGAAATAGTATACTGTATTAACCATAGGAAAACACAACTCTTTTATGGTGACTTTTTGGAAAATTTTAAAGCTAACTTTTTTGTTTAGTCCCTGTCTTTTTTAAATGTAAAATGCTTCAAGATAATTTAAGCAAACTGCAAAAGAAAAATAAGAAAATGGATGATGCAAAATCAATAAATCTTCTGATTCCCTAAATTTTAAAGAAAAATCCAAATGTGTAAGCAACGAAAAAAACAACAACCTCAAACCTGAATTGCTTAACATTGTCATGAAGTATGCAGGTAAGACATATGAACTTTTTACATATTTCAACACTTCTATTTATCAAAAAGACAGGATTTGTAGTGTTTCGAAACCCCAAAAATTGTTTTGTTGGCTATGTTTATTATTTTGTAATTAAATGGTAAGAAACTGTTTACCCTCTCCTAAAGAAAAACAAATGCAAAACTCAAAATTCCTGTACTATTCCTTTTTCCTGCACTCATCATAAAGTGTACTTCAACATTTTGTATTCTGCAGTCCCTAGGAGTTTCCAAATCATTATCATTCCCCATAACTATCCTACATTGAAAGATAGGATATTATACAGGTAAAAACATAAGAACTTCTTATATTTTTATAACAACTCAAAATATTGTGATACAAAAAGCATCGAATTTTGCAAAGAAAGCTTGGATTCATTCAAAAGCACTCACTTTGATTTTATTAGGTTCAAAAGTGAACAAAGTGTTTTTTTTAATCCACCCCTGAATTAAGCAGTAAAATGATTTGCATGTTGTTCAAAGCTTCACATGAACTTTGTTTGGATAAATGCTTGAGACTCAGAACTAATATGTTGTGCCATTAAAACTGTGTGAATAAAACTTATTCAGGCAGCACATGGAAAGATAAGACAGATTATCCAAACTTTTTAATAACAGCTGAAAGGTTTTGATGTTAAAAACTATATTTTTATGAATAAAGGAGAAATTAAAAGAAAAAAAAAAATGCATGATGAAATTCTGCTACAAATAAGTTTTTTGGGGGGTTTTTTGCCTGCTTACACATGATGTTGTTCACAGTACACCACTGGATTGATCCATGGCGCTATTAAAACATTTCCGTTTGTAGTACAATATTTTGAGAAGGAATCGGGTATAGAGCACTGCTTAACACATTCACTGCCGCGTGACGCTGAACGGCATCGTAATTGTGGCTTAATATTTCCTTCCTAAAACCTTCGGCACTTGAAGAGAGGTATCTGTTTTGTTACTGGCACTGAGAATGAGTATCCAACTGTTTACAAATGACCGTGGTTTTGGGATAACAGATTTTTTTCTACATGGTTTAGGGAAGGGGAAAGTAAGTTGACTCCCCATAGACTTGCACAGCATGCGCTTTTCGCTGTGATGTTTATTTTCCTTTGAACATCACTGGTTTTGTGGTGAAGGGAACTATCAATAAATCAATGCTTGAATGGCAATAAAAAGCATTTGCTGCTTAGAGTTCATTCGTAAAAGGGTGGCTTATTGAGGACGCTAAAAGGATTTCAAGGAAGCCCATACTGACTTCAATGCTTAGTTTTGTGGAAATATCTCCGGTCCCTCTCAACCAAAAGTTCATCGTCGGGCACATCCTGCAGTGGAAATAGATGGTCCATATAATTTGTCATCATATGCAAAAACGTATTCTTTTAGTACGACCAGCGGTGAAAGTGAAGAATACAATGTTTTCTCTCATACTCCGCCTCAACAGATTTTAGTTACATATTGGTACGATGTTCCCGATGTCACGAGAATAATTCTGTTCAGTGTACTAGGACTGGAAATTAATATGACAGGTATTGAACCAATCGAATTTTTAAATCTTTTTTCGACTGAAGAATTTTGCAATTTATTAGTTACCGTCTACAGGATATGTGCGTTTATTAGCACATGCATTGCTTTACAATGCATATGTTCTAGATGTGTTTATATCCCTGGAGTTGCTGAAAGTTATAATTACAAATATCAGTTATTGATATATTTTCTCGTATTTTAGAATAGCAAAATCATTCAAAGCTATGAGATCCGAACATGGCTAGGTTGATCCAAATGCATAGAAGCTCATCCGTGGTGCTGCGTTACGGTGGCTCGGGAGATTTGCCGGAGTTTCTTCCTGGCACTGCATGCTTGCCATCAAAATAGTACAGCAGCAGCAAACATGTTAACAGAATTGAAATTAGTGTCCATTGAAAACAATTAGCAATTCAGTGAGAGCAACATTAGAGCTGACAAATCTAGTAAAGAAATGTACTGCTTTTAAAATTTATATTGCATCGTCTGGCCGTACATGACACTCATTGCAATATTAATTTTGGTGAAATTCACAAAAAAGGCACAAGCAATGTTTTATCCAAACATATATAATATTCCTAAAATTATTTACAATTATATTAACTATTAGCTTCTATCACTCAAGCATATTCTTGTTGTGTCAAGTCTTTTTGAATACAATTTGATAACCCTACCCAGACCTTATTACATAAACATTTATGATATTGAGACATAACTTTAGATCGATCCAGATAAAAAGAAAATACTCAAACGACCTAAATGTAAATTTGTAAGATCTTGCGTTTTTTTTTCCATTGGGCAAAATTCATAGTGGTCCACAGGATGAAACATATCCGTTTTCAAACTGGGCCAGTGTCATATATATCTATAATTGGACATCGTACACCCGAATTTCAAACCAAAATCAAAATTTCATTAAGTTGGGTTTTTCATTATTTTACCAATCATAATATTGGGTTGTTTCGTCATGTACGGTCAGACGATGAGGATGTTCAAAAACCAATTGCTCTTTCATTAATGCAAGTTTCGAGAAACTTGTAAACCAAAAGGCACAACCTTGGTATACAACAGAAGACGTACCTGAAATTATTCAAGTCAAGGACACTTCATAAAAATTTTCTGAGCATTTTAATGCCTCATAAACTCCCACAGTTGTGTCTTGCTATTGCTAACACACATTCACAATTTCACACAACACAACAACAGTGTTGCCAACTATTTGACACACTGGCAAATACCTAGCTACTTCCGTGAATTTTTAAAAAACCGGATGTTCCGCCATTAGCGAGGAGTGAATGCTGTTCCTGAGCATGGAGGTAGGAATAAGAGGAGGCACTGTCTCATGTCGCCAACTCTTCCCATGCTAGCAAAGTGAAGCCGGGTTTGTACGCTTCCGCGGTGAAAGGGCTGAGGCTATATTCACGCTATGCGTGAATTTAGCCCACAGACTAGGTTCACGCTCCTTCTGTGATTGGTCACTGTGATCTCGCAGGCGTGGTCTGGGCGGTTCCTGCTTTGGCGCATTAACCAATACCGGTCCCGCTTGAATTCTGACATTTCCAAATTTTTTTTTTAAATTCACGTCGTTAGATGGCGCATTGAGCCTGTTTCTCGCCCAAAACAAACTGTCGTGGTTCACTTATAGACTTGCTTATACTTTCGCGAGCGACGTTATTTGTTAATTAATTTGAACTGAATATTTTTGTGTATAAAATTGAGAAGGTGAATCTGAAGGTAAATTTTTGAAGCAAGAGTTCTACGAAAAAACTGGAATGGAAAAATTGAATGAGGAAGACCATTTGAATTAAACATACACATAATACGATCGGCGGTCGGTTCTGTTTTTATTAGGCGACAATGACAAAGGTCGGTTCTGTTTTTATTAGGCGACAATGACAAAGGTCGGTTCTGCTTTTATTAGGCGACAATGACAAACTGGTGATTCGATAGTACGCTATTCATCACTAGTTTGCATATTTACGTAATTTGTTTAAAAATGACAATAAATTTAATTGCTTTCCACAGATTTTGTAAAGCTCTTCAATTTTTCTATACAATTTTTTCGTAATATTTGCCATGCATAATGTTTCTGAGCATCACAGTTGCTTCCATTATCAGAGCTTACCTGATGCAAAAAAATTTGGATTTGAAGCATTTAGCTTCTTTGAAAAATATCTCCTGACGAAATATTCACATTTTTGTTAATTCATAATGAGCAGGAATATCGATAAGAAACATTAAAGTCTTTTATTTAATAAGTTTTAAAAATCAACAATAAATAAGTTTACACATTGACGAACCCAATAATTGTGTGTGATCTCGAGTACATTAAGATCTCATTTTAAAATTCAAGGAATTATCTCCTGCCATTAAAAAATACGTATACATCCGTATCAATTTGTTAAGTTTAGTCATGAAATTAAAAGGCTATTCGAAACACCTACTGCGAAAAAAAAAGGAAAAAAAAAACTCTTTGCTTTCCTCCTAGAAAAGAAACTAAAAGTACGCTAAAGTTTTAATAATTTCAGAGCATATTATAGCCCATTGAGTTGCTCACGGTGGTCGTTAAACCTCCAATCAAAAAAAAAAAAAAAAAAAAAAAAAAAGAGCATATCCTTTCAACAAAAATGATAGCTTAGAAACTTACTTCAACAAATTATACAGTCAATGGCTATTGAAATTTCCAAACATGAAGTGCCAAAGCAATTTAACAAAAAATAAAACATTTCACATCCGAAGACTAAGAAAATGAGAACTTTTTATAGTATTCCCGTAATGAATAACAGTCCCTTGCAGTGACGCACCCATGAATTTTTGTTGGTGGGGGCTGTATATATAGTTTATATAACAAGAATTTTCGTTGGAGGTGGCTGTATATATATATACAGCCACCTTTATATATATATCCTCATTGTCAACCATTATCAATCCACTGCTGGACGAAGGTCTCCCCACAACGGTCTGTCTTGTGCCAGTCTCCTCCATGTCACTCCCGCATACTTTCGAATTTCATCCACCCATCTCCCATGTGGTCTTCTTCTTGGTCTTTTCCTGTCCCTTGGAATCCAATCTAAAATTTCGGCTGTCCTTCTGGCAGTATGTCCAACCCATTGCCATTTCAGGGATTTAACTCTGATCATGATGTCTTCCACTCTTGTCATTTTTCGGATCCACGAGTTCCTCTTCTTATCTCTCCCGGTTACATCAAGCATGCACCTCTTCATGCTACTTTGAGTTGTCTGCAGCCTTTGTATGTCTCTTTTATTTAAGGTCCACGTCTCTGCACCATACATAAGCACTGGAAGGATGCATTGATCAAATACTTTTCTTTTAAGACAAAATGACATATTGCTCTTGAAAATTATGCTGTTTCTTCCAAAAGCTCTCCATGCAAGTTTTGTACGCCGATTAATTTCTTCATCAATGTGACCCTCACTTGATATCTGCTGTCCAAGATAAACGTACGTGTCTGTTATCTCCAGCTTTTCTCCATCAATCGATAAATCTTCATTTCTTGTAAAAGCATTGTACATCACTTTTGTCTTCTGAAAGTTCATTTTTAATCCCACATTTTTACTCTTGTCGGCAAGTTCCTGGATCATACTCCCATTTCCAACTAGGTCTTTGTGGAGGTGAGAAAATGCAGAGTTTTGCTTTTCCTTGGTAAAGCCAAGGCTCGGCATTCTCGACACTTTCTACATTCAGGTTTGCTATTACTTTATTTTATTGTTTACTCATGCCTGTTGGGCTTTGAAGTTTTCTATATTGTTTTAGTTCTTGTTAAATATTTTTTTTTTAATGTCTCTACTTAGTAGTGTGTGAGTTCTGAATATTCATAACTGCTGCGTTGCGCGTCATGATCTTCAGGTTGTTTTTTAAGCAAATTTAGTTTTAAATTCTTTGGTGTAAAATTTAGTCTTTGACTCTGCTCTTGGGTATATATATATATATATATATACACACGACCAAGTATAGACTGTTAAAAAATAAAAAAATATTTAACAAGAACAAAAAAAGTAAAGAAAAACTTCAAAACCCAACAGGCATGAGTAAACAATAAATTAAAGAAATAGCAAAACTGAATGTAGAAAGTGTCGAGAATGCCAAGCCTTGGCTTTATCAAGGACCAGCAAAAACTCTGCGTTTTCTCACTTCCACAAAGACCTAGTTGGAAATGGGTTTCTGCAAAGCCATAGATGCAAGAATTAAGCCCATCAAAAATTTTTAAATTTTGCAAAACCTCTTCAGAGTTGCAGGTAGAATATTTTAGTCAAAGTTTTTGCATGCATCTATAACTTTCCTGGCCCAACGCACACGCGTCATCCGCCACAAAAACCAGAATAACGATTACAAAATCACAAGTTGTGAGAGGGTCTGAACAAATCATCAGAATTATTCAGTTATAACACGTTGCTGAGCAACAAAGTCATCTGAGAGAGAATTTAAACTTTAAGAACAGTACTAAATGCACTACTAAGTCTTATTCTTTGTGGTGAACAAAAGTTTTACCTAAAATGCCATAAAAAAAGAAACAACAGATTAAAGATTTTATCGAGTGTGGGTTGGGCCAGGAAAGTTATAGATGCATGCAAAAATTTTGACTAAAATATTCTACCTGCAACTCTGAAGAGGTTTTGCAAAATTAAAAAATTTTAGGGGGCAGGTGGGGCTCATCCCCTGAAAGGCAAGCAAGAACTCATGGAAGATGGACGTTGTTGTAAATTCTCTGAACTTTTATTTTTGGTGGTTTGTAAAAATTACTCTTGTGTTCCATTACAAGCATACATACCTTATTTATTCGTGTATTGAACATTTTTGTAAAAGCAAAATCGAAGTGATACGCGGCTGTACGAACGATGAATGACCGAAAAAAGCTTATCGGGCTGAATCTGTAGGAAGAGTTGCGCCAATGATTCTGAGGCACATGACTTGTCGGTGTTAAAGGTAATAAGAGAGAGAAATGCCCCTTTCTTTTTCGAAGAAACGTAAAATATCGAAGAACGTGACCATTCCACCCACCCAACCCCCGGGAAAAAGATAGACAGGAGGGTTGGGGGGGTAAGCAGAGGAGGAGATAGAAGATGGATAAGTAGTTGCACAGAAGGATATAACTCAAGTGACTATGAGATGCAAAGCTGCTGTCATGAAACTTCTATGTAGTTAATTGCCTGCAAGTAATGTTGAGGGAAGAGCTGAATATGAAGGATAGTCAGAAAGTTAAGACCACATACACTTTAATAGCGATAACTGGGACCAAATGAACTTAACGGTTATCTCACTTCTCCACATAGTCCCCCTGCAGGTCGATGCACTTCTTTGAACGCCCAACTAGATTCTTCATTCCTTGGAAGAAGAAACTTTTCGGCTGCTGCCAAATCCAGGTCTGCACCGCTTCCTTAACCTCATAATCATAGGTGAACCTGCGACAGCGTATGGCCTCTTTAAGTGGATTGAAAGCGTGATGATCGCATGGTTCCAGATCAGGACTGTAAACGAGATGTGGAAGACGTTCAAACCGCAGTTGTTGCATTGCCTCCGCTGTTGCGGCCACTAAATGGGCACGTGCATTGTTGTGGTGCAGCAAGGCTGATTTTGACAGCATTCCTCTTATTTTTCTGCAAATTGGAGGTTTCCGTTTCTCTCTAAGCACAGCACAGTACGTTGCACTGATCACTGTTTGTCCGTGTTCCTGAAAATGCGTCAGGATAAGACACTTCATGTCCCAGAAGAAGGTCGGTATGATTTTCTTGCCGGAGGGCTGTCGTTTGAATTTGTTCTTTTGGTGTGCACGATGTTGACGGCCAACAAAATCGAGCTTCATCAGTTGAACTTGTACTTCCCGCTTTAAACCTTTCTACCCATTCAAAATCTGTTCATTAAGTCATGGTGTTTTCACTTTCGTATTGAGCTAATATACTTAGGTGAATTTCAGCAGGTTTCACTCCCTCTGCCCGAAAAATCTCACTACGGCGCTTTGTTCAACACTGGTGCAATCCCGCAGCAGAGCATCCATATTTATTTCACCTTGGTCTCAACTGGACTAACGGCAGAGCGCTGCGCTGTGTGTGTTTGAACTACCCATAAGCCATTGTGAAGATGTTGTATTCCGTCAGCTTCTATCCGTTGCGGATACATGTAACTTCCAAATTTCAGTTACTTTTTGATTTACCTGCGTATTCATTTCTCTAGGGGTTTAGAAAATAGTGATAAAGGAATTCTTTATGTAAGAAAGGGAGATCTTTCAACTTCTTCGTATTTATTGTTTTGCGGTCAGTAGGAGGGTTTTACGATGCGTGTGAGGGAGAAAAATGGTTTGATGGCGTGAATCTGAGGGCTCTTCGTTTCTGAGTGGTTAAGGGAGGACTTTTAGTTGTTACCACCGTAAGAAGAGGATATCTCAGAGCACCAGTGAAGGAGAACGCGTGGAAAAAGTGGAGAAAAAATTAGAACCGAAGAAAGGGAGTTGAAAGATTCAAAATACGACATCAGTAACTCCGATGCTGTTACGATGATCCAAAGAAAGGACCAAAAAAAGAGTAAACTAAAAAAATAAATACCCTACTCAAAAGAATTAGGAGACCAAGAGATATTGTAAGGAAAGGCATGTGTGCGACTCACGTTGTTGAACGCAAAATATTATTTTTATGTAAGATACCGTAGAATATTCAATGATATAGGCAAGAAAAAGCGCATTAGCGAGTTTTTATGTAATATTATCATTTAATGCACATCATGCGATATGTTATACGTATAGAACAATATGCATATCTGCACAACAAGAAAAATGACTTGTTGAAGGTGGTAACTGACCTATTGCAGGGTGTGTGTTCCACTCGAACGGCTAAGACCACTGCACACCTGTGGGGCATGGACCTGATGAGATTTTGGGGGTATCTTCGCCAATCCTTAACCAGGGCAGCCTCCAATCTACAAAGAGTCAACGGAAGTACCGCCGGCCGAGCTGCAATACGTCTTCCAAGTGCGTCCTAGGCATGTTCAATTGGATTTGTCAGTTGAGTATACTGGCAACCCCATACGCTGGATTCCCTCCTCTTTAAGTATGCTGTTCACTAACCGAGCTGTATGAGGTCGAGCGTTATCGTCCACGAAAAGGAACGAATCATCGACGGCTGCAGCATACAGAATGACATCAGGTCTGAAAATCTCGTCTCTCTATCGCTGAGCCGCCAGACTACCGTTTCGGATGACATACAGGTCCGTACGTCCACCAATACTTAGGCTTTTCCAGACAATCAATCCATGTCTGCCGCAATGTGATGTGTTTTGCATAGAAGCTAGATTATTTCGCGTGCAAGTTTCTCTTCAGATAAGAACTCGTCGATTGTTGGACTCCAGACTGAATCTGGACTCTTCAGAAAAGGGGACTTGACTCCACTCGTCGTGACTCCAACCACGAAGTTCCGCAGCTCAGTTTCTACGAACCGCATGGCATCGTCCGGTTAAAGGAACTCACACCATTAGCCTACGTGCATAAAGGACACATTGGTGAAGGTGATTGTTAATAGTTTGAGTTGACAACCTGTGACCTGTTGACACGAAGATCTTTCGCTGGAGTTGAGTATCATTTTCCCGTCTGTTTCGACGGCCTGTTGACAACCTGTACCCTGTTGACACAAGAAGCTCTCGCTGGTGCTGAGTAGCATTTTGCCGTCTGTTTTGACGGACTATTGACAAAAGATAACGGTCGTTCCTGGTTATAGTTTCACGTGGACGGCCTTGGCCTTGGTTTCTTCGAACACTTCCCGTATTTTGGAATTGTGTCCACAGTCGGAAAATAATGTTTCCTGATACTTCAATGCAAGGGTGCTAAAAGGGCATTTGCCTCCCGCGTGCAAGGCCCGGTGTTTCTTTCAGAACTTTTTGACCGGGGGGGGGGGGAGATGGAACCTTAGTTGGGGCAAGTTTTCCATTTGCCATATACACGGTCGTGTCAAAATAATATGACCATTCCTGGAATCACACTGTACCCGCCCAGGCGCGTCTCAGAGTGCACGTGACAAGGTCGGCCACACGGAGATGTAAGCAGCCAGCCAGGACAGATGAGCCGCAGTGCGTTACGTGAGCACAATGGGCAGAGGTAGTGATTTGATGGACGTTCAAAAAGGAATGATCATCGGCTACCCCGCCAATGGTGGAAGCATCTCAGAAACAGCAGACTTCGTGTGCTGTTCACGAAGTGCTGTACTAAGAATGAACCGCTGGCACACCGAGTACCTTCTGACATCATAACTGTGAAGCCCCAAAGGAGAACGTCGCCTCTGTCGACTGGTAAAGAGCAATCGACGAGCAATAGTGCAGCAATTTGTGAAAACACAAATTTGTCCTTGACGGAGATCGAAAACGCGCCCCCTCACTCCGGAGTACGTTGCTCTCTCAACTAAGCGACACGGACGCAATGTATCGCTGCAGATTTGTCGTCTTGGCACATGCTTTAACCTCTGTAGTACGTCACATAATCTCTTTCTTAATCTGTTTTTTTTTTAAGCGAAGAACGAATTTTTATTAATTCTAGCCGATGTGTAGAACAAACATCACACATTTTTCGAAGAACCCAACTGCCAGTACATTCATTTTTACGTTCGTACGCCAATGTGAAAACACAAGTTTGTCCGTGACAGGATCATAATCACGCCCCTCGTTCCTGAGTAAGTTGCTCTCCCAACTAAGCTACACGGACGGAATGAATTGCTGCAGATTTGTCCTCTTCACATGTGCTTTAACCTTTGTATACATCACAAATTGACCACGCAAATGAATGCTATAGGGCACACAGGTACGGATCCCAGATAATAGTAGAGCGAACCATGTTACGCATGGTCTCCGGAGTCGACGCTGCGTCAAGGCGCCCATGTTAACTCAGGTCCATCGGCAATGACACCTGCAGTTCGCATGGGACTACCGTCATTGGACAGTGGAAGAGTGGGAAAAGTTGCCTTCTTCGACGAATCGAGGCTTCTACTCCACAGATGTGACGGGCGGTGGCGGATATGGCGTCAGACACACGAGAACCAACATACGGACACGTTTGTCGGTCAAGTTCAGGCCGGCGGTGGCAGTATGCATGTCTGGGGGACATCTTCCTGGTATGATCTGGAACCGCTGATACCACTTGATGGGTCCCTGAACGCCAATGGCTACCTGTCCATCCTCGCTGACCACATGCATCCCTTAGTGTTGGTCGTTTACCCTGGCGGTGATGGTGTCTATACCAACAAGACAATGCACCGTGCCACGTAGCTAAGGAGCTGCGTAACTGGTTCCAGGAACACGACAGCGATGTCTCCGTTCTCCTTTGGCCGGCGAGTCGCCCGACCTCAATCCCATAGAGCACTTGTGGATCGACAGGTTCGACGTGCCGACCCACAACCATGTCATCTCCGGGACCTTCGTGCTCTGCTGCAGTCCGAATGGGTACGTGTGCCTCGGGAAACCTTCCAGGGCCTCATTGCGTCCATGTCTCGCAGCTGTCATCCGGGCCGAGGGTGGTTATTCCCGTTATTAGGTAAGTGGTCACATTATTCCGATACGATTGTGCATATGCTGTATATAATTTTTAAGTACTATATTTACATTAATTTGCTACTATATAATTATTTTTTGTTTAAAGAGCGTATCAGATCTTTCTGGAACAAATAAACTTGAATGTTTGTGACAAGTCCCGCTGAGTTCGATCTGCCACTAGGCCTTACGGAATCCGAATTTCTCAAACGGGCCTGACGTAGGTTCTTTTGAGTGTCGATGAGTTGAACTCGACAGCTGAAATACTGGAACGTGTAGTCAGCAATTCTTAAGATCTACGATAATGAGGCACTCCAATAACAAGTCCTTGGTTAGACGAGACACAATTTAATAGATGAAAGAATGAGTTCCGTTCGATTGGCTATCTCCACGTGCCAACAGGTTTTCAGCTAGAGAACACTTCACTATCTCACCGATATCCCGGTAAACCCTCCGCCACGTGGACTTGAGTCGTTCCGTCTAAAACCCCGGCCGATCTCTTATCGCCGAAAAACCCTGACAACTCCGTCAGTGAAAACGAAAAAACCCGAGAGGTCTAACCGACACTCTCTGCGTAAAACACGACGTCCAACTCCGTGGAAGGTGAAACGCGTAATAGATCATATGTAGAGGATTTTAAGCAGGAAGTAACTGACCCCAGGTCTAGGAAGCTAGGAGATTTGGGCTAGAGTGCCCGATAGGGAAGCGACACGGAAGTGAGATATAAAGGGGGAGAAAGACGCCCTTATTTGTTACGGGGGGGGGGGCTGACGGTCCCCATCCGACGCACGCAAGTGAAACGCAAAATGCCTCTCTAGCAACAAGGAGTTCCTAATCTAGGTTGAGAGACCCCGAATCCACAGCGCTTTGCGCCTTTTGGCAGGTGAAAGAGAATCTAAGAGAGTTAGGAGCAGATTGCCTTGATAGAATGGCACGAAAGAAAATTATGGAAATATTAGAGCACAAGGAGTAAACGGTTTCCCGTTAAGTAGTGAAGTTGTAAGCTGCCCTACATACTTACCTGCAACAGCAAGCCGTTCTGAGCGATATTTCTCTCTGCAGAAAAATGCCCGGTACACCGCTGCCACAGATGAGCACAGGGAGAAACGAAGTGAAGGACACGGGAAAGGTAGAACCTGAAAAAAAAAAAAAACATCACACACAGAATAAGTTTCCCAGAGGAAAATCGACGTTCAACACCGGATAAAACAAAAACTGGCCATTTGCTCAGTGTTCCTCACGGGTCCACAATTGCTTCGTTACTCGTCAGCCAATGAGAGAAAAGATTTTTCCCCATTGGTTAAAATTTTTTTCTCAGGTTTACTTTTGCTGATTCTTGCCTGACATGTCAGAGTAACCATAGCTGAGGTGGTGTGATCACAAGATTACACCGATCGAGGTTTAAGTTACTCATTTTGAGTAAATAACAGAAAAACAAAAGTATAAAAACGGCCACAATCAGGGTTATTATAATTATTATATTTTTTTTTTTCATTCCTTAATTAAGGAGCCGGTAGTATAAGGGCCAATCAGTTTTTTTCTTCGCTACTTGTCTGCTACAGCGGAAGAAATTAAGTCCTGTTTTTATTTATTTATTTGTTTTTTAGTCAGAACTAAGGCGTAAGAAAAAATAAATAATATAAAAGACAAGACAAACAACACCTTGTTTGTCAGGGGGAGAGAAAAGACAAGACAAACAACACCTTGTTTGTCAGAGGGAGAGAAAAGACAAGACAAACAACACCTTGTTTGTCAGGGGGAGAGGTATTCAGTACAAAAGAGATAAATCTTTCAGGCAACATTTTGCTCGGCCCTTAAAAGGGCCGGTTTTGTTTTGTTTTGTTTTTTGTTCAAAGAGACCGCAAGTCCACAGTGCGACAAATCCCCCTCAGCCTCAACAGTGGTGATCAGGACAATGTGTCACAATATACAGTTCATCGCAGCCTTCCGCTCATGAGCCTGCGTAGCCGAAAACCCAGACGGGTCCCCATGCTTACTGCACGTCATCGCCAACAATGCATGAAATGGGCCAAAGATCATCGAGATTGGACCGTGGATGATTGGAAGAAAGCGGCCTGGTCTGACGAATCAAGATTCCTGGTGCATCACGTAGACGGCCGAGCGCTGATACGCCGATTGCCAACGGAGGCTATATGACACCTGCAGCACTGTTGTGAGGAAACAGGCCGTCGGGGGCGGTGTTTTCTTGGCACACTTTAGGCACCATTATCCCAATAGCACAATCCGTGACAGCTGTCAGTTATCTGAACATCGGTGCGGCCCAAGTTCATCTATTCATGGCAACTGTCAGAATCGTCAAGGAGGGGTTCGGGACATGCTGTGGTGGCTTTCTATTAATGCCCTGTCCTCCAAATTCTCCTGACATGAACCTAATCGAACATGGATGCCTATTGCCACCTCATTGAATCGATGCCTCGCCGAGTGGCCGCTGTTTTGCGGCCTAAAGGAGGTCCTACAGCTTATTAGATAGGTGGTCATAATGTAATGGCTCATCGATGTACATTAGAAGAGCCCATTTACTAAGGGGCTCATGGGGGCTGAAGCCCCCGGCCTCGCATTCTGAAGGGGCCCAGAATTATGCAGGATGCTTGAAGAATTGATATTCTACAAAAAAAAAAAATTCAGATAGCGCAGCGAAAACAATAATAAACTACCTTGTGATTTTTTTTTATTTCTTTCCCCTTTTTCAGGAGGAGTCCGCAAAAGGTATAGTCACCCCCAGTCCATCCTCAAATCTTTCGAAAGCATTTCAGATGTTTTTTTGTACACATCTGTAATTGGGAGAAATTTTCATACATTAAGAATTCGTTTGAATCATGATGTTTGGATCATATTGTTTTGTCCGCTACCACTTCCATATAATTTCAACAAGCTAAGCCCTGAAGGGGGGGGGGTATTAAAGTAGAACTGAACTAGGTCTAAGGCCTATGAATCAAGTGAAAGAGAAATATTTATTAATAACTTGACATGTTATGTAAATATTTAGTGCTTAAGTAAGTAAAAGCGCAGCGTTATTAAAAAATCCCACCTTATTATCTTTTTCTGAACACAGCATGAGTCATGCTATAATCCGTTGTTTCGTCGAACACTGTGGTTTTAAAAATTTACTAAGTCACGGCAATTTATTTCTTTTGTCAATGCAAAGTACAATTCCCGCTTGGCTTAGATATAACTTTACTCGAAATTTGTTTGGAGTTCCCAATTCAATTCTTAATATAGGCCAAGATACGGCAATCATCACCCCTCCCCGCCTCCTTAAACTTGCCGTTTCTATTTCTGGCCAGTTGCCCTAAGCTAAACGGGCCTGAAAATTCCGATAAACAAAAGAACTCGGCGTTAGGCACCTTGGAAACCAGCCACACATATTTCGGAGACTTGAAAAACTACCCCACTGGAAAACTGCCACACATTCAAAGTATTCCTCGGAGGAAAGGCAATTTGTGCCCCACCCTTAATGTCAAACATGTGGCAGTTTTCCGGCGTGGCAGTTTACCGGCAACCGGCAAAAGCGAATGGATGTAGAGATTAACAACCGAAAGGGTCGGAGCTCAAATTTAACATGTGTAATCAATGTATTTTAAATTTAAGCTCTGTCTTAAATTCAAAGAGATGTATCAAAAACAGTGTTTGGCTCAACAGAACATTTGCTACGTATTTTTTTTTTTTTTTTCCCTGATGCCGTCAAAGTGGTAAAATTTTTTTGTCGCTTTAGCATAACTTGGTTTTCTTCTACAAGAATACTGAGGTACAAGTATGTAAATACTTTTTTTTTTTCTTGATTTAGCATAAGGCGTAGAAGCTCAGAAGTCAGAACATGGTGGCCCACTGGGAATTCTTTCGGTATCTTGGCGGCCCAGTCCGCACTTGTGCAGTAGCTTTTGGAATGCACGTTTGCGATGTCTTGTTGAACAGCAAGACATCGGAAACGCGCATTCAAATGCACACACCAAACCGCTCGTTTAACAAGAAGCTGTTTTACACCTTCTGAATTCAGCAGGGGATTAACGGCGGATGGGGAAGCAATTACGGCTATTTTGATGTTGCACTGTGGAAAGCAGCTGTCAACCCCAGGGCTGTTAACCCTCAAGTAACACAAAGGGATTCAATCCCCTTTGGGTTGCAACGTTTCTGCCACTCAACTGCGGCTGGCTTCTGAGAGACACTATGTTTGCGCGAAGCTTTAAATTTTATTATGTTTGTTTGAAGGCGCTTTGCAGATAACATACCTTGGTCTTGGAGAGGTCGAACATCTACTAGACTTCAAATGCCTGCGGCGAATGACATCGGCTTTGGTTATTGGTTTGTAGTCTGGTTTTAGCCAGAGTTTTAGCGTCGGTTGCCGGTAAACCGCCACACAGGGAAACTATCACATGTTTTTCATTAAAAGCCGGGCACAAATTGCTGTTCCTTCGAGGAACACTTTGAATGTGTGGCAGTTTCCCAAGTTTTCGAAATATGTGTGACAGTTTTTCAAGGTGCCTAACCACGGAGAGGAGCTCTTTTGTCTGTCTGCTAAGTGCCTTCAAACAAACATAAAAAATTTTTCATGCCAGTACATAAGAGTTTAGGGCAACTGGCCACAAAAGTTCAGGAAGGGAGGGGGGGGGGTTATAAAGATTGTCGTATTTTGGCCTATATTGAGAACTGAATTGGGAACTCCAAACAGATTTCGAGAAAACGTTCTATATAAGCCAAGCGAGAACTCTATTTTAATTTGAAGAAATAAATTGCCGTGACTTAGTACATTTCTTTAAACTACAGTGTTCGACGAAACACTGTAGTTTAATAAATCCCACTTTATCGTCCTTTTCTGTGTTCAGAAAAAGGCGACAAGGTGGGACTTCTTAGTAACGCTGCACTTTTACTTAGTCACTAAATATTTACATAACATATTAACTTTGTAATATTTTTCTTTTACTTAATTAATTCATGATTAATTTACTTAATTATTTTTCTTTTACTTAATTGTATGGCTCATGAGTTGTGTCCCATAAACAAAGCCATTTCCTTCTATCGTGTCTGGTTCTAACATTAAAATTTGTGTTGTGTTTAAGAACTTTATAAACACAATCAATTCGTGAACATTACAATAATCAAATCTCTAATTCAAGAAGAAACAAATTCATTTTGAGCCATACTTCAATTTCAGAAATTGTACACGCACCGTGTTAGAGGCGTAACTAGGTATTTCTGCGCCCGGGGAAAACCGCAAAATACTGCGCCCCCCATCTGACTTTCAAGGCATTACAAATTTAATAGTTGTGTACATATATATATATATATATATAACTATGAAATTACTAAACATGCACATTAGTAATAATGTCGGGCAGTATAATACTCTTCTCCACAAAACAAAATTAACGTCATACCCCAAAGTTATCTCTACGCGGTAGATGCAATTTAACTGTGACTGTTTGTGTAGTTTTTCGCAATTGTTTGAGAGTTTGGACTTACTCTACCACATCAAATGGACCGAATTCAGTTCGTAGTAGTGGCTCACAGCCACAGAAATGATCAAATAACCCCCAGAGAATCTTCAACAATGTGAACAACATTCTTTTTTTGTCTCGTATGTATAGTCGGGTACGGAGAACTGGCCACCGGAGAACTGGACACATTGCAATTTCAGTGCCATAAAATTGTTCTGCATAAACAAATTTCGTGTGGCTATATTCCCCACTACTTGAGCAACTATTGTTCATATATATATTTTTTTAATATTTCATTTTCAGTAAGAAATTTTGACATTTCCATGATTTTCGGAGCTAAGACTAAGCGAAGAACTGGCCATCGGAGAACTGGCCACCCGGAGAACTGGCCACCCGGAGAACTGGCCACAATAATTTTAAGGGGCCGTATAAAAATTGCGTTCTGGTCTGTTCCGTGGTCCCAGAACGCAAGATTGGTTATCTGACACACATAAAATGTCCGTAATTTCGTATTTTCTTATTTACGATATTTTTCTATAAACTATAACTAAACAAATTCTCTGCGAGTATAAGTAAACCCAGGAAACTTGTCGGGGGGGGGGGGAGGGGATTAAAACCTAGAATATGAAATATAAAGAATTTCTGGTCCGATCGGGAGATTTTAAGCCATTACAAGCTACAAGTCATCGAATTGTCTGAGGGCATCTGCTGCTTCAGGAAACTAGTGTGTGTGGGGGGGGGGGGCAATACCGAAACCGTTAAATATCAAGAATTTCTCATTTCTCTTCCGATCGGGAGATTTTTTTTTTTTTATTTGAGGTTTAACGACCGCCGTGAGCAACTCAATGGGCTATAAGCAGTCGCTCGTCCCTAATTTAGGGTCACTGGTTCCAGGGAAGGGAGAGAGCCAGTGCCGTAAGACAAACACAACATCCATGCCTCACCGGGATTCGAACCCAGACCCCTTCCGGACGAATGATCAGAGGCCAACGCCTTAGACCACTGCGCCACCGGGGCGGCCGATCGGGAGATCTTCAGCATTTACAAGCTGCAACTCGACAAATTTTCTCAGCGTATGTGCACACACTCTCTTTAAACCTGTCGGCGAGGAGGGGGGGGGGGGGGTTAATATCAAAAGTGTAAAATATGAAAAATTCCTCGTCCGATCGGGAGATTTTTGGCATTTACAAGCTACAACTCGACACATTGTTTTGAAGGCATGTGCCTACTACTTAGCAAACCTGTGTATGTGAGGGGGGGGGGGGGGGGGATACCAAAAGTGTAAAAGAGGAAAAATTATCGTCCGATCCCGATCGGAAGATTTTCAGTATTTACAAGCTGCAACTCGACAAATTTTCTGTTCTGAGCGCATGTGCCTACGCAGCAAACCCGTCCGGGGGGGGGGGTAATACCAAAAGTGTAAAATATGAACGATTTCGTCCGATCGGGAGAATCTCAGCATTTAGCAGCTACAACTCGACACATTATCTGAAGGCATGTGCCTACTCAGGAAACCTGTCGGGGGGGGGGGGGCTTGTAAATGCTGAAAATTTTCGGATCGGACGAGAAATTCTTCATATTTTACAGTTTTGGTATTACCCCCCCCCCCCCCCCGACAGGTTTCCAGAGTAGGCACATACGCTCAGATAAAATGTCGAGATGTAACTTGTAAATGCTGAAAATCTCCCGATCGGACGAGTAATTCTTCATATTTTACAGTGTTGGTACCCCTCCCCCCTCCCTCTCGTTTTGCATAGTAGGCACATGCCCTCAGAAAATGTGTCGAGTTGTACGTAGCTTGAGAATGATGAAAACCTCCCGATCGGACCAGAAATGCAGGCTTTATATTTTACACTTTTGGTACCCCCCCCCTCCCCGGACAAGTTTCCTGAGCCAGCACATGCGCTCAGAAAATTTGCAGACTTGTAGTTTGAAAACCCTGAAATCTTCTGTTGAAATGTACGTCGTAAACATTTTTTCTAAAAAATGACATTAATTATCGCAATTAAGAAAAGACGAAATTGCGGAAACTTTATATGACTCAGATAACCAACCTCTGGGGATCGTGGGCATGAAGCGGTCAAAAACGCAATTTTTATACGACCCCTTAAATTTTTTGTGGCCAGTTCTCCGGGTGGTCAGTTTATCCGGTGGCCAGTTCTCCGGTGGCCACTTCTCCGGGTGGCCAGCTCTCCGGTGGCCAGTTCTCCTACACCCATGTATAGTCCATCCGACTAAAGAAAAACAGAGGGCTCCATTGTTTGTGAAATTCACAAATTTGATGGTTACCAGATGGAAACCGCGTCTCCTCACTCCGGAATGAGTCACATCATCTCCCTCTAAATTTTTTGAAGCGAAGAATTTTTCATTAATTCCAGACGATGTGTGTAACGAACATCACACACTTTTCGAAGAGCCCACCGGCCAGTAGATCCATTTTTACGTTCGAGTGCCAAAGTGAAATTCACACATCTGCCGGTGGTCTCCGGAGTGTGCCGTTCGAACCAACTAAACTACACCGACGGAATGTATCGCTGCAGATTTGTCTTGACGTGTGCTTTACCTCCGCAGTAAGTCACATGTCGCTGACGGCCGTAGTTCTCTTTTAGTTCGACGGACCATATAACCACTCCTTCATTCCTGAATGTGAACAGCTAGAATCCTCTAAACATTTTAAGGAAGAAATTCGAATTTTAAGTGTACCAAAAACTTGTGTAAAAATTAGTTTCAATTTTAATCAGACTGCATGCAGTCTCGCCGTAGTTTCGCCTCTGCACCGTTTACTACACGGTGCTATACCATCACCCCCTAATAGCTATTTAGGAGGTGATGGCTATACACGCATCACTGGCTTTGTGCCTTTCATGAGCAGACCTCCGATGGCGACTCGTGCCGCTGACAATGTGCGTGCTACGACTTACCTCCCCCCCTCTTCCAGCAAAGACTTTGGAATTGATATTCAACGGGCTTAGTCTCATCATCCGCCGTAGAAAAAAAAAAAAAAAAAAGCAACTCCAGATGTTTTCCGTAATTATGTACAAATTTATATGAATTGTTTGTAATTTCCTTCATCTTTTTAGCATCAGTAATTACATTAATGGTTTTTTTAATGTTAGTGGTTAAATTCATAACCATATATCAAATAAAATATTAAGCCTAATATTTTGCAGAATATATAGATTTACTGTATTAATCTGCGACGACTTCAGTTGCCGAGAAAACATATTCAGCTGTGTATCATCTAAAACAAAATTATTTATTTACTCAAGTTTATTGAAAATACGTTTTTATTCATTTCCGTATTTTTAATGACAAATATTTTTGCGGTGTCTTTGTTCAATGTACAATCAACCTTGTAATCCTATTAATTATTTGTGATTTCGGTGCACTTCCTAAGAAATTAAATATGAATTAATTATACATGAATTAACTAAATTACTGTACGAAATCACACCATAAAGAGTTTATGAAACTCAAAAAAGTATAAATAATTGCACGTGGATCAAGCTTCATTTTTACGCCCTCTCCAAAAATACGCATTCAAGAAATTAAAATATTACGAAAACTTTACACTAGAAAGAGCAAAAAGTTTAAGTGCACGAAAATAATTTAACTGATTGATCGCGCAAATTTCTTGACAGCACGGTAACAAAAAGACAAGCTTTTCTTCTGTTTTGGTCAACTACCGCATCCTGTAGAATTGTGGGTGAAACTTTGCCCTGTCCCCAGTTCCAATAGCAGAAGGAGCATCAAACAAAGGTATTCGATCTTTCCACGTTTATAAGTGGGTCACGGAAAAATTATCAATTGGCCGCCATCGGGAAACGAACCCAGGTCTTCCAGTTACGCGCCGGATATGCTTCCACTACACCTTTTGCGAACTTTTCGCGGCCAATGAGAATTTTTCCGTGACTCACTTATAAAATTGGAAAGAACGAATACCTTTGTTTGATGTTCCTGGTCCACGTCAAATGTCTGTATTAATTAAGGAGAAAGAGATTGGAGTGCTCAGAGAAGTTCAGTACGCTGCAAGCCTTTATGGACTACTTGACAACACCCAAGGACAGATGGGGTGGGGGGTGGGGGTGACGTAAGCTGCAGTAGCAACCACACTGTATAGGCGTGCTGACCAACAAGTAGCACGAAAGGCCGGGCGCGCGCCGCAACTTCAGTTCTTACAATACAATGTTTTTAAGACCGATCGGCGAACAAGAACTTTCTTTGCCCGGTTAAGAATAAGATTTTGTGTTGGCAGCAAATCATTGATGCACTTTCCGCCAAAAACAATTTGAATTGCCATTCTTATTGTTTTAATACCAATCGCTACTAATTTTTTTTTTTTTTTTTTTTAGCGTGCAACAGCATTAGCACGTAGTCGCCAGCCGCCACTGCAGACCTCTGTCAAATAAATAAATAAATAAAGATAAAGCACAAATTTTAAAACTAGGTTTTCCAGATTTAAATGTTTGCAATACGGGTCATTAAAAACGGAAGCAGTGATAACAAAAATATGAAAAAGATAATGTATTTATTAATTTATTTTAAAAACCCCGAAAGTTATTCTGAACAAAATAAACGAACTTGTATTCATGTAAAAAAATATTGACAAAATAAATTGTAAACACACAGGACCAATTATTATGGAATGTAAACTTTATTTCTTAATATGGAGTTACTATATATGAGTCCATTAAGTCTTTCCATATATGAGTCCATTAAGTCTTTCCCACATTACAAAAACCAATATAAAAATATGTATTACAGGTACAACAAAGGGATTGCACGACAATTATTGTGCACAAGTAAAGTTTTATTTTTTTTTCCAGTGTCAGTACACCTCCACATGGGCGCCATTTGTGGCCCGGAGGACATCCAAGCGATATTCGACTTCACGCCATGTTTTGTTTGATATCTCAGCAGAGACAGAACCAATGACGTCCGTTATTCTGCTCTTCGTCTCGACATCCGGAACACTGCTAGAGTAAACTTGGTCTTCCACAGGAAAAAGTCTAGAAGGGTTATGTTGGCGATCGAGGTGGCTATGTCATGGATCCGTCGCGGCCAATCCAACTGTCCGGAAGTCTGTCATTCAGGAACTCACGAACCATTATTATTGACCAATGTGGTGGGGCACCGTCTTGTTGGAAAATAACCGAAGGTTGGAGTGCATGCAACTGAGGTGCTACAAAAAGTTCCAGCATGTCCAGGTACACGTTACTGTAGGCTTTATGAAAAAGAAGGGTTCCATTATTCTGTCATGCATCAGGCCAAGTGGCACACCCAGGAATTCCTGTTGGGGAGGGGGGGCTAGATGCATGTGTGGTGTATACGCACATAGTATATATATATATATATATATATATATAGTGCATAAGATAGACAGATATGCATTAGATAGGTAGATAAACGAGTTGACGTACAGGGCTTTGGGTGGGGATTAAGCCCCAAAGCCACCATCCCCCGTGGGTGCGCCAGTGATCAGGCCACCCCATACGTTCACTTTTGGGCTAACCCTCTGTTGCTCAATGGCATTATGGAGATTTTCTGATCCCCAGATTCGTACATTGTGTATATATTTACTGTACTAGAGACGGCGAATGCGTCTTCATCTGAGAAACAGACAATCACTATCATGAGCTATGCGCTGTAACATCTCCGTCGCAAACGCAGCACGGCGAGGCGGTCATCAGTCAGACTGAAGAGCTTAAACGATCTGTACCTTTATAAGCACAGAGATGACGTTTATGTAAAATTTTGTGAACCGTGGGACGGGGAATCCCAGTTTCCAGTGATGCACGACGAATGGATTTCCAGGGGCTTTGCAGAAATGTCTCCTGAACAGCTGCAGCTGTCACTTGTGTAACAGGTGTTCGACCCGCTCGGGGAAGATCGCCAACACTTACACTACCCGTCGCTTTAAACTTTTCATACCAAGCTTTTATGCTTATTTGGTCCGATGACGATCATCTGCACTCTTTTCTGAAATGACCCTGGACGGTAACCGCCGATTTGGTCTCATGGAAATACAACACGCATGCCGCTTTTTCTTGCATGGAAGCCATTATCGATGAAATGCTCATCTTATTCAGCAGTAGCGCTCATCTAAAGAACAGAAATAAAAAAATAATTTATGAGTGCTGCTATATTATGTCGCCAACCATTTTATTTTAACTTACATAAATTTTTTTATATTAATTTTTGTAGTGTGGGAAAGACTTTACGGACACCCTGTCCCAGCAAAAACACAAGTGCTGGGAAACTGCTGGCCACCAGCTGGCAGTGATGGGTCACTGCTGGCTGAAATCGGCCGCTCACGGCCCGGTAGTGGTCCGTTGGTGGCAGCGCTATCAGTTGGCGAGCCATTGATGGCCCTGCAGCATCGCCGTGAATTGTGGGCCTCCAAGCAAGTGCCACTAATGGCCCGTTGCTGGCAACCAATGCAACCCCAACAGCAGGTGGAAGCAACGGGACTGCGCATGCGCAGTTAGTTGCTTCCGGTACCAGTTAGTTGAAGACGACGCTATCGCCATGGTGTTATTTTAGTGGATGTTAAGAAAAAAATCCATATGTAGAGAGGCGAATTAATTTCCTAATGAAATTTTGCGTCGACGAAGATATCAGATTAAGCCGTGAAATACTAGATTACAGCCATGAAATACACCCACTCCATTCCCATGAATAACAATTCATGGAATGGAGTGGATGAATAACAAGCAAAAAATTTGAAACAAATGTCCTGGAAAACCATTAAAACAACGTTTGTTGGAAGAAAAGAAAAAGAATTATACGCGTACAAAATTTATTAATTATTTGAAAGAGAAAAAAAGCAACGCTATGAGGTGTACACAAGACTAAATACACAAGACTGGGAGGAATTCGCTTCTAAAAATAACGAGAAGTAAAATACAATATCTTTACTCTTTAAAACAAATGTAGCTTCGGACAACGGAAAGGAAAGACACAACTTTAAAAATGTAACAGAATGTGACATGAACCGGGGTAAATATATATTTATTCAATAATCTCTTTTCAAGACGACAAGGACAGTACAAAACTTTGGAAAGCGACTCTAAGTATGTACACTCCTTGAAAATGAGTGAAGTTTCCTTAAAGTAAAAAAAACAAACTATCGTTACGTTTAAAAAATTAATTTATGAATTATATGAAACTGACTTTTATGAAAAATACCTCGCAATATTATAAAATGAAAGAGGGACGCATTCGATTACACAATGCATACCAAACAGACAGCTTTAGGCATTCGCTCGAGCGCGGCAAATTAGTCCGGTCGGTAGAGAGCTCAGCTGCCACGCCAACGGCCCTGGTTTAAATCCTCTCTGACGCAAGCGGGCGTTTTTCCGGTCTGTTGAGAAAATTTCCCCAGCGCAGTGCGTTAATTCACAAGTTTTGTAAGGGTAAAAAAAAATGTAGCTTTGGGAAACTGCGGTTGTCCTTGATTTTTTATTATTATTATGGCTGCTACTGGGAAATTGGCGTACAAGATTCGGCAAGCCACCAGTTACGTCACGTGGTTGTTGGCTGCCACTAACGGCACACTAGCGGACCACATTAGGCTAGCCATCATTTCTGGCACGTGCTTGCAGGACCACTGAAGGGCCACTTGTGGCAGCTACTGCCTGTGATGGACAACTGATGGCCCTGTTGTGGCATATGAGAACTGATGGGGTGCCAACTGTTGGCCAGCGGTTGGCCTGAACTGCTGGCCCTTCTGTTGGCCGCCCGAACATTTTATTGACGGTTCGGCAGCGGCAACATAGTGCTGGGTCATTGTTGGCTGAGCTGGCTGCCAGCAATGGCCCAATGCTGGCCCAGCAAGACTGTTTTTGCTGGGGTATATCCCCACCTGCTTTAATTTTCCTTGGCATGTTTTAAATACAGTGGAGCACACATGGGGGCTTTGGGTGCTTAAGCCCCTCCCCCACGAGATTAAAAGCGATGTACGTCACAAATTAAACATTCCAAAAGATTATTTTACATGTTCAAAAAATTACATAGTCTATAAATGTAAAAAATAAAATAAAAGCTACATGAATTTAATTGAAGAACACTTTTTTTATTGCACATTGTAAAATGTTGCAATTTTACAATGTGCAATAAAACTCTGAACTGCTAGATATAGTGATCCACGCATTGAACATTATATGATTTCGTTATCTTTTCGGCACTATATGTACAATTATTCCTTCATTGGCGGTCCGATAACTTTTCAGACACCCTACGTAAACATCAATATCTACTATATCTATCAAATGTATAGGCTATGTGCATATGCTATACGTATATACACTATGTGAATATAATATGTATCAGGGGCGCCGACTTCAGCAAATTATTGAGGGGGCAGACGTGGGAGGGCACGTCTGTTCCTTTGTCAGGAGGAAAATAAAAAATAAAAGGGGGGAAAGAATGCAAACAGATAAACTACGAGATTCGACGTATATTTTGAAACGCAATTGTAATTGCCCATCAGCAAATGAAAAAGGAAATATATTCTTTCGCTGAATATTATTATTTAAAAAAATGAAATTCAGGCTGTGATTTCCAAACGTTTATCAAAAATATGAAAAATTAGCTCTATCTTAAACAAAAAACGAGAAGAGCAAAAAATAAATAGATATATAAAGGTTCTAGAGATTATATGTTTCTGTATTTTTATTTTTCATAATTGTCAACGGATGGTCACTGCACCTATGCTAACGAAGGTGCATTTGCATAAAAGGCTTACATTTCTAAGGCAGTATCGGAATTGGACCTCCGGCCGCCACGGTGGCGCAGTGGTCTAAGCGATGGCCTCTGATCATTCGTCCGAGATGGGTCTGGGTTTGAATCCTGGTGAGGTATGGATGTTGTGTTTGTCTTACGTCACTGGCTCTCTCCCTTCCCTGGAACCAGTGACCCTAAATTAGGGACGGGCGACTGCTTATAGCCCATTGAGTTGCTCACGGTGGTCGTTAAACCTCCAACCAAAAAATAAAATTGGACATCCGCTGATGAGCAAAGGATTGTCTTCTCCGACGAGTCACGTTTTCTGCTTCACCGAACGGATGGACGTTGTCGTATAAGGCGAGAAACATCAGAGAATAAACACTCTTCAACCATTGCTGGAAGAACACAAGCTGGTGGGGGCAGCATTATGGTCTAGGCAATGCTTTCGTGGCCTTCTCTGGGTCCACTCATGCCTGTGGTAGGCACTATGGACCGAATTCGTTATGAATTCATCCTTGCAGACCACGTACACTCATACATGCCGATTGTCTTCCCTGGGGCGGATGAGATCTTCCAGCACGACAATGCGACGTATCACACAGCTCGAAATGTCCGACAGTGGTTGGAAGAGCACGATGAAGACTTCAAAGTACTTCCCTGGCCCCCTAATTCTCCAGATTTAAACCCAATTGAGCATCTGTGGGACCACCTCGATCGTGTTGTTCGCTCTATAGATCTCCACCACGCACCCTCCAGCAGCTGTCAGATGCACTGCAGTCAGCATGCTCCACATACCTGTGAACACCTTCCAGGTGCCGCCCCGGTGGCGCAGTGGTCTAAGCGATGGCCTCTGATCATTCGTCCGAACGGGGTTCGGGTTCGAATCCCGGTGAGGCATGGATGTTGTGTTTGTCTTACGGCAGTGGATCTCTCCCTTCCCTGGAACCAGTGACCCTAAATTAGGGACGGTCGACTGCTTATAGCCCATTGAGTTGCTCACGGTGGTCGTTAAACCTCCAATAAAAAAAAAAAAAAGAACACCTTCCAGCAAGTCACTCCCAGCCCGTCTAGCTGCTGTTTGTGCTGCACACGGCGGTTACTCTGGGTATTAGCTGGTGGTCACACTAATGCGACTCGACCTTGTGTGTTTGTGTGTATATATATATACACTGACGGAAAAAAAATCCCAACACCAAGAAGGGGTTGTGTTAGATAAACGACAGTTGGTAGGCGGTGAGAGTACATCTGTAAGATGACGTCTATGCAAATTTCGCGCTCGGCGCATACGTGTGGCGCTAGTAGCGCCTCGGAACATGCAAAGCAGGTTTGCTGTAAATACGCGCTGTAACGTTCGTGAGCGTTAGTTATCGTTGAGATTCGACGTAGGGTGTTGATGTTAGTCAAGAATGCCTTTAAGAAGACGAAGAAGCCATTACCAACAGCTCACGGAGTTTGAACGAGGTCGTGTAATAGGGCTACGAGAAGGTGGATTTTCTTTCCGCAATATTGCAGAACGACTTTGCAGGAATGTAGCCACTGTGCATGATTGTTGGTAGCGGTGGTCAAGGGAAGGTACTGCCTCAAGAAGACCGGGTTCCGGCCGGCCACGTGGCACTACTGAGAGGGAAGACCGCCATGCACGGCGTATGGTCGTGGCGCATCGTACCGCGTCTGCGGCAGCAATTCGAGCTGCAGTTGCCACCACAGTGACACAACGAACTGTTACAAATCGGTTACTTGAAGGACAGCTCCGAGACAGACACCCTGTAGCGTGCATTCCACTTACTCCAAACCACTGCCGTTTTCGACGTCAGTGGTGTCAAGCTAGAGCTCATTGGAGGACGGAGTGATCTGTTGTGTTTTCTGGTGAAAGCCGGTTCTGCCTGGGTGCCAGTGATGGCCGTGTGTTGGTTAGAACCTTCTGGCGGTTACACCGGTTATTAATGTACCAGCATTTCACATTTAAAATGGCTCTTCTCGCGCTTACAATAAGCTGTGATCTTGAAACCTTAATCGATAAAATATGTTACCTATACAAATGTATTGTCGCCATTTCATTCCTCTACAACTATTTTTTCGTGGTGTTGGGATTTTTTTCCGTCAGTGTATATATATATATATAGTCGAGTCATATTATTATAGACCATCTCCTCCTACTTTTGAAGTCAACAGCGCGTACCCAACGAAAGTAGGTACGTGTCGTGAGCTGGCTTTTTTTTTTTTTTTGAGGTTTAACGACCACCGTGAGCAACTCAATGGGCTATAAGTAGTCGCCCGTCCCTAATTTAGGGTCACTAGTTCCAGGGAAGGGAGAGAGCCAGTGCCGTAAGACAAACACAACATCCATGCCTGACCGGGATTCGAACCCGGACCCTTTACGGACGAATGATCAGAGGCCAGCGCCTTAGACCACTGCGCCACCGGGGCGGCAGCTGAGCTGGCTTGGAGGGTACATATGGTGTACTGTATGCATTCTGATAACATATCACTCGCTGCTGTCATGGATAAAAGGAGCGATTTATCAGATTTGCAAAAAGGTATAATTATCGGCTTTCGGGACAAGGGTGGCAGTATTTCTGAAACAGCGCAGTTTGTGAACTGTTCGCGTGCTGCTGTGGTTAAAGTGTATTGTGATTGGAGAAATGGCACCCCTGCGAATAAGCGATCTGGAAACTGCGGAGCACTACGTGCCATTGATGTGAGAGGTGAACGTCGGCTGATAGCATAAAAAACCGCGCGAGGGCCGATCGACGCGATTCAGTGGAGCAATTCACTGGCTGAATGAACCAGGGGGCTACTGGAAGTGTGTCTAAAATGACAGTTCAGCGAATCCTGCTGCGTACGGGGCTTCGATGCAGACGGATGGTTACTGCCCCTATGCTAACGACAAATACAGCATAAAAATCAAGAGTTGGTTAGCCACTTGTGAAGATACACCATTTTACTGCTTTTGTGTATGTGTCATGTTTAAAAAATTGGTTTCTCAGCTCCTCGGCTGAAAGTTAACACTCTTTCTCTTCTCACTCACTCACATTTTTTTTTCTTTTTTATGTTAGGTCATATTTGTTGTAACTTTCTATACATACAAGGCCACGCCAGTTCCTTTTAATTAAAAGAAAAACAATCCTTAAAACTCAAAAACTTCGACAGAAACGTTCAATTGCATCCATGGATTTTGCATAGGAATTTACTTGAAGATGACAATTTTGGTATTTCCATCATTATAAGAAATTTAGGTAATCATGTTTTTGTGCAAATACATCCCACACAGTGATGTTATCAGGTATCTTCTCGGGGGTGCTTAGCCCCCACCCGAAAATCCATGAAGGCCCCTACCCTCATTCCCCGTAGGTTTTGGGGCGATCTCCCCTTATTTTAGTCTGTGTTCGTTTATACAGATAGCTGAATATTTGGAGAAATTGATTTTAAAAAAAGTTAAGAAAATGAGGGAAAATATTATTTTAATAAAAAAAAAACCCCGTCCACATGGACTTCAGTCTGAAATTTCTATCATCCTTCAACAAAACATTAAACAGTCCTCGCTGAAGGGGTAATTTTTCAAGCACAGACACCTCGGATTACTTCCGCAATAAAAACCTAATTCCGCACAGTAAAGATGTTTGCACTGCAATACATCATCATATTTTGCAAGATAGCATATAAAAACAGTTTTATTTCAGTCAAGATAGCATATAAAAACAGTTTTATTTCAGTCAAGATAGCATAAAAAAACAGTTTTATTTCAGTCTTCTGGATGCCGCCTGTCCATATTATTATTGCCTCAGTGTAATAATGTGACATTAGTGCTTCCAATACAACAAAATATTTGCCGCCTACTTTTTAACAATAGCAAATTATTAGAAATTGTTCCCCTAATGATTTTTTCTGCACCTGGCGGTGGTGGTTTTCACTCGGTGAAAAAATAAATAAAATCGAGGCATCTCAAACTGCCGTTTAAACGGTTTGTTAGTTTTTAGTTGTTTTTTTTACTACTATTTGCTATTCTAAATAATCTAAAAAGACAAACCAAATGGCAGGGAAATGATTACACCATACGTTTTCAGTAACACTGTAATGATTCCTTAATAATCAGAAACACGCTAATAGTAAGGCGAGGACATTTTTACCACCCATAATGTCTTGGAAGGATTTTCTTCAGCACAGCCTTACCTTACTGGCATCCTCAATATTTTACACCACCCCATTGTGCAATCCGTGGTCCATTACTGAATTAAAGCAAAGGTATAACATTTTTACTCACTTGTTTGTGTAGATTTCGTGGAATTTGCACTTGCGATATAAGAGCATAAGAAAATGTGTGTACTCTATTTAAAAATGTTATATAAATAAATAACAAAATTGTGATATATATATATAATTAGTCAACAAACTTTAGCCTCCCTCCCCGAAATTTTTAATTTTCCCCTGGAAAAAACTCTCTGAATGCAACACTGATCTCACAAGCGAACATTTTCATAATTTCAAATACTGATATCTATTGATTCATCAACAATAAAAAAATGAAAGCTTTGGGGAATGACACATACTGGGGATAAGTACTTGTAAAAAAAAAAAAAAAATCCTGGATTTGACATGGAATGACCCACACATGATACACCCACATATGCAAGAGGCTAAGAACATGTAACAAAACTGTTACATGAACGGGTATTACATCAGTGTGTCTAATGCTGAATGACAAACATTTTCACCTACCAAAGTTCAACATGACTTGTATAGCATGTAGTTAAAATTGCCAAAGGATACAGCAGTCTATGGCTTCAGTTTACATATTACAAGTTTTAATTGCTAGAAAGGGGGGGGGGGCAAAAAAACAGCATTACAGGTAACTGTATACTATAGGTAATACTACGTAACTGAGCCAATTTCACGAAGGTAAATATTATAATTATAAAACATTTGAACTGTATCTTTCTAATCCTGAAATTTAAGTTAAATTCCAGGAGTACTGTGACCCCCCTTTAAAAATGACCAAAATCCTGTAGTCTAAGGATTGTATTCACTATGTGCAATGCATTTTGTGCTTTTACACAGTGGTCTGATCCAGTTATCCAAGCAGTATCACATATTTTCATTTTCACAGCCTTTAAAACTATGCAAATTCATTATATACTGATCTATTTTGTGTATCTCTCTCCTTTCAATGCTGACCCTACACTTGCTTCTGTCTCACCAATAGCAAGTAACAAATAGCCTCTTGCACAATTGTTAATCCTGTCTTTGCTCACTGTCAGGCGGCATATCATTCTGCACAGATACCAATGTCCAAATTTGCCTTTTGGCATTCATTTCTTATACAATTGGTAATATCTTCAATATTGGCATAATGTACATGAGCCTAAGATATATATATATATATACATATATATATATTTTTTTTTGCATGGGCAGTCGCTAATTTAATACCTTAAGTAATTAGGGGTGTCTTTAATAATTTTACCTCACCGAATCCAAATTTGGAAGCTGTGAAAATGATAACAGAAGAAGCAAGAAACGAGTAATAACACAATGAAATGCAGACTTTAAATTGCAGTTGCTTTATAACACAACAAAATGAAACTTTGCAAACTATTTATTTTCTATAAGGGATTTTGTACATGTATTATTGTCTGTCCTGATAATTGCTTTAAAACATAATTTCTGAAGTATCAAAGTTGTACACCTAATAAGTGACTTTGGGACACAGTGTAGACCTATAAAAGAAAAACAGAAAGCACTATTCACACTATTGACTCTGACACATGAAACATTAGTCAAACCTCTTTCCACAGAAAATATGGATAATGAATTCTTGTACTGCTGTGATAATGACACATCATATTACAGGCTGGTGAGGTGACAACAGAAAATATTTAGGGGCACATAGGCAAACTGTTTAACATGCAGTTAAAGTGAATACAGAAGGTTTTGCCATGAATACGTGTCAACATCAATTCACTCATACTGGATGTCCCATGGAAAATGTCAAGAGACTTCTTTTAACTGTAAAATAAAATGTTTTCTCATATTACAGTAAGATGAACCACTAAAGGCAATGTTCATGATGGTGAAATTTTATGACATTACAATAATGTAAAGAGCAAACAACACTTTATCACATATCTTTGTTTACAAGAATATACATGCTCCTAAAGCAAGAGAAACATGTTTTCTATCATGGGTATGCTGAAACAGTTTTGCATGCAAACAAATGTGACACAGGTTCTGATCTTGTGGAATAAGACTACAACGATGTTTTGGGAGGGTAAGTTTTTTCATACTTTAAGAGTACTTGTTTTAAAAAAAGTTAGTAGCTGAATTTTTTGTAAACCTGCCTATTGCTTGCTTGAATCTGAGACATGGTCATGCTATAACCATCATGCAAGAACTGTGTAACTCACTACAAATATGTGGATCTGCTTATATAAGTGAATTTTTAACCACTAACCAGACATTTTGAGCAGATGTTTCTACAAGGAAGTTTTAAAAAGCTAAATGCATTAGACGTATGTTCTCACAGAATCACTGCCCACTAGCCCAATTACTTGTTCTTCCATCTTGGTGCAAATACTGTATGTATTTGGGTCCTGTACTTTGTGTGCTTATTAAAACTTCTCAGTTAACTTGTCTCAAAGTTTCAGATTTGTGTTGTGTGTGATTTCTGGTTTCTTCATCATACAATTGGTTCTTTGATTCTTCTACTAGATGTCTTGCAGCTCAGTCGGCTAGTTGCCTCTTGGATTTTGGTAAGAATGCTGCTGCTTCTGCCTCATTGATGCTAGTGTGTGTTAGACAACAATTAAGAGGAAGCTGTAATTAAGTTGAATGATGGAATCTTGATAGGAATTTTGCAGTTGGAATAATTAGTGAAATTTTATTCAGAAATAGTAATTTTGGATCAAATCAACCAAGTAGACTAACTGTGATTAACATAAATCAGGTTGGCCATATTTTTTGAAATTCTTAAAAGTACGTAGTCTGCTATATCTATTTTGCAAATTGTAGTACACATAAATAAATCTATGAACGCACACTTTCAAGATGAAACTACGGCTAAATCTGCAGTTGGAAGTTGGAAACATGGCTGAATTAGCAAAGGCAATATGTACCAAGAATCAAAGGAAGCTGCAATTAGGCTTTCCTTGAATGCATTTTGATGAATTTCACATCCAGAAATCTAAATAAATTACAAAAAAAAAAAAAAAAAAAAAAGAAAGAAACCTTTAGAGGCAACAACCTGTTTGGTTATTTTTTTATTAGTTATGCCACATTCAAAATGAATGAACTGGAAACAGCATATTTATGATAATTCTTTTTTTTTCTTCTTTTGTAAATATGTAAACATGAAAATGGATACACACTTCCAAGATTCGTATGCGTTTTAATTTCAAATCTGTCTATTAGGTCAAGCAGTCCTTAAATAACTAGCAGCTGTAATCTGGCTCCGTAAGAATGAATGCAATTATATCTGGCATTCTAAGTGTACTGTTTGTCAAAAATGATCATTTTAATCCAGATTGTCATCCTATTAAAATATGCATAGTGAATAGATCTGAGGAGTGAAACTTATCTAGAATTAGAATATTTTTTATCAATACTTTTATGACATTTCATTTTCAAATTAGTTTATCCAAATGACTGCAGATAAAGATTTCCAAAAAGAAGAAATATGTTTAAAATTTAAATAATCAGAAATCCATTAGGGAAGGCAGACAATGTCTGGGAGTTGTAAATATGTTTATTGGAAATGAATTTTGATGAAATTTTATAACTTTTATCATACTGAAATTTTAATGAAAAATTATTATTCATATCAGTCTACTGCTTTTGGCCTACCATCACAAAAGTGGCCATACAGCAAAATTTTAAATGATGTGTGTGTGTGCATACATTTCAAAGATATCTGCTATCTGTGCAATATTTAGAGAAAATATATATACTGTAGCAAATAAATTAATCTGAACAAGTGAACCAAAACCAAAACTTTGGGAAGTTTTTGGTTCACAACAATGTTAGTTTTGGTTTCAGTTTACAATTGTCAGTTGTGGCTTTACAATGTTTAACTAAAACCTACATTTCTTAATAGCATTTTCCATGTTTTCTAGTGTGTACACAAAATGGATACATCTCCAAGACAAATTGCCAATGAGTGGTTTAGCCTTTACGTACTGTTAATGAAATTTAAAAGAGGTTAGACAAATACCTTTTCTCCCTGACAGAAAAAGAAAATGTGGGTGAAAAAGGAATATTATACATACTCAAGACTGGTTACTAGTTAGAAGAAGTAATGTGAATCCAAGATTGTCTGCTATAGACTTAAAGACTTAGCAGCTACTGGGTTTAATGTTTCTGACATGACAGTCTATCGAAGATTGTTGGAAGCTGAGAGGACTGCCAGCAGACCAAATAGAACAACTGTTGATGGAAGCTATGCAGAAGGGGCTCCAGTGAACAAAGGTGCACAAAGATTGTACTGTTGAGAAATGGAAGGTCACATTCTCAGATGATAGCCATTTCTTTGTCCAAGGAGAGCGAGTACCCTATGTCTTCTACACACCCAGCTAAACAGATGTTCTGGGTTGTATTAGACGTGGCAGTCCAGGATACCTGTTGACAGTATGATGAAAAGTGACTAATAGATAAAAATATTGGAAAAAAAAAAAAAAACCTTTTACCCGCAGATCTAGAAATACAAAGAACTCGTCTTCCAAGAGGATCTCACACCATGCCACACTTCGAAAAAAGTGAGGATTCTTCAAAAATCACAACATCCAAATGCTAGAGTACCCATATAACTCTCCTGTCATTAACCTAATAAAAAATTTGTGATCCATAATGAAAAAGATACTTGGAAAACTTAATTGTGATACAAAGGATTACATACATTCCATATAAAGGTATGGTTTAGAGATGCAGAAATAAAAATGCATTCTATGTTGATAGAGTCCATACCTAAGGAATTAATGAACTTATTAGGAACAGAGTAGCACACATATAAATTATTAGGAAAGTTGAAGTTTAATTTTTGTACTTATTTTCTTGCAAAATTACAACTTTTCTTTAATATTAGTGTTTGGATTAACTTGTTCACTACTGTATACAGTATATGTAGGATTGAAATTCCATATACACATTCATTCTTGAACATTACTTTTGAAATCAAGTTTGAAATTTCCACTTACCAAATTTTTATAAGAAAAAAAAAAAGAGTATTTATTTGTTTCTTCATGAAATATTTTTGATAAAGGATACATTTTTGAGTAGTGATTGTGTAAGTTTTAAATTTGCAAGTGTTTTGGACATCATTTTTTTTTTAAATTTAAAGCAGCACATTATCTGAAAGCAAATAGTTAAGCTGAATACATACATGGTATATCTAAATGGTCTGGCCACATGCTAGAGACATGTTTTACATGTCAAAATAAGGTAAAAAATCCATATAAAAGTGCTGATGCAGTAGAGCTAGGAATAATGCCAATTACAGTTCTGTATCAATGTTGTGTATTTCACTGAGCTGTGATTTGCAAGCAGGTTAGATGCAAGCATGGTTCATACATTCTTTCAATCGTATAATTGAAAAACTTTTCCAGGACATATGATCTAAATGCTCCTACTTAAAATATAGAGAAACCATAGGTCTGTTCAACCTGTAACCTACAACAAACAGCTCCCTACCGGCTTGAGCAAACTTAATACAACAGAATGTTGAAAACTGATGCCTGCTGCAGCTAATAAGAAACTTAGAATCACAGATAAATACTGAAATACCAAAAGTGTCGCTGAACATGTAACTAGTTTAATTTCTACAAAACTTTTATGTACATTATGCTATACTAAATTTGAGAAAAATTAATTTTTACTTTGGCTTTTAGTTCAATCATTGAAGAAAATTATAAAATAAAAAAAACCCCATAAAACTTAAAAATATATAGGTATAAAATCCATAGTTAGAACATAAACGCGTCATTACTCTCGTAATGCTATCATATACCACAAAATCAATGTATAAACTAAATACTATTTATATTTAATTATTTTGAAATAATGCTGACATTGGAAATTTAAGAATAAGGAAGGTGAAATATTTGAAGAAAGACAACACTGAATTTTTCGGTTGAAATGAGCACTTCTTTTGAATCTCTCCGATGAGAATGAAATTTATCAAAGTTACTCAAAGTCAATGCAACTGGCTAAAAAAAATTAATCAACTGGAGTTTTGCAATCAATAAAACATCCAGAAATAGAAACAGCTACTCACTTCCACCAGTGACTAAAAAGTACAGTATGTTACGAAAATTAAGAAATGGCACACAAAAAGTTTCTCATAGCAGAAGGAAAGTATCAGCGACAAAGAGATTTCCAAATCAGACACTTCAAAGAAGAAATACGATATGACTCTACACCTGGTAGCAGAAGAATTTTGCATAATGGAAAAGTTGAAAGTAGGCAAAAAGTAGTCTTCATGGTAAAAGCTATGCTAAGGAAAAAAGACTTTTCAAATACCTGGTGGGAAAACTATGCGCTATTTTACGCAGGAGGTATTTTCAAAAGGTTTTCCGAGGTGAGAGATATCGGTTCATGAAAGAATTTTTCCAAGAGTTTTCAGAAGAGCTCAGATTTTGCTGTGAATACATCAAAGCAGAAATAAACACTTACACCTCCTGGTGGCCAAAAAGCATTCTTTAACAGAAATTAGGAATTATGTGCAAAACATTTCCCATCAGGAGCTGTATCCGATGCGGGGAGAATTTTTGAAATAGGACTTTCATAAGCAGAGATATTAGAGAAAACACAATTTACCTTTACGCCCTCCCTAGAGCAAAATCTATGCATTACTTGAAGAAGTGACTGTAACTATAACAGTCTTTGATATAAATGGCATTGAAAGGAAAAATAATTATTTCAACTGGATATTTAGAAGCAAAGATATGAAATAAAATATATTTTGAATTCGTAGAATCTGCATTTACACCTTCTAGCGGAGGAAACGTGCATCAGAAAAAAAAAAAAAAAAGTTGCGGAATGCAAAGATCATCATTCTCACATTTCAGGCTTCCCAATGCAAAAGAAATTTTTCTGGTCAGACTGATAGTTGCAGAGATATGCTGTACACTGATGGATGGACAAAGTGATAACATAGGCACAATCTTTGTTTTACAAATGACGTGCTAATAACACAACTTCAGTACTGTTAACAGATAAGAAAACTAACAGTCTCCCTCATTTTGACAGAGGTGGGGAGGGAAATTTGTCAGACATAAGTTATATCAGTAGAAAAATTCTTAACTATGAAAGATTGTGCAGGGACAAAAAGGCAGGAATGGATAGAATTCCAGGACATGTAACAGAATTTTAGGATATTTCCAAAGCAATTTGGAATTCCAGGACTTTTCCAGGATGCGTACAAACCATGTGCTAAGCACATATTGTGCTACACTAATCTCCTTCTGTTTTCACATGAGCATGGAAGGTTATTCATTTCATGAATTGACACAGACACATCTTTTGTATTGAAATCACTTGGTAAAAGTTGGGAGGTTAGGCATATCTACATACCATCAAACATTATCACATCAGCACCTTACACACAGGGAAACATTTGTCACTGTTTACAGTCACATGAGAATGAGAGAGAGAGAGAGAGAGAGAGAGAGAGAGAGAGAGAGAGCGAGAGAGCGAGAGAGAGCCCATTACTGCAAACAGTAGGAGACAAAGAGCCATCCGGACACTTGCTTTAGAGGAGAGAATCCTGGTGCCCAGAATAAAGACATAGCTGCAATAGAAAATATCTCAAAAGCATGACCTTGCCAAGAGTTCTGTATGAACAGAGCTTGTACCCATACTACGTGTAGCATGTGCAGGATTTCACATCTCCTGATTATCCATCACAAACAACTGGCTAATGAAGTATGCAGAAATGGGCGGGTGACCCATTCATTTCATCAGTGCTCTTTACAGATGAGGCCAGATTCACCAGTGAGAGCATCATAAATTTTCACAACAATCACTTATGGGCAGAGAAAAACATGCATGGTGGCATCTGAAGTAGAGAATGCGCCATTGATACTTCCCACAATGAATATGGTTTATGTATGTATAAATGTATATGGTTCACAATGTATATAGTCCATGAGCCCCAAGTCATTTTAGCTATATGATACAAGAACTCTTGGACAATAACTACCCTGCCCAGTGAATAGGTCACTGAGGACATTCAGCTTGGCACTAGTGCTTTCCAGATTTTCCAATGGATTTCTACTTGTGGGGACACTTAAAAACTCTCATTTACTCCACTCCATTCACTGACACGGTTCAGAAGCAAGTTCCAAACAACTGTCAGACAATCCACAACACCTCCACTAAATTTTAATGAGTTCAACAGTCAATAAAAACATATGCTCAGACTGTGTTGAGTCTCATATCAGAAATTGCAAGCACTTTTCTTCCTGTAAACATACCAATTCACTGTATGTCTTCAAAATCATTTCAACAGGCATTTTTATAGCTAACACTGGCAAGAAATTTACATAAAAAAAAAAAAAAAAAGGTTATAAAGGGTAAGCAAAATTGTTCCTCATTAATGTTTATATAGAGTATATGTCTCATTTTGGGGTGTAGAACATGTCCTGGGAAATTGAACAAGGTCCTTTATTTTTATTACATAATATAAAGTGGACACACACACACACACACACACACACACACACATATATATATACTGAAGAGCAAAACCGAAAACTAAGGAAAAACTTTAGAATTTAAAACGAAAGTTGCAAAATAACCTGAAGATCAAAACGCGCAACACAGCAGTTTTGAAAATTCAGAATTCACATTCTATTAAGAAGAGACCTATCAGAAGTTGTAGAGTAGGGGGTTTTAGAATCAAGTTTTCTTTCAAAAATCTGAGTTTTATAAAATTAATATTTCCTTTTTTAATTGCAATGTAAAAATTTGGATTTCTCTTGCATTGCTTTTCAGGTTTAAATTCTCTCTCAGGCGAACTTGGCATTTCGTTATAGCTGAAAATTATTTCTAATTATTATGCCACTCTCACAGCTTGAGTTCTCTTTAATCTTCTTCTCTCTGTTTAATAGTAACAGATGAAGAGCATGGGTCGGGCCAGGAAGGTTATGGATGCAGGCGAAATTGTTAACTAGAGCTAGGTCATATAACTCTGCGGAGGTCATGACATATATATATTTTTTAAAACAATTTTTGGTGGGCTTGTTACTTGCATCTATGGCCTTGCAGAAATCCATTTCCAACTAGGTCTTTGTGGAAGTGAGAAAATGCAGAGTTTTTGCTGGTCCTTGATAAAGCCAAGGCTCAGTATTCTCGACACTTTCTACATTCAGTTGTTTTATTTTATTTTTTTATCTTTTCTCCTTTTACTCACACCGGTAGATACATAACCTTTTCTATGTTGTACTTGGTATGAGTCAAAAATATATATATTTTTTTTGCTTAGGTCTCTTCTTAATAGAATATATATATATATATACATGCACACAGCTGCATTGGCAAACAGAAGCTTCACATCCTTAGATGTGGAACCAACGGGATCAGGAAATGTGCGAGGGGCAGATCCAATAATCTTGACTGTAGTGCACCTGGTAGCAAATCTGGGAAGCTAGTACCCCAAAATCTGAAAAAATGTAAATTGCAAAGTTGGGGAGCATCATGTGTTTGCTAAAATTGGTAATAAAATGTGTAGGTCAATAGGTAAAAATTAGGCTGTACATTGAGGAGGCAAATGTATGAGTGCATTTAGGTAACCATGAAAGTAAATGCCATGACGAGCTGATGAAGAAACAGCACCACTATGGCAGTGTAATATGAACACAAGATCTGAAAATAATACTCAGAATAAGTTGTAGACATTTAATAGTACACACCACACAATCAACTTACACAAATCATTAAGTGCAGCCATGTGTTGTTGACATAGAGGCCCTCAGCTATTACATTACTAGAAAGAAACATATCTATCAAAGTTAAGAGTATTCCAAATGTCCATCATTTGTTACAATGTGTTCCTGGATGTGACTTACATAGTAGGTATCAAGAATATCAGTTAACTTTCAGCACTGGTAACTACCCTGCAAGAACCTGCTCTTGCAGCACACCTGCAGGGGTTGATGTATCATATACCTTAGATTTCAAGTAACCTCAACAGGAACAAATCCAGTGGGTTAGGTCTGGTGACTCGGGCTGCCATAGCCCTAGATGTGTCAGTGGAACGTGGCGGTGAGAAAGTTGCTGACCGATGCTGTGCAATGTGTGCCATTGCTTTGAAACCACATATGAGACTGTACATGAAACATCATCCAAAAAGTCTGGTATGGTACCATGGAGCAGTTGTAGATATTGTAGTCCAGTGAGAGAACCTTGGAAGAACACTGATCTGGCAAATGTTTTTCCAGATGCCACACCAGACATTAAACCACCAACATACCTGGACTTACTTGTAACCACCATTGCTCATCCATGCTCCTGTGATAGTGATTGTGCCTGTTGTGATTTTGGTCATGTGTGAATGTGAATTCATCTGTCCACAAAATGTTCGCTAGAAACTATAATAGGTTCATTGACTTTTGATTGAGGACATAATTACACCGGTCTGTATGGAACTGATGATCACCAGTATACATGGCCTGCTGGGGTACTCTGTCGTATGGGTAAAACCCATGATTCGCAGTATCTTCCATGCACATCTAGCTATCAGGCCACAGAGAGTTCTCGTACACTATATTACGGGTGGGCAAGTGCAAAGGACACAACACTCACAGCGCTCAACCTATTCAAGGATTGATGTGGTCTACCAGAGCATTACCAAGTCATAATGTTACTTGTTTGGCAGAGATGTTATGTTGTACAAGGCGGGTGTGATCGTGGAAGGTGTAGGACAAGGACCACCAGGAAAATGCTACGAGTACAGCTGAGCAGCTGCACGTGCATTTCACCAACATTCTCCATATATCAACACTATCTCAGACCACAGTTCAGAAGTGTACTCCATTGTACATACAGTTGTCATTCAATGAAGTCATGTTACCTTATTTCACCTGCATAGGAAACCTTAAATAATATGCATTCACTGTGTGTCATCACTAAACTAGCATTCCACACATGTACGGAAGTCACAGTACTTTGCTTACTTGCACACAAGGTAATAATACCTAGGATCAACATGCTGCAGGGCCTTGCTTTTTAATTTGGAGGAGCGACAGATAAAATTGAAAACTTTGATATTTGACAAAAATATTGCAAAAAAAAGGCAACACTTTTTTCGTACATTTCTTAGTTTTTTAATTCCTTTCATAAATTTTTCATGTCATTATTTATTGTGTTAAAATGTGCACTCCACAGTCAGGTTATCCTTGCCACGGGCAAATAAGAGTTTCAGAGGAGTAAAAGTTTGCAGGATGCCCATGAATCTTCAAGAAACCGAGTTTAAGCACTCTTCAAAGCGTAAAGCTATGTTGTACTTTAAAAGATATACAAGAAAAGTGCAATAAAATATGCAGTTCACACATGCTAATGATTTTTTTGTATAAATAAGAAATTTTTGTTTCGTCATTATATAAATATAAGGATTTACTTGGTCGTACAAACCTTTGAAATTGAATATACATATATTACATATAGCATCAGGTGCCCACTTCACTGGCTATTTCTGAGGTGGTTTCGGCAAACAAAAAATCTATGGATATGTGCTAGCCACTACGAAGAAAGAAAAAAAAAAAAGAGAGAGAGAAGTAGAAAGAAAAAACTCTGCCAAGATTAATTTTGTTAAAAAAAGAACATATATTTCGATGGACCACGATTGAATAAATAAATTAAAAAACAGTCTGATTCAGTTAGGTTGAGGCTCTGCTACTGCCAGGCCTCAACGGCACCAGTTTTTTCTCTCCAATCCCTAGAAAGCATTCTGATGACACTGTACTTCCATATACTGTAAATACACTTCCATACCTTGCAATCCCCACTGTGCAGTCTAATTCACCTATTCATTGGCCCCCACCTTTTATGACCAATCTGTAGCAAACACATGGTGCTCCCAAACTTCACAATTGACATTTTGTGCTATTTGTCATAGTTTCGGAGTTGGGGAACTAACTTCAAGATGAATGAAATGCTTACATGCCATGCTTTGTTTTCCTGAAGTATGGCTACATTATGATGAGCAGTAAGATAAGAATATCATTTATAATGTAATTTAAAAGTACAAGTGATAAACGTAACTATCATTTTTAACAGAATACAAAGGGTTCTATCCGACATAGTTTGCCAAATTTAAACAGACCAGTTGTAGTCTATGCCAGTACACTTTCAAAATACATAGTGTTAATGTTATGAAGTTACTGTAATTAAAACAGTAGTTACGAAGCCACTACAGCTTAAATGTCATGTACTTACTAGCATCTGGGTTATTTGCCAGATTTAAATATTAATATAAATCAGTGATTAGAAGTAATGCTGTTACTGTAATATACTTTTACAGTAGTGTCGTGTGTAGCACAATGGCATAACTAGGACAAAGTCCCCCCCCCCCACACACAATATTTACTTTAGTATCCCTAAGCACAGCAATTTTCTCTGGATTCTGAACACAATGGGGGATGTGTTTTTCGTGCGTGCGTATGTGGGACGGGGGAGTTATGAAGATTGTCCGGAAAAATAAGGGGGCTACCTACAGAGCCCTGTAGTTTTACCTCTTTATGTAATTTTTAGAACAGAAGTACATAATTCAAGGTTATCAATCAGCCAATCAGGATTAACACTAACATGGAGTGTGGACCAATGCATGAACATACATTTTATTGCAATAAAAGGATTCGGCGGTAAAATATAGTTACACGCTTAAGGTTAATAAAACTATAAGACTTTAGTGATCATTACTGGATATGGTTGCATACAAATAGATAACTCAGTGTCCTACACCATAAGAATGCAATCCGGACTTACTAGCTATAGGCATTTATTTGCATGTTTTCTTTAGCTGATACTCAGTGGCGTATCTTGGGTCTGACACCTGGGCTGTCCCCCCCCCCGACATTCCCAGTACTGTTTTTTTTTTTTTAAATTGCGGTTTATTTTAATAGAAGTAACCCTTTTTTCTAAATTTTAGGTACATGCTACTGCTAGTACGATACAAACTAATTATACGGATTAGGATTTGAACACTTATTTGTACATGAACTCCATTCTTTTTCTGAATACTTTATTTGTACATGAACTCCATTCTTTTTCTGAATACTTTATTTGTACATGAACTCCATTCTTCTTTCCTTTTGTGTGGACTTCAGTGTTACGTTTACATAAAAGTTTCTTCCGAGTACTTTTTCATATTTAAAAATTAAAAAGAATGTTTTTCTATTGACATAACAGCCAAGTTGCTGAAATGTACATGGCTCTAAGATATATCTTGATTCTTTTTAATGTAGAAAAACTTCTTTCGGCAGTTACTGATGGAAACTAATATTAGGTCTGCTGATTTGTACACCACACTAAACACAATGTCCAACAATTTATTCATCTTTATGTAACAAGAAATGTCGGCTAAGGTTCCGTCTTCGGCTTGCTCGATAGATGGCGCCACGGTATGTACCTTGGTGGATCTTTTATTTTAACGTTACACTGCAAGAAAAATGAGAAAATGTTTTGCAATGCCTCAGATATGATGCCTTAAGGGTAAATGATTTGTCACAAACTATGCATTGAAAAGAAAATGCACCTGGGGCAGGATTGGTAAGTCTACTTATGTGATGACCTTTTATTCTACGGTGTTCATCTAAACCCTGCTGCCTAGAATATTTGTGACAACTTTCACAAGCATATCATATTTTTTACCCGATTCTATTGCAATCTAAGTCTCAGATACCTTTGATATAATGAAAAATATCTATATTTATTGCAGTGTTACGTTAAAATAAAAGATCCACTAAGGGACATACCGTGGCGCCATCTATCGAGCAGGCCGAAGACCTTAACTGAAATGTCTCTTACCGATTTCTTTTTGTATTCATCAAGGGAATCAAAACACCTTTAGTTAATTTTTTAGTCAAGCTATATCAAAATTTGAAGCATAGAGTTCTTTAAGTTCTGATAGTAGATGTTTAGAAAAGCTTTCAAAAAATTTATCAAAACAGTTCAAATCCAACAAAGCCACAAATTTAAGATACAATATTACCGATTTTAATTTATTGACACTTCACACAAACTGAAACAACTCTCGTGAAACACATACTATTATCGGTGGGAGCAAGTGAGTGACTAATGTGTAGTCCAAGTCTTCTCTTTTCTGAGCGAACCGTTGCCAAAGCATTCCCCTTCACCTGCTCATTCATGTTGCCATGGAAATGCTAGATGGCGGTCGTATCGAAGGTCTTCGGATCAGAACAGTGAAGACTGACTGGTAGAGCTGTTTGCGTTACGATAACACCATCCTGGGAGACCCGTTGTTCTTTGCTCGCCATAGATTCTTTTAGTCAAAAGAAGCAAATCCGCACGTTTTTTGTCGCAGCGAAAGCATAGACATATCTTAATACTGTTGCTAATTGTTTTTTATTTGTGTATATTTCATTTACTTTGATTTGTGCATTCTATGGGCTTCGCAGCTAGCCTCGAATATACGCCACTGCTGATACAGAGCTTCAGTTGGACACCTTTGTGACATTTTGCAAATGGATGTCATTTGCTAGCCTATTCAAGTTTTCCTATGCAGTGAATGAGACATACTTACTATAAGTACTAAAAGGAATAGCAAAGTGTAATTGTTTTGTCCAAAACTAAAATCACTTGAAGAAATCACCCATCACAAATCTGTGGCTGCCACGAAAAAAAGTTTACACCTATCATGTACGTAATTCTAGGTGACTGACTGTTTTCACACATCGTCCACAGGTGCTCTCCATGTGTGCTAGTACTTTTCCTCCTCAGCACAGAGAAAAGGCAATTGGAGAGCAATCATATTATTTACAAATCATTGCAGAGCAATCGTTTTACAAGCCATGCAGAGCAATCATATTATTTACAATTCTTTGCAGAGCAATCGTATAAAAAATATTGCAGAGTGATCGTATTGAGCCAAAGAGCTTCAATCTGTAGGAAATCTAGTGTTTTAAAAGTAACTTGACATTTATTAGCTAAGTTTATCTTAAAGAAAAATCTGATATCTTTTAGCTAAGTTTATCTTAAAGAAAAATCTGAATCTTTGGGTTAATTATTTGTTTTTTTCTCCATAAAATTAGAACTAGCAGCTGCAGCATGCCACTTCATTACCTAGTAGTTATACCACTGGTGCAGCATTGCTACAAATAGAAATATATAAGTATTTCTCGATATATCGAGATGGAAAAAAATGAAAAATATGCATATAAAGATCTCCAGAATTTGTACCTTTAACTTAGGTATCAAAAGTAGCTACTTTTCAAAAAACGTAGTTGTAGCTGTAGCAAGGTACTTTTCAAGAATGTGATTGTAGCAGTAGTTAGCTACTTTTAAAAAGTAGTTTTTCAATTACTAGTTTAAATATACAATATGCAAGACATGAATACGAAGTCTTCCTCCAAACATATGACATTGGACTGATGGGGCCGAGAGTTAAGTGACTGTAATTTCTTCGCACAGCTTACCTCCGCAAATTTGCACACTTTTTAATCAGTAAAAAACTCATTTATGTTTCGAAACTGCCCCAAAAGACGCGTACGGTATGGCGAAATTACATGCTGTCTCCTATTCTAATTTAAAAATTCTTCATTGGCACCTACTCAAACATACTTACCGCTTCGCCTATGTAAACGTTTATCACAATTCACAACAGAGCAAATCTCATATAAACAACCAACAGAACAGAACACGACGCCATCTAATGACAATAATTCAAAGTGCAACAGAATATTCCGTGCAGCTGAACAGGAAGACATCAATCATCAAATCCCTACCCAAAAAAGACCACTCCCTTACAATCGTTCGGACCAATCACAGAAGGAGCGTGAACCTAGTCTGTGGGCTATATTCACGCATAGCGTGAATATAGCTTCAGCCGTTTAGTTACAGTCCCTTCTTAAATAATGCATAAATTTTCCGCTAGGGGGCATAAAGCAGTAGCGGATCCAGAAATTCGTCTGGGGGAAGGCGAATGGGGTAAGAAAACTATCAGAAGAAAAAAAACTACAAAAGGGGGAAAGAAAGGATCTGATAATACAGATTGCTTTACGGTAACTTACATATTTCGCCTTATGGCTCATATATACACTATCTACCAACAAGTAATTGGACACCCCTGCAATCGACGATATCTGCGGTCCTGATACAGGTCACGGCCGCCGCCGTTAAATGTCGAGTGGGAAACAACAACGCAACCAGTCGCATGCAAGATGCCACGCAGTTCGGAGCTCTCTGATTTCGAGAAAGGTGTAATTGTCGGGTATCACAGAAATGACCGATCAATCCGTGACATCCAGCGAGTTGAAGTACCCAAAATCGACAGTGGCCTACGTGATTGGCTAGTGCAAGATGCGAGGTGACTGTCGGAATGTGCCCCGACCCGGCAGACCCACAAAACTGGGAGTTAGAGACCGACAGGTGCTGGCCAGAGAAATTCGGAAGAACTGCACCAAATCGATGGGCCACATCCGCAAGGAGTTTCAACAGGCATCAGGGAGTGTTCTTTCGATGAATACCATCCGTAAGAATCTGCTCAGTTATCATGGACGTGCCACCCACAAGCCTTTGATCACCAAGTCCAATAGTGCTGCTCGGCTAACGTGGTGCAAAGAACGTCGACAGTGGACCAGTGAACAGTGGAAAAAGGTTCTCTGGAGCGATGAATCAAGGTTCACGTTCTACCGTTCGGATCGCAGGGTCTGGGTTTGGCGTCTGCCTGCAGAACGCCTCTTGCCGGAATGTATTGTGCCAACTGTGAAGTTCGGCAGCGGTGGAATTATGCTATGGGGGTGTTTCTCCTGGTATGGCACGGGACACTTGGTCGCAATTCCTGGTAGACTCAACGCTGAGACCTACTGCACCATTTTGGATGACCATGCGCTTCCTACGTTGTGGCAGTTTTACGGGGTGGACCCATGTTACTTTCAGGATGACAATGCCATCTGTCATGTTGCAAGGTCCACCATGGCTTGGTACGGTGACAATGGGGTTAATCGAATGGACTGACCTGCGCAGAGCCCAGACCTTAACCCTATCGAGCACCTCTGGGACAAGTTGGAGCGTCGACTTAAGGGGTGCCCCCACCGTCTGAAATCGGTGAAGGAACTGACCTGTCTTCTCCAAGCCGAGTGGAAGAAAGAAAATACCGCTAGCCGTCGTACAACGCCTGGTTGAGAGTATGCCCCGGAGGGTCGCAGCTGTAATCGCCGCTCGTGGAGGCTCCACCAACTATTGAAGGTGAATAAACTTCGTTTTCTTTTGCTATCACATGTGTCCAATTACTTGTTGGTAGATAGTGTGTGTGTGCGCGCGCGCTTTTTCTTTTCATTACAATTTTTTCTGAATAAAATTTTTATTTCCCTAAACATTTTCAAACCAACAAAATGAATCTGAAATTTAACTATTACTATATAACCATATAAACAAATGTTTGAAATTAGACAACAAAATCAAACTTTCGCTTCCCTGACTGAGCAAATCGATCAATTACTTTATCGACAGAAATATTAACATTTCTATGAATGTTCATTAATGCTAGGCCACATAGTCTGTCTTGTGTCATTGTTGATCTCATCCAACTCTTCAATCTCCTAAGGGTTGAAAAACTGCATTCAGATGATACACTTATAGGGAGACAAAAAAATATTTTCAGTAACCGATGAACATTCGAGAACAGTTCAGGATCGCAATTATAAAGTGTATCATAAAAGTTTGCGGAAAGCTGGTTTTTTTTCTGCCATCACAGTACACCTTTTTTCCACATTTCAACTTCTGCCTTAATTATTGTAAGAGAAGAATCAGGAGAAATAACAGAGGAATATTTACCAAAAATGTCTTCAACACAGTTTATTATGTTGCTTTCACTTTCTTTCACAAGATTGTGCGGCAACAGTGTTGACAACTGCAGAGATTTCAGGGTTTCTTTGGAAAACCTGAACTCCAAGTCATTGATTACGGAGTCCAGCATGGGAATGAAAAGTGTGCGTCAATAATATTCTTCTGGGGTTCTTGCATGTACATTCACTCTGTATATTTGTTTAGCAGATGTACGAGGAGTTTTTATTTCGATGCACAGCAAATCTAATAACTTTTTGTTTCGTCAAAAATATCTGAAAAACAGATTTCACATTCATTTCTGCGTGATGTAAGAGCATCTAAAAGCTCGTCTACATACCCAGATGCCATAGAAAGACCTAGTGCTGACTTTTGAAAAAGTCTACTTAATGGCATGATCAATGCTAAAATGTGACTAAGTGAATTTAAAGTCAACATGAACTGACAGTCTAGAACGGCCGCTAAGAGAGTCGTTTCTTTTGCAGAAGATCCAACGTCTTCCCATTCACTTACAAGTTTGAGAGCTTCTACGATTTGAGGAATATTTGAAAAAAATCAATAATAGATTCATGGTGCTCAATCCATAGAGTTTCACACAATCCTTTTAGCTTTCCGTTTAGATTTTTCTGCAGGGTGAAATTTCTCTTTGAGGATGAATTAAAAAAATGTGAACACTTCTTTAATAATGCCGACACAGTTTCTAACACTTTTTGACATCTGATGATCGCGAAATTGAGAGATTTAGAGCGTGGTTGTAGCAAGAACATCTGAGTACATTCTTTGCTTCACTTTGTATTTTTGAAACAGCCCCTCATTGTTTCGAGGTCATCACGCTGCAACCATCAGTTCCTATACCCATGCAGTGCTCTAAATTTAGATTAAAGCCTTCGAGAATATCAAGTACAGTCTTACGTGTAACACCACTGCTTAAGGTTAGCTGAACTGATTCTGGTCCCATTCTGTATGCTGCAGAATAGACGTCCACAAAACTTAAAAACTACTCGTGGCGCTCGTTTTTCCATGAATGTAGCCAAGTACCAGACTGATTTGTGATGTGTGAGAAACATCGGTTGTCTCATCAAAAATGATTAAATAGTACTTGGCTTCTTTCACGTTATCTAAGATGGTATTGCGTATTTCGTCTCAACAACATTCAATTAATTGGTTTCGCGTCGTCTTGCTAATGTATGTTGCATTGGCTCCTGCAGTCTTTAATGGTCCTTTAAGTACATCGTCACCACTATGAATGCGATACTTTAACAGTTCCCGGAAGTTTCCTTCGTTAATGGTAGGCCGATCATTCTCTTTCAGCAAAGGATGGTTGTCTCGGTGACCCCTCAAAGCAATATTTTGGCGAGCCAAAAATATTATCGACTCGACAATAGGTATTAACCTTTTCCTATTACTCTCCACTTGTTTTGATCGTTGATCGCTTATCTTATTTAAAATATTTTCAGCCGGTGAACTGCAATTTTTGAGGAAATCTTTTGCTGCTTCCATAGCTTTTCGGTGATAAATTTTTTCTCGTGAGATATTAAATCGCCTTCTTTACCAAGAAGCTTAGCATACGATGTTAATGGCTTCATAACAAGCTTCAGAAGAGTAATATGCCTGAGTGAGCCTGATACTGCTGAAACCTCAAAGAGTGAACAATACTTGCAAATAAAACTTTTCTTGAAGGAGAAAATACAAGCAAAGGAAATTTCTCCAAGTGAGAGGAATTCAAATATCGTTTTTCTTCTTTCCCCTTTTTTTGATGCACAGAAAATGGCATTGTGTATCTGGGTGAAGGCTTCCACGGGGAATTCAGAAGTTTACAGTTCTGGAAATCATTTATCTGCTTACCGATGTAATTTCCTATATCACTATCATAAATATAGCCAGTACACGGTGTGTCATTGCAAGTAAATGTTACAACGTCGCTTGATGAGGAGGAAGAGCAACCTGGAGCGGCTGGGACACCACTTGCAGATGTTTGTAGAGAGCTCGTAAGGCTTGGATCGCTGCCGGAAGAAAAGTTCTTTTCGCAGATTTATCCTCCTACTCTAGCAGTAGAGCAATTAGTTGCATCGCACTGGTCAGTTTTTATTTTCGAAAAAAAGGTCAGTAAAATAATTAGCTCAGACGACTGATGCTAAGCAGTACATTGTGTGTGTGTGTGGGGGGGGGGGGTTGTAGACGGGAAGGAGTAGTTGACGTTAACCAATAATAAGGAGAGAAGTCACCTGTTTTGTTAGGATGTCGGACGTCGCCTTTGGCTCTTAGTTTTATGACTTTACAAAAGGGGAGGGAGAAACATTAGTCATGTGTCTGTTCAAAATTCTAGTTCCCGCAGGATTCCCGCCCCTCCCCACATTCCAAATGGCGTTGTTTTGGGCAAGCAGCAGAGCATACAGATTAAAGAAAGTTTGCCTCTGTAACTGTAAGGGAAACCCGAACTTAAAACACAACTCACCCATGCAACCTTTTACCCCTTAAAGCCTCTCTTGGAATTGCCTCCCCCTTCTCAGTTAGTATGAAGATCTTTGTTTGAAGTAGTCTAAACGCTTAGGGATCGTTGATGTTTTGCCCATAGAAAACTGCGAACAATTTGGGTACTGCGGACAAACTCGTATTCGGGCCTGACATCCTACCGTGGGAAGGCAAAAATTAAAGCTGCGGGCATTCCACCTTTCATTGTATGTCAGAGGATTAAGAACACTGTTTTTCAGGCCTAGGTTATATGTTTTCCGTCGGAAAATTTACTCTGCAAATGAAAAAAGCAAACAACAAAGTATTTTTTTCCTTTCTCTTCTCTCCCTCCACAAATTGTCAGAAGTTTACTCACTGTTTTTAAATTTGAAGTTTAAATTTTGATTGGAGATCACTAGGAAAAACATTTTCATGGTGAATGAAATATATAATACAAGAATTTTTTTCATTTTGCACCCCCTTGGATCCGCCACTGGCGTAAAGGTAAATTGCGATTTTCCCAATATCTCCACTTCTAAAAGTCCTATTTGAAGAAATTCTTCCCGAGTCGGATACAGCTCTTGAGGTTAAAATGTTTTGCGTACAAATTCTCATTTTGGGTAAAGAATGGTTTGTCCACCAAGGGGCATAAATGTTTATTTTGGCTTCTGATGTATTTGTAACAAAATCTGAGCTGGAAACTCGATTGAAAAAATTCTTCCATGAACCGATACCGCTCAACTCAGAAAACTTTTGAGAATACTTCCTGCTTAAAGTAGTGCACAATTTTTCCACCAGGGGACGTACACGTATATCTTATTTTTGGTCCATGTCTCTGTTTCTAGGAGTCCGATTTGAAAATTTCTCTCTTTGTTGGAGAACTTTTTCAGTGCGAAATGTTTCTCATAAAATTTCAAATATTTCTTAAGACACAAGTGTACCACTAGAGGGCGTAAGCTCACATTTCTGTTTACAGCAATATCTGCAGACTAAAAACCCGACTGAAAAATATTCTCTTTCGATCAGATACCTAACTATGAAAACTCCTTATTTGTATTTTCTTCACAAAATGCACAATTTCGCCGCTAGGGGGCGCAAATATTTAATCTATTTTTCTTAATATCTGTACTTCTGAATGTCCAATTTAAAAAATTATTTTAACACCAGATACCATTTACCTGATGGAACTCTTTAGGTTTGTGTTTGAGGAGGTTTGTGGCTCACAATTCTGCCGCTAGGTGGTGTTTGTTTACTTTTGTTTGCAAGCTATCTCTGCCTGTAAAAACCCTATCGAGAAATTTCTTTTTTTACTGTATGCCATTCGCTATAATAAAGATGGAGAGTGAATAAGATTTTTGCTACAATATGAAGACCCTCTTCAAATAATGTGCAACTTTCCCCTTAGCGGTTGTAAAGGTCAAAACGTTTTTCTTGCTATCTCTGCTTCTGGGAGACGCATTTGAAAAGTTTTATTTCCTTAGCATAGCTTTTGCTATGAAGAATGCTTTTCTCCTGTTTTCAACTTTTCCATTATGCAAAATTCTTCTGCTGAAATGCATAGTTATATCATGTTTCCTTCTACACTATCTACCAACAAGTAATTGGACACCTGTGATAGCAAAGGAAAACAAAGTTTATTCACCTTCAATAGTTGGTGGAGCCTCCACGAGCGACGATTACAGTTGCGACCCTCCGGGGCATACTCTCAACCAGGCGTTGTACAAAGGCTAGCAGTATTTTCTTCCACTCGGCTTGGAGAAGACAGGTCAGTTCCTTCACCAATCTCGGACGGTGTCGGGAACCTCTTAAGTCGACGCTCGAACTCGTCCCAGAGGTGCTCGATAGGAATAAGGTCCGGGCTCTGCGCAGGCCAGTCCATTCGATTAACCCCATTGTCACCATACCAAGTCATGGTGGACCTCGCACCATGACAGGTGGCATTGTCATCCTGAAAGTAACATGGGTCCACCCCGTAAAACTGCCACAACGTAGGAAGCGCATGGTCATCCAAAATGGTGCAGTAGGTCTCAGCGTTGAGTCTACCAGGAATTGCGACCAAGTGTCCCGTGCCATACCAGGAGAAACACCCCCATAGCATAATTCCACCGCCGCCGAACTTCACAGTTGGCACAATACATTCCGGCAAGAGGCGTTCTCCAGGCAGACGCCAAACTCGGACCCTGCCATCCGAACGGTAGAGGGTGAACCTTGATTCGTCGCTCCAGAGAACCTGTTACCACTGTTCAACGGTCCACTGTCGACGTTCTTTGCACCACGTTAGCTGAGCAGCACTATTGGACTTCGTGATCAAAGGCTAGTGGGCGGCAGCACGTCCATGATAACTGAGCAGATGGGCTTCCTTACGGATGGTATTCATCGAAAGAACACTCCCGGATACCCGTTAAAAATACTCGCGGATGTGGCCCATCGATTTGGTGCGGTTCTTCCGAATTTCTCTGGCCAGCACCCGTCGGTCTCTAACTCCCAGTTTTGTGGGTTTGCCGGGTCGGGGCACATTCCGACAGTCACCTCTCATCTTTCACTTGCCAATCACGTAAGGCACTGTCGATTTTGGGTACTTCAATTTGCTGGATATGTCGCGTGTGGATCGGCCATTTCTGTGATACCCGACGATTACACCTTTCTTGAAATCGGAGAGCTCCGAACTGCGTGGCATCTTGCATGCGACTGGTTGCGTTGTTGTTTCCCACACGATATTTAACGGCGGCGGTCGTGATGTGTATCAAGACCGCAGATATCGTCGATTGCAGGGGTGTCCAATTACTTGTTGGTAGATAGTGTATATCTCTCCTTTTAACTGATCGATTTGAAAATCTTTCTGTCTCTAATGCCTTCCTTCTGCTATGGGAAACGTTTTTTGTTCCATTTGTTAATTTTCGTAACATATTTTTTAGCCACTGGTGAAAGTAAATAGCTGATTTTGTGTGCGCGCGCCGGGGGTTGGGGGTATGTGTGTTTTACCTTTACTGAAATTTTGTAATGAATACTTTATATAAAAATTTGCCATAAAATCAGATTGCTTTTTAATATCCATACATGAGATTCTTCCGCACATTTGCGGAATTCCGTTTTTTTTGTTTTTTTTTGGGGGGGTTATTCTCGAAATCAATGCAGAACTGAAGAGAAATGTATCTGTGTGTAAGGAGGGGAGGGGCGTCGTTTTCCGTCTGGGGACTGTATTTCGTCTTTCAAAACTTTAGAAAACTGAAGTTAAACGGAGTGACGATTTTTCCCGTAATGGTAATTTCTTTTTTCTCATGATGTTGCCTGCTCCCAGTATCGTTATTAAGTATCATTTTATTGCACAAATGTTTGTATTTCAGCATGAAACTGTGGGCAACGATTTCCAAAAACTGGAGTTAAGACGGCGCGAAGATTTCCCTCTAGTCTTCAGCCATGAGATTCTTCCATGGATTCGAAGAATTCCGCCATTTGCGTTATCATTTTGGGAATTCTCGAGATCAATGCACAACTGAACAGAAATTTTGGGGAATAATGTTGAGGGAGAGGGTTTCTTTTTTCGTTTGACGACGGGATTTCGTCTTTCGAAAACGGAAGTTTGATGCCGCTAAGATTTCTCCCATAATCTTTTTTTCTCGCGATGTTCCTTCTGACCAGTATTGTTCCTAAATATCCTTTTATTCCACAAATACTGCATTTCAACCTAAAAATGGAGGATCTTTTTAAGAAGTTTCCAAAAACGGAAGTCAGTCGGAGCAAAGATTTCTCCCGAAATCGCATTCTTTTTTCTTCCTGCGATGTTCTCACTAACCTGTGTTGTTGTTAAGTGTTACTTTCCCCCGTAAATGTCTGCAGTTAAGCTTAATAAGGGAGGGGAAATTTTCCAGAAATAGAAGTGATGGAGTTTGAAAGTTTGTTAGAATTGATGCAGGGTGTTCAAAAGTATTCATATTCTGAAAGTCGCACCTAAAGTAGCAAAAGCTTTGATGTCATGCATTCATGGTCCTCAGGCTGAAAGTTCTTTCAGCATGATGGATAAATTATTGACATCTGGGGGAATAAAAGGGGAGGAGGAAAGAAAAGTGGTGAAGAAATAGGAAGGGAATGATATCAACAGAAAGAAAAACTAAGAAAAAATTGCTATGCAGCTGCAGAGTCAACAAAAGACAAATATGGCCATGGAACTTGCTGAGAAGATAGCAGCACAAGAGGAAAATTGAGCTGAAAAAAAAAATAGTGTTTGAAGCAGTCTTTTAAAATCACTTTATTTTGTTTTGAATTCAGTAATTTTATATTGTGAATACAGTGAACAATTCCATCTTTCTCATGCTGCTTTATATTCACACTTTCTTGTCACATGTTTTGATTTTTTTCGCCTGATTAAAAAGTTCAGCTTTTTTGTTCCTTGGTGAGTCTCATGTATTAATATCAGAAACGTAAATCTGGTTGTTTCTTAGTATTTTCTGAGTTTTTATAATTATATATTTTTAATCATGCCCAGTTAAATTGCCATTATCACTAATGAATGCAACTGCACACAGCCCTAGGACATAAGGTTTTCTTGTTATTCTCTTTCATTTCACATTAGAAATTTTTGTGCATACTTTGTTTGCTGGCAAGTAAAAATTTAAAACATGGGTACAGCATCGATATTATGTTGAAAATTCCTTCCCTAAATGAAATGTAACAAACACTTGCTCCCATGATTATGTGTTTAAAAAATAACAATCACTTTTGTCCTTTGAAAAAGTTCTAGATATTTCACCTTTCCTCGCACTTAAATTTCCAATGTAAGCATTATTTCAAAATAATTAAATATAAATAGTATTTTATGTATTGATTGTGTGGTATATGAAAGCATTTCAAGAGAAATGCCACATACCTATGTATTTTTTAGTTTTATGGGTTTTTTTTATTCTGTAATTTGCTTCAATAATTGAACTAAAGCCAAAGTAGAAAAATAAAGCTTTCTCAAAATCAGTGTAGTATACTGTATATAAAAGTTAGTTTAGTAGATATTAAACCTGGTCACAATTTCATTGACAGTTTTGGTATTTCAGTATTTATCTGTGATTCTAAGAATCTGATTAGCTGCAGCAGACTTCATTTTTAACAATCTGTTTTAAGTTTGCCCAAGCGTGTAGGAAGTTGTTTGTTGTAGGTTACAAATTGAACAGACTTTGGTTTCACTATATTTTAAATAAGAGCATTTGGATCGTATGTCCTGGAATTTTGTGATTGAAAAAGTGTATGAACCATGTGAATCGATATGTCTTGTTCAGTTTATCGCTTTCTGCTTTATTGCAAATATCATGGAGGAAAGTCAGTGGTAAGTATAGACTAGACCCACATGTGATTAAAGGAACGACCTACTCAAATCAAGATATTCCGCTAAAAAAGTGTCCCGTTTTTCTGTTTGGAATACGGCAGAGATTGCCGTACCGCTGTGCCAGGAGCAAGCACATATCTTGCCTTCACCTTATTAAAGACTGTTGTTTTCTGTGCTTACTGTAGTTTATTTGCAGTTAAATGTATCAATTTCAAGTCTAAAATTTTGTACATAGAATTTCATGAATGATACGTTCATTGAAATAAATTTGCGTGTTTGATTTTACAGCTTTATTTTCCGAATGACACAGAAAATGCATGTTTTCGCCAACAGACATTTAAACTCACTTTACATTATCTACAAACTGTTAAATATAAATTAGGAATTTTTCATAACGAAAAAATTAAGTGGCAATCGAAAAAACACCTGGTGAGACATTTCTGCGTATCTGTTAAAAATAACGAGACCGTACTTTTTGTCATTTGAGTAGGTCGTTCCTCTAGTCATGTGGGTCTAGGTATAGATGTACTTGTATGTATAAGAATTTATTCCAAACAGCGAAATTAGGATTGATCATTTTTGGAGAGACATATTGTATCAAAAGACATTTGGAGACTGGAAATATCCATCTTTGGCTAAAGTTGTGAAAGCATGCCTTGCTTTATCACATGGCAACTTCGATGTAGAGAGAGGCTCTTCTAAATCATGAAGAGTTCTTTCAGAGGAGAAGGCATCTATGTCTGAGAAGATGTTGAATGAGAGACTAGCAATTCGAAATGCATTAAAAATGTATAACAACCAAGTTGCAAAGGTGTTAATAACCAAAGAACTAAAAAAGTAGCACTTAATGCACATAGGTCATGTAGCAACTATTTGGAAGAGGAGCAGAGATTAAAGTAACAGCAACTGAAAGCAGAGAAAGAAAGTGCTGAGAGATTGAAACAAGAATTGCCAAATAAAGGATTTGAAGAGCAGAAAGCAAGCTATAGAAAGCAAGATAAAAATTCTTGTTCAAGAAAAAAAAAGAAGTACAAGAATCATTAAACTCTGTGCTTAAAGAAGCCAGTAAGAGACTAAAGCAAGCATTAAAAAAAACATACCTGCAATACGAGTTGCACATGGCATTCTAGAAGGAGTAGAGAAACTCCGACAAAAGGAAAGACAACTTGAACTTGAAGCATTAAAAATGAGTAGGGTAGCTCATAAAAGAAAATCCTCCCTAAATTATGCAGAAAACCTAAAAAAAAAAAAGGAATAAATCAAAGGTTAATGAGGAAGCTTTTTTGTTAAGCCTGCCCTTATATGCACTGATGGCAGTGGTATAAATTCACCCTCAATTTTTTGAAATCATTTACTGCATATAACTCATCCAAATTGCTACCATGGTATAAGAATAATGTAAACTTTAAAGAGGACCCACCAAATTGCTAAATGATAAAAAAGTTTGTTTATACATATTTCGGGGGGGGGGGCATCATATAAAAGTTTTTGATGTCCCATGACAGTAATTTTCAGAAGAGTTATAAAACAATCATTTCAAAACATTTGAGCTTTGGTTTTATTATTGTCATCAGTGGGTGTAAGGATAATCTTAGTTTTACTGTTGTTAGAGCTTTGAAAATCGATCATGGTTAACATCTAGGGATCTTAACTGTCTCCTGTTATAAAATACCCCAAATTAGAAGAAAGTCAAGTTTTTTGTTTTCTTATTTCTGTAATTATGAGTGGGAATAATTTTACAGGATAAAGCAATTTCTTTATATTTGTCTCAAAAGCATCAAGGACACTGTGAAGAATGACTGTAACATTATCAAGGCAGGTGTATATCAGTGTAATGCTTCATACAGTGGCGTACCCAGAAATTAATTTTGGGGGGTGTATATCTTTTTGTTTTTGTTTTTTGAATGGGTCTTACCGACCACCGTGAGCAACCCAATGGGCTATAAGCAGTGCTATAGCCCATTGAGTTACTCATTACTATAAGCAGTGCATCAAGTTGCATCTGCATTGTGCATCAATGGATAAAATTTTATATGACGTTAAGTCAACAATCGAAAAATTCTCACATTGTTGATTTTATCACTGCAGCTACGATATCATTCCTTCCTAAAGTGATAGAAAAAATGTGAATGAGAACACGCATTTTTATTTTTCTCAGAAACTATTAATTACAAAGTAATGTCCATTCTTTGTTTTTGTTTTTGCAAAATGTTTAAGACTTCTTCTTCCTGTACTGATACATTTTTATATATGTACAGCAAACAAAGTCCATTCAAACGCATTTCTGATGTACTGTTTCATAAATAATTTTTTAAAATATTTCAACGTCGAAAATGATCGCTCAGCAGTACATGTCGTAACAGGTAATGTTACTAAAATTTTCAACGGCTTATAAGTATTCGGAAAAATAGCTATATTACATGCCTGTAAAGCTTCTATTGCTGATCTACTATTTTGTACTTGTTGCAATTTTCATTTTAATAGTTGATATTCAGCAGTTAAAATACTATTACTGCAATCTGATAAATCGGAAGAGTATGTATCCAGAAGCGTTTCTAATTTCTCTTCGTATCCAGGCTGGAGGTGGAGTTCATTCCCTACGGGAATCAAAATATTAAACGAGTTCAACACTGCTTCATGCTTTATAAACCTTTCTTTTAGATGCAAGATGACAGCATCCAAGAATTGGTTAAAAATGGATATGCGAAAATAAGATTCAACTGATTCAGTGGTTATGTTGTAACGACAAGTTTGCTTGCTTGCTAATCGCAGAAGAAAAATGTCAAATTCTTCATCTATTAGTTGTTTCAGAACTGATGCAGATTCTGAGTAAAGTGCACTGAAAACTGTTTCTGAATGGTCACGAATAATTTCTAGTTCTCTTAAAATATCATCACACAATTGAATTGCTGCAGTGAGATCTACGGACTTCGCCTGCAAAATTCTACATAATGGCAACGTATATGAAAATAGTGCAATTGCAAAACTGGAACTCTTCAATGAACTTAAGAGAATATAGGCCCCAGAAGACGATTCTTTGTCTTTCCAATTTTCTGGCGCATGAACCAATGGTTTAAGTAATTCCACCATTACCATAACAGATTTATGTCTCTCTATCCAACAAGTGGGACAGAGTTTTTTCAGAGCTTCTCTTCTGGAAGATGGGCACAACTTTGATATACTGTCTCGCAAAACAGAATTTCTTTTTGGAGTGTTCATGAAAGAATAACATTTTTATATGACTCCCATGTGATTACAAATATCTTTAATTTGACATGCATCTGAAATTGCCAAGTTTAGAGAATGAGAAGCGCAATGCACTTATAGTGCTGATGGAAATATCTCTCTTACTTTAACTGGTACACCATTGAATATTCCGGACATAGCCGCTGCGCCATCATAGCCTTGACCTCTCATATACTTCAAGTCCAAACCTAACGATTTCAAAGTATCCAAAATGGTATTTGCCAAATCTTCTCCACGTGTAGATGCTACTGGCACAAATTGTAAAAAGTTTTTAGTTAGGATCTTTTTGCCTCCATTTTCCTCCACAAATCTTACATAAATAGATATTTGCTCTTATGAGGAAATGTCTGCAGTTTCATCAGCTATTACCGAAAAGCATTTGTTTGCATTCACTTTTTCAATGATCTTTTTCAAAAAATTGCAGATATTTACTATCATTAGTTACAGTCATTTGCCCAGAATCATGACCTCTTAATGGAAGTCCATTTCTACCACAGAAAATCACTGTTTTTATTATTGGAATGAGTTTTTTTTTCTGTTTTCTTTAGCTTGACGAATGCTGGCAATGTCAATCACATCAACTGTGGATTGTTTGAGGCCAAGAACAATGTTCTTTAAACTTTCAGCAGATAGTAAAGAATGTTTATGATACTTCTTCTCTTGGTGATCACGGAATTTTTTGTTCGATTTCCTCCAGTTGCGGAAAGGCTAATTCACCAGTTGTATTGTCCTGTAGCTTGACTATTTGATTGACTGGTATATCCCTTAGCAAACATTACACAATATTTACAGTATACTCCATCTTCAGTTTTGCAATAAGCAAGCCATGGGTATTCAAATAATAAGTTGTATTTAAATTTCCTGTTTACGCGTTCATTGCCAAACAAAGAGCTTGGAAACGTGTACGTTGCTGTTGGAATCCAAGTATTTTCAAGAAAATAAATTTTTTCCTTGTCACTCAACTTACGATTTACAAAATTTGACATATCATATTTTTCACCTTGGAGCGCAGTTTTAATTTCGACTGGAGTAATTGTAGAGGTATCTGAATACGATTCAGAAGCAACTGTGGAACTTTGCTGCAGAGTTTCAGCTTGTCAATTCTTCTCATTCTCGAGTTGTCTCTCAATATCACTTAATGTACAACACTTCTTTGTTTGAACTTGCTTTTTAGATTCCGATTCGTGACAATTGTTATTGTTAAAATAATTTAATAGGGACTGTTGTTTCCTCTTACTCATTTTTATACATTCGTGAAACACAAATAAAATAAAAGCGTTAAATCATACGAAGAAAAAAATGAACTACGTACATAGTTACTTGCTGTAAATTGCATCAAAATTCACGCTGAATCTTTTAATCTTCTTAATCCTCTACGAATATGGCTTACGTTATAATCTGGACCTATCCAGGTTTCCTGACTATGTCACTCCGTCTGGATTGCTCGATCATCAGAAAACTAACAAGTAACAACGATTAAGAATAAATAAGAAAGATTGACATTACAGCACAAAGTCTTCAATGCTAAAAGCTAGAATAGTCGAACAAAAAGATGAGGCAGCGAGTGTGCTTGTGTCGACAAAACACGGCCTGATATTTAAAAATATAAAAAACAAACAAATGGCAGACAACAGAGCCGCGGATGGCTTAGTGGTTAGTGAGTCAGACAATCGATGCAAGGTCCCCAGGTTCGAACCTGGGCTGATCTTACAGAGATGGTGTGATTTACTAACAATCGCTGAATATCCGCCGTGCATCGGACAAGCACGTTAAGTGACGGCCCCCAGGCTGGACCCACTGGTTAAATGGGTATCCTTTCCTATGTCCCCCTAAATTCTCTCACCCCTCTGTGTGCAACATCGTACTTGTACGGTGGCGCCATCTACTGTACTCTAATCTCACTACAAACTGTTCTGTCAAAGTCGCTAGACTTGCTCTCATTCCTTCCGTTTCTGTGTCCTGCCCAAAAGGCGATCTCGCTGTAGGTGGCTGGGACCTAAACTCTACTCACTGTGGACGGAAGTCCTACAAGAAAATAACAAATACAAAAAAAAAAAAAACAGCAGACAACAAGCCAAAGATGGGAAATAGCCAATAGCGCTTTCCGCTTATTGATCATAGTAACAGCTTCTCTTTAATACCACGTGGGACAGATTCCTGGCTTCCTGCAATGGTATGTATTCAAGATAAAAAGATTATCCTCTTCTGCTCCCTCCCCCGGGTCCCAGCCCCAGCATTCATTAGCCTGACTCCCTGTCTGTGGCCACCTTTAGTGGCATAGAAGTGGAAAATGCGCACTGGAAGAGGAAAATGCGCTAACGGCGATTTAAGGAAGACCGCAATGGTGACACTAGCAAAATAACGTCACCGACAATTTACTTTGGGGGTGCATATGGACCTTTGCAACCCCCTCCCTACGCCAGTGGCTTCATATCAATTATACTTGACCTACACAGACTTGAGCTTGAATCGTAAGACAGTTGTCCATGCCCTAATGAAATGAAGACGTTTCAGACAGGTTTTTCACATTTACCTTTCAAATATGGGAATCAAAATAAAATGTACTCTTTTACAACATAATTCAAAATCATGTTAAGCACCATTATTATTATTATTATTACTTATGAGTTAAAGAGTTTCCATTATTGATTCCATTCATGATGATGATAAACTGCAAGTTTTCATTTTTTTAGTTCTAGGCTTCGTATTTTTGTTCCATACTAAACACATTCATAGTGTTTGATATTTATTGTCATAGCTGTACAAAAGGCAAGTTTGAAATATTTCCAAATGTTCATCTATTCAAATGAGATTCTTGATATACCTCATATCAGATAACAACGATTATTATGTGTACAGATCAAAACAAGTGATCATAACACTGAATGACCACAACTATGGCCTTTGAAAGAAGAAATACACAACAAATTTTTCAACACAGTGTATGAAGCCCACTTGGAAAATCTTATATTTTTTTAACAACCACAACACAGATGAAAGCTCTCCGTACTGGCTTGATACAGATGAGAAAATCTGATCTCCAGAACAATGACAAAGAAGGAAGTGTTTTGTAATTCCAAAGTTTGTATCAAGTTAGTTAATGTAAGTAGTTTTTGATATATAATTGAATAATTTTTTTTTCGGGGGGGGGGGTGTTATTTCCATAACCTTTATAGTTCTGAGTGTCTTGAATGGATATTGAAACTTAAAATGCCCTTTTTGCAGTGTATGGATGAGTGTGTGTGTGTGTGTGTGTGTGTGTGTGTGTGTGTGTGTGTGTCATCATCATCATTGTCAACCATTATCAATCCACTGCTGGACGAAGGTCTCCCCAAGTTTCCTCCACAACGGTCTGTCTTGTGCCAGTCTCCTCCATGTCACTCCCGCATACTTTCGAATTTCATCCACCCATCTCCCATGTGGTCTTTTTCTGGGTCTTTTCCTGTCCCTTGGAATCCAATTTAAAATTTCGGCTGTCCATCGATGGTCTGTCCTTCTGGTAGTATGTCTAGCCCACTGCCATTTCAGGGATTTAACTCTGATCATGATGTCTTCCACTCTTGTCATTTTTCGGATCCTCGAGTCCCTCTTCTTATCTCTCCTGGTTACACCAAGCATGCACCTCTCCATGCCACTTTGAGTTATCTGCAGCCTTTGTATGTCTCTTTTAGTTAAGGTCCACGTCTCTGCACCATACGTAAGCACTGGAAGGATGCATTGATCAAACACTTTTCTTTTTTTCCTTTTAAGACCTAATGGCATATTACTCTTGAAAATTATGCTGTTTCTTCCAAAAGCTCTCCAGGCAAGTTTTGTACGCCGATTAATTTCTTCATCAATGTGACCCTCACTTGATATCTGCTGTCCAAGATAAACGTACGTGTCTGTTATCTCCAGCTTTTCTCCATCAATCGATAAATCTTCATTTTTTTTAAAAGCAATGAACATCACTTTTGTCTTCTGAAAGTTCATTTTTAATCCCATTTCTTTACTCTTGTCAGCAAGTTCCTGGATCATACTCTGCAGCTCTGATGGGGTAGTTGCAAAAATGACTGCGTCATCAGCAAAACGAAGGTGGGTTAGATAATCTCCATTAATCTTTATTCCTTTGTTTTCCCAGTTCAGTGATTGAAAGACATTTTCCAATGTGGCATTAAAGAGCTTCGGAGATATGGTGTCACCTTGTCTCACTCCCTTTCCAATTTTTATGTGTGTTGTATTTTCACACAGCGGAATCTTTGCACTTGCATTTTCATAGATGTTATTAAGAATATTAATGTATGCATCTTCAATACCGCAGGATTTCAGAGCCATTGTAACTGCTGATGCTTTCACCGAATCAAAGGCTTTTTCATAATCGATAAAAGCCATGCACAATGGAAGTTCCTATTCCCTCGCTCTTTCAATTAGTTCTCTCAGTACGTGGATATGATCTATTGTGCTGTAGCCACTCCTGAATCCAGCTTGTTCTCTCGTTTGAGCCATGTCCAGTGTTACCTTCAAGCGGTGTGAAAGAACTTTAGTGAAGATTTTATAAACCACTGATAGGAGGCTGATAGGTCTGTAGTTCCTGAGATCCTCAATGTCACCTTTTTTATGTAGCAGGATCATTGTAGTGTTGTTCCAATCCTCAGGAATCTTCCCTTCATTAAGGCATCGAGTGAAAATTTGGGCGAGTACTGTTTCGATTTCTCCACTTGCTTCTTGTATGATGTCTACAGTAATTCCATCTTCTCCTGGAGCTTTTCCCAGCTTCATGTTCTTGATTGCATGTGCAACTTCTGTTGGGAGGGCTGGAAGAACTCTGGCACTGGTACCTTTCATGATGTCTGGAGTACATGTATCATCCCTTTCATATAATTTGGAGTAGAAATCTTTCACTCTTGTCAAAATTTTGCCTCTATTTCGTGTTACAGAAGCATCTTCTTTTCTCAGTGCCATAATCTGTTTTCTTCCCTTACTGAGATGTCCCTTTGCTATCTTTAGGCTTTTGTTGTTTTCAATTGCTTTCCTCACTAGTTCACAGTTGAATTTCCTTACGTCTTCAGTGATACCTTTTCGTACTGTCTTGCGTAGTTCTATATATTCCACTTTGGAAGTCACATCTTCTTTAGTTGTCCTCATCTCTCTTCTTTTTTGCATCAACATTTTGGTTTTTCCTGATAATTTGGTCACATGCAACTTGTTTTTAGACCCAGCTAATTTTGTTGCGGTTTCCATAAGAGCTTTGGTTACTTTTCTGTTAACTTCAGAAATATCCACTTCTTCCGATGTTAGGCCTTCTAAAGCAGAGAATCTGTTCTTCAGTTCCAATTTGAAGGTATTATGGTGTTTTTTAAGGTTGGTTATGTCAATACATTTTGTTTGTCTTGTGAGCTTGCTACGTTCGAGTTTAGTGTTGAGGTGCATCTTACATCTCACCAATCTATGGTCACTGCCTGTGTTGAACTTGTTTAGAACACTGCAGTCTTCTATGACGAATTTTTTGTTACACATAATAAAATCAATTTCACTTGTCGTCCCATTTGGATGTCTCCATGTCCATTTCCTGTGTGGCTTTTTCTTGAAAAAGGAGTTCAAGATGAAAAACCCTTCTGCCTCTGCAAACTCTACGAGAGTATTTCCACGCTGGTTTCTGTTGCCGTGACCGAATTTACCTACTGAAGTTTCATTCTGTTGCCGTTGCCCTATTTTTGCATTGAAATCTCCCATAATTATCTTCAAGTGCTGCTTACCTTTATTATTTAGATGACGAATTTCCTCATAAAATTCTTCAATTTCTTCTTCAGCATGACTTGTGGTGGGTGCATAAGTTTGAATGATCTGAGCCTGGTATCTTCTCGAGAGTTGGATAACGAGTCGTGCAGCTCTGTCAGAGGAACTTTCAGCTTCTACAACTTTATCCTTCAGTTTCTTGTTTATTATAAATCCAACACCACTAGTTCTGCCAGTATCTGTCCCACGATAGTAGAAGAGATGTCCACTTTTCAGTTCAATGAGGTCTTCTTCTTTTCTCCTTACCTCACTTAGCCCGACGATGTCCCACTTGATCCTTTGTAGTTCCTCTTCCAATTCAAGAAGCCTTGAATCAGAAGATAGGGAGCGTTCATTATACGTAGCCCAGGTCAGCATCAGATGGCAGCCTAGTCCGGTCCTCCGGGGATTCTTAGCACCCTCTGCCTTCATGTTGCACTGGCCGCTGCCTTGGCCAGGTACATTCCAGCTGCCGGAGACTGAGGGCCAAGATTTAAGTTGTGAAGTCGTTTTGGAGGGGTTTGGCCATAACTCACCACGCTGGCCAAGCGGGTTAGTGAGTGTGGGATAGCATTTCCTCTAATCCCGATGGTATAGTTATACCGCTATTGGCGGTCGTCAGAGCCCCTTTAGTGGGAACAGGATGCACCACGAGAAGGCGGGGTTGACATTTGTCAAGGAGAGGCTGTGATGTTACGCATCACCTGACCTTACATCCCGTTTGTGTATATATATATATATATATATATAATTTCTTTCCCCACCAATATGTGAACATGTGCTAATTTTGTCAGCATGGTTTGAAATAAATAAATAAAAAAAATTAACAATTTTTTTTATTTTTATTTATTTATTTATTATTTTTTTTTGGAGCACTTACATTCTAAAACTCGTACACTTTTTTGGGCAACTATTTTAGTCATTAACATAAGTTGTTAAGGCTACTATTTAGGCTACTATTTTTACCATTAGTGGCTACTAAAGCAACTATTTTCTTGGGTGTGATAGGCTGGCAACAGTATCATGGAAAGACCAAGTTTCAGATGTCCTGGCTTGAAACTGATGGTTTCACAAAGATAAAATTAGTTTGTGATGCACCCAAGGGAATAATGACTATGAAGCTTACTGCATGCTGTGTAACACATCCTTTTCCACTGCAAATTCTGGAAGGCGTCAGATAATAAGCCATTCGTCAAAACAGAAACACATTCAGAAGAGAAATGCCGTTAAAGGAACACTGATGTTAATGGATGCACATAAGCAGACATGTGTTACATCTAGTTCATGTTTGCAGTTGAATCTTGACCAACAGATCACCAAGGCTGAAGCCATTTGGTGTTTAAAAGTAGCAAGTGCAAACTTTTCATTTGCCTCTTGCAAAGATATTGCAGATGTTTTCCACACGATGTTTCCCAATGATCCTATTGCTGACAAAATGCATCTCAGCAAAAGGAAAATTTCCTACATAATTTCCCATCGTCTTGCCAAGTACTTTGATCAGGAGTTAACAAGTGAAGTAAAAAGATGTCATGACAATAAAGCTTTGTATAGCATTGCCTTTGATGAAACTACAAAACTGTTCAGGTGGAAAAACAATTTGATGTCTTTGTTAAATTTTGGACCTTAGAAAACAAGATCAAAACTGCATGTTTGTCAAATGAATTTTTAGGTCATACAAATACAGAGACACTTAAGCAGTGCCTGTTGACAATATTATGGAACAAAAAACTGCCTTTAGATAAGTTGCTTATGCTCTTAGTGGATGGGCCAAATGTAAACAAAGCACTGCAAAGAAAGATTAACAGAGTTGAAGCTGCACAGTGCTGAAGAACTTGTTAGTATTGGCACATGGCCATTACATACTATGCACAATGCCGTTTCTGAAAGTTTGTGTTACATCTAAATGAATTTGCAAGTGACTTATTTTCTTTCTTTAAAATGAGCACAGCGTGGTGAGAGGATTTCACATCTATTCAGCAACACTTGGATATTGGGCATCACTTCCTTCTTTGCCTTATTAATGCAAGGTGGATGACACTAGAACCCGTGGTTCGAAGAATTGTTGAGCAGTTCGATGCATTGAAAGAATACTTCAAATTGATTGAAAAACAAGGACCTAAGGAAATTTTTAATTCTCCTCGTAGGAGAAGTCAAAGTAGGTTCCAGGATCCAGTAACATTAGTGTATTTGAATTTTATCTTATCTCTGACATCGATCTATGTTGAATTCCTTTCTCTTTTCCAAATGGAAGGTCCTTTAGTTCATGTATTGTACATCAAAATCAATAACATATTGTTATGTATTTTAAGAAAATTTGTGAAAGATGTTGCTATTGAAAACAAGGAGGGTGCAGACAGACCTATGGCACATTGATGTCACAACAGGGAAAAATGTACTTCCCTGAAAGAAGATGGATGTTGGGATTGGAGTCAAAAAACTGTTGCATACACTTTCAGAAAACCAAGTTCAGAAATTGCTGCACAATTTCTGCAAGTGTTTTTGTTTTGGCTGAACATTTCCAAAAAAAAATGCCTCTTGACTGTCAGTTTCTAAATCCATCAATGAAGATGAAGAACAGTGCAAACGCAAACACAGAACATGCCATTAGTAGGTTGTGTGTTGGTTTGAAACCTTTGAAACTGACTAACAGCAAAATTGATGCCATTGTATATGAATGGAGGAAGTATAAATTAGGGAAGATACATGAAGATTGTTTTTTGTCAAGTCTGATGAGATGAAAAGTGGTGTGCGAAATGTGAAATATGTGCAAGTCGACAAATACTGGGGCAAAATTTTTCAGATCGTAGATACTGATACTGGAAACCAAAGTATGGAAATCTAGTAAAACTTGTTACATGTTTTACCCTTTTTCATGGGAATGCTGATGTAGAGCATGGCTTTTCTATGAATAAGACTTTGCAAACAAAGATTGATGTCAATTAAGTGAAAAAAACCATTCTGTAGGAGTAAGAATTATAAAGGACAAAATCAGAAGTGGGAATTGCGTATCTAATATTTCCATTACTCAGTCAGTTTTGAAAGCTGTTAGAGAAGCGTGTGCATCTTATGCTGATTTAGGATTTAGAAAATCAGAAACAATGTGAGGAGCAAGCCAGAAGCGAAAGGGAGAAGAAGAAAATGAAGTTAAAGCAAAAAATGTACACTTGAAAAGAAAGTTAGATTTGGAGTTGAAAATAAAAAAGTTGACCTTAACAGAGGGTCAGCTTAAGTTTGAAGTCCAGCTTGGTCAGAAATTGCTCAATGAAGGAACTGAAAGACTGCAGATGCAATACTAGCTAAGAATGTGAAGGAGGCATCTTTGCAAATTCAATTATTGAAGCTGGTACAAAGAAATTTAGGGAAAATGTGGGACCTATGGATGGAACTCAACAGCAGTTAAAAGATATTGAGACTGAGCTTGGAGCATTAACTAAAAAATATAAGAAATAATTTTCAAATATTACAGGGAATGCATAAAATTAGAGAATTGGCATTTTATGAAGTGTAAAAAAAAAATTTCTTAAACATCCTTTTGTTCCACCAGTCTCAAAGGGCATCCATATAGACTTATTAAAAGAAGACCAGAATTTTTTTTCCAAATACAACAATTGTTTTCTAGAAATTCAGGAATGGAATTGAAAGAATTCTTCAACTTGACTGTCATCAGTGGTAGACGATGCACATCTTTAAAACTCTATGACGTTAATTCAAATACCATTAACTTTTCATTCCACTATGAACTACTTGTGAAAGGGAAATTTCCATTCAGAACAGTACTGAATCTAAAATCAAGGTAAAATAAATGATCACACTTATACACTATCAAAATTTGGCTCTTATTTTTCCAAAAGACAATTTCAGGTGAAACTTTTAACTTTGCCAAGCTGCTATAAATTTAGGAAAAAGTAAGAAGTATTGAAATCGTTAGTTGTTTATGCAGCTAACTGGGAATAAATGGCAGGTATATATTGTGTTATTAAAAATTTCATGAAATGTTATATGTATAATTTGCTATTTCCAAATATGAGCTATAATATCTTATATATTTTGAAATATTAATGACAGTATAATTACAATACATACTTGTTTCAAATACCAGTATTAACTGTAACATACTTAATTAAGTTAGGACTGCTCAACTTTTTCATAAAAGTGCAACAGCAGGTTATTGTTAAATCTGTAACATTACTTTTCAGAGGAAGGTACTCCAGAAAAAATGAATTAGTTTTACTTTAGAAACATTCTTTTGTGACCACAGCTTAAACATAATTTCTTAAATTTTATGCATAGTGTACTCTATCATGAAAAATATACCTTCTGTGGTCAATTTGCGTTAGTCTGCATTGTATTGCTTTTTGCCGCACATTCTGAAAATTCCTACTTTTTTTCCTACTCTTTTTGCGTGAAATTCCAACTTTTGTTCCTACTTTTTTCTGAATGATTGCTGTGATCCCTGAATTTGCGAAAGGCAACTAAGGACAGACGTCGGGGTAAGTTGAGCGAAGGTATCATTCTGCTGCATGACAACGCCACACCCCACGTAGCATGGAAAATAAAGGAACGGCTGCAATCATTCAAATGGGAAGTGTGGCAACATCCACCATACAGCCCTGAGTTATCCCTGTGAGACTACCATTTGTTTGATAAAATGAAACAGGACTTTAGTGGATAATGATTCCAAACTGATGAGGCTGTGAAAACTGCGGTCCTTAACTGGTTACACCAAACTGGAGGAGACTCTTCCTGTACAAGTATGGAAAAGTTAATCACATGTTCCGATAAATGTTTACAGTCCTTAGGCAGCTATGTCAAAAAGTGAATAAATGCTGTACCTTTAAACTAACTTACATCCTCTGAATATATCTCTTGGTTTTTTTTTATTCAACAGTGCAACTAACTTTTGGATCTGCCCTCGTAGGTCTTCCTTTTTTAAATATCTGCCATTTAAGGTATCTTACCTTTGTGTTATGCTGAACAACATATATAAATTGGTGGCATTAATGTGTTTAAACCAAATTTTACATTTTGTATTTGTAAAAGTTTTTTTTTTTTTTTTTTTTTTTTTTTTAATTTAGAGGCATTCATCACAAGTTTTGATGCTAATAATGTGAGTGGTAATGCAAAAAGGGACCTTATGGATCAAAAAATGGATTGTGTGTGTGTGTGTGCTGCAGAATTTCTTCTTGTAGTAAATCTGGCTATATTTCAACAGCAACTGAAACAGACATTAGGTCTCTCTCTGAAGTGTGTCCAGTGTGCTAGCAGCAATGGATAACTGCTTTTCCAGATTCATAGCTTCACGGTAAATGCCCATTTTATTCAAATTTTTTAAATAGATTGATCGAATTCCTCAGTATTTTTTAAAGATATTTCTCTGTATTTGTGGTAATTGGCCACAAAGTTTTAACACAATCAGGATGAAAGTTGCACTTTGTTTCGTTATGTAGTTGTGGCATTAAGCCAGGCTTTTCTTTGAACCATCCATGTGGTTGATGTAGGCCTACATTACACAAATATTTTTGCACCGCCGCAATCTGCTTTAGAACAGTCTTTGGGGAAACATCTGTTTCTAACAAATTCGACAGACGTGCTGGGCATCCATATGTTATGAGAGTTGGATATCTTTCATTTAAAACTTTCCACATTTTTATCATTTTGTTTCTGCTTTCAGTTACAACAGCAAAAACAGGTTTGCCAAATTTTTCTTCGCACTCCTTTATGGCCGCCTATTTAATTTAGAAGCACAATATTTTGCTGTTTTCTTTACTGACTCAGTATCATCAGCATACAGCAAAAAACTTTCTCTTCCGGTATGGACACCAATTGCTTCAACTGGCTTATTCTTCACACTGCACCAACCATCTATGATGAGAGTCAAACTGCCTAATTTTATTTTTCTGAAAGCTGAGATTCAGTTTTTTCTGCTGCAGTATCAAACAGTTTTCCACCAATGGCTTTTGCTGAGGGTGGTTGATGTCCAGGTCTCAGTGTTTCAGTCATAGTTTTAAAGTGATCCAATTCTGCTGCATTGAATGGTATGTTAGCAGCTTTTAAAAAAAATTATCCACTGTTTTATCAAGAGATTCCTTTTGCTCTTTTAAGACAGAATTTACTCATTGATTGTCGCTTTTTTACAACAGTACTCGAAAAAAGCCCGATAAAACCCGAAAAAGCCCAATAAAACCCGAAAAAGCCTAATAAAACCCGATAAAACCATCCCCCCCCCAAAAAAAATGTGGGCTGGGTTTTTTCAAACCCTGATTTTTGTTCGTCTTGATGTCTACTAACAACCCTCTGAGTTTGTTGCCACATTAACTGAACACCCTGCATACCATGATGATGACTATAGAAAACCACTTTGTTTTCTTTTCGTAAAATTATTGGCATGAAACAATAAAATGAGAGAAACTGGAACTCATAAAAAAGTCCTCTGTTTTGCATTAAAACTGAATTTTAATTAATGTGCAATGTGGCATCCTGCTCATTTCATTAGAGGTACTGTATATGTACATGGCTCACCTGTTGTATGAAAATGTCACCATATTTGGTTTATACTGTAACTAAGAGTGGCCAGAAAGCTTTCATGAAGCTGCCATGCCAACAAACCTGGGGGCCTACATTTGACATCTCTGCTGCTAGTCCATTAACCCTTTAATGACAACAATACTAAATTTGTTTGTCGCTTAGAATACTATAACACCCGACAATGTCTGCTGTTCCTTTCCAAATTTTATTCCTCCCCCTCCCTTGTCAAGTTAACAAAAGAATTATTACTGCTGGCTCACCACTTGAAACTTCTGATCTATAGGCGGGATATGCACTGACCTTCAGACGTTTCCCTGGGGCAGTCAGTGCATTCTTCTGCTGAGAGTCATAGACAGATAGGAGGGAGTGGTAACAGCTGGAAAAATTTGTTTACTTTCCCCTTTTCTTGTTCTTTCTTGTAAAAAAATATGCTCTCAATCTGTTTATTTGGATTGAGATTAAATATTAGCTTTTTATGCTGTCTTTGAAGCTCAAAATCACTATTTTTCTGCTAAATGAGCTTTTTTTCTTGTAGTACAAAAATGCTTTGTGACACCTGAATTTTTTTTTTTTTTTGCTGTAACATCTACAGAGGTGCATATTGTGTGTGTAGTCAGTTAAAATCAAGCCCCCACGCCACCCCCAAAGTAGCACAGCCTTGCAATTTTACATAGGACCAACACTGAACCAACTTCTTCTCTTACTAAAAGATGGTGGCTCAGTGTTGGGCCTATGTTAGATTTCAAGGCTGCACTACCTGGGATGGATTTCCGTCTCCACAAACTTAGGTGTCTAGAAAAATAATGTATTTTGTACATTGATTTGTTCCACGAACCCATAGGATCCAGAAAAATGTTACAAATAATTTTCTCAATGCCTATAGTCTTTCAGTGTTTTTATATAAATTATTTTTACTCGCTTCATAGTGTTTTTGCCACAGATCTGAACTTTCCTTTCTTATAATTTCAGCAATTTTTTTTATTGCTATATCTCTTTGCTTCATTTTAACTACAGCATGAAATGAGAAAATACATTTTTGTTTGCTTTGATGAAACTGGTTGATACTAGTTGATAAATGCATTATAAATTAACGTGTGTGAGTGTAAATGGGGTGTGGGGATGTGGATCCCACATATAAGATTGTGTGTAAGCACCGCACAACCCAAAATTAGCCATGGCTACAATGCTCATAATTTCCTTTGGGGTGTACTAGTAATGTTGTTTTATGATCAACCAGTACACATGTCCCCAAATAAGAAGCTTAAAATTGGGGATTATACTTTCTAAAAATTAGAGTGTTATACTTACTGTTAAAATTATATTGAGATATCCCATTTTATCTAGCCAGTGGACAGCAAGCTGCATATTTGCTTCAAAACTACTAGGACACAAGACTAGAAATGTATGCTTTTGAAACAGTTGTGCGAGGAGGGTATTGATCATCTTCACTTGTACAGGGGTTCATATACAAGTTGTTTTTTATTAGGGGTTTAACGACCACTGTGAGCAACTCAATGGGCTATAAAAAGTTGCAAGTCCCTAATTTAGAGCCACTGACTCCAGGGAAAGGAGATAACCAGTTCCATAAGATAAACACAACATCCATGCCTCACCGGGATTTAAACCCTGACCCATCACGGACGAATGATCAAAAGCCATCGCTCAAACCACCGCCGTGCCACCAGGGTTGCATCATAAATGTATAACATGTACTTTCAGCATTTATTTTGCGTATTATCAAGACCCTTCTTTGAATCAGAGGGTCAATTGAATTTCTCTTTTGTATGTGAGTGATCTTTCTTTACATTTATTTTGGGCACTGAAAAGTGCCATTTTTTGGGTGTGTGGGTCATATGCAGGATACAGATGTAAGTATAGATGTTATTTTTATTGCATATTTTTGAAACAGAATAGTAAATGTGCATAATATATAATCTTTTATTATTTATTTTAAGGCATTAAAAAGCTCATTTTTGTGAAATATATTTTACTTTTTCTTATTAGCCAGTCTTACTGAAGCAATTTTTTCAAAGACACATTTTGCAAATTTTTCACTCCCACAGGCTTTCTATGTGTCTATTAGACATTGTTCTTTTCCCAATTTCTCTACATCGGTGTCAGGATCTTTTTCTTCGATCTATTTTTCTTCTTTTATGACTATGAGCTGTAGTTGGGGGGAAAATGAAGCCGATGTACATATCCGCAATAAGATCTGCTCTGATATTTGTTACTTCACTTCAAATTTAAAATCATACAACTCTTGGGGTTTTTTTTTGTTGTTTTTTTGAAGGAGATAGTTAGAAGTTGTTTGTATGACAAAAGCATTGTTTACAGCAGTGTCCAGAAGGAACCAAAGCACATACATCCATTATTTGGAAGATTTTCTTGCAACCATATAATACTTGCAACATTGATTGGCCAAGTCTACTCCCCACGAATTTGTTATATAATGCAAAGACTAGTGGACAAGAGACCTCACATTTCTCCAAACCTTTTCAATGATGTCTAGCATTTTAGATTTTATCAGCAAGTAATTAAGTTTTTCTTTGTATCTCATGAACTCATATTACATTGAACTTTATTTCAGTTTATTTTCACTGAAGAAAACTATTTTTGCCTTTTAATTTATGAAACCACACAGTTACTTTTTTTAACATCTAACACATTAAAATATTTTAATATCTGAATGTTTGCTTGGCTATCATCTATTGTGCTGAGTTTATGCTTATGTTTTTTTTTACTGTTTACACCAGTGACAAAAGGAAAGTTAAAAGGTGTGTTGCTGTTAAACTTGTCATATGTTATTTTTTTCAGAATGAATAGCAGTAATAAATACCTGTATATTAGTTTGGTGTCCAAGCCAAGGAGGATGGAATAAGGAGAGGAAGCATAACAAGCAATCCCTACGTAAAGCTCTGGAGCCAACGCTCCTGAGTGGCAGCCATCTTAGGTGAACCTTCTGACAACGTTCCCATTGAATTACATACCTAACTACATTAGACTGGTTAGCACTTTTAAAGCTTTCTTGCGAAAAGAAAAATATTTACATTTATGGATATACTCTATTATATCATCACTTTTCTTTCAAAGTATTGCTAAGTCTCATTTTACCGCTGCAAACGACAAAAAACACTTTAACTTGCCACACAAAAAGTGTATGCTGTTTAAAGTAATGCATGAAGCAGTTCAGAAACTCTGTAGTAAAAAATAACACATGCTGTTAAATTTTGATACATATGCATCACAGTTAAGGTTTAGAATTATCGTACTACTACAGAGGCCAATGAAGTGCTGTGAAAAACATCTCATTTCTTGCTTCAACTCTGTGATTTTGGTTCTACTACATAAAGACTATTGCAGCATTTAAAAGTGCTGAAGGAAGATTCTTTCAACTAGCTATAAGCATTGGCTCTTTTTTTCTTAATAAGCATTTTGAAAGTACAATATTTCTAGTTCCAAAACTTGGCATGATGTACATAGGTTGATAGTCCTGACACCTGTAACAAAATGCATTCAAATTGTGGATGGGTGATGATCTTTACATTGCTGCAATCCAACAATTTGCTCCAAATACTTTTTTTTTAACTAAAAATTAGGGGCAGATGTATAGGGAAGTCAACAAAGCCCGGGAGCAGGGCCAGGCGATGCTGAAGAGCCTCAAAAATAATGGTTTTATATATGTATTTTTTAATTTTGCTTCTAAAAAAAGAGCGAAGTCATAGAGCGAGAATAAATTTACTGTTCTGAGTTTGGGAAGATTTGGGGGCATAATTCCACCCGAAATCAAAGTATGTCATCTACAAGCATGAATTTACTAGCTTAAATACAGGCTCACTAAATATCGTTTTAAGGGCAATAGTACTTAGTACTACATTACAACTGAGCTCAGAAATTGGAGTTTTATTTCTGGCCAATTTTCTTAGAATGTAATGAACATTTAGTTCGGGGTTTTATATGACTCCCCATCTTTCCCTCAAAATTCCTTTTGCTCCGTTAAGTTTAGTTTAAGAGGATTGCTATCATACGAGTTTAAGAGGACCGCTATCATATGTCATTAGAAAATGTGTTTTGTGAGAAACAGGAATAGATTTCATCCATATTCGGACTGTCTGTAAGGGAACTAAATGTTAGTGGAGTGTAGTCTGACAATATGCACAGCGAATCCCTCAACGCATATAACATAAATGTCAATTAAAGCAGTACCATAAACTAACCTTATGTAACATGTTAAAATACTGTGGTTCAGTGGTCATTTTTATAAAAGTTCCAATTTTTCTTCCTTAACAAAATGCTTTTCACTTTTAACTCCATTTCCTCCCCATCAGGGTATCACAAAAACCCTCAGTATTAAATTTCATCTTGATAGCTATAATAGTTTTTGAGTTATGATTACAATAAAGCACACACTCACACATAGAGACACTGCCATGAAAATAGTCGAATCATGTTCAGGGAAGGCCAAAACGGGTATTTCTGTTGAAATCTGGAAGTTGATTTGTTTTTGTGATTACAATAAATTTTTATACATTAGTGAGAAAGAGTAAAGCTGTGCAGGTTATATTTTAAGGATGCCTGGCAAAGTGAGGGGGGCCCCAAAGCAGACGCTGTATGCTGGGTCCCAGTAACTCTAAATCCACCATTGCTGAAAACCGCAATTCACACTTCATAGCAATGTAAATGAATAACAGCAGTGAAATATAATGTATCGTGTAGATTGCCATTTGTCAGTTTCCTCTGTTAATTACTGGACTTTGTTTCTTACAGTTTATGAAATAACTAACAATCAGTTAAAAGTAACATGGCTTTATATTGATTTCATGTTTTTTGCATTTCGTATTAAACTTAAAATTAGGATATTAGATGTATAAGACCCACCTGTGAAATGTGATTTTAGGCAGTTTTATATCTGCTTTATTGATGCAGCCTAAGGCTGCGCATGCTGGCATTTCTAAGATGCTCCTTTCACGCAAAAACAACTCCAACAACAAAAGAAACCCAACTAAACTCAAACTACGCTAGCGTTCACTCTCACGACTTATGATAGAATATACAAATGAGCAACTGAGGGTAACACAACATAGCAGCCACACAACAACTGGTTTAATTGGTGAGAGCACATGCTCCCTCCTCTTATTCTATCCTCCTTGGTCCTAGCAAGTTTGTGGGCAAAATACTTAAAAAAAGAAAGAAAAATTGTTATCTGATTTGCAACTTTCTCAATCTTTTTCTATTCATTACAAGATTTTCTGTGTGTAACATTGCATCCTTGGTCATTAATGGCTCATCTCACACCTTAAGCCACCTTATTCTGTGACGTAATATCACAGGCATCTCAAGGAATTAAAGTTGCTGTATTTTAAGGCGATTTTAACTCACCATTTCCCCCTCATCTCTTAGTGGATTGTTTGAGTAATGGGAAACCTCATGGAAATTTTAAAGATATGCCAATGGCAGCATTATCAATACTGTTTGCCCAGTATGTGTTGGTGGTCATCAGAGTTTCATTTTTACTGATAAATAACCAGAAAGGTAATGTAAAATGGTAAGAGAGAAAAAGAAGTTCTTTAATCACGGTTTTTGCTCATTTTGAAAAGCATGCGCACATTTTAAAACACTTTCAAATAATCAGATATTTTTACTTCACCTTTCCTTATTTTTTGCTGCAATTTCTGAATTAAGCATTCATTTTGGGTCATCTTTCTTTCGTGTATAACTCAAAAAAAAAAAAAAGTGTTGGCTGTAAAGGCACAGTCTAAAAATTTTCCAGCTCAACAACTGCTGCCAACAGTGTAACTGGTTATGTAAAATTGCATGATGTTCTGTATAACTGGACATAGTTTTACTAAATAGTAATAAAAAAAAAAGAGAGAGAGAGAGAGAGAGAGACAAAGAAAGAAAGATAGGAAACAGCTGATCTATAATCGCCAATTCAATGTTATCATATCTAAAGAAAAAAATGAAAGATGAAAACAAGAAATCTGCCTTTCCATAATTTTCCAACACACAGATACACACACACATACCTAAAAAAAATGCTTAAAACTCATATCACTTTCAGAATTTATATAAACATGAAAAAAAAAAAAAAAGATTTTTTTTGCAGTTGCTACAAAGGGATAAAGTACCGTGAGGTTGTGGAAATAGATATGATATAATCCTCACGTAATGGATAAATATAGATAATAGAAATTCACTTATGTTACATTCCATGGAACATTCATGAATTTCCTCAATGTATAGGAGGTTGTGGTTTTGGTGTTTCCCTCATTCCTGGTTACAGGCCTGTAATGAAATGTCTTATGTATGTGGTTACTTGATTAAATTTTCAGCTGTAAACTTTGCTTATTTTCAGTCACTTGGAGTGAAGTTTCATTCATTGAATTGTTTTTTAACAAATGCATGGTTGAGAGTCCTTTTTTACAGATTCAATACTCCTCATCTTGCAATTTTAATGTTTAGGTTACACGCTTGAAATTTTGATGCATGCATGCAGTCTCTTGGTTGAACTCAGCAATCCCAGAGCAAGGCATTAGTTGGTACTGTATTATTATTATTATTATTATTGTTAGGCCTGCCTGCTCCATGTTCTAGTGTAAGAAATAAACAAATTCCAGAAAATATAGTAAAGAAATGGTGAACAAGACAAAATTTCTTTATTGACATTATTTAGGACCTAAGCAAAACGATTTAGGATGGAACCTAAATGTTAGCATTTACCACTACAGATATGAATAAAACATGTTCTTTGTTTTATAATATCAGTTTTTGTCAACACAGACTTGTTTCTTATGAGGCATCTCTTTTTTTCAGCTGATTTTATTTGTAATTTTACTTATTTAGGTGTTCAAAACTGACTTAATCAAAGATTCAGACTGTAAAGATTGGTTTGATAGTGTACATCATTCTTACTATCAGACTTAGGCTGTGAAAAGCCGTACAAAGTGGTGGAACACAAATGATGGATTATTAGCACCAGAGTGTACACAGGACTATGAATGGTTCATTACATAAAACAAGTTTGTAAAATCATGCAATGCATTGATTATAATACGCTTTCCAACATACCAGAAATCATTACTCAAGTTATGAGAATAATGGCTGTGGAATAAATCTCAGTTCTGTGCCCTGACCCTTGATCCCATATCGATGATATTCAACAGAACCGGTTCGGTATACCTCCGAAATAACATGATAAAGTTTTGTCGCAATCGAAGCAATTTTACGTAAGTTATGATGCATAAGGGCTATGGAATAGATCCCTCTCCTGTGTCCTAATCTTTGACCCCATTTCGCCCATTTTCAATAGAATTCGTCCCCAGACAGGCCCCTACAGCATACTAACATTTCATCCAAATCTAAGCATTTTTACGTAAGTTATGACGCATAATGGCGATGGAAGTGATTCCGCTCTTATGCCCTGACCTTTGACCCCATTTCGCCCATTTTCAATAGGGTGTGTGGCCAGGTGGTCCCTTACCACATACTAAAATTTCATCGAAATCAAACCTTTTTTACGTTAGTTATGACGCATAAATGCAGTGAAATGGATCCCGCTCCTATGTACTGACCTTTCACCCCATTTCGTTCACTTTAAATAACGTTCCTTCCCACGTGATACCCTACCAGATACTAAAATTTCATCGAAATCGAACGATTGTTACGCGAGTTATCGTGTGGACGGACATACGCACACAACGCGTGACGTAATGAAGCAGATGGGAATCGCGACCATATGCTCGCAAGAGTATGACGTCATAAAACTTTAATAGGATCCAAACACAACACGTGACGTAATGAGACAGATGGCATGACCGCGCGCGAACATTCTCAAACGCGAGATTGTGACGTCATAAAATTTCTAAGCATTGGAAGCATTAATGGAACGACGCCATGACACTAAAAACGTTATAATTCTGGGTGGTTATTTAACCCACTAAACGAATTCTCCTAAAGTCGAGATCAAGCTAAATCGATTTCTAGTACCAGAAAGCGGTAGGTTAACGACTTTCATCAAAATTCTTAGAGCCGTTTTCAAAATAAAATGTACATACATACATACAAGAATTGCTACTTTAAGGTGGACGTCAAGTAATTTTGCTTCCTATACTTCCAGTGGAAAAACTTCTGTACACATTTTCTTCACAATTAATGCGTTCCCAAGAATGAAAATTTGAACATCGATTAAAATAGCTTCATTTCATAATTTGGAATACTTAATATTTTCTAAAGCATAACAGTAATGATATTTTCTCAGCCATAACCGTAATTATGCAATCCAACATTTATTTGTCCACTGACTTCATCAAAGTACAGGTCGTGCCATCTTTTTTCTGGTTTCAACACCACCAAAGGAAACGTTATTGTTTTTTAATATAATTATGCTTATGTTTTAAAAAATGTTAAGTATTCCAAGTTATAGTATGAAGTTATTTTAATCGATGTTCAAATTTCCATCCTTGGGAACACACTAATTGTGAAGGAAATGTGTACAAAAGGTTTTTCATTGGAAATATAGGAAGCAAAATTACTTGACGTCCACCTTAATAGTGTGGGATAAGGGCGATGGAATGGATCCCGATCCTATGTCCTGACCTTTGACTCCATTTGCCCGATTTTCAATAGGGTTCCTCTCCAGGAGGTCCCCTACCACATACTAAAATTTCATGGAAATCGAACCATTTTTACGCACCTTATGACGCATAAGGACAATGGAATGCATCCCGCTCCTATGTCCTGACCTTTGACTCCACTTCACCCATTTTCAATAGGGTTCGTCCCCAGGTGCTGCCCTACCACATACTAAAATTCCATTGAAATCGAACCATGTTTACGCAAGTTATGACGCATAAGGGCAATTGAATGGATCTCGCTCTTATGTCGTGACCTTTGACCATACTTCACCCATTTTCAGTAGGGTTCGTCCCCTGGTGGTCCCCTACCACATACTAAAATTTCATCGAAATCGAACCATTTTTACGTGAGTTATCGTGCCAACAGACGGACGGAAAAAGCTGGAGCGTATACGCTTCTTCAACCTACGGTTGGAAAGCGTAAACAAAAGCACCATCACTATGAAATGCTGCCAGCTAATAGTTGCAACAACTGATGATGACATTGCAGTACTTATCACATGCTTTAAGTCTGCTTTAAGAGCTTCACCTCTAGGAATCTATGCTCAACAATAGAAGGAAAACAACAATGCAGTACAAGTGTCTTTAACACCTCATGATTTCAAAGCTTTCATTTTATATGAAAATGCTGCTAGCAATTGTATTGTCTGTAAACCAATGTCACACAGGTTATCAGAGAAGTCCATTGGTTTATTCAACACTTATGTTTCACAGTTAACTGGCACAAAATCTATGACTAAAGATGACCAAAGTTTTGTGTTTTATGGAATAGCAGTGTTCTTAGCCAAGAATGATTACCACAATTGTCTTTTTTGTGTTTATGGAAGAGTGCTTCCTCCACTCCCTACCTTTTTGTCCCAAGAATTAATAGATATGGAAGATTAATAGATATAAGACCATTATAAAGCTGGCTTTGATGAGTTATTGAATAAAATATCCCAAAAGAATCCAATGAATTAATGCGAGGTTTGGAACAATGACAGTGGTGAAGTGTGTACTTGACGTTGTACTTCAGCTTTCTTAGGTCATACAAAGCAGATGATATCAGGAAAATGTTGTTGAGTGGTCGGAGGCACAATCTTCGGATAAGTTGCACAAGATCGGCTCAAGTTTAAGGCATGGGTGGTGTGTTTGTTGAACAGAGCTGAGTGGTTCCCTTACCTCGAACCAGTGTTACTAAATTAGGGATGAGTGACCGTTTATGTATTGCCCATATTTAGAGTTGCGTGTGCTGTTAGTTAAACCCCAAAACAAAAAAAACAAAAAAATAGGAAAGCTCTCAAAAAGGCTCTCATTTATTGAGCTCATGAAATGTAGTTCAGATTGTTAATGCAGTCAAGAGTGTTATGAAGTTAACAGTATGGTCTATGTAAACTCTTTTTGTTGTCTGCGCAAGTGACCAAAAATGTACCTGTCTGTTATTCCATGTACACAAAATATATGTGATCATATATTCTGTATATAAAAATAAAGTCGTATTAAAATGAATAGTAAAAAGAAAGATTTACATGGAATTTACGTTCCATTTTTGTGTGGCTCAGCATTTAACTAACATTTAGGTTCATCTAAAGAATTTCGTAAATGTCCCTAGCTGAATGGAAGTTTGTTTTGTTATTTAATTCGCAGTTTATTATATTCCTGTTTGTAAAGGTTGACAGTCTATTTTGTGAGAATATTGCAATAAAAATAATTTTGTGTTTTACATTCGATTTCATATTTTGTCATTTGCATTGGGAAAATTAAGCTTTTTATTAAGTATCAGAAAGAATGGGAAAAGTCATGGGGAACTTTGAAATGAGTTTTGATTGTTCACCATGCAACAAAGCTATTGTAAAGTTTGTAATTTGCATAAGGTTCGCGTTCAAGAACAAAGTATTTCGATGAACAGCACGAGGTTTTAATTGAATGTATATAAACCATCCAGTGTTTCTTATTGGTGATTATAATCTACAGTATAATATAATTTTATATTCACTTTATGGAACTATTATTCACTGCACATGAGATTATTCTCAGTAATGGGTGAGTTTCATGGTATATTTCTGGGAAACTGCTGAAAGGTAGCTGGGAATTCTCAGCATATATTCATCCTAATTCTACATCTCTGAAAGCTTTATATGCTTGCTAAAAATCGTTGCAGCATTTTCAATATTGTTAATATTCACCCTCATTCTTAACCTTCAGTCTGATTTATTTTTATTATTTTTCTTTCTTTTTAAAGCTGCAGTTGAATAGTTTTTGTAACAATCAAAATCATTGTTTTGTCCAACTAAGAAAGCTTTATAAAAGCATTGTAATACCTGTAATCTCATGTCTTCCCTTTATGAACTGTGTTTTCTGCACTGACAATGCAACAGAGAGACAATCTTGATTTGTACAAATGTCCAAAAATTTAACCGCTTGTCCTTCCATGTACACATAATATATGTATGTAATCATACACAGTTGAGTCACAATATTATGACCACCTCCTGCTTTTGATGTCAACAGCGTGTAGCCAATTAAAAACAAGCACATGCTGTGAGCCGGCTTGGAGGGTGTATATGGTGTGCTGTAGGCATTCTGAAAACATATCACTCGTTACTGTCGTGGATAAAAGGAGTGATTTATCAGATTTGCAAAAAGGGATGATTATTGGTTTTCGGGCCAAGGGTGGCAGTATTTCTGAAACAGCGCAGTTTGTGAACTGTTTACATGCTGCTGTGGTTAAAGTGTATCGTGATTGGAGAATTGGCACCATTGCAAATAAGCGAAGTGGAAACAGCGGAGCACCACGTGCCATTGATGTGAGAGCCGATCGTTGGATTTGAAGGTGTGCGAGAGCTGATAGACACGCTACAGTGGAGCAACTCACTGGCCGAATGAACAAGGTGGCTACTGGAAATGCGTCTAAAGCGACAGTTCAGCAAACTCTGCTGCGTATGGGGCTCCAATGCAGACGGATGGTCACTGCACCTATGCTAACAAAGGTGCATCGGTAGAAAAGGCTTACATTTGCACAGCAGTATTGGAATTAGACTTCCATTGATTGGCAAAGGATTGCCTTCTCTGTTCAGTCATGTTTTCTCCTTCACCGAATGGATGAACGTTGGCGTATAAGGCGAGAAATATAGGAGAACAAACACTCTTCAACCATTGCTTTAAGAACACAAGCTGGTGGGTGTATATTCTGTATATTTTTCTGGCGAATATTTTCGTGGCATTCTCTGGATCCACTCATACCTGTGGAAGGCAATATGGACCGAATTCGTTATGAATACCATGTATACCATTTATTGCATACCATGTACAGCCATACATGCTGATTGTCTTGCCTGGGGCGGATGGGATCTTCCAGCATGACAATGCGACGTGTCCCACAGCTAGAAATGTCTGAAAGTGGTTGGAAGAGCACGATAAAGACTTCAAAGTACTTCCCTGGCCCCCTAATTCTCCAGACTTAAACCCAATTAAGCATCTGTGGGACCACCTCGATCGTGTTGTTCGCTCTATGAATCCACCACCACTCACCCTCCAGCAGCTGTCAGATGCACTGCAGTCAGCATGACTCCACAGACCTGTGAACAACTTCCAGCACCTTATTGAGTCACTCCCGGCCCATCTAGCTGCTGTCCGTGCTGCACAAGGTGGCTACTCTGGATATTAGCTGGTGGTCACAACGATGTGACTTGACCGTGTATATTCTGTATGTTAATAATAAGGTCATATTAAAATGAATAGTAATCAGAAATGTTTACATGAACTTGTGTTCTATTTTGGGATGTTAATTTGAACCAATAAGTGTGACTGGATGAATGAACATTTTCCATTTTAAGACATGCAAAGAGGTGTATGCTTATGCTTCTAAATCGTTTTTTAAGATCACTAGTAAGCTTCAGTGAAACTTTGCTTCCTAGATATGTTTTTAAAAGTCTATCAAAATAAACGATCTAAATTATCATCGAGTTAAGCATACAAATGAATAAGTTGGGCATTTTCATCCAAGTAGAGGGTATGTGTCAGAATCGTTATCATCATTCATATATGATGATGTTTGGTAATCCAATTCTGTTGGCTGAGCTTTCACTTTCTTAGGCATAGCATAACGCAGTCTTTCCCAAAATTGTCTCTCTTCCCATGTAATGCAGTTTGTTGACTCCAAAGTGATCTTCAGCTGAGGATTCATGTCATCAGATTTTGGTATTTCATCTAGCTTGATGAGTATCACACGATGTACTTTGTCTTCCACAGACTGTTCAAATGCATGCTGGAAAACTGACATGCAAAATGCATTTTCTATGTAATCCCTAAGGAGAAAATAAAGTTAATTGTTCTTTAAGAAATGAATTTAGCACAAAAACAGTCATTATGTTATAACAGTAGATATATTGTAATTTATTTTACTAATTCTGCATCTATTGATTTCACAGTGAAAATCACAGGCTCACTAATTTATGTTGTGTATCCATGTTTGTTAACCACCGGGAAGGCTTACATATATAAAACTCATAGTCACTAGTTTCAGAGAAGGGAGAGAACTCAAACTGAGAAGGATAAATACAGCATGCTTTTCTCACTTACAATATGAACCTGAGCTGTTAGAGAAAGAACGTAACCATTAGCTTGCTGGGAAACCTGCTAAGTAAGATTCCAAAATAATATAGGTTCTGTTGCATACATTTTGTAGACACATATATTAGAGGCTTCCAGGTTTGTTTGTTTTTTCGTTTGTTTGTTTCGTTTGTTTGTTTTTCAATTAAAATGGATCTGGCTGTTGAGAAGTAAATATCAAAACTCACCTTCATTTAACTAGGTTTTAATTAACAAAAAAAAATACAGCTGTTGTGTTAACCATATGTTTCACTTCTCGCTCATTCGAACGGAAATCACACAGCTAACATACAGCGGATGTAAACAATGAGGACTGCTACCAACTTCTGATACGTTAATATTAAAATACAATAATATCACATTCGCCCTTCTAAAAATTAGTAACATAGTCAGACAGGTATGTATGACGGCGTCTGGAATGAGTAGGACACAGTGCTTCATCAGAGTCCTCAGTACCAGTCAGTGATAGTTCGTTATCTTCAACTACATTAGTCCCATATTCAAGATTACTTGCAGGTGTGAGTCAGTAGTTTGAGGGATTTCTTTTCTCTGACAATCATTCACCTCTCTTGGGTGTTCTGTAAGAGCTAGATGCTGAGTTGAAACAGTAGTTTCTCGCCCATCAGGGAAGTCTGACATAGGCATTATCTGAGTTAGATTTTATTAGCTCTATCTCTTCCACCAGAAGGTCATATTTACTAGAGCGAACGCTCATTTTTCAAAAGAACAGGAATAGATTTAGTTAACCAGGTTGAAATTGAACTCCCATTAGAAGATCTTCTAGGGTAGTTAAACATACTCTCGTGCAGGGTTGCATTTGTTGACTTGCATAGAAGAGGGCGAATAGAGTGACCAGAACATGGTCCAGTACGTCCGACCGCTCAGTTTTCATGTTATTAGACCTAAGGGTAAGTGTTATAGTTTTCCATATTACCCCAGTGTACCTTTCAACTTGTCTGTTCCCTCCAAGGTTAGTAGACTGCTGTAATAAACCAGAATAACTGCTGCAATAAACCAGGCCACGAATCTTGGTGCCTTACATGAAGCTCTTTGCCACCCTGGAATAACACGAATGAGTCATTGGGTTAGGGCAAAAAACCTACCTTATTCTATTGAAGATGTAAAAAAGATCACTAACTCAGGCACTGTTTGCGCAGAACTAAAGCCACGTTTTAACCAACATTAAGAGAAACGAATAAAAGCTACATCTCCTTTTGAGAGACTAAATCTAGGTTTCAAAGGTCCTTCACCAGGAAAGTCTCCAAATCAGTATCTTCTCACAATTGTAGACTAATACTCCATGTTTCCTTTTGCTTCACCATGTACTGATGTTTCGACAGCCACTGTGATAAGGCTTTTAAAAAACCTGTTCTCTGTATTTGGGCTACCTGCACATATACATTTTGATAGAGGAGCATTATGTCTCAAGAGCTAAAGTCATTTCTAACTTTACACGGCGTTGCTACAAGTCGAACCACTCACTTGATTCTGGAGAGGGTATCATCGGGCGCATTTTCATTTCCAGGTCTGTAGATTATATCAAACTTGAAACAAGCTGATTCTAGACGCCATCTCAAGTTTTTTTTATTTTACTAAATTGACGCTGATCAAACATAAAAAAGACAATGCACTTTTTTTTGATTGGAGGTTTAACAACCACCGTGAGCAACTCAATGGGCTATAAGCAGTCGCCCGTCCCTAATTTAGGGTCACTGGTTCCAGGGAAGGGAGAGAGCCAGTGCCGTAAGACAAACACAACATCCATGCCTCACCGGGATTCGAACCCGGACCCCTTTCGGACGAATGATCAGAGGCCATCGCTTAGACCACTGCGCCACCAGGGCGGCACAATGCACTTCGTTTGGATTATTGTTTCTCAGTATGATTTTGTTTTCGATTTCAGAAACTGATCAGTGATCATGGAAATGTATGTTGCCGCCCCGGTGGCGCAGTGGTCTAAGCGGTGGCCTCTGATCATTCGTCCGGATTCGAATCCCGGTCAGGCATAAATGTTGCGTTTGTCTTACGGCACTGGTTCTCTCCCTTCCCTGGAACCAGTGACCATAAATTAGGGACGGACGACTGCTTATAGCCCATTGAGTTGCTCACGGTGGTCGTTAAACCTCCAATAAAAAAATGTGTGTTCAATAAAATTAGAAAGTTTGACTTGACTTCATAAGTTAACAATAATAACATAGTATATAAAAATTTTAATCTCATACCCATGTTAAATGCTAATTATTTAGTAAGTGTCAGAATCTTGCTATACGGATAGTTACATAAATAAAGTTTTAAACCCATAAATAAAATTTCAATAATACAGTATCCTCGATGTTCCACTCCTCTATTTATCGCCACTCTTTCATAATATCCCTCTAGGGTTTGAACAAACGTGCTCCTCGTACGGGGATTACTGGTGTTCCAGTTATTTGGGAAGTAGCGCCCCCACGGTCCGAGCTGACCTTGTGACGGAAAATCTAGCCTTTTCGTATTTCTACGATACCATCACCGCAGGGACAGCTGTTCGTCCAGACGATGGGTAGTGACGACCCCACGGCCCGAGCCAACATATAGTGTATGATGTTTTCTCATTTGTTAAGCCTTTTGTTATCTTGATACGCTACCGCCTCAGTTGTAAGTTGTGACTATGCGCTAGCACCGAAGTTTTGTTTCTCGTTCTCTTTCCTTTATTCATTTTGCTTCCCTCGTTTGTTTGTTTTTCCCTCTCTGGACTGGTTAGCTAGACCTACCTGCACGTTTGCCGTGTGCGGTGACCCGTAACGTGGGAAAGGGTTTGATGGAGGCCGGGGTGTTGTCGTCAGCTACCGACACTACTCTTTGCCTCCTGCTTCACCCTAAACGGGCGGCTGGGGATTAACCCACTCCTGTGAAGTCTGTGGCCGATTAGATTCCTGACTTCTAACGGCTTGTTGTTGCGTATGACAGGGTGAGCCTGGGGATAGTGTGGGCATGTCTGCCCTATCGACATGCTATATCTGGTGCTTATCACCAGAGCCGGCTTGCGGACCTCCGGCTCCGTGAAGGGTAGGGAGGTCAGCGGACTAATTCGCTTGCATTCTTTATGGATTCTATAAATCATTCCCATTCTTCAAAGCAGAATAATTCTTTGGATACGGAGCTTAGCTCCACATATAAGAAACTGCGTACTTTGCCGACTTGCACTGCTCGCTTTTTTATCATTCATGCACGGGAAGAATCTCGCAAACTTAGCTCAAAATCTCCTTCCTGGATTCAGAAGGCCTTACAGGGTGCTGTTGGGGTCACCAAGAAGTGTAAAGAATTTACGATCGGGGGATCTCTTGGTGGAAATGTCAACTCAACGCTATGGTGCATTACTCTTAAATGTTTCTCCAACTTGGGTGGTGTCCTTGTGGATATCAAGCCTCATCAGTCTCTGAATTCATCCCGAGGTGTCATCTTTGAATGCGACCTCGTGTATGTTTCATGGGAGGAACTCGCTAGCCAAGGTGTTACAGCAGTGCGTCGCATCAAGTTTCTCCGGAACGGAGGCCTGGTGAACTCCAGGACTGACATTTGATCGCCCGACTCTACCATCCTCCATTAATGCGGGCTATTTGCGTCCGATGCCAAGTGTACGGGCATTCCCAGCAGTCTTGCCGTGGTGCTGCCACATGCAGTCGTGGTTCGCACGACCGTCTTCAATTTTATTGCTCTGCTGCTGCTCCCCATTGTGTCAACTGCAAAGATGACCACGCAGCCAATGCGAGGAACTGTCCGAGGTGGATTTAGGAGCGCAGAATTCAAGACCATGAACCACCTTTCACACTCGGAAGCTCAAAGGAGGATTGTTCCCGCTGCTGCGGGCTGAAGCATCTACGCTTCCGTCTTGACTTCTAAAACATCTTTTGTTACTCAGTCGGGCATTACTGTTCCGAAAGACTTCTCTTTCCGGGAGATTTATGCTGCTGGACTGAAGGCCCTTGGAGTTTCCTCCACGGATACTTTGTCTGCGCCACCGGTAAACAAAAAGGTAGGCACAAAAAATCCTCGGCCACCCAGCCTCAAACCAAGGCCCAAGCCGGGACGACTCACAGTCCCGGTCCTCTTCGAAACATCCTCCCCACGGATAGCACGCCGCCGAGGGGCTCTGTAGACCTTCCTGAGGGACTGATGGACTCTGAGATATTTTAGGCGTCCCATTTCTTTTCTGCTGCTTTCATCACTTTTTTTTCTTTCTTTTTCATTATCGCTTCCATCATGTAGTGGAATTGCCGAGGCCTCCGATCACGAATTGACGATTTGTAGGGCTTGCTGTCTTCTCATACACCGGTGTGCATGTGTCTCCAGGAGACGAAACTCCGCCCTGCGGATACTCTTTCGATGCGCAGACAAAACGTTTTTCATAAAGATCATAAGCACGGAGCTAGCGCATGTGGAGGAGCGGCCATTCTTGTGCCTCATGGTGTTCCTGTCACAGCAGTCGCTCTGCGTACGAATTTGCAAGCGGTGGCAGTGAGAGACCGCACATTCTACTCACCGTCTGCTCCATCTACTTACCACCAGATGAACCAGTAAGCCTTTCTGACTTGGAAGATTTAGTTGACCAGCTGCTGCCTCCTTTTTTCCTTCTTGGAGATTTTAATGCAAATCATCCACTGTGGGGAGACCACAATCGGGACATACAGGGCTACGTTGTGGAGTCCCTCCTGTCTAACACGTTCCTCTGTCTCCATAACACGGGGTCCAGCACCTATTTTCATGAACCCAGCCGCACGTATTCAGGCATTGATATGTCGTTGTGTTCCCCATCCATACTCCCTGACTGGTCCTAGAGTGTGTCTGCTGATCTCCTTGGCAGTGATCATTTTCCAATATTTCTTCGGCTCGCAGGTGACGGATTCTGCCTTCCCACACATCCCGCTAGATGGAACGTTGATCGGGCCAAGTGAGTCGCCTTCACTGCTTCAGCGACTATCACTCTTGTTATGGTGTCCACAGGTACAGTCAGTGACGCTGCTGTGGCGACTACGGATTGTATTGTGCATGCGGCAGATTTTTCCATTCCGAAGACGTCAACTAAACTTCCCTGTGCCGCCCCGGTGGCGCAGTGGTCTAAGCGATGGCCCCTGATCATTCGTCCAAAAGGGGTCCGGGTTCGAATCCCGATGAGGCATGGATGTTGTGTTTGTCTTACGGCACTGGCTCTCTTCCTTCCCTGGTACCAGTGACCCTAAATTAGGGACGGGCGACTGCTTATAGCCCATTGAGTTGCTCACGGTGGTCGTTAAACCTCCAATAAAAAAAAAACTTTCCTGTTGTACGAAACCTTGGTTGCATTCCAACTGCAAGGCAGCACGTCAGCCTTAGCATAAGGCTTGGGGTAGGTTTCGTCGTTACCCCACAGACGCCAACTTAATTGCTTTTAAGAAGGTCAAGGCCTATGCGCGACTGATTCGTCGTCGCCGTATACGGGAATCTTGGATCCAGTATGAATCAGGGATCACCTCGTCTCCCAGCTCCAAAATAGTTTGGGATCGGCTATGCATCTCTATTCTCAAGAGTGGTGGTGGAACGGTTGCCGACGCTCAGGATATTGCTGACTGTCTAGGCGCAGCGTTTGCTTCTGTGTCCAGGAGCAGCAATTATTCTCCATCGTTCCAAGAGCTTCAGACGCGGCTTGAGAAGAAAAGCATATCCTTCGGCCCGTTTTCCTCTGAGGACTATAACAGCCCTTTGACAGCGGTGGAACTGAAGTTCGCTTTAAATCAGTCTGGACGAAATTCAGTCGGACCAGATAACATCCATTATAAAATGTTGAAGCACCTTTCTCCGTCATCTCGACTCTCTGCTAATCCGTTTAATAGGATTTGGCAACGAGTACGTTTTTCCCGATTCTTGGCGTACTGCTATTGCGATACAAGTTCTTCAACCTGGTAAAGATCCGACGAACCCGTTCAACTATTGACGGATCGCTATGACCAGCTGCTTCTGCAAAGTTATCGAAAGTATCAATTGTCGTCTCATCTTTTTCAGGAATTCCATCACCTTTAGTCACCTCACCAGAACGGATACCGTCGTTCTCTACCACTGACCATCACCTTCGCCTTGAGACATCTGTGATGACGACGTCAGCACATGGTTTTTTGTTCGACGTCAGCACATGGTCACCGTGTTCTTTGACATGGAAAAGGCGTACGATCGCACTTGGAGATACGGCATTATCCGTGATCTGTACGACTGCTGATTGCGGGGTAACTTACCAACTTTTATTGCTGGTTTTTCTCCAGAACCGGATGTTCCGTGTGCGCGTCGGTTCGACCCTCTCTACGCTTTACTCTCAACGGCAGAGGGTCCCTCAGGGCTCCATTTTATCAGTCACTCTCTTAATCCTTCGAGTCAATCATATTTTCACCCTACTTCTTCCGATGATTCGTGGGACTATGTATGTGGATGATCTTCAGATTTCCTGTGACTCCGTCAACAAGCGCACAATTGAGCTGCAGTTGCAGTCTGCCATTAATAAGATCTCTTCCTTGGCTTCTCGCAGTGGTTTCAGCTTCTCGTCCCGGAAAACTGTTTGTGTGCATTTTTGCCGCAAACGAGATTTTCTCCTGAACCCTCACCTCCGTCTGGGGATCACTGCAATTCCTGTGGTTATAGAGGTTAAGTTTCTGGGATTAACCTTCGACCGCGCACTCACCTTCCGACCTCCCATTCTATCCTTGAATGTGAAGTGCATGCGTTCTTTGAGTATCCTGAAGGTCCTCTTCAGTACGTCGTGGAGGGGGCTGACAGGTGCTCAGTGTTTCGCATTTATCACTCTCTTGTCCGGTCAAGGTTGGACTATGGCTGTGTGACGTACGGATCAGCCCGGCCTTCTGTCTTACAGCTTCTCGATCCCGTTCATCACCAGGGTATGCATCGGAGCTTTCCGTACATCTCCTGTGCATAGTCTTTCTGCCGAATCTAACGAACCGCCGTTATGCCTTCGCCGTCAGCAGCTATCTCTCCAGTTCTATACCAAGCTGAAATCTCTACCTGATCATCCACTGCATGCTTCCGTCTTCCAACCACAATGTATTTGCCTGTTTTCCAACCGCCGTGTTCCCACTTTTGCGATTCGTCTGTGCGCGATGCTGACGTTGATTGGTGTGACCAAGGCTTTTATTGATCCTCCTTGGCAGCCAGTTCAAGCAATTGCTGATCTTTCTCTTTCTGTGTGACCCAAGTCTTCCACAGGCGTACCAGCAGCTTTTTACCAAGCACTTTACGCTCCGTCCCGATATCGTGCCTGTCTTCACCGATGGCTCGAAATCCGGTTATGTTGTAGACTATGCATTTGTGTGCGGTATTAATGAGACCTGTGCTGAGAGGCTTCCTCCGGAAGCGACAATCTTCTCGGCAGAGATGTATGCGGTGCTCCTCGCCTTGCTTCACATCCAGTCTGGACCCCATCGTCGCGCCATGTTTTGCATTGACTCCCAGTCTGTCATCCAACTTTTATCTTCTCCTGAGAGCAATTCAGGACTGCTAACCCTCCGGGTTTAGGCCGGCAATGCCGGATTTCATTATATTCCCAGGAATTCCGGATTTGAATTTGAATTTATTGAATATTCTGCCATTCATCATAGCAGTACCATACATGACAGAATTCAACACAACAATGCATTATTACAGTAAATCTGGCTAAGCAGTTAAACAAAGCAAAATACAGTTTCAGTAATGTATCCGCAGTATGTTATAACACAATTACAATAAACTTCCATTAATTACAATTAAAGAACTTGAACAATTAAACCAAAATGTATGAAGTAGATGTTAAGAAATGTAAAAGAATAATCTATGTCTACATACAGCACTGTATGTGGATGACATGGAGCTAGGGAAAAAGGCTTTAAATAAAAATCCTGACGAGCCCCCGGTCCCCAAGAAGTGTGTGACAGGCCAAGAATACAGTGCACAGAAATTCACAGTGAGACACGAATCATCATGATAGTACAGGTAAGTTAAGGAATACATGGTGATAATCAACTGTAATTAAAAATTAGTTGGCATCTAGACAGTACAGTTACAATACATACTAATCTTAACACATGCCAACATAACCACTGATAAGCAAAGTATAAAAAAATAATGAATGATTTAGTTAGGATATTTGTATATGTACACCAAACCAATGCAACCGTAAAATACACATCCCAAGAATATCTGTACCAGCACATTAAACAATCATGCAGCAATAAACCAAAATCAACAAGACAAAATAATGTGCCACTATACCCCAGAAAAGAAATCAAGGCATCAAATCATATCAGCCAGCCAATAATTCAGTAGTTAATACTCTCTTAAATGCCCTGAAGCTAACAATTGATTTAATGTGCAAAGGTAATTCATTCCACTGTCGCGGACCGGCTGCAATAACACTGTAATGCAAAAGATTTAGATGTGCCTTGGGAATAACGAAGTTTGCATTACCCCTGGTATCATGAGAATGTGAAAATTGGTGCAATTCCAGAAGACTCATAAACTTATTAGCATAAATTCTATTGTGCATAAAAAGTAATAATCGAAATATATAAAGTTTATTTAATGGGATTATTTTATATAAACAGCAAACAGCAGCCGTAGCACTATTAGTATCCAATAAGCGAATGTATTTCTTTGTAAAATATATATTCTATTGACATTACACAACGTGATCTGACCCAAGGACAGTAGACAATTCGAAAGAAGTGGATATATGGACGAGTAATACAATATTAGTTTTAATCTTATCGTCAACATACCCGAAATTCTATCAACCATTCCTATACTTGATCTAAGCTGATTTGCCAAATAATTAATGTACAAGTAATTATCCCAACGTAGAGACTCATGAATAAGTACACCCAGAAATTTAACAGTCGTCTTAAATGTAATGGGAACTCCATTCACAAAGATACCAGTTGGGGCAGACTAACAATAAGAACGACGTGAAAACAGGACGGCATTAGTTTTATCTGGATTTATAGTTAAATAACTGCAACTGAACCAACAAAAGAACTCCTGAAGATCGCAATCAACTAAAGGTACCAACTGCGGTAAAGAATTACCGGAAAAGAATAAACTGGTATCGTCAGCAAACAGCACACGGTGCGCCCCGAAGTAACATTAAAAATATTAATGTATATTAGGAAAAAAAAACCGGTCCCAGCACCGATCTCTGAGGAATGCCAGGAATCTGAACATACTGTGATCTCTGTTACAAATAATTCCTAAAAGACAAAAGCGGAACTCCCCGGATTCCTATATGACTTAACTTTGACAATAGAATTCCATGATGCACACAGTCAAAAGCTCGAGTTAAGTCACAAAATATACCCAGGACACTTCTTCCTGAGTCAATATTTGTGTGCAAAAAATTAAGAACAAATTAAGAACATCCGTTTCTGTTGAGAAGCCCTGACGGAAAGCATGCTGACCGTGATGTAAAATTGAGTTCCTCTCCAAGTAGCCAGATAACCTCTTTAGTACTAGTCTTTCCAAAAGCTCAGCAAACACTGTAATATTAGTAATTGGACGATAATTTTCTACACTAGATCTCAAACCCTTTTTATGTATAACAGTGACTCTACCTGTCGTAAATGCTAAAGGTAATAAACCAGTTTCTAGAATATGATTAAAAATATGTTCCAATGGTACCAACAAAAACTGAGCAACAGATTTAATCACCCTTGGATGAACATCATCCGGGCCAGCACCCTTAGAGGAATCCAACTGCTGTATAGTAGGCAACAGATCCGCCGATACTGGGTCAAAAAAAAAGACGTACACAAAGTTTGGTGGGATAAAAAGTCACCAGTCACCCACGGAATATCGTTCTGTAGTTTCACAGGCAAAGAAACAAAGTAAGTATTAAAGATCTCTACAATACGATTCAAATCAGTGACACGAGTTCCCCCATGATCATGCTCTATTGGAGGGTAGTTATCATTTGTTCTATGCAACAATTCACCAACCGATTTCCATAACCTTTTCACATCCGTGGTACCAGGAAAACGATTTAAATAATATTTCTTTTTTTTTTTTTTTTTTTTTTAATTTAGTATTAAACCAATTTCTGTATCTATGGAACTGGGATAAATCAGAGGCACTTCTGGATTGTATAAATAACTTGAACAGCCTATTAATTTTGTTTAGACATCTTAAAAAGTTACGAGTAAACCAAGGTTTTCAACACTTTAATGAACGTGTAAAGGTCTTAAGTGGAAAAGAACATTCATAAGAACTCCAAAATAACCCCAAAATGCATCAAAGGCATGTGTGGGACTATCATGTTGTAGCACCGGACACCAATCCGTAACAGCAAGTATCTCACAAAAAGTTCTTAAGCTATGCTGATCGTACGAGCGTATACGAATCGAAATCCTGTCTACAACATCCGAAGTAAGTACACTACCCAACAAACAAAAAATAAGGGGGTGATCACTTGTATTACACTGGCGTGCAAAAATTAAGGACGAGACGGTTTTCGAATTAAACGTCGTGTAGAAGTGCTCCACATCGACTCAAATCATACCATAAGATCCCCAAGATGTAAGAATATGGGACAAGTGAGCAAAACCGTCCAAACAAGGAATCCAAAGGATACAAAGGCACTTTATTGAAAAGGTAGCTTTGAACACAACTGGACAGAAGCGCCCATGTGACAGGCGGCTACCAAGAAAAATCCAGTCCTTAGTAGGAGATATGATCACCCCTGAGCCGCCCCTGTGGCGCAGTGGTCAAAGCGATGGCCTCTGATCATTCGTCCGAACGGGGTCCGGGTTCGAATCCCGGTGAGGCATGGATGTTGTGTTTGTCTTACGGCACTAGCTCTCTCCCTTTCCTGGAACCAGTGACCCTAAATTAGGGACGGGCGACTGCCTATAGCCCATTGAGTTGCTTACGGTGGTCGTTAAACCTCCAATCAAAAAAAATAACCCCTGACTGCTTTGCAGGATTTACAACGTCTGTCTATGCTGAGGACGAGGTTGTCAAGGTGCTGTTGAGGCATCACGGCCATTCCTCTGTGGTGTCAATAGCAGCTGCGGAATCGTTTCTCGCGGCTGGTGACTTGCTGCCAAGCGTCTCCCGAGAAGGTCCCACACGTGTTCGATTGGATTTAGGTCCGGGGACCTTGCGGGCCAATCCATGCGTTGAATATCTTCACTCTCCAACAGCTCTGCGACAGCCACTGTACGATGAGGTGTAGCGTTGTAGTCCATGAATAGGAACTCAGGACCCACAGCACCTCTAAGCGGACGCACGTGAGGCCGGAGAACCTCGGTACAATAGCGGACACCAGTGATTAAACCTCCTTGGAAGATGTGGAGTTCAGTACGGCTACCAAGCATGATACTGCCCCAAACGAGAACTCCAAACCGGTCCCTTTTGATGATGTTGGAGGTGTGATTGCGTGTTCCCTGCTCTCTCCAGATGTGTATACGTCCAGAATCGCTCATCAGACTAAATCGGCTTTCATCCGTAAAGAGAACTCGACCCTATTGCTGATGTATCCAGTTCTTGTGTTCCTGGCACCACAGAAACCGCCGTCTCCGATGAGCATGTGTTAATGGCACACACCGTACTGGTCATCGTGCAAATAGACCTCCTTTGCGCAGCCTCCTGGCTACGGTAAAACGCGATAACGGACGTCCAGTTGTCTGTTGCACGTGCCTTGCGATTTCTCCCGCTGTCTCTTCTCGCCTGTAGGACAATATACCGGTCGTCCGCCGCCGTGGTTGCTCCTGGACGACTACTGCTAAACTCTCGGACAGCTGTTCCTGTTGTTTGAAATGCTCTCCAAGCTCGTGCAACGATGCTGTGAGCGATCCCGAACTCCTCGGCCACACTAGTTACACTTCGACCTTCTTCCAACTTCCCAATGACGCGACCTCGGGTAAAGTCATCCAGATGTCGCGTACTGGATTACTTGTTGGCCATATCACACGGTGGCAGCAACTCGACGTCGTTCAAACCGATGTACACCCTGCTATAGCTTTCACCGAATTGCTGAGCGTACGCAGCCCGTGTGCTTTATACCCTTCCGACACCCCCCTCTACGTCATGCTGCATATATGTGCATACCCTACCGTACCGGACCCTGGTCTATCTCCTGAGTGGTCTTTCGGTCCGTTCTGCCTGCTCGTTCCGCTGTTATGCTAATTTCTCCTCTTCGTCCTTAATTTTTGCACACCAGTGTATATGCCAACACACCCGTAGTGCAACAAAAATCATTCGTAATACACTGAAGAGCAATTGAATTAGAGATATCTGTCTAGTAACGTGTAGCACGACCTTTCGTACCGATTACGGTGGCTATTCGTCTCGGCATAGACTCGACAAGACACCGGAAGCGTTGGGAAGCTATGCGGATCCACGACTCCTGAACAAGCTCCCACAGTTCACGAAGATTTGATGGAGGGGGTCAGAGCCTCTAACATATCTCTCGATGGCATCCAGATGTGCTCGATGGGATTGAGGTCAGGTGATCTAGCTTGCCAAGGAAGCGATGTCACGTCGTTGGAGTGTTCATCCAACCATTCGGATACAATTCGGGAGCGATGGCACGGTGCATTGTCTTGTTGCAGGATGAGGTCCCCAGTGGGATGTTGAAGACGCACAAACGGGAGCAAATGGTCGTCCAGGATATCCCGGTAACGTTGGCCTGTGAGGGACAATGTCATACGTACCAGGGGTCCATTTCAGTCCAAGTAAACAGTCCCCAAACGAGAATGCTACCCCCACCAGCTTGAAGAGTATCCTGCTGGCAAGAAGGATCCATCGCTTCATGTCGTTTGCGCCGTACTCGTATCCTGCCATCCGCATGTACCAACGTGAATCTCGACTCATCAGTCCAGGCAACATTTTTTCACATGTCTAGGGTCCAGTGGCGATGTTCCCGCGCCCATGCTAAACTTTGCCCCCTGTGATGTGCGGTCAGCAGCGATACCCTCGTGGGACGATGGCTTTTGTACCCCATAGCGAGGAGACGGTTCTGGATGGTTTGGCTGCTTACACGTTTTTGTGCACCAGCGTTAAATTGCCGAATGATTTCTTGCACTGTGGCCCGTCTATCCGCTGTTACAATGCGAGCTCGCCGACGATGACCCTGCTCATCCACACGCTGTTGTCCACGGCAGTTGGCCCTTGCAGGGATGGTTTTACCGGATTCGATGTACTCACGGTGCACCCGTGACACAGTGGCTAGTGAAAATCCCAGTGCCTGCATGACTTCCGAGATGAAGTGACCCATTCGTCGGGCCCCGACAATTTGCCCACGATCAAATGCACTTAGATCCTTCGTCTTACCCATACTGCGTCCGACTCTTACTGATTCCCGTCGCTTCACTTCTTATATTGTCGGATCGCTGCATACGTCATTTCGTTTCCGTTTACAGGGCCGCCCACAGCGCCACATTTGCATAACGCCAGCTGTCTCTAATTCAATTGCTCCTCAGTGTACATAGATCAAGTATAGTTGAGGTAACAGGTGTAATTCCCGTGGGGATTGTAACCACACTTATACATCCAGAAGAGCCTATGATATCACTGAATGGATATGAGACGCTATTAGTAGATGTCATATCAATATTAAAATCACCTAAACAATATAACGCCGTGCCACTCTGATTGACATCCTCCAAATAACTGGGGGAAAAAATCAAGAAAAACTGACTGATTTCCAGACGGAGGGCGATAAGCTGCGCACTTATAATGGTATTTTCAGTCTCTAAAGTAATAAACTCATAATTATCAGTTATAACCGTATATTTATATATCTGCGAAAGTGAAATGGAGCGCCTAGCAAAAATAGCAACCCACCCACCCCTACCCCCTGATCTAGAAGCTGAAAACGTCCGAAAACGCGGTACATTACAAGTAAGTTGGTCCACACTATTAAACGAAGTCTCTGAAACCCAAATAAAGTCAACAAGGTAATACAAATAACCCAAAAACTCCAAGAATAGGTCACATTTGCCAAATAAACTACGAGCGTTAATGTGCAACAATCGCAAACTGCGATTTTTTGAACGCAGCAAATCACGCAAAAATTCAACACAACAAACACTAAGATTACAGGTCATAAAAATGAGTTATGTACAACCAATAGAGTTACAGAAACATCACATACCGATCAGAAGCGACTGAGATCCAAGTCGTCCCTGCTCCTAATGGTAATTGCATTTCTACCCTCGTCCTTTCGGCAAAAAATACGCGCGTTTTTATACCAACAAATCTGATATTGTTTTTTAGCACGTCTTTTGTAAGAAAAGATCGTGCTTATGTTATCGGTTTGTCCGTCCGTCCGTCTGTACCCACGGTATCTCTGCAACTATTAGTCCGATTTGAAAAATTATTTTTGCATTCGAGAGCTTGAAATATGTGAATGATGATCGTTCATTTCGTTTTTTTTTACGATGTATAATTTCGCCACTATAGGGCGTAAATGCAAATGATGTCGAATTCAAAAATACGTTTTATTCCACATATTTGCTTCTAAACATCCGATTAAAAAAATCTTTTATCTTTCGATTCCATTTATGTCGAAGAGTATTTTGGATATAGTTTCTTTTTCAAATTATGCATAAATTTTCCGCTAGGGGGCGTAAAAGTAAATTGCATTTTTCCCGATAACTCTTCTTCTAAAACTCCGATCTGAAATTTTTTTTCAGCGGATACATCTCCTGATGCACAATCTTTTGTATATAATTTCGAATTTTTGGTAAAGAATACTTTGGCCACCAGGGGGCGTAAGTGTTAATTTTTTCGTCTGATGTATTTGCCATAAAATCTGAGCTTCTAAAATATCGATTGAAAAAATCTTTTCGTGGACTGATGCTTCTCACATCGATAAACCTTTTCGGAATATTTTCTTCCTAAAATATTCCACCGTTTCTTCGCTAGGGGCGTAGATGTATATCTTATTTTTGTCAATATCTCGACTTCTAGGAGTCCGATTTGAAAAATTCCTTCTTTGTTGGATAGTGTTTTCCGTGTCGCATGTTTTTCATATAATTTCAAAATTTTCACGTAATTCATAGACTTTCCGCTAGGGGGCGTAAAGGTAAATGGCATTTTCCCTTATATCTCTGCTTCTAAATCTCCGATCTGAAAATATCTTTCTGCACGGGATACAGCTCCTGATGGGAAATCGTTTGCATGTAATTTAAAATTTTTGTAAAAAATTGTTTGGCCACCAGGTGGCGTAAGTCTTAATTCCCGCTTCTGATGTATTTGCAGCAAAATATGAGCTTCTAAAATCTCGATTGAAAAAAAGTCTTTTGTGGACCGATACTACTCATGTCGACAAACATTTTCTTCTTGAAATAATGCATGGTTTCTACGCCATGGGCGTAGATGTATATCTTATTTTTGTCAATATCTCTACTTCTAAAAGTCCGATTTGAAAAATTCCTTCTTTGTTGGATAGTGTTTCCGATGCGAAATGTTTTTCCTATAAATTCAAAATTTTCAAGTAAATCATAGACTTTCCGCTAGGGCGCACAATGGTAAATTGCGTTTTCTGCTCCTAAAACTCCGATTTGAAAAATTCTTCCTGTATCGCATACAAGACCTGACGGAAAATATTTTTCACGTAATTTCTAATGTTTGGTAAAGAATGGTTTGACCACCAGGGGTCATAAGTGTTAATTTCTACTTCTGATGTGTTTGTAGCAAAATCTGGGCTCCTGAAAACTCGACTAAAATTTTTTTCTTGGACCGATACCGGTCATATGGAAAAACCTTTTGTGAATACTTTCTTCCTAAAATAATGCATGGTTTTCCCACCAAGGGACGTAAAGTCACATCTTATTTTTGTCGATAACTCTGTTTCTAAGAGTTCGAAGCTCACGATTCCGTTTACAGCAATATCTGAGGGATTAAAGATCCCATTGAAAAACTTCTTTCTTCCGTCAGATACTATTGTTTTCCATACCGGTTCCATTGACTTTGAATAGCTTTGATAAATTTAATTTGCGTCAGAACGGATTTAAAAGACGTGCTTATTACACCCGAAAATTCGGTTTCATCTTTCTTGTTATAAATTAATATTGCCGGATTCCATCATGATTTCCGTAGCGTAAATTAAAAAGTAACGAGGAGAAAAGTTCGAAGTTCTCCAAAGCATCGGAGAACTTCCATGATTATCGTAGCGTAAATTAAAAAGTAACGAGGGGAAAGTTCGAAGTTTTCCGAGGCATCGGTTCATTAGCGGAGAAGCGACCTAGCCGCCGACCTGTCCCCTCTGAGTCAGCAGTGCTGCTCTGTCGATGGCAGCGATGTTTGCTCTTCTGTCCGCTAATGATCTTTGGCGCTGCAGGCACGGAAAAGGCTTGGCGTTGGACGTTGGTACTGACGCAGATTTCTCGTCTGTCGACGGTATCGGAAGTTTTCGTGCACGTGCTTAATCACGCGATGGCTGGTAGAAAATATCAGTCTGTTTTTAAGAAGTGTTATACGACAGATTATCCGTGTATAATTGAATCAAGGAAGGGCCAACAATTTGCCTTTTGCTCTGTTTGTAGATGTGATTTTCCCGTTGTCCACAAAGGCAAAGGAAATATCTTTAATCACATTCGTATGCAAAAACACGTAAAAATTCTTGTTCAAGAAAAAAGAGAAGTACAAGAATCATCTAAGTGCGTAGAAAATAACATAACATTAAATTTTGCTGGAGATAGTTCCTCTTCCGATACCATTATCCGTGCTGAGTGCTTGTTTACTTCATTCCTCGTGGAACATAACTTACCTTTAAGCTGTGCTGGCCATGCAAGTGTGCTTTTTAAGAAAATGTTCCCAGATAGTAAGATTGCAAAAAAATATGCATGTGCCAGGGCAAAAACATCGTGCGTCGTTGCCGAAATGGGATAATCTTCAAAAAGGGACTTGCATACTTGCCAACTTTTACGGATTATCCGTAAAATTTACGGATTTCTACTTAATTTTACTGATTTACGGATTATCCGTAAAATTTACGGATTTCTACTTAATTTTACTGATTTACGGATAGAGGTCTTTTTTACAGATTTTTTAATATTTCGATTGCTCAATCAAAATATTTCCACCCCCTGCAACCATCCACTTAGATTTTCTACCGGACCTTACGAGTCCTGTGTCACGCCATGATGTCATCTTTGACTCGCTGGCTTCATGACATCGCGCGGTAGCTCTCTTCCTCCACGGGAGTGCTCAAGTAATGTGCCGACCAGAGTTCGCCAAAATGCGTATTACGCGTCTAGTACGCATCTAAATTTTACCAACGCGTAAAAATACGCATCGGGAATTTTTCTCGATGCGTAAAAATATGCGTCGGGAATTTTTCTCCGCGGGTAAAACTACGCATTGAATAATTTTACCAATTCGTAAAAATACGCATCGGGACGGTACTTCGTCTTTCAGAAACGGAAGTTAACGAAATAAATAAAGATTTTTTCCGTTACCGTAATTTTTTTCCTGTGATGTTGCCTCTGTCCAGTACTGTTGTTATATATCATGTTATTCCATAAATATTTGTATTTCAGTTTGAAAATGGAGGAAAAATTTCCGAAATCGGAAATTCGATGGCGAAAAAATTTCGCTGTAATCTTTAAGCATGAGAGTGCGACGGCTTCGAGGAATTTCTCCTTTTCCGTCATAATTTGGGTTAACCTCGATATCGATGCATAACTGAACAATTTTTTTAATATATTTTAACAGAATTTTTTTTACATTTTTTATATGCATTAACGTAACATTAGTACTTCAAATTATGCCCATTGATATTTCAAACATACGAAAGTTTGCTTGCCGGAGTTTTATAGAAAATTGCAGGATTTTTCTCTTCTTAAAGTTGCCAAGTCTGGCAATGATTCTCCAGTCACCAGAGATGTTCGTCGCCTCCTGCGGACTTTTACTGGTGCTGGATTCCTGGTTCGATTCTGTTGGGTTCCTGGCCATGTTGGGATTCGGGGTAACGAGCTTGCTAATGCCTCTGCCAGATCGTTCGCATCCATGCCAATCACTCGACTGCCGCTGTTTTTTTTATAGATTTTCATCTTGGCATCCATTACTTCATCATGGCTGAGTTGCAGTCTTTCTGGTCTCAACAGGGCAGGAACAAACTTCTCTCCATCAAACCACAGATATGGCCATTTAGTTTGCTAACAAACACTCGTCAGGAAGTTGTCCTTGCGCGTCTCTGCATTGGGCATTGTTGTTTCACCCACCGCTTCTTGCTGTGTGGCGACACTGCCCCGATGTGTGAGACGTGCAATTGCCGACTCGTTGTCACTCATGTTCTTCTATGTTGTTGTTGTTGTGTTCGTTTTCGTGATCATCGCTTTCACCATTTCCGTTCCCATTTGTTAGATGAATGCAGCCGTTCTGCAGAGGATCTTGGGTGGCCAATGTGATACATCCTCCGTCTTTTCGTTTTTAAAACACACTGACTTTTTAAAACTTATCTAGCTTTTAAACTTTTCCTCATTCTCATTTTTCACTTTTACTACACCAGCCAGCTTTTAACTCTTATACCACGTTTTTAAATATTTTTCGTTGATAGTCTTGTGTCTGGCGCTGTTTGGCCAAACATGGCTCTTGCGCCATAAAAATCAACCAACCAACAGACGTGCTGTATACAAACATCTCTTGAAACACCGCCGCATCCATGCCAAGGATGTGGCGGTGTATCAAGAGAGCCAATGTAAATTACTGCGCCAAACTGCCTTTCCAAACACAAAACATATTTGGTGTCCCGCCACTTGCTAGCTGTGTGAGAATTCCCTTCCCGTTTCTTCGGACATTATTCAATTATAGAGAACCTTAATGTTAAAGATACTGATTCAATCAAAGACGCATATCTCTCAGTATTTTTTAACACTACGAAGATTTTTTGAAGAGAACTCAAAGGATGGCGACATTTAAAACGCACTTGTTAAATTAGATTTTGTTCTGAAAATATTTGGATTTAAATCTTTAACAGAAATGGAAATAGACGAGGCTTTTAAAAGAAACTAAACTATGTAAAATGATTCTGTGTAATGTTATCAATCTTCAGTTAATAAAATTTTAGCAAAGTGACATGATTTTTTTATTCATTTCCTTATAATTAAATTTTTCTTCCTACTATGCAAAGTAAATTTGCGCCGCCCCGGTGGCGCAGTGGTCTAAGGCGCTGGCCTCTGATCATTCGTCCGTAAGGGGTCCGGGTTCGAATCCCGGTCAGGCATGGATGTTGTGTTTGTCTTACGGCACTGGCTCTCTCCCTTCCCTGGAACCAGTGACCCTAAATTAGGGACGGGCGACTGCTTATAGCCCATTGAGTTGCTCACGGTGGTCGTTAAACCTCCAATCAAAAAAAAAAAAAAAGTAAATTTGCCGCCCCGGTGGCGCAGTGGTCTAAGCGATGGCCTCTGATCATGGGTCCGGGTTCGAATCCCGGTGAGGCATGGATGTTGTGTTTGTCTTACGGCACTGGCTCTTTCCCTTCCCTGGAACCAGTGACTCTAAATTAGGGACGGGCGACTGCTTATAGCCCATTGAGTTGCTCACGGTGGTCGTTAAACCTCCAACCAAAAAAAAAAAAAAAGTAAATTTCCGCATTGAATGCTTACCAGAAGCTTCCGAGATGGAAACGAACGCTTTGAACTGCAATGAGCCCTAAGTGCACAACATATAATTGATTTTTTTCTAATTAACGTGTTTTTAATTTAATCATAAATATGATTTTCAACTAAACATAATTTTAAAACATATAGGTTACTTAAAAGTAATTGGCAAATTTGATATAACGCTACAACGTGATGTAACAAACGATGGTGGTATATCTAGGGTTGACTGAACAAATTAATTTTTAATCCCAAAAGTTAATAACATGCATATACTGTAGTTTTATTCCATATGTTTAAATGCATATCCATTATAATGCAAACAAGGTTTTAACCCAAAAGCAAAATTACTTACTGAGTGAGTATAACTATCACTCTTCTTGAATCTGTGATTGCTTTCAAGTGCACGATAGACTCGAACTCTCCACACAAAACATCTCTGCTTGGAAAACACAGTGTAAATTTAGGTTCTTCATTCTCCAATCCTAAGAAACGAAAAATTAATGACATTCTTAAGTATTAAATCTCAAAAAGATCCGAAGCACATAGCAATCAATATAAATTCAGTTATACTACCATTCTACAAGGTCATTTTAATTATATCATCCCTATTCAAAGCCATAAGCAGAGATAATCTATGTGCAAGTCTCAACCAAGCTTTGTTGGAACGCTTCAAAAAGCGCGGGGAAGATATTTTAGAAAACAGAAACATAAAAAAGCTCAAAAAATTAAAATCCAGAAAAATGGTGATTTTATTATCTTCATTGGTGTGTTCCAGTGGGGGGAGGGGGGCACTTGTCCTTCCCTGGAAATCTGACTGTACTATCTCTCTCTTCTTGGAAAGTACTACAAACATTTTTGTGGTAATACTAATTATAATTGCCAATTTTCTGTTGAACTTCTGGATGTATGTATATGCAGTAAGAATAAGGAAAACATTGAGAAATTATGGTGGAAATTTACAGCAGAAGGTAATATTGACATTTTGCATTGAATATTGGAGCACAGCTAACGTACAACGGCTGTTCCATAAAATCAGAGTAAAATCACACAAAATGAAGAAATATAGGTACAGCAAAATATATGTTATTCTTTCTCTAAGTATCTTCCCTCGAATGATATGTAACGTTCCCATCGTTCCGTCCACTTTTCAAAGCATGTGGCGGAAGCAATTTGTGGAAGCTGCTTTAGCGACCCCCGTACAGCTTGAATAACGTCAGCATCTGTGATGAATGTTGCGCCACGGAACTTCGTCTTCATTGTTAGAAACAACCCGAAATCGCACGGGGCGAGGTCAGGATTGTAGGCAGGCTGTGGCATGGTTTCAATACTGCATTTTGTAAGAAACTGTTGAACACAAGCAACCACATGTGGGCGGGCGTTATCATGGTTCCCGTCGCTCAATCGATGTGTGTCATCGCAGACGCTTCAAGACTGAAATGTAATATTCAGCATTGACAGTAATTTGTGGAGGAACGGCATACTGGCAGACTACACCTTTATGATCAAAGCGCTGGTTTATGACCATTCGTCCGAGAAGGGTCCGTGTTCGAATCCCGTGAGGCATGGATGTTGTGTTTGTCTGACGGCACTGGCTCTCTCCCTTCCCTGAAACCAGTGGCCCTAAATTAGGGACGGGCGACTGCTTATAGCACATTGAGTTGCTTACGGTGGTCGTTAAACCTTCAATCAAAAGAAGAAAAAAAGAAAATTATCATCATCACTTTCCCACATTGTTAAAAGTTTCAGTTCAACGTTGCACCACAATATCGTGAAGCATCTGAAACTTACATCGTGATCTAGTGCGATTTTCACACTTTCACCATAAAGTGGTGCATGAAAACGTTTGACTTGCACCAAGTTTTCGTGCAAATTGCCAAAGCGGCGTTACCCTGATGCACCACATTTTGGTGCAGAGAACGAAAACGGTGCATGCGTCTTCGTCATCAAGTCATCCGAACGAGACAGACGTTGTGTTGTGCCGCCATGTTAGTTTTGTCGTCACAGTGAGTGCAAGTTTAGAAGGTTTTAAAGAAGTGTTCACTCAAGTTAATAAGGTAAGTGATGAAAATAAGTTTTGTAGTACATATACATCTGGTGTTTCTTACATAATTATTCTCACGTTGAACTTTCTGACGTTATATATGTACCTAGCCCATCTAGCTTGTATTAGGTGGAGACACCACTGGCTCTGCCACCATAAGTCAGAGCTAATCTGTAGTGTGACGTCACAAGCAGGCAAAAACAAACTCTGGTTGAAAAGATGTTGTTGTCAACAGATAAATGTGAGTGTGCTACCATCGTGTTGTGTGGGATTTTGGTTGCTTCAATCGCAATATAAAAGGATTTTACATTTTACAGGTATGTAAAAGACACGAAACTGCTGTCATCGAAATAAAATCAGATGTTGTGTAATACACTGGTGTTAAAAAATTAAGGACGAAGAGGAGAGATTAGCATAACAGCGGAACGAGCAGGCAGAACGGACCGAAAGACCACTCAGGAGATAGACTAGGGTCCCGGTACGGTAGGGCATACGCATATATGCAGCATGACGTGGGGGTGGAGTGTCGGAAGGGTATAAAGCACACGGGCGGTTTACGCTCAGCAATTCGGTTAAAGCTATTGCACGGTGTACATCGGTTTGAACGACGCCGAGTTGCTGCCACCGTGTGATATGGCCAACAGGCAATCCTGTAGACGACATCTGGATGGCTTTCCCCGAGGTCGCGTCATTGGGAAGTTGGAAGAAGGTCGAAGGGTGACTAGTGTGTCCGAGCAGTTCGGGATCGCTTACAGCATCGTTTCACGAGCTTGGAGAGCATTTCAAACGACAGGAACAGCGGTCCGAGAGTTTAGCGGTGGTCGTTCACGAGCAACCACGGCGGCGGACGACCGGTGTATTGTCCTACAGGCGAGAAGAGACAAACGGCAGACAGCGGGAGAAATCGCAAGGCACATGCAACAGACAACTGGACGTCCGTTATCGCGTTTTACCGTGGCCAGGAGGCTGCACAAAGGTGATCTATTTGCACGACGACCAGTACGATATGTGCCATGAACGCCTGCTCATCGGAGACGGCGGTTTCTGTGGTGCCAGGAACACAAGAACTGGACACATCAGCAATGGGGTCGAGTTCTCTTTACGGATGAGAGCCGATTTAGTCTGACGAGTGATTTCGGACGTATACACATCTGGAGAGAGCAGGGAACACGCAACCACACCTCCAACATCATCAAAAGAGACCGGTTTAGAGGTGGCGGAGTTCTCGTTTGGAGTGGTATCATGCTTGGTAGCCGTACTGACCTCCACACCTTCCAAGGAGGTTCAGTCACTGGTGTCCGCTATTGTACCGAGGTTCTCCTGCCTCACGTGCGTCTGTTTACAGGTGCTGTGGGTCCTGAGTTCCTCTTCATGGACGACAACGGTACACCTCATCGTACAGTGGCTGTCGCAGTGCTGTCGGAGAGTGAAGATATTCAATGCATGGAATGGCCCGCAAGGTCCACAGACCTAAATCCAATCGAACACGTGTGGGACCTTCTCGGGAGACGCTTGGCAGCAGCACGTCACCAGCCGCCAGCAACGATTCCACAGCTACGATTGGCGCTACAAAGGAATGGGCCGCGATGCCTCAACAGCTCCTTGACAAGCTCGTCTTCAGCACGGACAGACGTTGTAAATCCTGCAAAGCAGTCAGGGGTGATCATATCTCCTACTAAAGACTGGATTTTTCTTGGCAGCCGCCTGTCACATAGACGTTTCTGTCTTCTGTCCAGTTGTGCTGGAAGCTACCTTTTCAAGAAAGTGTCTTTGTATCCTTTGGATTCCTTGTTTGGACGGTTTTGCTCACTTGTCCGATATTCTTACATCTTGGAGATCTTATGGTATGATCTGAGTCGATGTGGAGCACTTCTGCACGACGTTACATTCGAAAAACCGTCTCATCCTTAATTTTTGCACGCCAGTGTATATATATAAATATTTAGCACGATGCCCGCTCTTTACGACTTCTCTTCAAAAGCACTTCAACATATAAATGGGTGATTTTAAAGTCTTTGAAATCGTACACTTTCAGAACTTGTGTAAACTGTTAATACACTGCTGGCCACCCAAAATGCAACACCAAGAAGGACACGAGATAGCAAAGCCATATTTACTCGACACATAACAACAGATACAAAGATGAAACGATTGAGCTTACAGGCCCGTGCGACTTGCGGAACACGCAGACATCAATAGTTCGTGTGGCCCCCATGGCTGACAATAACGGCCGCTACACGTTGCGGCGTCGAACGAAAGCGGCTTTGGATGTGGGCTTGGGGTATGTCGGTCCTGGCTGCTTCCACACGTTGCCACAGTTCATCAGGCGTAGCCGCGAGTGGTGCTTGCCGGGTCACTCGGTTGCCGATCAGAGACCAGACGTGTTCGATGGGCGACATATCGGGAGAACAAGCGGGCCACGGCAGCAGTGACACCTGGTGGGCCGTGGAGAATTGTTGCACAATGCGTGCCACGTGCGGGCGCGCATTGTCCTGTTGAAACGTGGCCGCTGGCAGGTCCTGCAGTTAAGGAAGGACTACAGGCTCCAAAACGTCGGGGATGTAGCGGTGGCTGCTGAGTGTACCGGCGATGCGTACCAGAGGAGTGCGGGTGTCATATCCAACTGCGAACCAAACCATAACGCCAGGCGACGGACCGGTATGGCGATGCATAATGCAGGCGTCATGCAGTCTCTCGCCGCGGTGCCACCACACGCGGATCCGACCATCGTGGTGTTGCAGACAGAAGCGGGATTCGTCGGAGAAGACAACTTCGTGTCATTCCGTAGTCCAGGTTTGGCGTTCAACGGCCCACTGCTGCCGCACTCGCCGGTGGTGTAACGTCAATGGTAATCGGAGCAATGGGCGCCGTGCGACAAGTCCCAGCTCCTGCAGACGACGTCGAACAGTACGTGCTGACACAGGTTTTTTGCGCAACACACCCTAATTCCTGCGCTAACCTTTGTGATGTGGCTGTGTGAGCCGTCAATGCCTGCCTCACAACATGCCTGTCCGCTCGTTCGGTGGTGTGCCGCTGCTGCGCCAATCGCTCACGTCGCGTCGGTCCGTCCGTCCCTCCTGCACCCACCCAATCCATACTCGCCTCACTGTGGCTGGATGTCGTCCTACACGGGCACCGATGTCTCGGTACGATAAACCGCTGTCGCGATAAGCCGCTATTCGTTCTCTGTCGAACTCCGAAACGTGCTGGAATGACTGCCGTATTCTGCGACGAGGTATCAGGAAGCTTCCCACGCACAGGTCCGGCAGCACAACACACTTCCACTTCTTACACCCCGCCTTCTGTGCACCCTTCTTATAGTGCTTCTCGGTGGCGTGCCGGGCGCACATGATTTGCATATGCCCTGCAATGCTAATCGTTTGCATGTCCTCTCGCGGGCGGCGCATGCTGCGAATTTCAGGACAATTGGATGCTTGCTTCTTGGTGTTGCATTTTGGGTGGCCAGCAGTGTAGTTTCATTTCTTAATTTAGTTGTTTGAAATAAAACCAGACGTTAAAAAACACATTAAATTGAAGTCAAATGTATACACCAATTTCATATTGAAAGTTACAACAGATCATTTATTTTACTTCTGGGCTGTGATACCAGGAGGGAAAACATTTAAAATTGCACTTGGTTTTACATGTTTATGAGCAATACTTAATATAGAAAACTTATAAAGTTGCACTTTCTTTCTGAATAATTTTTATGTCATCTGCTTTTCTGACTTCTTTTAAGTTATGTGCAGCCCATTGAAATATATATTTCTTAATATTCACTACACTCTTAACTGAATTGTTCATGTTACCTAACATGCTAGTCATTTCTGAAACTTACTCTTTCAATTTTTAGTTACAGCCATGCATCAGTTTATTTTTAAAGCACTAGATGACACATGTTGCATGACATGGGTGTTGGCATTTAATCCCAAAACTGTATATTTTTTGCTGTACTTGGGGCTATATATAAATAATATCATTGTAGTCCACACTGATATCAAACTTGCTAGGGTACCCATAATCACTGCCATTGCTTTAGTGAAGTTAATAGGTGAGACATTTATTCTGTAACTAGGATGGGGAGACGAGAAGAACATACCGCTACACTTCTGCATATCTTATGAGCATCGTATATAGTGAGTTGCCTCGCTAACCCGCTCTCCAGCTGGTAATGAAACTGTGAGGTGGGGGGGGGGGAGAGAACCTTTTTTCCATTTCTGATACCACAAAGACAATAAATTTACAAGTGGGGAAGTGCGAGAGGTTTATTAATGTCACATTAAAAAAGTTTCTTAAACACGTCACGACATTAAAAAAATTAATTATAAGAGAATATGCAACTATTAGATTGCACCATGCAGATAAACAAGCTACACAGAAAATGATATGAATGAATGTACGCTCAAACCTAACAAAACTTATATTGCACAAAAATCAGTAAATGTAGGCATGATGGACATGTTGATTTATATGAGATTTTTTGTTTTGTAAATGCTTCCTCCTCTATACAAGTATGTATATTATCATCAACCATTACCAATCCACTGCTGGATGAAGCTCACCACAATTTTCAGTCGTAAGCTAGTCTCCTCCATGTTACTTAAGCAAGTTCTCAAATTTCATCCACTCAACTCCCACACGATCTTCTTCTTAGTCTTTTTCTGTCCCTTGGTATCCAGTCTAATATTTCAGTTGTCCTATGGTGGTCAGTTCTAGAAATGTGTCCCATCCATTGTCACTTTATTGACTTTACTTTGATCTTGATGTTCTGGATTCATGAGTTCCAGTTCCTGTCTTTCCTGGTTATGCCAAGCATGCATCTCTCCAAGTTCTTTGAGTTGTTCACAGCATCTGTATGTCCTTTTTAGTTAAGGTCCATGTCACTGGCATTTATTAAACATTCTTCTTTTAAGACATAATGGAAAATTGCTGTATACTGCACTTAATCTTTATTTTTTTTATTTTTTTTTATGTGAAGAATAACTTCAGGGAAAAGTCAGTTTGACAAATTTGGGATTTTTTTTTGTACCAATTCGCAGGAGCCTATTCATGGAATAACATATATAGTACTGGTACATATTGATTCAATGCATATTGATATGGAACAGAGAAATGCAAATTCTGTATTTGAAAAATTGGACGGTATGAAAGTGAAAATTTTGTAGTAAATTAATACATTCATACTTACCTTCTTTAATAACTGATATATAGGTTGATTTTGTATGGTTAAAAATACTGTTAAAAATCATAGTTTATTATGATTTTCAGGATACGTTACCTGTTGTATATTTATATTTAAGTGTTTTCAGTTATAGTTTTAGACAAACTTGAGAAAACAACAATATTTCATTAGATTTTAGGATCAGTTCCTTTTTTCCCTCCCATGGTTCACCTGCTTTAAATTAACGTGAAACACATTTAAACCGTGTATCGTGTTTGTTATTATTTATTGCTTGTTGGCACTATATATATCATCATCATCATCATCATCATTGTCAACCATTATCAATCCACTGCTGGACGAAGGTCCTTCCAAGTTTCCTCCACAACGGTCTGTCTTGTGCCAGTCTCCTCCATGTCACTCCCGCATACTTTCGAATTTCATCCACCCATCTCCCATGTGGTCTTCTTCTGGGTCTTTTCCTGTCCCTTGGAATCCAATCCAAAATTTCGGCTGTCCATCGATGGTCTGTCCTTCTGGCAGTATGCCCAGCCCATTGCCATTTCAGGGATTTAACTCTGATCATGATGTCTTCCACTCTTGTCATTTTTCGGATCCACGAGTTCCTCTTCTTATCTCTCCTGGTTACACCAAGCATGCACCTCTCCATGCTGCTTTGAGTTGTCTGCAGCCTTTGTATGTCTCTTTTAGTTAAGGTCCACGTCTCTGCACCATACGTAAGCACTGGAAGGATGCATTGATCAAACACTTTTCTTTTAAGACATAATGGTATATTGCTCTTGAAAATTATGCTGTTTCTTCCAAAAGCTCTCCAGGCAAGTTTTGTACGCCGACTAATTTCTTCATCAATGTGACCCTCACTTGATATTTGCTGTCCAAGATAAACGTACGTGTCTGTTATCTCCAGGTTTTCTCCATCAATCGATAAATCTTCATTTCTTGTAAAAGCATTGAACATCACTTTTGTCTTCTAAAAGTTCATTTTTAATCCCACTTCTTTACTCTTGTCATCAAGTTCCTGGATCATACTCTGCAGCTCTGATGGGGTAGTTGCAAAAATGACTACGTCATCAGCAAAACGAAGGTGGGTTAGATAATCTCCATTAATCTTTATCCCTTTGTTTTCCCAGTTCAGTGATTGAAAGACATTTTCCAATGTGGCATTAAAGAGCTTCGGAGATATGGTGTCACCTTGTCTCACTCCCTTTCCAATTTTTATGTGTGTTGTATTTTCAAATAGCCGAATCTTTGAACTTGCATTTTCATAGATGTTATTAATGATATTAATGTATGCATCTTTAATACCGCAGGATTTCAGAGCCATTGTAACTGCTGATGGTTTCACCGAATCAAAGGCTTTTTCATAATCGATAAAAGCCATGCACAATGGAAGTTCATATTCCCTCGCTCTTTCAATTAGTTCTCTCAGTACGTGGATATGATCTATAGTGCTGTAGCCACTCCTGAATCTAGTTTGTTCTCTCGGTTGAGCCATGTCCAGTGTTACATTCAAGCGGTGTGAAAGAACTTTAGTGAAGATTTTATAAACCACTGATAGGAGGCTGATAGGTCTGTAGTTCCTGAGATCCTCAATGTCACCTTTTTTATGTAGCAGGATCATTGTAGCGTTGTTCCAATCCTCAGGAATCTTCCCTTCATTAAGGCATCGAGTGAAAATTTGGGCGAGTACTATTTCGATTTCTCCACTTGCTTCTTGTATGATGTCTACAGTAATTCTATCTTCTCCTGGAGCTTTTCCCCGCTTCATGTTCTTGTTTGCATGTGCAACTTCTGCTGGGAGGACTAGAAGAACTCTGGTACTGGTACCTTTCATGATGTCTGGAGTACACGCATCATCCCTTTCATATAATTTGGAGTAGAAATCTTTCACTTTTGTCAAAATTTCACCTCTATTTCTTGTTACAGAACCATCTTGTTTCCTAAGTGCCATAATCTGTTTTCTTCCCTTACTGAGATGTCTCTTTGCTATATTTAGGCTTTGGTTGTTTTCAATTGCTTTCCTCACTAGTTCACAGTTGAATTTCCTTACGTCTTCAGTGACACTTTTTCGTACTGTCTTGCATAGCTCTATATATTCCACTTTGGAAGTCACATCTTCTTTAGTTGTCCTCATCTCTCTTCTTTTTTGCATCAACATTTTGGTTTTTCCTGATAATTTGGTCACATGCAACTTGTTCTTAGACCCAGCTAATTTTGTTGCTGTTTCCATAAGAGCTTTGGTTACTTTTCTGTTAACTTCAGAAATATCCACTTCTTCCGATGTTAGGCCTTCTAAAGCAGATAATCTATTTTTCAGTTCCAACTTGAAGGTATTAGGTGTTTTTTAAGGTTGGTTATGTCAATACATTTTGTTTGTCTTATGAGCTTGCCACGTTCGAGTTTAGTGTTGAGGTGCATCTTACATCTCACCAATCTATGGTCACTACCTGTGTTGAACTTGTTTAGCACACTGCAGTCTTCTATGACGAATTTTTTTGTTAAACATAATAAAATCAATTTCACTTGTCGTCCCATTTGGATGTCTCCATGTCCATTTTCTGTGTGTCTTTTTCTTGAAAAAGGAGTTCAAGATGTAAAACCGTTCTGCATCTGCAAAAATCAGAGCAGCACTTCGAAAAAAATAAAAAATAAAAATAAAATAAGGGGGAGATGATGTAACGTACCAGGAGATGTGACGTACCTGCCAGAAGGACGCACACGACATAAAGGCAGATAGAAATCAGAATAAAATGTCCGCGTAGCTCAATTGGTAGAGCAACTTATTCCGGAATGAGTGGACCCGGGTTCGAATCCTGGCGCGGATAGAAATGACGGAGAAATTCACTTCGTTATACTTGTTTATTATAAATCCAACACCACTAGTTCTGCCAGTATCTGTCCCACGATAGTAGAAGAGATGTCCACTTTTCAGTTCTATGAGATCTTCTTTTCTCCTTACCTCACTTAGCCTGACGATGTCCCACTTGATCCTTTGTAGTTCCTCTTCCAATTCAAGAAGCCTTGAATCAGAAGATAGGGAGCGTCCATTATATGTAGCCAAGGTCAGCATCAGATGGGAGCCTAGTCCGGTCCTCCGGGGATTCTTAGCACCCTCTGCCTTCATGTCGCACTGGCCGCTGCCTTGGCCAGGTACATTCCAGCTGCCGGAGACTGAGGGCCAAGATTTAAGTTGTGGAGTCATTTTGGAGGGGTTTTGCCATAACTCACCACGCTGGCCAAGCGGGTTGGTGAGTGTGGGATAGCATTTCCTCTAATCTCGATGGTACAGTTATACCGCTATTGGCGGTCGTCAGAGCCCCTTTAGTGGGAACAGGATGCACCACGAGAAGGCGGGGTTGACATTTGTCAAGGAGAGGCTGTAATGTTACGCATCACGTGACCTTACATCCTATATATATATATATATATATAGGATGTAAGGATGTAACCTGACCTTACATCTATATATATACACTGAAGCGCCAAAAAAACTGGTACACCAGTCTAATACTTGGTAGGTAGCCCACGGGAGCTCAGGACTGCAGAAATACGACGGGGCATGGACTGCACTACTTCTGGAAATATGCTGTAGGCAATGCACACCATACTTCCTGCAGAGCGTTTTACAATTCGGGTGTATTCCGGGGTCTCGGATTCCTGTGTTCGATAGCGCGTTGCATAGCATCTCAAATGTGTTCTATCACGTTCAGATCTGGGGACTTGGGTGGAAATTGCAACACCCCAAACTCAGATGAATGCTCCTCTAACCACAACGTGGCGTCCCGACACTTGTGTGGGGGTGCGTTGTCTGTTGAAACAGGCCACAACGTGGCGTCCCGACACTTGTGTGGGGGTGCGTTGTCTGTTGAAACAGGCCCAACCCATCAGCATGAATGCAGGACATGAACGGGTGTACCTCGTCAGAAAGGATGCGCACATAGCGTTGACCGGTCACAGACGTTTGTTGACGTACCAGGGGTCCCAGTGAAGTCCAGCTAAACACAACCCATACCATTACGAACCCCCACCAGACGGTACAGTTACCTGTTTACAGGTGGGATCCATGGCTTCATGGGGTTTGCGCCACGCACGAATCCTTCCATCTGCCCGATACAGTTGGAAACGCGACTCGTCAGGCCAGATTACTTGTTTCCAGTCATCAAGTGTCCAGTGGCGGTGTTGCCGTGCCCAAGCGAGGCGCATAACTCTGTGTCGTGCATCCATCAAGGAGACTCGAGTTGGGCGTCGGCTCCCAAAGCCCATATCATGCAGGGTACGTTGCACAGTCCGTACGCTGATGCTTGTTGAGGCTCCAGCATTGAATTCCGATTATACCTGCGAGAGTGTTCACGCGATAGTTATAGTCACTAAGGATTATAACTATCGCGCGAAACGATTCTTGACAGCCGACTATAGTCACGTTCACCCAATGTCTTTTTACGACCACACTGTTATCGTAAGTTGGATGTTTTGCCGGAATTCTTGTAGTCACGGTACACCCTTGCAATGGTCGTCCGTGAAAATCCGAACTTCGTTTCTACCTCCGAAATACTATGGCCCATCTCACGAGCGCCAACTATGACACCGCTTTGAAAATCGCTTAAATCGTTACTACTTGTCATTCACATGCCGAAAACAGCTCTGACAGCTGGCAAGGATGTCTATCGCTTTATATACGCACTGGCGGACGCAACCGAGTACGCGCATAGGTGACGTTGCTATGTATTTTGCATAAGCTCGTCTGTACCAGTTTTTCTGGCACTTCAGTGTATACATTAATGCAATACTACGATGGGGTAATGTACAGAATAAATTAAGCTCCAAACATATGAGCTGCACCATAATTAATGGTAAAACCAATGCAAAATTGTTAAAAAAAACTGGTCATTGTTTTAAATATTATACACTATCTACCAACAAGTAATTCGGCACCTGTGATAGCACAGGAAAACAAAGTTTATTCACCTTCAATAGTTGGTGAAGCCTCCATGAGCGGCGATTACAGCTGCGACCCTCCGGGGCATACTCTCAACCAGGCGTTGTACGACGGCTAGCGGTATTTTCTTCCACTCGGCTTGGAGAAGACAGGTCAGTTCCTTCACCAATCTCGGACAGTGTCGGGAACCTCTTAAGTCGACGCTCGAACTCGTCCCAGAGGTGCTCGATAGCAATAAGGTCCGGGCTCTGCGCAGGCCAGTCCATTCGATTAACCCCATTGTCACCATACCAAGTCATGGTGGACCTCGCACCATGACAGGTGGCATTGTCATCCTGAAAGTAACATGGGTCCACCCGTAAAACTGCCACAACGTAGAAAGCGCATGGTCATCCAAAATGGTGCAGTAGGTCTCGGCGTTGAGTCTACTAGGAATTGCGACCAAGGGTCCCGTGCCATACCAGGAGAAACACCCCCATAGCAAAATTCCCCCGCTGCCGAACTTCACAGTTGGCACAATACATTCCGGCAGGAGACGTTCTTCAGGCAGACGCCAAACCCAGACCCTGCCATCCGAACGGGAGAGGTTGAACCTTGATTCGACGCTCCAGAGAACCTGTTTCCACTGTTCAACGGTCAACTGTCGACGTTCTTTGCACCACGTTAGCCGAGCAGCGCTATTGGACTTGGTGATCAAAGGCTTGTGGGCGGCAGCACGTCCATGATAACCGAGCAGATGTGCTTCTTTACGGATGGTATTCATCGAAAGAACACTCCCGAATGCCTGCTGAAACTCCTCGCGGATGTGGCCCATCGATTTAGTGCGATTCTTCCGACTTTCTCTGGCCAGCACCCGTCGGTCTCTAACTCCCAGTTTTGTGGGTCTGCGGGTCGGGGCACATTCCCACAGTCATCTCTCAACTTCCACTTGCCAATCACGTAGGCCACTGTCGATTTTGGGTACTTCAACTCGCTAAATATGTCACGTATGGATCGGCCATTTCTGTGATATCCGACGATTACACCTTTCTCGAAATCAGAGAGCTCCGAACTGCGTAGCATCTTGCATGCGACTGGTTGCGTTGTTTTTTCCCACACGATATTTAACGGCGGCGGCCGTGACGTGTATCAGGACCGTAGATATCGTCGATTGCAGGAGTGTCCAAGTACTTGTTGGTAGATAGTGTATATTACCTGCCCATCCTGGTATAATTCTATTCATAATAATAAAAATTCATGATGGTAAAAAAAAACAAGAAACTTTCTGTTTTTAATTAATGTGTTGTGTGTTTTTAAAGAAGCACATAAATCTAGGGACTCTACATTAATGTGATAAATCTTTGATTAATGGAGAAGTAAAATTTCAAAAATATGTATTTGAGAAATGCATCATTGTAATCAAGAGCCTTTACATTGTCACTAAGAACTATAATTTCCTAGTGGGGCTTGTGAGTTCTGTTGTGTGTGATTTTTGTGAGTTGGAACAACTTTTCCCTACACACTATGTTAAGGCCAATAGGTCTCTCCATGGATTCTATGCTGTCACATTTGTGGGAAGTCTATAGCAACATTACCTGAAAATACTTGTTCTCCGTATCCTTGAGGGATGTTAACAATGAGCAATAGTCTTCGTAGAAATGGACTTATCCGCAGATGATGGGAAAAATTCCTTAACAAAATACACTGGCGGAAAGTGAAAAAAGAACACCAAGAAGGAGACGTCTGATACCAACGAAATTTATACAGCATAATAACAGAATACAGAAAATAACGTGATCAAAACATTACGGCAAAATACAGCTGTATTTGCTGGTAAACTGAAAAATAACATTTCCATGTAACATGGTCAGTACGAGGTTGAACCGCCATGAACTGCGTCACACTGTGCAATTCTGGCATGGAGTCTGTGGTACAGATGTTGGATGTAAGTTTGGGGTATTGAGTTCCAAGCATCCTCAACCTGGACGCGTGAATCGGGGATGGTCGTGGCTGGCCGTGGAGACCGGATAAGTCGTTGTCCCATAAAATCCCACACGTGCTCTATAGGGGACAAATCCGGTGAACGTGAAGGCCATAGAAGTTCTCTCACACCCTGAAGTGATTGTTGCGTTGCACGTGTCTTGTGTGGGCGTGCGTTATCTTGCTGGAAAACACCACGATGGACCGACCTTACAAATGGCACAACAACGGGCTGAATGATGTTGTTGATGTAGGAGGTGCTATTTAACGTACCCGGTACAAACACTAGTTGTGTACGGGAGTGATAGCTGATCGCTCCTCACACCAGGAGACCAGCTGTAGGCCCTGTGTGTCGCTGGCGGATGCAAGAAGGGTGGAGACGCTCCCCTGTGCGTCTGCGAACACGCATACGGCCATCGGAGGCTCCCTAGCTGAATCTGCTTTCATCGCTGAACACGACAGATCGCCATTACGTTCTCCAGTGCAGACGTTGGCGACACCACTGCAGCCGTTCCTGACGGTGGGATGGAGTCAGAGGTACACATGCCAGAGGCACACGTGCACGTAGTCCTGCATCCAGTAGACGGTGGCGGATTGTTCGCACAGTCACCTCAGGTGCAACGGCAGCTCGGATTTGCGTCGCGTGGATGTTCTGCTTGACAACGCAGCTCTTCTTATGCGTCGATCAGTCCGCTCATCAGTCCGTCTGTAACTCCCGGTTCCACGTCTTCTCGTGTGGGAATGTTCCTCGGACCATCTACGCCACCATCGTACCACCACCGATACTTCCCGTCCAATTTGCTCCGCAATACGAAGATACGACCACCCGGCCTCGCGGAGTCCGACTAGACGACCTCGCTCAAAGTCCGATAACTGCTGAAATCGTACACGTCTTCCATGTCCAGGCATTGCAGCTTCTTCAGGGTCTTCACACGTGTCCGTACGCCGACGACTGATTACATTCACTTCGCCGCACTCCTTAAATACCACCGACGATAATTTGCATATTATGCCGTGCTGTGGCGTAATCGCTCACCGGTTGGTTCCGAAATTAACCTCACACCTACGTAAACTCGACCCTATTAACGTATGTAAATTTCATGATCGTCCGCCAATTCCTTCTTGGTGTTCTTTTTTCACTTTCCGCCAGTGTAGTAACCAGTAATGCTCACTTGCCATAATGAGTTATTTCCTAATGCTGTAAATACCACAATGGCAAGCTATATTAAATTTAAATTAATTGTTGAATTAACAGGAAGTGCTGTTACAACTGTTTGTAAAAATAATAGCAGTTACTTGGGCAAAGAATTTTCTAAATTATGTCTTGAATGAGATTTGTACAGATTCACCATGGGGACAATTATATTGAATCAAACACTAACAGGTTCAGTAGTTTGACCCAACTACTGAAAATATTTTTGTAAAAAATATTTATTATTTGGTTTTCTTGCAAAGGGTAATTCCGGCTATGTTATTTTTATATTGTATTTCAACTGTGGTGGAATTTAATGTCATGTTTTTTTGGATATAACTACACTGCCGGAAAGTGAAAAAAGAACACCAAGAAGGAATTGGCGGACGATCATGAAATTTACATATGCTAATGGGGTCGAGTTTACGTAGGTGTGATGTTAATTTCGGCACCAATTGGTAAGAGCTTACGCCACAGCACGGCATAATATGCAAATTATCGTCGGTGGTATTTAAGGAGTACGGCGAAGTGAATGTAATCAGTCGTTGGCGTACGGACACGTGCGAAGACCCTGAAGAAGCTGCAATGCCTGGACATGGAAGACGTGTACGATTTCAGCATTTATCGGACTTTAAGCGAGGTCGTCTAGTCGGACTCCGCGAGGCCGGGTGGTCGTATCGTCGTATTGCGGAGAGACTTGGACGGGAAGCATCGGTGGTGGTACGATGGTGACGTAGATGGTTCGAGGAACATTCCCACACGAGAAAACGTGCAACCGGGAGTCACAGACAGACGGATGAGCGGACCGATTGACGCGTACGAAAAGAGCGGCGTTGTCAAGCAGAACATCCACTGCGACGCAAATCCGAGTTGCCGTTGCACCTGAGGTGACTGTGCGAACAATCCGCAACCGTCTACTGGATGCAGGACTATGTGCACGTGTGCCTGTGGCATGTGTACCTCTGACTCCAGCCCACCGTCAGGAACGGCTGCAGTGTGTCGCCAACGTCTGCACTGGAGAACGCAATGGCGACCTGTCGTGTTCAGCGATGAAAGCAGATTCTGCTTGGGAGCCTCCGATGGCCGTATGCGTGTTCGCAGACGCACAGGGGAGCGTCTCCACCCTTCTTGCATCCGCCAGCGACACACAGGCCCTACAGCTGTTCTCCTGGTGTGGGGAGCGATCAGCTATTACTCCCGTACACAACTAGTGTTTGTACCGGGTACGTTAAACAGCACATCCTACATCAGCAACATCATTCAGCCCGTTGTTGTGCCATTTGTAAGGTCGGTCCATCGTGGTGCTTTCCAGCAAGATAACGCACGCCCAAACACGGCACGTGCAACGCAACATGCACTTCAGGGTGTGAGACAACTTCTATGGGCTGCACGTTCACCGGATTTGTCCCCTATAGAGCACGTGTGGGATTTTATGGGACAACGACTTATCCGGTCTCCACGGCCAGCCACAACCATTCCCGATTCACGCGTCCAGGTTGAGGATGATTGGAACTCAATACCCCAAACTTACATCCAACATCTGTACCACAGACTCCATGCCAGAATTGCACAGTGTGACGCAGTTCATGGCGGTTCAACCTCGTACTAACCATGTTACATGGAAATGTTATTTTCCAGTTTACCAGCAAATACAGCTGTATTTTGCCATAATGTTTTGATCGCGTTATCCGCTGTATATCCGTTATTATGCTGTATAAATTTCAATGGTATCAGACGTCTCCTTCTTGGTGTTCTTTTTTCACTTTCCGCCAGTGTATATCCTGTACGTGTACATATGTATCTACTGATTAAGCTTTGTGGGTCCACTCTGGAGTGATGATATACATGCATGTAATTTTTTTAATACTTGGAGCTGTGTTCTGGAGGTTGTTGGTTTGTGTGTGTGTGTGTGTGTGTGTGTAAACATCGAGTTTATACACTGGTGTGCAAAAATTAAGGACGAAGAGGAAAATTTTTTCTGTTTTTTGATTGGAGGTTTAACGACCACCGTGAGCAACTCAATGGGCTATAAGCAGTCACCCGTCCCTAATTTAGGGTCACTGGTTCCAGTGAAGGGAGAGAGCTAGTGTCGTAAGACAAACACAACATCCATGCCTCACGGGATTCGAACCCGGACCCCGTTCGGACGAATGATCAGAGGCCATCGCTCAGACCACTGCGCCACCGGGGCGGCAGGACAAATTAGCATAACAGCTGAACGAACAGGCAGAACGGACCGAAAGACCACTCAGGAGATAGACTAGGGTCCGGTACGGTAGGGCATGCGCATATATGGAGCATGACGTACGGTGGTGGGGGAGGGGGAGGGGGCGAGTGTCGGAAGGGTATAAAGCACACGGGCGGTTTACGCTCAGCAATTCCGTGAAAGCTATTGCACGGTGTACATCGGTCTTAACGACGTCGAGTTACTGCCACTGTGTGATATGGCCAACAAGCAATCCAGTAGACGACATCTGGATGACTTTAACCGAGGTCGCGTAATTGGGAAGTTGGAAGAAGGTCGAAGTGTGACTAGTGTGTCCGAGGAGTTCGGGATCGCTCACAGCATCGTTTCACGAGCTTGGAGAGCATTTCAAACGACAGGAACAGCTGTCCGAGAGTTTGGCAGTGGTCGTCCACGAGCAACCACAGCAGAGGACGACCGGTGTATTGTCCTACAGGCGAGAAGAGACAGACGGCAGACAGCGGGAGAAATCGCAAGGCACACGCAACAGACAACTAGACGTCCGTTTTGGCGTTTTACTGTGGCCAGGAGGCTGCACAAAGGTAGTCTATTTGCACGACGACCAGTACGGTGAGTGCCATTAACGCCTGCTCATCGGAGACGGCGGTTTCTGTGGTGCCAGGAACACAAGAACTGGACACATCAGCAATGGGGTCGAGTTTCTTTACGGATGAGAGCCGATTTAGTCTGACGAGCGATTCTGGGCGTATACACATCTGGAGAGAGCAGGGAACACGCAATCACACCTCCAATATCATCGAAAGGGTAAGGTTTGGAGGTGGCGGAGTTCTCGTTTGGGGCGGTATCATGCTTGGTAGCCGTACTGACCTCCACATCTTCCAAGGATGTTCAGTCAGTGGTGTCCGCCATTGTACCGAGGTTCTCCTGCCTCACGTGCGTCTGTTTAGAGGTGCTGTGGGTTCTGAGTTCCTCTTCATGGACGATAACGCTACACTTTATTGTAAAGTGGCTGTCGCTGAGCTGTTGGAGAGTGAAGATATTCAACGCATGTATTGGCCCGCAAGGTCCCCGGACCTAAATCCAATCGAACACGTGTGGGACCTTCTCGGGAGGCACTTGGCAGCACGTCACCAACCGCCAGCAACGATTCTGGAGCTGCGATTGGCGCTACAAGAAGAATGGGCCGCGATGCCTCAACAGCTCCTTGACAACCTCTTCCTCATCTTGGACAGACGTTGTAAATCCTGCAACGCAGTCAAGGGTGATCATATCCCCTACTAAAGACTGGATTTTTCTTGGCAGCCGCCTGTCACATGGACGTTTCTGTCTTCTGTCCAGTTGTGCTCGAAGCTACCTTTTCAATAAAGTGCCTTTGTATCCTTTGGATTCCTTGTATGGATGGCTTTGCTCACGTGTCCCATATTCCCACATCTTGGGGATCTTATGGTATGATTTCAGTCGATGTGGAGCACTTCTGCACGACGTTACATTCGAAAAACCGTCTCGTCCTTAATTTTTGCACGAAAGTGTATTTATGGGTTATGTCAGATTTATATGTATACCTAAAAGTGATGAGTTAGTTTTTTTTCAGCTGTTTTATTTTATTTGTTATAATTATAGCAGTGAACATAAACAGATGAGAGTCTATGCTGGTAGGTAGTGAGTGTAATTTTAAATGTAATGGAAAATAAGTGACCTGCTATAAAACTATGACACCTGTACATTTTGTGTTATATCATAAGGTAATGTCTTTGAAGGCTAATGTGATGTGGGGATAATAACTTTTATATGGAAAATATATGTGCATGTATTTTTTTGTATCTATTTCCCCCTTATTCTGGTGGAATTATTTTATACAGCAGCGAGATTTCAAAAATATGACCACTTAATAACAATCCTTTCACTTCCTGTAAAATTTGAAGTAAGGAAAAATTTTCGACTTTAAAAACTTAAAATAGTGAGAATACCGAAAATATTGAACTATCTGCACATGTTAGGCAAGTAATGCTATTTTTTCAGCACCTAACCTTACCGTGAAAAAATCGCACTTCGATTTTTGTTTTATTACGTCTTCGAGTTTAAACAAATCATTCCCGAAATGCTGGTTTTCTGTCTTTCTTTCGTTTCTTTTTTTGGAAATCTTGGGAAATTAAGAAGAAAAAACATTTTTATTTGAACAATTGATAAAACAGTAAGCTTGTATAATTGATAAGTATTAAATCCCTCATTTTATCTGTATATACGCCTCGTAGCTTTAGTGGCTTCAGTAGTTTCAACCAGCTTCTTGCCTGCTTGTGACGTCGCTTGCAGCGGGGACGGTGACTTATGGCGGCCAATGCTGCGTGGATAGGAGTGGTGTCTCCATCTAATATAAGCTCGATGGCCTAGCCACGTGTAAAACAATGCAATTTTATTTTTCTGAGGAGGTTGTTCCCATGGAAGTAGCTTCAAATGCAGCAAGCTCAAATTGCTGCATTAATTGGCCCAGTGTATTGATCTTGAAATTGTGACTACATGTGCTAACATAAGCAATGAGGATTAAAATTTCCGAATATGCGAGAAAAATTAAAAAGAAAAAAAAAAGAAGAACCTTTTATTCCCCTAAATAGATGAAGTAAACACAAACTTTTTGGAACTGTACACAGAAACCCTGTTTCCAAAATATTTTATCCATAAAGCAGTGATGTAAGAAGACTTCACTTAATTTTGATGATATGTTGCACCAATCAGTGGAACTACACCAGCTGCCCCACATTTCGGAAAAGTTACACCAGCAAGCGGTGCAACTTTGCAGCATATTATGGAATAAGGTTCCACTATAAAATGGTGCAACCTTACATTTGATGGTGTAAGATTGCACCATTTCATGGTGCAACCTTACCCATGGAGTGGTGAAACTTTACCCCATAAAGTGGTGTAAGGTTGCACCATATTGTTGGGTATTGTTTGCACCACCTAATGGTGCATCTTTTCTCAGAAAGTGTATGGTGCAACTGATGTAGCACCACTTTTTGGTGCAACCTATCTCCCAAATTTTTAACTGTGCAGCTGATTTGGTTTGGCGGACTTTTTTCGGAGGAGGCGAGCCTGTGTTTTTCCAGATATTCGTTGCGCGCTTCGTGAGGGGGTCGAAATAGTGGACCCATGTTTCATCGGCAGTTATTACTGTGTTTGGAAAGTTTGGATCCTTTGCAATCATTTGTTTACACTCATGGTACATCTGAACTCTAGCTAAAAATTGTTCTCTCGCCAGGTAATGAGGTACCTGTCTGGAACACACACGATGCAGCAGTGATTTGTAGCGTAGAATGCGGAATGCCGATGTTTTTGAACTATTAGTTGACGCTGTTATGTCTTCACGCGTCATTCTTCGATCTTCTTGCAAGATTGCCCAAACAGTGTTAACAATACGCTCCGTAACAACACTTTCAGGTCTACCAGGGCTAGGAGCGAGTTCTGCCGACAAATTCGCTTTTTTGAAATCATTGCGCCATCTAAAAATCGTTGAATCACCCAAACATTTATCTTTGTAAGCTTTTTTCATTAAATCAACTGTTCCTGGAGCCGTTTTACCCAAATGATAGCAAAATTTTATCGCACAACGCATTTTACTTCTTAACTCTGAATCACTCACCTCCATAGCTGTATAGTGAAATGTAGACGTACCTTAAAGAACTGGGCAATAGCAAAACTAGAATCATCTGCCACTGCTAATAACTGTTGCCATTGATACTTCCTTAATTCAGTTAGTCGTCTGCGGGGTTATTTTTCCCTTTCGCACTGTTTCATTTCATCATTTTAGTTGTTACAACAATTATACCCAATAGCATGATACATATAAGAAGTAATATTTTGTGGTAACAACAGGGAATGAGGAAGGAAAAGGCCCTATAGGCCTGACTTGGCCCTCTTCTCCCAAAGTAACAAGAGTAGCTTAACAAACAAGGTAACAAAGTAGCATGTTATTGAGGAGTGGATAAAAGTATAACAACAATTTTCAATAATATTATTGCACTATATAGCTTTAGTTAATAAATAACACTTTAGTTTTTTCTTAAATAACGTAATATTATTAAAGGATGTAAGATCACTGGGCAACAAATTCCACAATGCAGGACCTGCGTAATTGATAAGTGTTCTAAAACTCTGTTGTAGGGAACATTAGAAGTAAAGATTTTTTGTTTCTGGTATAATGAGAAATGACTATGTGTATTAAGTAGGATTAAATCCTGATATAAATTATTCTTAATTCTCTTGAACATTAATTTTCCTAATTTGTAGTCATGTAATTGCTGTATTGATAGAATATGAAAATAATTGGATTTAAGTCTGGAATGAAAACCGTACTAGGATAATTATTATTTGCTAATTTAAGTTTTAAGAGTCTAATAAATTTATTGTGAAGTATCTGTAATCTATTAATAATATATTTAGTAGTCTTACTCCAGACCTAGATGTAATAATTAAGAAGAGTGTGAATTAGTGTATTGCATGTATAAGAGAACCATCAGTTGAGGGGTAAGATTAGTCAATACACTGCTAGTGAGGCCAATGTTCCTGGAGATCTTATTGGAAAGGTAATTTATATGGCTATTCGATTTTAGGTCATGTTGAATTAAAATCCCCAGATAAGTATGACTCTGAAGAACTTCGATACGAGTCCCATTTCAGGGGGAAATGACACCTTTCATTGGTGTAATTTCCCCCTGAGTAGCGTATGATCCTCCTTATTTGATATCCGTCCATATGTCGAAAACGTACTACATTCTTTGAGCATCACTTTCTTCATCCGGATGTTCAGCATCACTTTCTTTCTCCGGTTGATAGCTGGTATCATCAGAACGATAACAATCCTTCCATTTTTGGTTCTTCTTGAAACGCAGTTTTCCCACCTTATGGTGTAAACACATTTTTGTATTTTGCACGATTTATGCGCGTCGAAAAGTCAAAATGATAAAAATCGTTTTGGTGTGGATTACCAAATTTTCCATGCGTATCACGTTACGCCCTTTTTGTAATAGGTTATGTGAATATGTAATTGTACTATTATAAGTACGATTTGGGAAATTTAATTTGCCTCATAGTTGTAACCAAAATTGTAACCTACACCAATTCTTATGTTTTTTTCTCGTTTTTTGATGCAAATTATCATTCTTCAAGGTGGTATAAACAGTTTCTTTTCTGCGATGTCAGATTCTACTGGTCGGACTGGATATTTTTCCAAGGGCTATCTGGAACCATAATTAAGATTATCCTCATATTTTCCGATTCTCTGTATGTACAGTTCTGCTGCTACGTAGCATTGCAGTGTATTTCAGTTTGCCAAGAATAATATTCAAACGCAAAACAACGAAATGGTTCCGGGGAATTTATTATAGGAAGAGCCTGCAGAAAGTAAAGAGAACACTTGTATTTTTAATAGTACGCAGTTAAAAAAATATACCTGACACACTTTTCTGACCGGAGAAGCGTACTTTGGTTATCCAGTTGCCTTCGAAAATGTTTCGTCAAAAATACTAATATTCAGCTAGCTCATACAATAAGGTTGCCGTCTTATGCACGATTGGAATAACTAAAAGTTAAAAGTACTGATGCTCCTGTACACACCAAATGTGGTGAAGGTGATATGGATGAACAGGTTAAAACAAACATGAGATCTTTCAATCCCTCTTGGGATCATCCTCAGATGTGCTCTCAAATTAGTGATTCCGACCCTTAAATAACAGAAGGGGTAAGTGTCATGAATCAAACTGTGCATTCACTGCGCATGTCTGGGATTGTTCACGGGAAATTCCGAATCGCTGAATGGGTGATTGTGTCATCTGGTGTTAAGGCATTCAAGGTGTTGTCACATTGGGCATTATTTGAGTCCCTTCGCAAGAAATTTTTCCAAGAATTGGGGATGTACATAGGTATATAGTCGTTACAGCATTGATTGTCCTTGATGAAAATTAACAAGCTCTCTGCAAAAAGTAACGAGGTTTTGTTCCGTGGTGTTGTAACGATGGAAGCCTCCTCCCAAGCTGGGAAATATGAACCCTTGTTGGTAAGGCGTGATAACGCAGTTTTTTGGTTTCGAGTCTTAATGTCATAAAGGCGTTCCTTCATTCTGATGTCCAACGTCCTCTGAGTAGATCCTATGTAAGTGAGAGGTGGGTCATCTGGCCCAGTACTGTAAAGAGGTATGTTATATACTCCATGACGGGATCCCTGTTTGATTTGATCGCGGTCGTTGCGAATGATGGAGTAAGTATTTGACGTTCTGAGGCCAAAATCGATTTTGTGACGATGACACATGTTTTTCATGATGCGAGTGACGTGTGGGTCATAGTACATAGACCCAACAAATTTCTTATCTCTTGTTTCCCTCACAAGTGTGGACCTGGTTGAGTTTCCGAGTCTCTTGTAAATCGAATCCACCAAATGATTTCCATAGCCATGGTTTCGGACGATTTCTTTAATTTTTGCAATTTCTTGTTTCTTCAACCGGTTGCTGGAGGAGTGTGTAATGGCTCGTTGTATCATAAAACGAATGGCTGCAAGTTTATGACATAGAGGGTGCATAGAGTTGTAAGGGATGCTACTAGGGGAAGACATAGGCTTCCTGAAAACTGAGGTTTGAATAGTGTGATTTGTAATATTTCTGGTTAGCAAGATATCCAAAAACGGTAAGATTCCATTAGTTTCCAGTTCCAACGTAAAATTCACTGACTGATGTAGTGAAGACATGAAATCCCTAAAATTCAATAATTTTTCTTCAGTGCCCAACCAGAAAACCAAAATATCATCCACATATCTCAAATATAAACCCAGTTCTTCAGGTAAAGGGTTCAACGCCAGGTGCTCTAGGTGTTGCATAAATATCTCGGCCAAAAGGGGTGATAGAGGGGAACCCATTGGGACACCATCTTTTTGCCTGTAAATGATGTTGTTGAAGCAAAAGAATGAACGATTTTGAATAAATCTCAGGGCACTAAGAGTTGCGGCGATCTCAGAGACAGGCATGTCTGATTCTTTCAGTTTTTCTGCAACTAAACAGTGAACCAGAGGCACAGACACATACACATTAGGGTATAAGGCCGTAACGTCCAGTGAGGCTATAATGAATGGAGATCCGTGACTACTAAAAGTTTGAATCCTCGACAAACCTTCCTTCGAACTGGAAACAGAGTAACCCTGAGTTAGGGTTATGGGTTTAAGGAATGAAGCCAAGGTTGCTTCAAGTTGGCGGGTTGGGTTGGAGTGTCCCGATACCAATGGTCGCATAGGTTGATGTTCTTTATGAGTCTTTAAGGTTCCAAATAACTCAGGAACTCTGTACCCATTTGGTGGGTGCATGTGAGAAGAGATGGTGGACGGGAGAGTTCCAGAATTTCTAAGTCTGCTGAGTGCTGATACCGTGGCATTTGTTGGGTCACGGGTGACAATCTCATGTGGGATCTCCTGAATAGCAGTCTCCATTTTTTGGGTGTATGTATCTCTGTCTAGAATGACAACCTGACCAGTTTTGTCGGTTGAAATTATGGCCAAGTTTGAATCCCTACGTAATTTCTTCAACTGAGCACGTTCGACTTTAAGCGATGGGTCGTCACGTTGTCTTCGTCTTCGCAATGCCTTGGTGATCTCACATCTAGCCAATTCTTGATCATTTGCAGGGAGGTGGCGAATTATATCCTCGGCCTGCGGGATAAAAGTCAGGGGGGGGGGGTTAGGCGGATATGAATACTTCAACCTCTGTTCAAAGCAGTTTGTTGAATTTGGCTAAGCTGAACGCTGCTCAGGTTGATGAAAGATGACTGGATAGTGACTGGATTTTGTTTTGGGCGGGTTTGGATATAGGCTTGATTTGTCTTGTCCGCCACCAAATTTCGAAGTTTGTGAATGTGAGTGCTCTGCAGTTTCGCGGCTTCCTTCAGAAGATTGGCATGAATCACAACAAGGTAATGATCACTTACCCCTTCTGTTATTTAAGGGTCGGAATCACTAATTTGAGAGCACATCTGAGGATGATCCCAAGAGGGATTGAAAGATCTCATGCTTGTTTTAACCTGTTCATTCATATCACCTTCACCACATTTGGTGTGTACAGGAGCATCAGTTCTTTTAACTTTTAGTTATTCCAATCGTGCATAAGACGGCAACCTTATTTTATGACTAACTGAGCACGAACTTTTCATCTATTTTAATCTTCAAGCCGCTGTTTGGTACTGTGAGTATTCTTGTTTTTTTTTCTCACACATTGTGTTCACTTTCGACCATATCAACATGGACAGAGTTTTCAAGATCTTTACGGGTTTTCGTCACAAACTGTGTACGCAAGAGACGCATCTTCAATTTTTGTTGAACTGTCGGTGTCTGGGAGTTGTTCCTAAATTTTTAACATTGCGGATCAACCCCCGCTCGAGATTTGATTATAATATTCTACAAACAGCCGAAAAAAAGCGTCTCTCTTCCAAGATCAGATTAAAGAGGGGCCACATCGGCTTCCTAAACAGACGCTCATACTTTGCTTTCCTTGCGTTGGCCAAGACTACATCCAGTTGTTTGCTTGATGCCAATCTTCTGAAGGAAGCCGCGAAACTGCAGAGCACTCACATTCACAAACTTCGGAATTTGGTGGCGGACAAGACAAATCAAGCCTATATCCAAACCCGCCCAAAACAAAATCCAGTCACTATCCAGTCATCTTTCATCAACCTGAGCAGCGTTCAGCTTAGCAAAATTCAACAAACTGCTTTGAACAGAGGGCTGAAGTATTCACATCCGCCTACCCCCCCCCCCACACACACACACCCCACTGACTTGTATCCCGCAGGCCAAGGATATAATTCGCCACCTCCCTGCAAATGATCAAGAATTGGCTAGATTTGAGATCACCAAGGCATTGCGAAGACGAAGACAACGTGGCGACCCATCGCTTAAAGTCAAACGTGCTCAGTTGAAGAAATTACGTAGGGATTCGAACCTGGCCACAATTTCAACCGACAAAACTGGTCAGGTAGTCATTCTAGACAGAGATACATACACCTAAAAAATGGAGACTGCTATTCAGGAGATCCCACATGAGATTGTCACCCGTGACCCAACAAATGCCACGGTATCAGCACTCAGCAGACTTAGAAATTCTGGAACTCTCCCGTCCACCATCTCTTCTCACATGCACCCACCAAATGGGTACAGAGTTCCTGAGTTATTTGGAACCTTAAAGACTCATAAAGAACATCAACCTATGCGACCATTGGTATCGGGACACTCCAACCCAACCCGCCAACTTGAAGCAACCTTGGCTTCATTCCTTAAACCCATAACCCTAACTCAGGGCTACTCTGTTTCCAGTTCGAAGGAAGGTTTGTCGAGGATTCAAACTTTTAGTAGTCACGGATCTCCATTCATTATAGCCTCACTGGACGTTACGGCCTTATACCCTAATGTATCTGTGCCTCTGGTTCACTGTTTAGTTGCAGAAAAACTGAAAGAATCAGACATGCCTGTCTCTGAGATCGCCGCAACTCTTAGTGCCCTGAGACTTATTCAAAATCGATCATTCTTTTGCTTCAACAACATCATTTACAGGCAAAAAGAGGGTGTCCCAATGGGTTCCCCTCTATCACCCCTTTTGGCCGAGATATTTATGCAACACCTAGAGCACCTGGCGTTGAACCCTTTACCTGAAGAACTGGGTTTATATTTGAGATATGTGGATGATATTTTGGTTTTCTGGTTGGGCACTGAAGAAAAATTATTGAATTTTAGGGATTTCATGTCTTCACTACATCAGTCAGTGAATTTTACGTTGGAACTGGAAACTAATGGAATCTTACCGTTTTTGGATATCTTGCTAACCAGAAATATTACAAATCACACTATTCAAACCTCAGTTTTCAGGAATCCTATGTCTGCCCCTAGTAGCATCCCTTACAACTCTATGCACCCTCTATGTCATAAACTTGCAGCCATTCGTTTTATGATACAACGAGCCATTTACTCCAGCAACCAGTTGAAGAAACAAGAAATTGCAAAAATTAAAGAAATCGTCTGAAACCATGGCTATGGAAATCATTTGGTGGATTCGATTTACAAGAGACTCGGAAACTCAACCAGGTCCACACTTGTGAGGGAAACAAGAGATAAGAAATTTGTTGGGTCTATGTGCTATGACCCACACGTCACTCGCATCATGAAAAACATGTGTCATCGTCACAAAATCGATTTTGGCCTCAGAACGTCAAATACTTACTCCATCATTCGCAACGACCGCGATCAAATCAAACAGGGATCCCGTCATGGGGTATATAACATACCTCTTTACAGTACTGAGCCAGATGACCCACCTCTCACTTACATAGGATCTACTCAGAGGACGTTGGACATCAGAATGAAGGAACACCTTTATGACATTAAGACTCGAAACCAAAAATCTGCGTTATCAAGCCTTACCAACAAGGGTTCATATTTCCCAGCTTGGCAGGAGGCTTCCATTGTTACAACACCACGGAACAAAACCTCGTTACTTTTTGCAGAGAGCTTGTTAATTTTCATCAAGGGCAATCAATGCTGTAACGACTATATACCTATGTACATCCCCAGTTCTTGGAACAATTTCTTGCGAAGGGACTCAAATAATGCCCAATGTGACAACACCTTGAATGCCTTAACACCAGATGACACAATCACCCATTCAGCGATTCGGAATTTCCCGTGAACAATCCCAGACATGCGCAGTGAATGCACAGTTTGATTCATGACACTTACCCCTTCTGTTATTTAGGGTCGGAATCACTAATTTGAGAGCACATCTGAGGATGATCCCAAGAGGGATTGAAAGATCTCATGTTTGTTTTAACCTGTTCATTCATATCACCTTCACCACATTTGGTGTGTACAGGAGCAACAGTTCTTTTAACTTTTAGTTACTCCAATCGTGCATAAGACGGCAACCTTATTTTATGACTAACTGAGGACGAACTTTTCATCTATTTTAATACTCAGCTAGCTGCCGCGGTTTTCGTGTGGTCTGCTGCGAAGATTTATAGTCATTGTCCAAGTTGGGCCCAGATTCTAGTCCTGGATGGTTCACTGGCGTTATGTTTGTTTCACGGCGACGGTTTTGTTGCTTTCGTGGAACAAGTGGCCGTAAATTAAGGATGGGTAGCTCCCTGTAGTCTTTTGCCTTTGTTGCTCATGGAGGCTGTTAAACCCTGAAACAAAGAAACAATACACACAAACACAAATACGTATATATACACTATATTATCAAACGTATTCGGACACCACAATGTTTTGCAACAAATGGCTTTATTCTCGCAATTAGTTGTTAGTCAATCCACCTTTTGCTTGTATGACAGCGGCAACACGTCGAGGCACACTATCAACCAATTTCCGGTAGGAGGTCTCGACAGGAATGGCTCGCCATTCGTCCTGGAAAGCTGCTATCGGAGTGGAGAGTGAGGACGGTCCTTCTGGTCGATTTCGTACCCGTCGCTCCAGTTCATCCCATAGGTGTTATATGGGATTGCGATCAGTTCTCTGAGCAGGCCAGTCTAGCAATTCCACCTCATTTTCAAGAAATCAGTCCTACACACGCCGTGCCGTGTTGCAGGGAGCTCGATCATGTTGGAAGAGACAACGGTCATTTTCATAATACTGCCCCATTGTTGGTAGGGCAGAATTATCCATAACGCACAGGTACACTTCAGAGTCCATGGTTTGTGGTATAATAACTAACGAGACGAGTCCCATTCATGAAAAACAGCTCCATACCATGATGGAGCCTCCGCCGAACTTAACAGTTGGAAGAACACAGTCCGACGAAAATCGTTAGTGGGACTGTCGCCAAATCCAAACACGCCCATCAGATTGGAAGAAGCGTGACTCATCACTCCAAAGAACAGCTTTCCAGTCGCTCATAGTCCAGGAACGACGGAAGACACACTGCTCCAAACGCCGCTTCTCATTCACAGTAGTGATATGTGGCTTGTGTGTTGCTGCTCTACCATAATAACCCACACTCGGCAACTCTCTGTGGATAGTTATGGTACATTACAAGCATTTCCTCCTTCAGCAGCAATGAAAACAGCAGAGAAAGAACCGGATTTCTTAACATTTCTTGCCATGGCTCTTCTGTCACGTTCCGTCAGTTTGTGCGGCTTTCCCGAACATTTTTTAGTTGTAGTTGCACTGTACTGATTCTATCTCTTCACGACACCACTTACAGTTGATTTTGGTGTGTTTAGTCAAGTCTGAACTAGATCACATACCAGGCTGTAACATTAAGCGAAAACAGTGAGGACAAAAGTTAGGAGTCGGAACGCACAGCCATATATTGACGTGTGACTCAGAAAGAAGCACGTTCTTTCTGTATCATTATTTACACCGTTCGAACAGATGGATTTTATTTACATTCTGAACTCGTATCATTTGAGCGAGAGAATTTTTCTACAGGAAATGATTTAATTTATATGCAAACCACAGTCCTCGTTTAATAGGTCATAAATCTATTACACAATTTGCAGACTAAAATACGCGAACTGGCTACTTTTTTTACAAAAGGCATTACCATAGCCTAACATAGCTACTGGGAAAATGATACCTGATAAAATCTATCATTAAAGTCTTTCCTGACAATATTTACAAAATAAACTAATAACATATTCTATCCAAGTATGTGGTAACTCGTTTTTCTTTTTGTGTTAGTACAGTTAGTCTGTAGCATCGTTCCTCCTCTTAAGAACACGGCTTATATTTTTTGCAGGAGGCACTTTCCATATAATGTGAATAACCTGGAAATATACGTATAGATGCTACAGCACCTTCCTTCAGTAGCTTGTACCTCAAGTTAGGTACATAATTATTAGACTGAAAATGTTTACCACAAAGAGGGCCGGCCCTAGGCGTGGGCGACGTGGGCGCAAGCCCACGTCGGCGGTCATATGGAAGGCGGCTGGCCGGTAGACTGCCCTTATTTTGCTTTAGCTTTTTCACACACATATATATATATATATATATATATATATATATATATATTATGTTCATATGATAATGATCTGAAATATACTGTTTCAAAAATACATATTATTTGCCCTTTTTTCTTTGTGAATTAATCGCGTTTGTTTCATCCGTATTATTACATAAAAGCGAATTCCTAATTGCAATATTTTATAGCAGTTTTCATTCTCTGCCGTTCTTCTAAGCCAGTATATTTAGCTTTTCTATTTTTGAAGTCTGTATCTTTGTATCTCTTCCTGGACCTGAGACATTACTCGCCTTGAGGCTACAGTCATGAAAATGTCTCCAAAGTATATAGATTGTCACTCGCTTCTTGGCCAATCCCTTGTTTTGGCCAGGAGCAGGAGGGAAACAACGCTAGGCGCTCTCCCCGTTACCCTACCACTATAGCACGGTATCATTTTCAAAGTGACCGCATCCGCAACTTAAACTAATTACACCATAAAAGGGAGGACGGTATGACCGCTCCGATGGGAATATTTGTTTTCAGAGTGAATATTTTTCTTCCTAGGACCGAGTAGGAAATTGGCATGTTTGGTTGGTACAACATGTGATTTAGCAATTCTCATTTTACCCGTATGAGGTGAAGAGACTGAATACAGGAAAAATACTCTAATCATTTAGAGGAAAAAAGAAAACTGGGATTTGAGTGGGGAAGAAAATAAGGAAATACGTTTTTTTTTTTTCATTTTCGAAGTATTTTGAATTATTTGTTTTAACTTAACTAGACGAAATCCGTTGGAACCGACGGTTAGTTTCTTTTTTTTTTTTTCGAAAAGAATAAACTCATATCAAACAACAAATGTAAACTTTATTTGATTGACAAATTCGTTCAACCACTTCAGTAAAAACAACTGCCCAGGTTCGTGATTTTTTTTTCGACTGAAGGTTGAACGACTACCGTGAGCAACTCAATGGGCTATAAGCAGTCGCCCGTCCCTAATTTAGGGTCACTGGTTGCAGGGAAGGGAGAGAGCCAGTGCCGTAAAACAAACACAACATCCATGCCTCACCGGGATTCGAACCCGGACCCTTCACGAACGAATCATCATAAGCCAGTGCTTAGACCACTGCGCCACCGGGGCGGCCAGGTTTGTGATGAGCATCACGAATGCACCCTTTTTCAGTCGTAAAATGTGAGGTGGAATTCCACTCATCTCAATCGTGTGCGAAAATTCAACTGGATAGCGCACTCTTTCACTCTCATCTTCAGTTACAACTGTGTTTGTAAATTATGTTGGAATGAGATTCGTGTTGCTAATACTCTTCATTCTCTCTTGTCTGAGACATGTAGTTGCGACCCATTGATCGCTCACTCCTTCTAGTAAAGCTCTTACGTTTTCTTTCTTTATTTATTTCTGCGGGAGAGACATTCTGTTAAGAGTAAGTACGCAATAAAGTATTTACTTACTTTAGGACTGATCATAGAACACCATGCACACAACAAGTCTGACACTGAACTGAGCGCCTGATTGTAGATAAGGGCCGCACGCTTCTCCCATAGACTTTATATGGGAACTTTGCAGATCCACCACGCCCGAAGCATTGACCCAATCTCAGTTTTCTCTTCGACTGGCACATCTACATGGTAAGACCTTTATTTTGGTACCTGAACCATATTTTTATGTTCGGACGTTCTCTCAAAATAGGTCTCACAGTAAAAAAACTTATAGAATGAAGATGTTGATGGAGCAATTCAATATGTACATTCTAAATATTTTCACTAACAATGGTCAAGGGAATGTTTATTTACATCTTTACAGAATGGGAAACGTCTTACCTACGACCTACGTGAATAAACTGGACCGAATGAATATTAAATTGCGTATATACATCACACTGTCCTACGGCATAACGCAATCAGGTCTTCGAGAGTGTTCGTTTTTCCGATGAGAACTTTGACAGGAATCCTGCTAGCGTTGCTCTGCGCAACGGTTCGATCAGAAAAGAGACTTCGGATTTTGGAATATCTCAGTCCCTCCATGCTTCCGCCTTCAACAGCGCGTGAGCCAACCGCAGGTGATCGTATGTCAACTGCAGGCTTCTCCCATAGACTTTACATGGGAACTTTGCCGCCTCACAACGACCGAACCGTTGCCCCAATCTCCTTTTTCTCTTCGACTGTCACATCTAAATGTTAAGACTTTTATTTTGATACCTCAACCATATCTTTACGTTCAGCCGTTCTCCCAAAAATAGGACTCACAGTAAAAAACCTTATAGAATTAATACGTAGATTGCTAATGAAATCCAGATTGTTAATATAATAAAAAGAGAAACTGAATAAAAATGCATACACTACAAAATTCAGGTAACTCCTCAATCCCTGGTTTTCTTTAGATACCTTAGTACATACAGTGCTATCCTAATGGGTTGGTCTCGAGCCTCGCATTAATCAAGGGACTCCAACTTAATGTTTTAATCGAAAGGGAAAAAAGAAATTTCCTGACAACTATAAAGTGTATAATCAGTATTTGGGAATTTTCCATGTAAGTCAGTATGTATATCCCGTCGTCATTTCTGATATGCATTCCACAGTCGGTTTCAATATTTAATTTTTCTGTTGCCTGTTCTGAAAGTTTTTCGAAGTATTTTTTCCTGATGTGTATTCTTACAGGATTCTCCCTCGAAATACAAAAGGGCAATTTGTGCAGGTTTTCATTGAATTTTTGGAAGATAAATAATGATATTACTATGTGGAATGCGTGGCTCAAGAAAAGTGCATGGGGTGGAAGGGGGGATAACAAAATATCTTAATTTCATCTAAAGGCGGCCTGACCTTCACCTTGCCCACGCATGAAAAATAACACGGGCCGGCCCTGACCACAAACAACACTTCATGGTGACTTGTCATTTGGTTGAAAATCCTGCCGAGATATTGTCTTCAAAAGCAGTTGCTTCAGGTTTTGATCTGATGGTAATTCATGGTAAGACATTTCCACAGTTTTCTCTTTAGAAAACGTGCAAATCGGCAAACAACAGTAAACTGCAATGAACATGGATTATATTTTGCTGTAAAAACAACGGATAGTTTCTAAAATTGTAGTGGAATTTTTTTAACAAACGCAATCCAGCCATGCAAACAACGCGGAAACTGTACTGTTTATACCTTGGGACGCAGTGCCATCCAACAGCAGAAATCGTTTTTCACGTCCACCGGCAAATCACCAGAAGTGTGTGGTCTCCAAGGTTAATGTTATAGCATGTTCTTCATCCAGTTCAGCCTTGGTTTAGTTTGGCTGCAATGCTCCGTATGAAAACGCCACTCAAATGACATCCTGTGACTAGCACACATTGGAACTCGGAAAATTCACGCCCATGCGGCATATCTGCTTCAAAATTATTGATAACACGACAGAACATTTCAGCTTTATATACGTACCTTCTCACTCACAACGCACCTTCCTGCGCAACCCTTCTTTGCACTTATGCAAATATTTGGTAGTGTCGAATACTTTTGATAATATAGTGTATATATGAAGATTTCCGGTAGACATTCTGGAGATTCGACAAAAAAGGCGCGCGATAGCTTAAACTTGTTGCTGATACGTTTGCAGCTGTGTCCGGATATCTGCTTTCGGTGTGTAGTCACTAGGCTAAGGAAAGACCCAGTCACTAATAAAGGAAAAATAAACGAAATTTGTTTTATAGTACATGTATATTCTTAATATTTTGGGAGAACTCCATACATCTCGGAATGTTCTGAAGTGCGAATAAGTTGTTAACTTTCACACTTTTGGCATAGGATGTGCTCATTACACTCAAGAATTCGGCAGCTCCTTGTGTTTTAATAAGTCATGCCATACTTCGTCTAAATGTTAACTTAACATGTACACAATACTTACTTGGCATAATTTCCCTCATAACAAAGTCCTCATCTGCACTGTGACAAGAAACTAAAGCATCAAAAAGTCTGTCTGTGTCCATGTCGTCTTCTTTTACCCATGTGTAACCATGAGCATACAGCCATACCTTGATGTGCAAGTGGTATCGGGAGTATGCTAGTACCATTGTGGTAGCCACCAAAAGCAGACCTGTAAGGAAGTATTGTATTTACTGTGTAAAATGAAAAACAATATAAAATTTCATTATCAGAAATAAGTGGTAAGTAAATTCTCCTATTACCGTAAAATAATTGACAACAATTACTCAAAGTACAATAAAATCTCATTTATCCAGACAAATAGGAAGAATACCTGATTTGAATTATACAAGGAATTTCAAAAATTACGGGACAAGTGTCATTTTTTGAATCCAGATGCAGAGGAGTATTTAGATCACATTTGTCCTCAAAATGCTGTCTTAGACACAGATGTTTCCCAGCGTGTGAATATTTCCCGAAACATATTAATCTCTACATTCATGAAGCGACGGCCCTTCAGTCGAAGTTTCAGACTGGGGTGACATAGAATCACAGAACAGAGTCCCCCTGTGTGTAGGGAAACAGTACAGTAACGTGTTTAGAGCAGTTGTTCCTGCAGAAGAAATAAACCTTGCTACGAAGAGTCATCCCCTGGCACTATCCAGGCTTCAGCCGAAGGTGGCTTCGACTCAGTGTTCAAAGTGGGGTGGGATGCCACCCCGGTTTTAAAAAAAAAAAAACACGGACAAGATCTTCCCGGCAGCTCAGAAAATAGAAACAAGCATCCCGGTAGTCCAGTCTTCTTGTCCAGGAAATAAATAAAGATAGTTTTAAATGGAAAGTTATGAAGTGGGTTTATGTAACTTATTCTGTTACTTCTGAAAAGGGCTATCAAAAGAAATATTTGAACAAGATTTAAAGAAAAAAGGAGAAAAGAAATTTGTATTATTCCTTAAGTAAAAGGGAAATAAAAAAAAGGAAATTTCAAATTTCTGAAATTAGAAATTTAGCCTTACATATATTTTACGTCATATCGCGAAAAAGTGACGACTGAAACATTATTGTTCATCTCTGCACTCTCATAAGCATTGGGGTAGTGCTCCGCACCGCATCGCAGAGAAACGTCACTCCTCGCTCTTAAAAGTTTGCTCCACACAAAATCTGTTCCATTAATTTTTAAAGAAAACGAAACTAGAACTGCAGAAAATAGCAGGGATAAGGGCAGGGGCTGGATGGAACTTTTTCGGGGCCTGGAGCAAAATTTCACTGCGGGTCCTAGAAAAGAAATCTCATATTTTAATAAAGTTGTTAAGCGAAAAATGTAGTCAGTAAAGCACACGCACGTACAATATATATATAAAAAATGATTATGTCAAATTACTGTTAGCTTAAGAAAAAGATCATAATATAGATTGAAAGTTCAGAGAGAGAGGGAGAGAGAGAGGGAGAGAGAGGAGAGAGGGGGCAAGCGAGGGGGAGGGAGAGGGAATAAAAAGTGCTGAAATTTACAATTCTTTTTTTCGGGGAGAAGGGGATTTAGGTGTTGTAGTTCTTATAGAAACTTTCTCACAAAATGGTAAAAGTATAACTTCAACTAATTTGCGTAGCGAAGACCCCATTAAAATAAATTCGTTTAAAGAGTTTTTTCCCCCTGATACATGATTTAGTGATTTATTTTTGATGCAAGGTGGAGTGACTGACGAATTAAAGACTTTTTTAAATTTTTATATGCGCTCATGTATGAGAATTGTTTTTTTTTTTATTTCCACTATTGTTTTTAAAGTCATTTAACAATTGGCTTCCATATATAGTCCCAATACCACTTTGATATGGTTTTTTTTTATAATTTCAAATTTAAGAACTTGATTTATACACAAATTATTGAGTATATAACAGCAGAGAGCCAAAAAAGAGTGAAATTTAATTTGCTATTTCATGAATGTGGAAAAGTTTAAGGTGGTTCTAATAATCATTTGAAATCTGAAAATTTCGATGTCTGTACGACGAAGGGCGGTACCCTATTTGAAAGTGGTGAAGGAATTCAAAACTACATAAAAGAAAATTATAAAAAAATGTCTTTTGAAGGGCCTCGCGATCCAAAACTATAAAAAATATATCAATAATAATAAATATAAATAATTCTACTGAAAAGGAATTTGTTTTTACTTTCTAAACTACGGAGCTCCGTGAAAGCGCAGGTCCCGGGCCGAACGCCCCGGTTGTCTCTATGGCCCAACCGTCATAGATAAAGATGAAAATAAATGTAATTCCATTCATTAATTGATCAATACTTTGTTTTTGTTAGTATAAAAATAAAACGAAAAGACATGCATATAGTTTTGTACTGAAATTTTTATCTTGTTAAAAATTCCATGTATGTTATAAGCATTCATCAGGGACTTTCAGGGCACAGGTTATACGAGTAAATATGGTATGCGTTATTGGGGAAAACGATGGTTAGCAAGAATGCTGGAGGGCGGGGTTGGGGGGGGGGTCCTTACTCTGAGTGCTTCGTTTTTATGTGACACATAATCAAAATTATCTACCTTGGCTACTTCAAACAAAGTGACCAAGGTCGACATCTGTGGAAAATTCCATTGAGCTCGTCAGTCGACCCAAACTACGTATATGGTCCTGCGTAGATCAGTTTATGCTGTCTTTTGACGTCGTATCTGTGTTCACTAATGTTCCACTAAAAGGAGCTCTGGAATACATACCTCAAATCAAGTCTTATAGATTATCATTACAGCCAATCTGAAGTTGAAGAAATAATGAGATTAGTGGAAATTTGCACCAAACAAAACAGTTTTACTTTACGTGAAAAGTTCAATGAACAGACGGAAGGTCTAGCCATGGGTAGCCCACTGTCACCTATGTTATACGAAATTTACAAGCGTCAGTTTGAAGAAAAACTTTTCCAGCTCGTGAAATTTAATCTGCGGATATGATATGTAGACGATACTTTCATTCTATGGAAAGGAAAAAAAGATATGAAATTCTATTGATCCTCACATTCAGTTTAGCTACGAGACTGAAAACAACGGTTGCTTACCATTTCTTGAGTCCTGGTTTCACACTCAAATGGATCTATCGCAACTACAATTTATCGTAAGCCTTTCATTGTTTCCTTACCTTCACATACCAAGTCCAATCACCCCTAGCAACAAAAACTCAGAGCGTTTTGCAGTTACGTATAGCGTGCGATACATATGCGGTTGTATCAGAATAGCATGACCACCCCCGGAATCACAGTGCACCCGCCCAGGCACGTCACAGAGAGCAAGTGACAAGGTCGACCACACGGAGATATAAGCGGCCGGCCAGGACAGATGAACCATAGTGCTTAACGTGAGCCCAATGGGCAGATGTAGTGATTTGACGGACGTTCAAAAAGGAATGATCATCGGCCACCACGCCAAGAATGGAAGCATCTCAGAAACAGCAAACTTCGTGGGCTATTCGCGAACTGCTGTAGTAAGGGTGTACCAAGAATGGACCTCTGGCACACCGAGTACCTCCCATAAACTGCCATAACTGTGGAGCCCCAAAGGCTATCGACCCCAGAGGAGAACGTCGACTGGTAAAGGGCAATCGACGCGCAACAGTGCAGCAATTAACAACGCAAATGAACGCTGGGGCAGCCAGGTACGTGTCCCCATAACAGTAGAGCAAACCCTGTTACGCATGGGTTTTCGTCCATCGGCAGCGATGACTGCAGTTCGCATGGGACTACCGTCATTGGACAGTGGAAGAATGGGAAAAGGTTGCCTTCTCCGACGAATCGAGGTTTCTGCTCCACAGAAGTGATGGGCGGTGGCGTATAGGCGTCAGACACATGATAACCAACACCCGGACACGCTTATCGGTCAAGTACAGGCCGGCGGTGGCAGTGGGTATGTCTGGGGGATGTTTTCCTGGTATGACCTGGGACCACTGGTACCACTGGATGGATCCTTGAACGATAATGGCTACCTGTCCATCCTCGCTAACCACATGCGTCCCTTCATGTTGGACGTTTACCCTGGTGATGATGGAGTCTACCAACAGGACAATGCTCCCTGACATGTCGCTAAGGGGGGCGTAACTAGTTCCAAGAACACGACAGAGATGTCTCCGTTCTCCCTTGGGAGGCGAAATCGCCCGACTTCAATCCTATAGAGCACTTGTGGGACTATTTGGATCGACAGGTTCGACGTGCCAACCCACAACCACGTCATCTCCGGGACATCCGTGCGAATGGGCACGTCTCCCTCGGGAAACTTTCCAGAGCCTCACTGCGTCCATGCCACGCCGTCTTTGCCGCTGTCATCCGGGCCAAGGGTGGTTGTTCCCATTATTAATTAGGTGGTCATTTTATTCTGAAACGACTGTGTATGTTCACGAAGTTCATTACGAACAACTGGAGAGACATAAGTTAAGCACTTAAACACGTAAACATTTAAACCGACAGCTAAACTAAGCAATTTATCCTTAATCTCTACAACTTCCAAGATGGTGTTGAGTATAGATGTACAGTATACGATAAGATCAGCGATATTTGAAAAAATTATGAGGACAAAAGCAGCTTTACAAACACATGACATGCTTGTGCTTCAAATATCTTTTAAGTGAAGGTACTTCACAAACACACACACATAGCACGAAAGTGTAGGTTGCTTTCAGGTATTAAAGTGATCAAAACTCTGCACCCTTTTTTAACGACGAAGAACGCTTTAAAGATTATCAAAGTTCCGAAGTGGCAATTTAATTTCACTGCAGTATTAAAAATACTTCACGGAAGAAATGCAAAAGTAGAGAAACAGAATTCTTACTTGGTTATCTATTTCCTGTTAAAGGTTGAGACCAACGAAATAGAAAGAAATAGAGTGCTCACCCTATTGGCTGAGGTCCATTTAACGTGAGGTTTTTAAACGTCCTGGCGCCATCGCTATGACGGGCATCCTTGTGAATTTTTACCATTGATTTCAATGGGAGTGCCGTAGTCTTTCCAGAAAAAAAATATCTCATGTCAGCTTCTTACACAGCATACAACTGTGTCAATCGATTAGAAAGAGCTCTGGAATAAACTTATTGAAATAAAATTACTGTCAATATTTCTTTGCTTAACCTTCTGCTTGTAATAAGCAGCATTAAGCTAGGGTTCAACATGTCTGTTTGTAATTATCATGCATGTGGTATTAGTACGGAAAAAGCGAAGAAACATAATGCAACTGAGAGGAAATATTTAGAAATATTGCACTGAAATATTTTTAAAATGTCTTTTGAAAAACAGGACATGCTTATGTTATCAATATGTCGGTCCATCAGTCCGTCCGACCCTTTGGCAGTCAAATTGTTGCACCTGCCTGTCACCCCGATTTAAAAACGTCTTTTAGCAGTGAGAAGCATGAAATGAAATGTGATAACGACGATCCTTGCTTTCTTTTTCTTTTCTTTTTTTTTTTTTTCGATGCATAATGTTGCTTCTACAGAGCGTAAATACAGATGTTTTACAACCATATCATTAATTCTAACTATTCGATTGAAAAAAAAATATCTTTCATTCAATATCATTTACAAAAAAAAAATCCATCTAGATGGCATACAAGTAAATTGCGTTTTCTCCGATATCTCTGCTCCTGAAAGTCCGATTCGAAAAGTCTTGTTTACGTCGGATAATATTCGTGATGAGGAATGGTTCGCATATAACTCCTAACTTTTTGTAACGAGCAATTTTTCGCTGGCATGGGGTAGGGAACGTAAGGATATATTTATCTTTCCAATGTATTTGCAGCAATACCTGCGTTTATGAAAACTTCACTGGAAAAAAATTATTTTTCTGTCAGATACCACTCACTAGGAAAACAATTCCGCATATTATATGCTCATAACAACGCTGAGTTTTTCAGCCAGGAGGCGTACGTGTAAGTCATATTTTTCTTCGATATCGATTTGAAAAAATTTTGCTTTGTCGGACAGCGCTTCAGGTGAAGAATGTTTTAATTATAATTTTTAAGTTTTCGTAATATACAATTTGCAAATAAGTTCATATATCTATTTAAATCATATTTATAGTAATACCTGCGCATCTAGAAATTGGATGGAAAGTATTCTTTTTCAGTGAAATATCTCTACTCCGGGTTTCGAACCCGCTCCCAACTCGTAAGAACAATCCGAAGCTAACGCATCAGACCACTCTGCAGCGGGGTGACAATATACTTGTTAGAAGCAATGATGCGGAATAAAATATATTTCGAATGCGATTAAATCTGCATTTACTCCCATAAAACAAAATTATGCATCGGAAAAAGATCAAAAGACATGGATCGCCATCCTCCCAACATTTCAAGCTTCCCAATGTACGTATGTAAATATAATTTTTCAAATAGGACTGATTGGTGTAGAAATATGATGTTCACAGACGGACGGACATGTCATAACATAGGCAACATAGGCTGTTTTTGTTTCTTTTTTAAAAACGTCCTGTCACCATATTGCAACGCGAAACACTGATTGTAAGGTGATGGCGTCAAGCTCCCAATAATTATTTTCATGTAGCAGCCTTTTCTGTATCAATTTATTATTTCAAGTGTAAATTCCAACGCACGTGAAGGACACGCGGAGGGTCTCTTTTGTATACCGTATTACGGAATGCCGGGCCAGGCATGTGCCTAGCTGCATCCGTTGACCTTGACCTGGACGACTGGGTCTCATGGATCAGTGCAAGGTCACCGCTCCCAGAGAGAGGCGAACTCCACGGAAACAGGACTCCAGAAGCGCGGAGAGAGGGGGGAGGATAAGGCTATAAAAGGTAGCGACACGTTCGCTCAGGATGGAGGGCCTAGTGGTCAACGTTCGCTCGAACCACTAAATATCCGCCGTGCGTCGGATGGGCACGTTAAGCCGTCGGACCCCGGGTACTGTCCCCCCGGTAATAACACCTTTCCACCTTGCTTCCGTGTCACTTTCCTATCGGGCACTCTAGTCCAATTCTCCTAGCTTCCTATTTCTAATGGTTGTTTAAGACCTGGGTTCAGACACTCCCTTCCTAAAATCCTCTACATATGATCTGCTCAGGATGCTTCTGGTGTTTCGCCTTCGACTTGGTAGGACTGTGAGTGGTCAGATATAGACGAGGACCGGGATTTTCCTTGACGAACGGCATGTTCGAGCCGGGAGCGTCGGTTAGGCCTCTCCGGGATTTACGTTTTGGTTGACGGAATAGTCAGGGTATTTTCTGCGATCAGAGATCGACCGGTATTGGACGGAAAAACTCAAATTAAACGTGGCGGAGGATCTTCCGGGATATTTCCGAGATAGTAAAGTGTTCGCCATCTGGAAACCTGTTGGCGCACGGAAATTTAATAGATGAGAAACAAACTCGAACGGAGTTTGTTTCTCATCTATTAAATTTTGTTACGTTTAACAAAGTACTGATTATTGGAGTCACTCGTTGTCTTAGATATTAAGTAATTACCGACTACACGTTCCAATATTTCAGCGATCGAGTTCAGCTGGACTTAATTCAAAAGAACCTACGTCGGGCCCGTTGGGAGATTCGGAATCAGTAAGGCCTAGTGGCGTATTGAACTCAGCGGTGCCCGACACTGATGATTATCGCTGTTTTGCGTTTTTCTCTTATGGGGGTTTAACGACTACGTGATCAACTCAGTGAACCATAAGCACTCGCCCGTCCCTAATTTAGGGCCACTGGTCCCAGGAAAGGGAGAGAGCCAGTGTTGTAAGAGAGACAAACTCAACACCCATGCCTCACCGGGATTCGAACCCGGACGAATGATGAGAAGCCATCGCTTAGACCACTGCGCCACCGGGCCGGCCTGTTTTGCGTTGCATACGAGCACAACTAATTCTCAGAAATACTTATTATATTCAATTTTAAGCGCATTCACTACCATACTTATACACTATCTACCAACAAGTAATTGAACACCCCTGCAATCGACGATATCTGCGGTCCTGATACACGTCACGGCCGCCGCCGTTAAATATCGTGTGGGAAACAACAACGCAACCAGTCGCATGCAAGATGCCACGCAGTTCGGAGCTCTCTGATTTCGAGAGAGGTGTAATCGTCGGGTATCACAGAAATGGCTAATCCATACGTGACATGTCCAGCAAGTTGAAGTACCCAAAATCGACAGTGGCCTACGTGATTGGCAGGTGGAAGATGAGAGGTGACTGTGGGAATGTGCCCCGACCCGCAGACCCACAAAACTGGGAGTTAGAGACCGACGGGTGCTGGCCAGAGAAAGTCGGAAGAATCGCACTAAATCGATGGGCCACATCCGCGAGTATTTTTAACGGGTATCCGGGAGTGTTCTTTCGATGAATACCATCCGTAAGGAAGCCCATCTGCTCAGTTATCATGGACGTGCTGCCGCCCACAAGCCTTTGATCACCAAGTCCAATAGGGCTGCTCGGCTAATGTGGTGCAAAGAACATCGACAGTGGACCGTTGAACAGTGGAAACAGGTTCTCTGGAGCGACGAATTAAGGTTCACCCTTCACCGTTCGGATGGCAGGATCTGGGTTTGGCGTCTGCCTGGAGAACGCCTCTTGCCGGAATGTATTGTGCCAACTGTGAAGTTCGGCGGCGGTGGAATTATGCTATGGGGGTGTTTCTCCTAGTATGGCACGGGACATTTGGTCGCAACTCCTGGTTGACTCAACGCTGAGACCTACTGCACCATTTTGGATGACCATGCGCTTCCTACATTGTGGCAGTTTTACGGGGTGGACCCATGTTACTTTCAGGATGACAATGCCACCTGTCATGGTGCGAGGTCCACCATGGCTTGGTATGGTGACAATGGGGTTAATCGAATGGACTGCAGAGCCCGGACCTTAACCCTATCGAGCACCTCTGGGACCAGTTGGAGCGTTGACTTAAAGGGTGCCCCCACCGTCCAAGATCGGTGAAGGAACGGACCTGTCTTCTCCAAGCCGAGTGGAAGAAAATACCGCTAGCCGTCGTACAACGCCTGGTCGAGAGTATGCCTCGGAGGATCGCAGCTGTAATCGCCGCTCGTGGAGGCTCCACCTACTATTGAAGGTGAATAAACTTCGTTTTTTTTTTTTTGCTATCACAGGTGCCCAGTTACTTGTTGGTAGATAGTGTACATGTTTTTGGGCATTTATTTTTAGATTAAACTGATGCAAATGTTTAATGTTTGCATTAGTTTTCTCACTGGCCAGATCTTACTCCGACTTCCGGTTCTCTATTCCCGCCCGTCATTGCGATGGCCGCTGCTCTTTCAATTTCTTTCAAAAATAGCGTCTTCTCTTTCTTTTTCATTATTGAAGTTTTAACGACCACCGTGAGCAATTCAATGGGCTATAAGCAGTCGCCCGTCCCTAATTTAGGGTCACTGTCTCCAGGGAAGGGAGAGAGCTAGTGCCGTAAAACAAACACAACATCTATGCCTCACCGGGATTCGAACCCGTACCCTACTCGGACAAATGGTCATAAGCCAGCGCTTAGTTTCAATATTCGCTTTTATTCACTTAAAAGAATTACAACAGAACATCCCCAACCTCACACGCAGTGTGAGAGAAGGGGAGTAATAAGACAAAATGTAGATATTTACAATGAAATGATAATTGTACAAATGAGCAATGGCAAGCATTGCATTATTTGCTGTAAACAGCAGTAGCTCTGGGATAATTGTTCATTGAAGTCTTGGAACATCACTGAAGCGAAACAATTTACAGAAAAAATTCCGTGCAGTTCTAGTGACATGGGAATCACTGGTGGCAGAGAGTCACTGTGAGGATGAAGAGAACTTTGTACAAAAGGTCACATCAGCAGGAAGCAAACACAATCCAGTTCCAGGAGGAAACATGGTGAGGGAACAGTAAAAATTGAAAGTTCCGACGTAGGTTTATTAAAACAGCAGATGAACAGTCTGGGCACTAGAAAACCGAAACCAGAGACGACACGGCGACCATGTTTTGAAGAAAGCAGGTAACTGTGCCGTGTCATTCGCCAAGGAGTATTCCAGGGTGAGTCTGGCTTTAACCTTGTTGCGATAGTGTGCAAATAAAGAGGTAGAGAATGTGATAGGATCTGGATCTTGTAACTGTAGCAGGTGAGAGAAAATAATATATTTAGCTAGGATAAATAAATATGAACAAACTGGTAAAATAGAGGTGAAACTTGTAGAACTGTGGCCGAGGAAACGATAATCTTCTAGGGTGAGATCACTGGTACAAGAAGGATGTGCAAGTTGAAACATACTGTGAAATAGTGGGTGCAGCGTCGGACAGTAAACAAACATGTGTAAGAAGTCTCCAACGACGTTACAAAAAGGACAGAGATCTGATGATACTATATTTCTCCGGAACAAAGTCGAAGGGACAGGCAGTTGATTGTGCAAAAACCTCCAGTGCACATTAAGTTCTGAGTAGAGGGCTGGTGAATATTGGGCAGTGTACCAGACCGAGGTTAGTGCAAAATAAGGAACAGAGGGAATAGGACAAGGTACCGCAGAAGAAGAACGGAGGAAACGGTACAGGGTGCGGGTGGAAAGACAGAGTGCGGGTGGAAGACCGGAAAGGGGAAGGAAGAACGGAAAAGGGAGAGAGGCAGAGGAAACGGAAAGGATGCCAGAAGAATCGACTAGGGAAGGAAAAAGTGATTGAAGAGCATGTTTAAGGTGGAGGAAGTTATCAGAGAGTTCGGGCGAGGGTGGGAGGGTGGGAAAAAGGTAGGAAACAAGTTTCCATGAAAAATCGGGGAGGACTGGTTGCGAAACGGAGACTACACCAGCGTGTAGCCATGCGGGGAAAAAGAAAAAGTTGGCAGTAGGGGGATGGAGGACGGAGGAGAAAGAAAGAGGCTCGGAAAGAAGATCAAAAGTGGAAGAGGGGGTTGACGAACGAAGGAACTGAACAGCTTCATGGTAGATTAGAGGAAAACGGGGGGATGACAGTGTGAATATCCATCTTGAGAAGAAGATGGACGGTGAGGCAAGGATTAAGGGGGAAGTCAGAACATTAAGCAGAAGAATGGAAGCGGAAGAGTCTGGTTGAACTGTCAAACGGAGGAAATTGAAAATTCTTACAACTTTATAACGTATGGTAATCTCTGGCATATTGAGGCCACCACAAGTCGAAGGTAGAGATAATACTGAGGAAGATAACCAATGAGTGGATGACCAAACAATGCTGAGCATTGCTCATGTTGTTGCAGTTTGAACGTAGGCTGGTGGCGGTTGTGCAATCCAGGAATGATAAACTAACGAGAGAATGTGGGTGCCAGCAAGCCGTGCACGACTGTGGTAGGTCAAACAGCACTTCAGCTTGGACCAGTAAGAAGCGGTGTGACGTAGTTTCCTGACGAAGGGTCTCCAGGTGGCAGCCGCTGCTGAGACCCGGCTGCCAATGTGCACCCCAAGTATCTTTTGACTGGTGGAAGTCCAATGAGCGCCCCACGGTGCATCGGGGCGATGTCTCCAGGAGCCACACTACAAGCCTGTACACTTTGAAAGGTTTAACGAAGCGCCGGAAGCCGCAGCATACACTTGGTACCATACAAGAACAATTGTGAATTGCCATTCTTCTCGGATGAGAACTGTGAGGTCATCGGCGTAGGCAGTAAGAACGATAGAATGGTGCCTGGTGCTATGCTGAATGGTGGAGGGGGGAGGTTGTAGAAGAGAACGGATAGAGCAAGGAAAAGGCTCAAAGACTAGAGGGAAAAGTTGTCCGGAAAGAGGACATCCTTGGCGGATACCCTTACGAAACGGAATGGGGGCTGTAAGGAAGGAGGCCGTCCGGATATGGACAACTGAGTCTTGGTACAGGGCAAGGAGGGCTGTGATGAAGACAGATGGGAAAGCTAAGTCAGAGAGCACGGAGGCAAGCCACTGATGACTCACGTTATCAAAGGCCTGCCTCTGATCAAGATTGAGGAAGGCTGAAGGTTCGGAGGAAAGGTGGGCAAGGCAATATGAGGCACGAAGGAGATTAATATTAGTATGAATGCTTCGACCAGGGATGGTGTACGTTTGGTCGGGATGTATGACGGTGGGAAGGACAGGGTTCAATCGAAGAGACAGTATTTTAGCATAAATCTTATAGTCAACATTAAGGATGGATATAGAACGCCAGTTATCCAACTCCAGCAGACACCCCTTCTTTAGAAGAAGAATGATGTGAGCTAGAGTAAAAGCGGGGGAAGAACAGATAAAGAAAAAGCAGCTGTAAAGCAGGGCAATAGGAGAGGGAGTAGGAAAGAGGAAAACGTACGAAAGAAATTAACTGTCAACCCGTCAGGACCAGGTGACGAGTGACAGTTAAGTAAGGCAAGTGACTGTACTACTTCTGCTGGGGTGATAGGCATAGAAAGAGATGTAACAAGATGCGATGGAATATGTGGTAAGGCACGAAGAATCGAATCAGCATGCGGAGAACTTGACTGGAACTGAGCAAAACGTGACTGGAAATATGTTCTAACCCTGGAGCAAATGAGAGTGGGGTCATTAGTAACAGTTACATCGGGTAACTTCAGATTACGGAGGTAATGAGCAGAACGTTTGTGGAATTCCAGTTGTTGAACCTGTTCACATAGATAGTCATTTGGCTGGAGATAAAGGAGCTTGAGGCGGTAAACAGCTTGTTGGGAGACAGGAAGTAGCAAGGCACGAAGTTCAGCTTGGTAATGAGAAAACAGCGGAGAATCAAGATCTAGGGTGGAAAAAATCGAGCGTGCAGCATCAATCTTCATAGAGGCGGTAGTACGTTTTTCGTGGGAATATTGTTTGGTATAAAGAAGAATTTGGGATTTGACATTTAACCAGTGTTGCAAGGGACAAGAAGCAAAACGGAGCATATATAAGGCTTGTTGGAGCTGTGATTGGATGGAATTTACGTAGCTTGAATCAAGTAAAAGATCATCATCAAGGGTCCAAGTTCGGTAGTATTGCCGAGGAGATGGACCGGTGTGAAGACACATTACGACACAGCTGTGGTCGGAAGAAACTGTCGGTGTGTGAGAAAGGGAGATAAGTGAAGGAAGAAGAATTGAAGAAACATAAAACCGGTCAAGTCAGGCAGTTGTAGGGGAGGAAGTGGAGTAAGAGCGCCAGGTGTACGAACGAAGAAATGGGTGCAGGTGTCGAAAAGAATCTTGGAGTTGTAGCTGGTTGATGGCTGTAGAAAGTGCTCGGATAAGAAAATACCTGGTATCCGTGGAACCGTCCGATCTGTCGAGGGATGGGTCAAGGGTGCAGTTAAAATCACCACCTAAGATGACAATATCAGTGGCTGGAAGACCTTGAACACAGGAAACAAAATGCTCAAAAAGACAGTCTGCATACTGTTGATTGCCGGAAACATAGATGTTGAAGATATGGTATCGGAAGTTGTGAAGTTGGAAGGACAGAAGCTGCAGGAGGTCACGATAAATCGGTTTGACCGTGATATCAGTAATGAAAGATCTAAGACGAAAATGAATGGCCACCGCAAGTACTGCGTGAAGACTAAGTCGATGGACATGGTAGAATTGAAATGGCCAGGTTCGCCACCGGTGGTATGGGGTGTTGGGATGACAGTTAGTCTCCTGTAGCAATAATATATCCGCATCATGCGATGTAATGTCTTCAAACACTAACGCATTAGTAGGAGGGACGGAGCATCCCTTACAGTTGAAAGAAAGTAATTTTAACTTGAAAGAGGTTGTAGTGGTTGAATATTATTATCAGCACTTCTGTGAAGACTGGTTACACGTTTCTTTAAGTTAGATTTCTGCGCATTAGTGACTGTGTCAATTTTCGGCAAAAGAGCAAGTAGATTCTGAAGTTGGGTGATAATAGTAGGAAGCTGAGCATTACGTGATTGAACGCAGTCTAGCTGCTTGAGAGGACGTGACGGTTGATTGAATATGATGAGAGCAAGATCAGACGGCGCCAGCGGCTCGTCTAATGCAAGGAAGGTTTCCAGATATTCTGCGAAAGCTTTTTGATCCAACAATTTTGGAACAGCTGGGGACTTAAGAGATGTAGAAACTGCAGTTGGAGAGAAAGACTGTCGAATTGGCGAACGGGAACAAGCGCAGCGTGGAGAAGACGTCACCGGCGAGATTGAACTCTGTCTAGTACGTTTTAACGTGGGAACGCCGGGAGAAGCTGGTGGGTGTAGGACAGTTAGATCTGACTCCACATTAGGGGATCCAAGGGAAGAAGATGAAGCAACACGACGGAGGGGTTGCCATTCCTTTTCAGAGATAATATTCTCCGAAGAACGTAGAGGTACCACAGCAGCAAGTGGGTCCAACGATGGAGAGGTGGCCAAGGTTCCCGTAGTAGAGATCGAAGACTTGGAGACTGCTGACGAATCATCATCTGCTGGGGGAGAAGCCTCTGGAACAACAGTAGCAGGGATCAAGGACGTCTGTGGAGCCGAACTTGGTGTGGGCAGAGAAACTGATGTGGAGGGTGGGGTGTTGACTTCGGGCGGTATGGAAATAGGTGGCTTTGCAGATGCATGTGGACAACGTGATTGGATGTGGCCATATGTCTTGCATTTAAAACAATGCAAGGCAGTAACGATATCGATCCGGAAAATCTGCTTCCCTACAACCACAGTGAGGTCAGTAGGGCAGTCAGCAATGGCATCTTCAGTAGGGAACAGGATCCTTGCATGGCGACGCAGACCTAAGATGTTCCTGTCATCTGGGTCTGTTGGTGCGGAAGACAGAGTGGAAATGGAACCAACTACTTTTTCCACAACGGGAAAGGGCCGCCATTAAGTAATGGTCCTTGATTTCTGGTAGTACGGGATAGCACGTAACAAGTACGGGGCGCTGCGTGAGCGGGATTCCCAGTAAGGTATGATCCTCAACATGCAGTCCGTCAGATAAGACGCGCTCCACAAACTCTGGCTTCGCAAAATAGATGAGAACAGTCCTAGGTTTCCTCGACATATGGGTGATCGCTCCCTTAGGGAGGATTTGGCGTACGGCTAAGGAGTATTTCTTAAGGCTGGTGTCCGGGAGGGCATCAAAACATATGCCAAGTTTCTGTGTGCGTCGGGTTTAGATGGAAAAAGAGTTAGAAAAAAGAGTTAGTACAAGTAAAGTTTTATTTACAGGACGTCAAGGTCGGACTCAATCGACACAGGAGGCGTTCACAACACAGGAGATACACAAAATGACGGCACACACACAAAATAACACCAATAAACGCAGGTCAAACACGGAGCACAGGTCAACACAACCTTTACAAAGCCAGCGCTTAGACCACTGCGCCACCGGGGCGGCCCTAGCGTCGTCTCGAGCACTCTACCTATTTCTATCCCGTTGGTTGAGAATTTTCATATTTCAGTGAAATGAAATTTCTGTCCAGAAGAACATTGTGGAGATTAAACCAAAATTCGCGGGAGATGGTGAAGTCGGTCACGAAGTAAGTTTCTGCTTTACTTCTAAAGGGCAAAATCTCTAAGATCAGTGCATTTACAATCAGGAGAAGTATTTCAAGGGAGTTATGGTGTCTAATTAGTCAGGTAGTACAAAATTTTAGTTTTTAATACATTTTTTACGTGGCATGTGCTTTTCCTTCGGCAAGGGTTAATTGTTTCATCAGCATACAAAAATAAAATCAGCAATTACTACCATCTACTCTCTCAGCAAGTTAAAAACCTATTGCTTATAATTTTCAGTCCAGAGTTTAAATAACGGTAGTGACAGTGGTATCGCCATCGCAGCTAATTTATCATATAAAATTATTACTAAATGATATAGTTAAAATCAACCATTTTAATTTTTCAATCACGTGCTGTACATAAATATGCGTTTAACAAGCACGGCGTCCACAGCGAATGAATTGACTTCAAAAGTTGCGGGAAGAGTCGAAGCTCCAAAAGCCAAATGGAAGTAAATTGTTTGCTTGTGTATTTTGAATTCAGAAACTAGTGTTTTTCCCTAGCTACAAAGGCTTTGTTACTTTTTCACGAGGTTTTTTAAAAGAAAAATTCAAGTAAAAACAGAGATTTCACGGCAGACTTGGGTATAAGACTAACACATCTTCTCATTAAAAAAATAAATAAAAAGGGAAGAATCCAATTTAGTATTTGCACAATCACAATGAACTACACTGGCAACGAAGTTACCGTATCCACAGGAAATAAAAGCCATTTTTTCATGTATACTGCACGTTACTTGTGGACGAACTCAGAAATTGCTTTCCGGAAAGAATGTCTGTGGGAGCTATAGGTACAAGTGATGTCATTGTTATCTGCACCTCTCAAAACTCTGGTCCTAATGACACGTATGAATTTGGATTTCCTGCCTCCATGTCGCAGTAGTCTAAGCGCTGCATTATGACCGCTCATCCAAGTGGGTCAGGGTTCGAATCCTGGTGAGGTATGCATGCTGTGTTTGTCTCACGGTACTGGCTGTCCCCCTTCCTTGGAACCTGTGGCCCTAAATTAGGGACGGGCGACTACTGACAACCCATGAAGTTGATCACGGTTGTCGATAAATCCCCAAACAAGAAAAAAAAATGGGCAGGAATGAAATTTAAAGCCGAGAGTGTTTCATTATTATACAACTCTGCGTAAAATGCCATTTCCTTTTTAAAGAGAAATTTCCGGGGATTTGAATCTTTAAAGCCATCCTGCCTGTGGGGTAGGTCACGACGCCACGGCTGGATTGCTTTCGCTAAGTGACAGTGCTGATCTAGTCTACAAGGAAAATGCTTCTTCAGGTGCCATGTTCAGACATGAACGTTTGGGGATTTATTCCCGTGAGCTGCGCAGAGGAGTGAATATCCTGGGGAAATGAGATTACGATGAGGCGGTTTCCCATTGCTTTCCTCATCAAGTGTCCAGGGCCGATTTTAGAGATCTATTCGCGCATTCACGTTACATTCGCGAAAACCCTAGAAAGCCGCGAACGGGATGGTCGACAGTGCGGGATTTGAACCTGTGACAGGCTCCTACTACACACACACAAGGCTGATGATTAGCCAACTTCTTACCCACGGTGGTAAAGAACACGAATATGATAGTACCATACAGATGAATATTTACGCCACACGGAGAGAAAGTGCAATACATTCTCCATTGGGGAAAACTGGGAACTATGTCGGAAATCGGTGGCGTATGTGTCTCTGTTGTATTCAAAAAGAATCTTCTTTCAGTCTGTCCTCTAAACACAACGATCTCGTTACAAATGCATTTGCGCAAACCAGGGCGAAAACCATGAGCAAGCTGATATCGAAAATTGAACGTAAAATGTTAATCAGTCATACTACTTTCATCAGATTCATAAGGAATGTTTCGAACTCATCTTCCAAACACCGAGATATTATGACGAACACAGTGGCATATTTATTCCGCCTAGATGAAGAATTGTAAATCAGAAGAACAATAGAGTGCGAGAAAAATGTTCTTCATCCCACATCTATTTGTTAGAAAACTATAACTTTTCTTCTAGAAACAGAACTCATGAAAAGTATGCATTTGTGCAATTTTTCCGAAAAATTGGGCGGTACGAAAACCAAAAAATATGTGGAATATCTTTTCGATACTTAATGGTATACCATTCAAAAATAATTCGTTAAATGCGATATTTGGTGCTTGCAGATAGGAGAGCAAAATATATGGCATAATCACGTCATTTCTAACAGACTTGTACACTGAAGAGCAATTGAATTAAAGACAGCTGGCGTTAGGCAAATATGGCCCTGTAAACGGAAACGACATGATGCATGCAGCAATCCGACAATATAAGGAGTGATGCGACGGGAATCAGCAAGAGTTGGACACAGTATGGGTAAGACGAAGGATCTAAGCGCATTTGATCGTGGGAAAACTGTCGGGGCCCGACGAATGGCTCACTCCATCTCGGAAGTCGTGCAGGCACTGGGATTTTCATGAGCCACTGTGTCACGGGTGCAACGTGAGTACATCGAATCCGGTAAAACCATCCCTGCAAGGGCCAACTGCCGTGGACAACAGCGTGTGTATGAGCGGGGTCATCGTCGGCTAACTCGCATTGTAACAGCGGATAGACGGGCCACAGCGCAAGAAATCACCCTGCAATTTAACGCTGGTGCACAAAAACGTGTAAGCAGCCACACCATCCAGAACCATCTCCTCGCTATGGGGTACAGAAGCCGTCGTCCCACGAGAGTACCGCTGCTGAACGCACATCACAGGGTGCAAAGATTTGCATGGGCGCGGGAACATCGCCACTGGACCCTAGACATGGGGGAAAATGTTGCCTGGACTGATGAATCGAGATTCACGTTGGTACATGCGGATGGCAGGATACGAGTACGGCGCAAACCCCATAAAGCGATGGATCCTTCTTGCCAGCAGGGTACTCTTCAAGCTGGTGGGGGTGGCATTCTCGTCTGGGGACTGTTTACGTGGACTGAAATGGGACCCCTGGTACGCGTGGCATCGTCCCTCACAGGTCAACGTTACCGGGATATCCTGGACGACCATTTGCTCCCGTTTGTGGGTCTTCAACATCCCACTGAGGACCTCATCCTGCAACAAGACAATGCACCGTGCCATCGCTCCCGAATTGTATCCGAATGGTTCGATGAACACTCCGCCGACGTGACCTCGCTTCCTTGGCCAGCTAGGTCACCTGACCTCAATCCCATCGAGCACATCTGGGATGGCATCGAGAGAGATGTTCGAGGCTCTGACACCCCCATCAAATCTTCGTGAACTGTGGGAGCTTGTTCAGGGGTCGTGGATCCGTATGGCTTCCCAACGCTTCCGGTGTCTTGTCGAGTCCATGCCGAGACGAATCGCCGCCGTCATCAGGGTGAAAGGTGGTGCTACACGTTACTAGACAGGTATCTCTAATTCAATTGCTCTTCAGTGTATGTATCGAAGATTTAATAAAAAGACTTGTGCTATGTTTTGGGTGATGCCAGATATCACCGCCGTCAGCGCATTTACCCAAACCTGTAGTATAGTGTATCTAAAAGTGCATTTTTCCTGGAATAAAAATTTTAAGAAAATATTTCGTGTAAACTGGAGAATTTTTATTCTTTAAGAAACTATTTACCTTTTAGAGAATACTTACAAAGAATTCCAATGACCAAGCCAACATATAAACTGATAACATTAGGACACAATTCGGTGTCTTTCTGCGCAGTAATAATCTTTCCATACAGCTTGGGGTAAGGCCCAACATTTCCACATCTTGTTTCATTAACGTCTATAACCTACCAAGAGAAAAATACAATTTGCTGCAAAAACACAGAACTTGGCTACTGTTATGAGAATAAAGACGAAAAAGTCAGATGTTAGTATTTCAACCATTTTGAAATGTTGATATCTAAGATTTTCCTCATTATCACAAATTCTAAGTGTACCGTTCATGGAATTCGGACAACTTTGCCGTTAACGTGGTAAATTTCTTATAACAGAATTGCGACTTTAGTCTGCTCTTCGGTAATGAGAGTATACCTGTGAATACAAACACAGTAGCTTGCGATGGGTGTATCCAATTCTTTTAGTTAAAATATCGTGCTCGATTTAAAAAACAAAGTCTGATAAGTTCTTTTTTAGAAAACATCAACGAGTTTTTAGCTTTGTTTCTATGGTCTTATGTTAAAAACTGAAACCCACGAAATCTATTTAGGACCAATAAATTATTTGGAAAACAAAATTACATGAATTATAATTTTTAACTACCTAATTTTAAATTATTTAATTGAACTCTTCTTCGTGTTTTAATGAGTGTAAAACCACAATTCACGAATTTCGTTCTTCTACAGTCTGTGGCTGGAACTAGAATTCTAAGTCCGCAAAGAGAAGCTTTTAAACTGTGCTTAATGCTCATTCGGAATTTTATTAAAAGTATAAATTATTTCTATAATTGCCGTCTACGTTCTAAGCACGAGAAGTACATAACGGTTGAGGCTTATGTATAGTAATAACAGCTTGGTGTATCAACAGTTCTGTTACTTAATAACAAATTGTTCTGTGAGATTCGTGGGATCAGACTGTGTGGCTTAGACACTATAAGAACTAGCATGTTTCGCATAAATTCTGTGCCACCAAAACTGCATTACAAATAAGTTACCCGATTTTAATCTAAATCCGTAGAAGAACGCAACAAGGAGGAGCAAGCAAATTATTATTATTTTTTTCTTTTTTGATTTGAGGTTTAACGACCACCGTGAGCAACTCAGTGCGCTATAAGCAGTTGCCCGTTCCTAATTTAGGGTCACTGGTTCCAGGAAGGGAGAGAGCCAGCGCCTCACCAGGATTCGAACCCGGACCCATCTCGGACGAGTGATCAGCAGCCATCGCTTAGATCACTGCGCCACCGGGGCTGCAATTACACTCTACGTCAAAAAAATAGTTACACCCAAAAGGAAGCAACCGACTGGAATGAAACTTGGTGGGTAGGTTTGACATCGTGAGACATGCAAATGATTCAAGTATCACGCTCTGCTGCATATGTGACGCAAGCACGGAGGGGGCGTAGCGCTGTGTCTGACCGGCTTATAAGATCGTCCCGCTGCGCGTACTTACCATTCTGACTAGTGCTGTTGTGTTCGTTGCATTCTTTGCAAGTGAAGTATGCCTTGGATAAAAGTTTCGGAAGCAATACGAGAAGTTGGAGGAGTTCGAGAGGGGCCGCATCGTCGGGCTCCGGGAAGCGGGATGATCTTATCGCCGTATTGCGCGCCATACCGGTCGTGCAGATATCACTATAGCACGCTGTTGGCCGCAGTGGATAGAATAAGACACACAGCAGCGACAGGAAGGGTCTGGGAGACCTAGACGAACTACGGAGAGACAGGACCGACGGGTTGTCCGACATGTGCGGAGTGACCGAACAGCCACGACTGCGAATATTCAGCGAGCAGTGGTGCCCTCCATGCTTCGTTCGATTAGTGCCAGCTTCACGACGTAGGACTACACGCACGAATACCGTTACGATGACTGCCCTTAATACCATTACATCGTTGCAAAAGGCTGCAATGGTGTCGTACCAGGCTGTCATAGAGCCACTCAGAATGGCAGCGGGTGAACTTCAGTGATGACTCCCGCTTTTGTCTTGGAGGAGGCGACCAATGAATCCGTGTGTGGTGACACCGTGTTCGGCGCGAAGATGAACGGTTTGTTATCGAGCGTCACACGTCCAGAAGGCCTGGTGTCATGATGTGGGGTGCAATCGCCTACGATGCCAGATTACCTTTGGTGTTCATTACAGACACTTGATAGCCCAACGTTGCGTTAATGAGGTCTTACAACCAGTGGCCCTACCGTTTCTGAGCGCTCACTCCGGCGCGATTTTCCAACAGCACAGCGCTCGTCCTCATACTGCTGCTGTCTCGAAAGCTTGCCTTCAAGGCACTGACACTCTGCCTTGGCCAGCCGCATCGCCAGACCTATCGCCGATTGAAAATGTGTGGGATGCTATTGGGCGCGCAATCCACACTCCACCCCTACCGCACAATCTGCAGGAACTGCGTAAGAAAATTCAAGCTGCATGGGATGGCTTATCACAGGATACCATTAGGAACCTCTACAACTCCATGCCGAGACGTCCGGCATGCTGGGTGGGCAAACATGGCATCCCGACGCCATGCTGAGAGACACAACTTATTGACGTGTAGCTCCATAAATATTGCCCATATCAGTTTCAATGTTTACTCATTTATCGTTCCTGGTAACCTTCCTCCCGAACAGCATTGCAATCCGACACGTCCTTCTGGATGCAACTATTTTTTTGACGTAGAGTGTATTTCTTATTCAGACAAATCAGGTAGAGAGGATCTGCAATATACACTGAAGTAGCAAATTATTAAGAACAGCCAACAGCAGTCAGATACTTCATTTATGTACGCAACTGTTGTGACGTACTACAGAGGTGAAGCACATGTCAAGACGGCAGAGCTGCAACGATAAATTCCGTCGGTGTAGCTTAATTGGGAAAGCATTCGGCTACGGAGCAGAAGGATGCGTGCGGTTTCGATCTCCGTCTTTTTGTGTGTGTGTGTGTGTGTGTGTGTGTGTGTGTGTGTGTGTGTGTGTGTGTGTGTGTGTTTTTTTACACAATGACGTTGAGTTGGCTTAATAAACAGCGCGCTGCAAACGATTCAGACGTGTATCAAGCATAAATAGCGGCAATATAGGAAAGAGCAGGTGAGCCCTTTTTGGCCAGGCACAAGCATCTGAGAAACGGCAAACCTTCTCGGCTATGCAAGAACGACTCGGTTGAGGATGTACGATGAGTGGTACACAAACAACAAAAGAAACAGTCATCGGTCCTCCTGTGGACGGAAACAACTGTTCGATGCTCGAGAGCAACGGTGGTTGGAAAAAATTGTACGGGGTAACAGACGAGCTCTACCGAGTCGAGTAACCGCGCAGTACAACAGCAGTATCAAGAAGAGGCTTTTAGCATATGCCACACAATGGCGTAAATGGGCAGACGTCAATTGCGTGTACCACACGTGTATACTGAAAACTGATAATTTCGTCTGCAGTGGGCACGGGAACACCAAAACTGGACCTTGAAAACTGTAAGATGGTATAGCATGATCAGATAAATAATGTTTCCAGTTAATGTACGCCAATGGAATGGCCGGGATATGGCGTCAACAGCACGAATCTGCCTAACATTAACTTCATAAGCTGTTGGAAACTGTGTAATGGTCTGGAGTTTGTTTTCGGGGCTTGCATTAGGTCCTTTAACACCTCTGGAATGGTATTTGGATGTCACGAGGTATCTTAACATCAATGCGAATCAGGCACACCATGGTGTTTCCTGATGGAGAAGGCTACTTTCAACAGCATAATGCGCCATGCCACATGGCTCGGATTGTCACAAGCTATTTCCAGGAGCACGACATCGAATTCAAAGAGCTAAAATGGCCCCCTCAGTCCCCAGATCTTAACCCAGTTTAACACATGTAGAATGAGATTGAGAGAAACATTCGTAACAGAGACATCCTCCAGCGAACATTCGGCAACTGACGAACGCCATCATATACGCTTGGCTGAAGAAAGCTGTGAAACGATGTTTATCTGAGAAGAAGTTAGGATTGGATTGGATTGGAGGTTTTAACGACCACCGTGAGCAACTCAATGGGCTATAAGCAGTCGCCCGTCCCTAATTTAGGGACACTGGAGAGAAGAAGTTAAGGATCGGCGAGACGTAACTAGCGCCGCCATATCTTAAGAGTTAAAATGCAGTGCACAGAAGCCAACATACAGGCTGATGCCGGAGCAGACTGCGCATGCGTATTTCTGTTGACGTCAATTCTTTGGGTAAAGAACAGTCAGCCGAGCTATTCGCAGCACGTGATTGTTACCTTCTCGGTAGCATAATCACTTCGCAAATCGGATATGTTAGTTTTGTTACGCCAATCGGGTTAGTTAAGGCTTTTGTTTGTTCTTCAGTTTTTCAGAAACATTTTCAGTAATGCCAAATATTAGGAAATGTCTGCATTTTGTACGGATCTTTAGGCCTAACTATAATATTTGCTAAAATTTAATTTAAATAGTAATACTAATGTCATTGCATATTTTTCTCACCAAAATAAGGGATGGGCGGGATTACAGAAAACAGCAACACAGAAAAAAAAAAAAAAAAACTGCTCTAAGCAAATAGTCATCAGATCAAAAAAACCCATCGTGCATCAAAGAAAAGCTTCACAGCCGTAGTACCGCTGACGTGTTTTGCTCCAGAATGTTAACTTTCCCGCAGAGCATATTAATTCTTAAGATATGGTGGCGCTGTTGTCGCCTGTTTTACGTTATCCCTATGAGAGTTAGCGTTCTTCACGCGAAGCTTTATATCCTTTGATATGAGCACCTTGTTGAATCCATGCCACATCGAATCCAGGCTGTTTCGAAGGCCAAGGGCAGCCCAACCCAGTATTATATAGGTATTCCTAATAATTTATAACTTTAGTTTATAACGCAAGGCATGTTTCCGCCTCAACTAAACTCTCCACAAGTTTGCAGATAACAGAACTCTGAGTGATCGCACAAAACGAAACATGTAGCAACAGTATGACATGCCGGTGATGAATGAACCACCGGCATGTCATGCTGTTGTACGCCACATAGCATCATTACAGAAATTTTTGTTTTATTTTGCAGTGCTCTGGTTACTACTCTGTGACTTCCAAAATTCTTTATTGTTCTTCATAATTTTTTATTTGTCGTCAATTTACTGAGTCATCTTCATGCTGCATATCGTTCTTTACCCCTTCTTAATGCTTTCTTATAAACAATTTCTTAAGTTACTTTTTAATGTATTAAATCAGTTATGAATTCTTCATTCCTTGTGTCATTGTCTACCGTAATTTTTTACGCACATGTAAATCTTCACTTTATCTTTGACAGTTGCATTAGGAAGCTTGAAATGTGAGAATGATGATCCTTACATTCGGATTTTCCGATGCACAACTTCACCGCTAAAGGACGCAAATGCAGATGATATCGAATTCAAAATGCATTTTATTCCACATATTTGCTCCGAAATATCGAATTGAAAAAATTCCTTTTCCTTTCGATGCCATTTATATCGAAGACTATTTTAGGTACAGTCTCTTTTTTCAAATAATGCATAGATTTTCCGCTAGAGGGCGTAAAGGTAAATTGCGTTTCCCCTGATATCTCCGGTTCTAAACCTCTGATTTAAAAAAAAAATTCTCCTGCATCGAATACAGCTCCTGATGGGAAATATTTTGCATATAATTTCAAATTTTCGGTACAGAACGGTTTGGACACCAGGGGCGTAAGTGTTTATTTCTGCTTCTGATGTATTTGCACCAAACTCTAAGCTTTTGATACTCGGTTGAGGAAATTCTTTCGTGGACTGATACCGCTCACCTCGGAAAACCTTTTCGGAATACCTTCTTCTTAAATTAATGTATAGTTTTTCCGCCAGGGCGCGTAGATGTATATCTTATTTTTGTCCATATCTCTGCTTCTAAGAGTTCAATTTGAATTTTTATTTCTTTGTTGGAGAGCATTTCCGGTGCGGAACGTTTCTCATATAATTTAAATTTTTCCTTAGGCGCAAGTCTTCCACTAGAGGGCGTAAGTTCACTTTTTTTTTTTACAAAAATATCTGTAGGACTAAAAACCCGATTGGAGAAATACTTTTACGTCAGATACTACTAACTACGAAAATTCATTGTGTTTATTTCCTTCCTAAAATAATTCACAATGTCGCCGCATTTTTTCAAAATCTCTGCTGCTACATGTGCGATTTTAAAAAATCTTTCAACATCGGGTGCCATTTACTTTGTGAAACACTTTAGGTTTGTATTTGAGGAGTTTTATAGTTCACAGTTCTGTCGCTAGGTGGTGATTTTGTACATCTGTTTACAGCTATATCTCCGCTCCTAAACACCCATTTTGTTTTATTTTTTTTACTGTATGACATTCACTACAACAGAGGTATGGATAATTATCCCTTTTAAATAATGCACAGATTCCCGCTAGGGGGTGGGGGTGTGTGTAAAGGTCTAAACATTTTTCTCGCTATTTCTGCTTTCGGGAGACGTATTTGAAAAGTTTTTTTCCTTAGCATTGTTTTCTCCATGAAGAGTATTTTTTGCCTAATTTCAGCATTTCCATTGTGCAAAATTATTTCCCTAGAAGGCGTAGTTATATCATGTTTCGTTTCATATTTGTACTTTTAACTGTTCGATTTGAAAATATCTTTGTCTCTGATATTTGAGAAACTTTTTGTGCGCCATGCTTTAATTTTCGTAACATGTACCCTATAAATCCTACTTCAATATCTCATGTCTTTCTTGGTGTTGCATTTTCAACAGACAGCAGGGTAATTTGATCAAAATTCGGCCTTAGAATGTTATATCAAACATTCCAAAAATACACAGGGCATTCTAAAGCAAAGTTCGAAACACTGGAGGCAGCATGCCCACAGTGAAGAAATTGTGGTGCGTTTCTTCAATTAGTTTGCATGCTCAAGCCATGTATACTCTCGAAACATTATGACCAGCGTGTCTTTATGCAAATTAAAGCAACTGCAAGTAAACGACGGCGTGGGTGAAGATCATGAAACGATAAAAATAACACCTGATACTGAGCTCTGTTAATCAGTGTTATTCTTGTTCTTCAAATGGGAAAGACAGCGTACTTGAGCGAGTTTGATAAAGGCTAAATTGTAATAGCCAGACTACTGGTTCAGAGCATTTCCGAGACTGCAAGGCTTGTAGGGTTCTTACGGTCAGCCGTGGTTAATACCTCCAAAAATTGGTCAGAGCGGGGGGGGGGGGGCAAGAGAGGAGGGACACAGCAAGGTGCGGGCCGACCACGACTTTTCAAGAGGTGAGCGAAGACTACCGTATGGTACGTGATGAACAGTTACTGTGGCGGAACTCCGCAGTAATTTCAGTGCTGGTGATGGAGTAATATGTCACAACACCCTGCTGAACATGAGGGCTGAATAGTCGTAGGCCGCTCCGAGTGCCCATGCTAACCTCGGTTCACCGTCGAAATCACATACAATGGGCACACGAGCATCAAAACTGGACCTTCAATGATTGGAAGAAGGCGGTCTGGTTTGATGAACCTCGTTATATGTGGCACGTTATGGACGCCTGAATACGTCTGCCTCGTTTTCCTGGGGAAGTGTTCGCACCGGGATGCACCGTGGGAAGAAAACAAGACAGTGGAGGAAATGTAAAGCTGCTGGGAAACCCTGGGTTCAGTCATTTATGTGCAGGAAACTATGACACCTACCACCTACCTAAACATCATTGCAGAACAGGTACATCCTTTCATAGCAACGGTATTCCCCTCAAGTAGCGCCTTTTTTCAGAAGGATAAATCGCCATGCCAAAGTTCCAGGACTGTTTGAGAATGGTTCGTGAACATGTGGAAGACTTACAGGTATTACCCTGGCTTTCACATTTCCCAGACGTCAATCCCATCGAGCATCTATGCTTTGTGTTGGAACAGCAAATCCAATCTGCGACGGCTAAACCACGTGACTTACAAGAGTTGCTGGTAACGTGTTGGTACCAGTTACCACAAGACACCTTTAGAAATCTTGGGCCGCCCCGGTGGCGCAGTGGTCTAAGCGATGGCTTCTGATCATTCGCCCGAAAGGGGTCCGGGTTCGAATCCCGGTGAGGCATGGATGTTGTGTTTGTCTTACGGCACTGGTTCTCTCCCTTTCTTGGAGCCAGTGGCCCTAAATTAGGGACGGGCGACTGCTTATAGCCCATTGAGTTGCTCACGGTGGTCGTTAAACCTCCAATAAAAAAATCCTCTAGCGATCATGCCTCGCCGTAAAAGAGCTGTTCTTACTGAACGTGGAGTATCAATATCATATACACTGAGTGCCCACTTTATTATGACCACCTGACAGTTTTCAGCAAATTAGCTATGGCTGCACGCTGTTGCCACCAGAGGGCGAGGCTAGTATAAGAAGGGAAAGCTTGGTGCTTGCGACAGTAGTAAAAGTGGTTTTTGGGTGACGAGATGGGTTAAAAATGCCATTTTACGGACTTTCAACGTGGGATGATTGTAGGTGCTCGGAGCCCTGGAGCGAGTATCATCGAAACAGCCGCATTCGTGAAATGTTCCAGAGCAGCTATTATTAAAGTGTTTAAAAACTGGACTGTCAGCCAAAAACCTGGGTCTCTACGTGCAACGTGTGGTCGTCATCGACTAGTGACTGCTCAGGCGGAACGGAGAGTGTCCAGACTGGTAACAGACAACAGAAGGGCAACAGTGCAGCAAATTACAGACCATCTTAATCAAGGATCCCTTCAAATGATTTCTGCACGCACTGTTCGCCGTACACTGCATCGGATGGGATATGGCAGCCGAAGGCCTGTTCGAACACCTTTGCTGTCTGCAGTTAACAAGAGAAAACGTCTGCAGTTCGCACAGGAGCACAAGGATTGAACAGTCGATAATTGGAAACAAATTATGTGGTCCGATGAATCTGGTTTTCAGTTGCACCATGCCGATGGCCCAGTGAGAATTTGTCGGAAACAGCACGAAAGCATGGACCCCAAATGCATTGCTACAACCCTTCAAGCTGGTGGAGGCAACGTTATGGTTTGGGGAATGTTTTCCTGGCATGCTTTGTGCCCTTTAATTCGTGTTGATCAACGTCTGACTGGCACCATATACATAAAGATTGTTGCGGACCAAGTGCATCCTGTCATGTGGATGGTTTATCCCAATGGCGATGGCTACTTTCAACAAGATAAGGCGTCCTGCCATAGTGCTCGTATTGTACGGATTGGTTTCAGGAACATGCCAGTGAGTTTACTTTGATTAGGTGGCCCCGACAATCTCCAGATCTCAACCCCATTGAGAATTTGTGGGCTGAAGTTGAACGAGCCATCAGACAGCTGGATCCACAACCCTGCAATCTCACACTCCTGGAAAGTGCTATTCATCAAGTATGGTCTCAGATTCCACAAACCACCTATTAACATCTCGTGGAGTCCATGCCACGAAGAATTGACGCAGTATTAAAGGCAAAAGGTGGCCCAACAAAGTACTGAGGTGGTGGTCATAATAAAGTGGCCACTCAGTGTATAAGGCAGGTGGTAATAATGTTTTGGCTTTTCGGTGTATGTACGTACGCGACAAAAAATGAACCTTTACGATCCTTCTCACAGAAGGAATGTGACGTAATAAAGGCATGTACGTTACCTAGAGGCGAAGATGTATACAAGAAAAAGTGGAATATATACAGCCGAACCCCTCTTTAAACCATCAAAGTTTATTTGATATATGTTTTTGGCGGTAAGTGTAGGATGACGGCGATTCTTAAAACATTTTGAGTAGGGAACTGTGTTTTTTAACCAACATTCATCTTTATATCGAATGGGTAAAATTATTGTTTTTCTACAGTTAAAAGCTTTTTTTTTTTTTCCTTTCTTTTTTTTTTTTTTTTTTTGGACAGTAGCTTTTAAAGTTTTTTCTTCCTTTTAACGAAAATTTAAAGAAAAAGGAAGGCATTAATTTTCTGAACATTTTGACGGGGACGCATAACACAGTCTCAATAAGTGTCGTCGTCAATAGTGAGTGATGATAACAATTTAAAAACACATTATTAGAGAAAAACTTTTAAAAAATGGAAAATTTCCCGTTGTACTCCATTTTGCCGAGCCTTTTCCAGAATACGCAGCTTCGTCTACACAGTCGAGTCACATTATTGTGACCACCTCCTGCTTTTGACGTCAACAGCGCGTAGCCAATGAAAGAAGGCACGTGTCGTGAGCTGGGTTGGAGGGTATATGAGCTGTAGGCATTCTGAAAACATATCAATCGTTTCTGTCATGGATAAAAGGAGTGATTTATCAGATTTAGAAAAAGGGATGCTTATCGGCTTCTGGGCCAAGGGTGGCAGTATTTCTGAAACAGTGCAGTTTGTGAACTGTTCGCGTGTTGCTGTGGTTAAAGTGTATCGTGATTGGAGAAATGACACCATTGCTAATAAGCGAAGTGGAAAGTGCGGAGTACCACGTGCCATTGATATGAGAGGTGAACGTCGGCTTCGAAGGTGCGCGAGGGCCGATCGGCACGCGACAGTGGAGCAACTCACTGGCCGAATGAACCAGAGAGCTACCGGAAGTGTATCTAAAGCAACGGTTCAGTGAACCCTGCTGCGTATGGGGCTCCGATGAAGGCGGATGGTCACTGCACCTATGCTAACGAAGGTGCATCGGCAGAAAAGGCTTACATTTGCATGGCAGGATCGGAATTGGATCTCCACTGATTGGCAAAGCATTGCCTTCTCCGATGGGTCACGTTTTCTGCTTCATCGAACAGATGGACCTTGGCGTATAAGGCGAGAAACATCGGAGAACAAACACTCTTCAACCATTGCTGGAAGAACACAAGCTGGTGGGGCAGCGTTATGGTCTGGGAAATGTTTTCGTGTCATTCCCTGGGTCCACTCATACCTGTGGAAGTCACTATGGACCGAATTCGTTTTGAATCCATCCTTGAAGAACACTTACACCCATACATGCTGGTTGTCTTCCCAGGGGCGGAAGGGTTCTTGCACACGACAGTGCGACGTGTCACACAGCTAGAAATGTCTTAGAGTCGTTGGAAGAGCACGATGAAGATTTCAAAGTACTTCCCTGGCCCCCTTATTCCCAAGACTCAAACTCAAGTGAGCATCTGTGGGACCACCTCGATCGTGTTGTTCGCTCTGTGGATCATCCACTACGCTCCAGCAGCTGTTAGATGCACTGCAGTCAGCATGGCTCCACATACCTGTGAACACCTTCCAGCACCTTATTGAGTCACTCCCAGCCCGTCTAGCTGCTGTCCGCGCTGCACACGGCTTTTACTCTGGATATTAGCTGGTGGTCACAATAATGTGACTCGACCGTGTATAATGACATCATGCCCTGCTTTTATCAATTCTGTTGACAATACTAGGGCTTGCAGTAGCTTAGCGTTGTAACATCACAGACACTCGATCACAACACAAAACATTTATTTCTTTACACAAAAACATAAACTGGAATACACTCCGCGGTACAAACTGAACTTGTTGTCTTAGCCAAAGCTCGGCATGTCCTACTCCTTCAATATCTCTCACGCAACTCCCCACATCACTCAACACACGCTCAAGTCATTAAATTTCAATGTATCATTCCGCAGTTTTGTGCGTGGAAGTTCGTATTTTACAGCGTGTTTGCAATTTTTAATTTTCACTAATGAGTGTAATATTTTTTTTAAGGCCATCCCCTATTTTTTCATTTAGGTTATCTCCCACTGGCAGCCTGCTAATACGTTTCTGAAATAAATTTGAAAACTTATTCACAAAAAATTATTGACTTGAAGTACGATTTTTTGCCCTGTACTTATAAATTTTGTTCATGGATACTCAAGAATTTTCGCCATTGCTGTAGAATTTGGTCGAAGACAAGACTGAAATAAGCGGGAGACACACTTGTAACCATACCCCACTCATGCAATAAATCACGTAAGAGTGAAGTAAAAGCTGTTGTCCACTTGAAAACGCAGAGATAGGGGTGACTTTTCCCCTTTTATGCAGGAGATCAACTTGTGTAGGATTACACTCCTCTATCTCAATACTCCCCTCAAGGCGCTGACCTGCACTGATGAACCGTAAAAAAACACGTACACGCTAATTATTATGCAGCTTCAAATAATCCGCGTGCTTCATATACACCGATGCGCCATTCCATTATTACCCCCCCCCCCAGCCTAGAGAAATGAGCGCGCCTGGAAACCGAACAGTGTCGCGTTGTGAAGTTCACAGAGCAGTATATATACAACCCGAGGACCGGCTTTCGGTTAGTAGAGTGTTCGGAGTCAAAATGGGAAAGCTGTCGATTTATCAGAGTTTGATAAAGGACCAATTGCGATGGCACAGCGCCTCGGAACTACGATCTGGGAAACGGCTCGGCTTGTGGGTTGTTTACGTGCTGCTGTAGTGAGTACGCATCGAAAGAGCTGCACATATGGCCAAACGACGAACCGTCGTCTAGCGTTGTGTCGTCCGCAGCTCATTGATGCCAAAATGAAGCTGAGACTGTCGCGCATTGTTCAAGGCGACCACAGGGCCACAGTGTTACAAATCACCGCAGCTACAGCAGTGGTGATCAGGGTAATGTGGCACAGCACGCAGATCATCGCAGCCTTCTGCGCATGAGCCCGCGAAGACCCAGCCGGTTCCCTATGCTCACTGCACGTCATCGCCAACAACGCATGAAATGGGCCCAAGATCATCCAGATTGGACCGTGGATGATTGGAAGAAAGTGGCCTGGTCTGACGAATCAAGATTCCTGATGCATCACGTAGACGGCCGAGCGCAGATACGCCGATTACCAACGGAGGCTATGGCACCTGGATGCATTGTTGGGTGGAAACAGGCTGCCGGCGGCAGTGTTATGCTGTGGGCGATGTTTTCTTGGGACACTTTAGGCCCCATTATCCCAATAGCACAATCCCTGACAGATGTCAGGAATCTGAACATTATTGCGGACCAAGTTCACCCATTCATGAGAACTGTGTTCCCTGCTGGTGATGGCCATTACCAACAGGATAATGCTCCATGCCACACTGCCAGAATAATCAAGAAGTGGTTCGAGGAACATGCTGGTGACTTTCTGTTAATGCCCTGGCCTCCAAACTCACCTACATGAACCCAATGGAACATTTGTGGTTCGACTTGGAAAAGCGGGTTCGCGGTAAATCACCACCACCCCGAAATGTACGGGAACTGGTGGGCCTGCTGTTGACGTTATGGTACCAAATACCGCAGGATACCTATCGCCACCTCATCGAACCGCTGTTTTGGTGGCTGAAGGGGTCCTACAGCTTAGTAGGTAGATGGTCATAATGTAATGGCTCATCGTTGTACAGCAATCCACTGATGCAAACAAAGAGTGAAACAAACCAAGAGAGGCGTGGCGAGGAAAGGAATGACAGAACACCTATGGCCGAATTTCGGAGAAAATTCCTTGATCTTGAAATTGTAAGAATGAGAATTCTATTCTTACAATGATAATTTAGAATGAGAATCATTCTATTCTTAGAATGAGAAATTAGAATGAGAACCATTCTATTCTCATAATGCGAATTTAGAATGAGAATCATTTTATTCTTAGAATGAGAATTCTATTCTTAGAATGAGAATTTAGAATGAGAATAATTCTATTCTTTAGAATGAGGATTCTATCCTTAGAATGGAAATTCTATACTTAGAATGGAAATTCTATTCTTAGAATGAAAATTCCCATTTTTAGAATGATAATTTAGAATGAGAATAATTCTGTTCTTAGAATGAAAATTCCCATTTTTAGAATGATAATTTAGAATGAGAATAATTCTATTCTTAGAATGAGAATTCCCATTTTTAGAATGATAATTTAGAATGAGAATAATTCTATTCTTAGAATGAAAATTCCCATTTTTAGAATGATAATTTAGAATGAGAATAATTCTATTCTTAGAATGAGAATTCTCATTCTTACTATTTCAAGATCAAGGAATTTTCTACGAAACTCGACAATAGGTGTTCTGTCATCCCTTCGCTCGCCACACCTCTCTTGGTTCGTTTCACTCTTTGTTTGCATCAGTGGATTACTGTATATGAAGCACACGGATTATTTGAAGCTGCATGGTAATTAGCGTGTAAATGTTTTTTTTAATGGCAAATGAAAAGTACATGCTATAATAATACGCAATCGAGTCACATTATTGGGACCACCTCCTACATTTGACGTCAACAGCGCGTAGCCAATGAAAGAAGGCACGTGTCGTGAGCTGGCTTGGAATGTATAAGGTGTGCTGTTGGCATTCTGCAAACATATCACTCGTTGCTGTCATGGATAAAAGGAGCGATTTATCAGATTTGCAAAAAGGGATGCTTATCGGCTTCCGGACCAAGGGTGGCAGTATTTCTGAAACAGTGCAGTTTGTTAACTGTTCGCGTGTTGCTGTGGTTAAAGTGCATCGTGATTGGAGAAATGACACCATTGCAAATAAGCGAAGTGGAAAGTGCAGAGTACCACGTGCCATTGATATGAGAGGTGAACGTCGGCTTCGAAGGTGCGTGAGGGCCGATCGGCACGCGACAGTGGAGCAACTCACTGGCCGATTGAACCAGAGAGCTAATGGAAGTGTGTCTAAAGCCACGGTTCAGCGAACCCTGCTGCGTATGGGGCTCCGATGCAGGCGGATGGTCACTGCATCTATGCTAACGAAGGTGCATTGGCAGAAAAGGCTTACATTTGCACGGCAGGATCGGAATTGGATCTCCACTGATTGGCAAAGGATTACCTTCTCCGATGAGTCACGTTTTCTGCTTCATCGAACGGATGGACCTTGGCGTATAAGGCGAGAAACATCGGAGAACAAACGCTCTTCAACGATCGCTGGAAGAACACAAGCTGGTGGGGGCAGCGCTATGGTCTGGAGAATGTTTTCGTGTCATTCCCTGGGTCCACTCATACCTGTGGAAGTCATTATGGACCGAATTCGTTATGAATCCATCCTTGGAGAACACGTACACTCATACATGCTGATTGTCTTCCATGGGGCGGAAGGTTTCTTGCACACGACAATGCGACGTGTCACACAGCTAGAAATGCCTTAGAGTCGTTGGAAGAGCAAGATGAAGACTTCAAAGTACTTCCCTGGCCCCCTTATTCCCAAGACTCAAACCCAAGTGAGTATCTGTGGGACCACCTCGATCGTGTTGTTCGCTCTGTGAATCATCCACTACGCTCCAGCAGCTGTTAGATTCACTGCAGTCAGCATGGCTCCACATACCTGTGAACACCTTCCAGCACCTTATTGAGTCGCTCGCAGCCCGTCTAGCTGCTGTCTGCGCTGCACACGGCGTTTACTCTGGATGTTAGCTGGTGGTCACAATAATGTTACTCGACCGTGTAAAAGGCTATGATACTAGAGAGATGAGTTCCACCTTTTAGTGACGTCACTCAAAAATCAGGGCTTCGGATTGGATTCCAACGCTGTCGCGTATGACGTGAAACAACACGACACTGACGTATTCGGCGGAAGGAGGTTAGAATAAAACTTGTGGAGATGCCCCGAATCTCTTAACCGTGAAGCCTCAAGATGTGGGAATTTGAGGTTGTTTACATGATACCCATGTAGTTTCAACTGTGTGTATTTTGAAATTGCGTGGTTTAGTGTTTCAGAAATCGTGCTAATGTCAAACCGGAATGAATTATACTTTATACACGAGTGAAGTTTTCAATTATAACGTTATATTCTCTTTTGAATTCGCATTAAAGTTCATGCATTTCAATTCAAAATGAAAATTGGAAGGAGCTTGAAAATAGTTAAGAATTTTATTAATCCAGCATTTTCCCACACATCGGCAGGAAGTTACGATGCAAAATTGGAAATACAGTATTTGTGACGAAAGAATGTGATTCGACCAACACAAAATGCATTGCAATAGCCTTGAAAACCATTAGCTTTCCCACACTTTGACGGCTGTCTCTCGCGGTTATAGGCTTCACGCAAAGTGGTACTGCTCCATTAACAAGGGCATCTTCAAATATGTTATTCTAACCTCCTTGATTAGGCCTTGTAACATGAGATTTACTGTAACGTACCAGGAGATGTGACGTACCTGCCAGAAGGACGCACACGACATAGAGGCAGATAGGAATCAGAATAAAACGTCCGCGTAGCTCAATTGGTAGAGTGACTTATTCCGGAATGAGGGGATCCGGGTTCGAATCCTGGCGTGGACAGAAATGACGGAGAAACTTACTTCGTTATAATGGCGACCGAACTATCCGGATGATCCGACCGTTCAAAATCTCGCATTGGTGTGATGTTATTTCCACACCGCGAGATAGGAAAAATAAGAGAATCCCTTCTCCAGCACTTCGAAAAAAAAATAAAAAAATATAAGGGGGAGATGATGTAACGTACCAGGAGATGTGACGTACCTGCCAGAAGAACGCACACGACATAAAGGCAGATAGGAATCAGAATAAAAAACGTCCGCGTAGCTCAATTGGTAGAGCAACTTATTCCGGAATGAGGGGATCCGGGTTCGAATCCTGGCGTGGACAGAAATGACGGAGAAATTTACTTCGTTATAATGGCGCCCGAACTATCCGGATGACCCGACCGTTCAAAATCTCGCAATGGTGTGATGTTATTTCCACACCACGAGATAGGAAAAATAAGAGAATCCCTTCTCCAGCACTTAGAAAAAAATAAATAAGGGGGAGATGAAGTAACGTACCAGGAGATGTGACGTACCTGCCAGAAGGACGCACCCAACATAGAGGCAGATAGGAATCAGAATAAAACGTCCGCGTAGCTCAATTGGTAGAGTGACTTATTCCGGAATGAGGGGATCCGGGTTCGAATCCTGGCGTAGACAGAAATGACGGAGAAATTTTCTTCGTTATGTTACGTCTCAGACGATTTGAACTAGTCTCTCTAATATCATGGCCTTGTTACTTTCTAGACGGCCTTGTTTAGTCTCAGTATCATATTGAAAAACCCATGTTTGATCTCCAGTGATGACTGTGTGTAGCCGCTCTTCAATTTCAATCGTTTGCTGAAAGAGATCTGCGCAAATTCTCTTCTCCGTTGCATTTGTTCACCGGTGATGCTCTTGGAAACATTTTCAGGCACACTTTTCTCATTCCAAAGTTTTGCGTCACAATCAGTCAAGTAGTTTCTGTATTTATGATTGATCCTTTTGCAGTCATTCTAACAATAAATTACTTTTTCTACATTTTCGTCTGTCTTCGATGTCGTTGGGCATCCAGGACAGCTGTTAAACTGAACATTTTCTCTTCCTTCTGAAAGCCGTTTACACCATGCAAACACGCATGCTCTGGACATGACCTCATCCCCATATATTCTTTTTCTAACATTTCAAACACTTCCAAAAGTTTCTTCATAAGTTTTACCAAAACTGTTATGTCAATATTTGTTCAAAATACTTGTCATCCGTTTCTTGCCAAGCGACAGATACACTGCCTTCTAAAACATTTCACAATTACGCACACATTGCGTCTTTCGATAACATTCTGCAATAAGGTTCATAAATGAACTAATAGATGGAAGTACGAGTAAGCAATCATTCCTTGGTTTGGGCCTCACGGTGTAGCCAGTCATTTTACTTATCTGTCGGACGTCATATATTTGAACAAAAACGGAAAAATTTGCAAAGCGTCTTCTGGAACCTGAGATAACGTCCGTGTCCACAGGCGGACAGATGAAATGATCGTACAAGCACGTCATTTTTAGTATGCATACATGCCTATATCAAAGGACATGTTTAAATGTAAACTTACGCTATCTAAGGGGAGTTTACAGCATACAATATTTGAAAACATTTGGGGAAAATCATAGATATCCTCAGCTGTAGCTGAAATGCAAGAATTTTTCAAATCCGTTTCCTAGTAACAGAGATATCGTAACCAGCACAAAAATGCATTTACGTCGCCTACCGTAAACATTTTGCACCAGGGAAAATAAAAATCATCCAGAAAATTGCGGTCATGATACAAAAAATAAGTTTTTGCACATGCAGAAGTGGAGTTATCCTGACCTCAGACAGCAGGACGCACGAATATTTAGAATTTTCGCACATATTTCAAAGATCGTTGAAAATGAGGATGCTCTCATACGTATTAATAATACGTGCATGGCCATTATATATTCACACTCAAATATTTCTAAATTATACTTACAATGCTCATTTTCTTGAGAAGCCATTTTCTGAAATTAACCGTATCACAGTCACAAATCCAAGGATTGTTAGAGAGTGTGAGCGCTTCCAAAGAGTCATTGAACACTGACCAGTTCAGCCTGTTGAATAAGTTGCTAGCGAGCCTAACTTCTTTCAGTTGTTTAAAAATATTCGAATCTAAAGATGTAATTTTGTTCTTTTCCAAATTCAGAACCTCTAGTTCTGGTGCCAAGCTCTTACTGAGGTTTTTCGCTGATCTCAGCTGGTTGCCACTTAAGTCTAGATGACCAAGATTCTCAGGGAAAGTGTGAGGCATGCTGGTGAGATTTTTGTAAGAACAATCAGTTTTGATTCGAAATTCCCATCCTTGTTCGTAGCATTCGCACTTGCAGGATTCAGGGCAATGCTCCGGCGGCCACACAACGATGTTTTCAATTTTTAGCGAACTTATTGGTTTCCCTTGTAACCAACGAGGCCCGTGACACACGGGATTATCCTGAAGTACAGTGTGATTCCTCTCTTCAAAATACTTTAGCATCCATTTCAATCGGCAATCGCAGTGGAGTTTGTTTCCTGAAGGAAAAAAGAAAAGAAAAATGTGCAAACGGTGAAACAGTAACAAAGAAATAACTTAGGTTTCATAAATTTCAGTTTTACACTGGGAAAAAAAAATTCTTTTTTTTTATGGGAAATGGAAAAAGTATATCCCATCCTAGACTGCTACGCGTTCGATTAAAAAATTCCGTTTTGACGCGTTTTTAATAGTACGTTTTTTTGGGGTTTTTTTTCATGGTTTGGGTAAAGACTGGGAAACCAAAAAACCGAAATGCATTGCCAACAATATTTATGTTTTTTCTATGCATGTGGGCAAATTTATGACACCAACAGTAGTAGTTTTTTGGTGCTTTCAGTTTAGGTTTATCTGTCTGCATTTTCTCTTAAGCTTAAGCTGAGACATTTCGGTTCGTGCGTGCATATGATAACATCGGTATTTTTTTTAAGTTCTTAGTATTAAAAAAATTCGTGTAAATAACATGAGGTTAATCACATACTACGTTTTCTTAAGTTCTCACTACTTTACCGTTAGCTAAATCAATATCTAAAATAATGTTCTCCTTTCTGCCCTTTGTACGGCATATTCTGAAGGGTTATACTGAAAATGTACTGTAAAACCAAAATTTCTTTCGTATACTTTCCAAAGAATCATGACTGAAAAAAATTATTGCACGTAGGTTTCATTTTTAAGAATTAACTAAATGATATTTTCCGTTCTCAAGCCTAAAACAATAGTAGCTCTCATTTACAAAGACGTGTCTTTCGAAATCGGTAGATCCTAAGTAATTTATTTTTTGTTCTTTAATTGCAGATACAAGATGTGAAACACTAGCTGAAAGAAATTTGTCAGTTTTCCGGGCAAAAATTAGGAATACCAAAAAAGTCCTCACAATGTTCTTAGTTAATTATGCATAACTATGGGTGAAAAGTCAGTTCCCCTAGATCATTATACACTGCTCGACACAAAAATTGCCCGACCCAAAAGGAGTGAGGATAGAGGGGTGAAACTGAGCACGCAAATAGGAGTGCATAAGGGTTTACCTTGATTTTATTTTCGGCCACGTACAGTGTTTATTAGATGAGATAATGCAGCACAATGGGTACGCCTCAGTAAGTGATTGCACCTCCACGAACGGCAATACAGGCAGCAATACGGCGTGGCAATGAGCCATACAGTCGACGGATATCGTTCTGAGGAATGGAACACCAAACACGGTTGACTTACTCTCATAATTCATCGAGATCGTGCGCAGGCCGATTCGATTGCAGACGACGTCCAATGTGGACCCACAGGTTTCCGATTGTGGATGAATCGGGCAAACTTGCTGGTCATGGCAGTGGTTGAACATGCTGGAAACATTGTCTGAAGATCCGAGCGGTGTGTACACGGGCGTTATCTTGCTGGAAAATGAGGTGCTCAAGGCCATTCAGGAACAGCATCAAAATGGCCTGCAGAACCTCGCTCACGTATCGTACAGCTGTCAGTGTGCCCGGGATGCGGACAAGAGGTGACCTGTTGTCATGCACAGTAGCACACCATGCACCATTGCCTGCCTGTTGCACCCCATTGCCTGACGGGCGGTGTGGCGGTCGCGAACGAAACCAGGATCCGTTCGCTCACCAGGGAGACGACAGACACGGATCCTTTGATCGTCAGCACCCAGACAGCACCGGGATTCATCACTGAAGACCACCGTGGACCATTCGTGACACTGTGGTCTTCAGTGATGATACTAGCCGTAGCGTAAGGCGAACGCACTCGGCTACTTATCGAGAGATGTGGGATTCTATCCCAGCGGTGTCGAAATACAATTTTTCGGTTGCTGTGTGTTAATTAAAGGAAGACGTGTGAAAGAGCGACGACTTTGTCTATTAACATATCTGAAACGTCCGCGACACTTCCACCTGCGATCACACACATTACCAACCCTGTTGCCGCTGGCACCTTCATCTCACGAACGTGTAACGTCATCGGTTCTGGTTTAACATCATTTGCATATCTCGAGTGGGTACACCCGCCCTGCGAATTGCATGTTTGCAGCTCACCTCCTTCTAGGTGGGGCAATTTCTATGTCGAGCAGTGTGTTACGTGAATCTAAAACACTGCTTTAATTGAAGCGTTTGTTTGATGCTCCGGATAGCTGAAATAAATATTTCTTAACTAAAGCTGATTGGGTTAAACGGCCAGTAAATGACAATTCGGTACTTACTCAAACTTCAATGTTTTTGTTATCATCCAAAACGGGTCACTTTAGCACAATTAGTCAAATTACTCGTGTTGTGAAACGCTCTTCCCGTATAGCAAACTTGATCAGCAATATAGCAATCAACTTCTAATATTCTCGAGCCTCAAAATGAGAGACTGAAAACATCTGGCTAGTAGCTCAAAACATTTAATATGAAACAGCAGAACATCCAGAAGAAACAACACTTTGTCGGGAATCAACTAGTAAGCATCTGATCAAAGCCAGCTAGAACGTCGTCTATCTCGAAAACCCAGCCAACGTACATTGTAAACATCGTTCTTATCTCTGCTAAACTCATAGGTCATTCTACCCCGGACCTCGATTCAGGTTGCCGCAAGATATTCATTCGAGTGGGAAATGTAGCGTTAAGTTAGAAACCGTTTAAGGAGAATGAACCAAAATTTACCTAGATACAGGAAATAAAAAGGAAAGTTATATTAGAGTATATTTTACAGTCCTTCTTTCTTTTTCTATTAGTTCGCTGCATATATATTTTTGCTAAAGTTCATACCCATGTTTGAGAATATCATTCACATGCAGGTATTGAAACCTTCCTTTTGAAGCAAAACGGTAGTTTGTAGAAGTTGCATTCTTACCATGCGTTAGTGAACTACGTCTTCTCTTCGCGAAAACGACACTGAAATATACATTTTTTATTTATTTTGAATAATTAAGTTGTTTACTACAAATTTTCGGCTATTTAGCAAAATTACAATAAAAACCCACCCCCACTTCTGCTTTAATTACAAAAAAACACACCCCCACTTCTGCTTTAATCACAAAAAAACACACCCCACTTCTGCTTTAATTTTTAAAAAACTCCCCCGCTTCTGCAAGACTAACAAAGAAAATAGAAATACATATACACTGCTGGACAATTGCTAAGGACGGATCATAAACGGCTATATAGCGCATAAAAAAGTAAGTGTGGTTGGATGCCAAGTGAAATAAAATAATGTCAGAATGCCAGGACATTACAAGAAACACAATTTATTGTGCTCTGAAATCCAGAAGGCTTTGGAACGTGTTCAAGGGACAAACAGGCCATTTTGTGCAGAATACGTAAACGTGAAAAATGCAATTACCGTCCGCAGGCGTTCCGGCGTAAGATGTCAATACGGGATATGGCCACCATGGAGGGCGATGCAAGATTCCACACGTCGTGTCATGCTTTGCACAACATTATCAAGCAGCTGTTGGGGTAATTTATCCCATTCCTCTGTCAGTGCACGGATGAGGGTGTCCTTGTTTATTGGAGGGCATTGGCGAATAGCAAGACTCCTCCCCAAAGCATTCCACACATTTTCAATGGGATTCAGATATGGAGAACGTGATGGCCATACGAGGCGTTGAATATCCTCGCTCTCAAGACACTCCTGGACAGCGACTGTTCGATGACATGTTGCGTTGTCGTCCGTGAAAATGAATCTATCACCGACAGCACCAAGGAGCATGCGATCATGAGGTAGCAGAACATCATTAATGTATCGTTGGCCAGTCATAGTCCCAGTTGGAAGCACATAGAGGGACGTACGGCAATTGATCATGATGCCAGCCCATACCATGACACTACATGTCGGATATCGGCCCCTTTCCTGTATGTTTGCGGGACAATATGAAGTACCACTATCACGCCAGATCAGTTGTCGTCGACAATCAGACGATAGACTGTATCTACTCTCATCTGAGAAGAGGACAGCAGACCAGTCGTTATCAGTCCAATTGCGATGTTGATGGCACCATTGCAAATGGGCGGTACGGTGACGTCTGGACAATGGGATGCACACAACAGAACGGCGGGCGTATAGTCCTCCTTCATGCAAACGTCTGGCGACAGTTTTTCGGGAGATCAGCTTGCCAGTAGCAGCCATAAACTGATTCGCTACCTCACTAGCTGTGCTGCGCCGGTGTCTTTTTGTTGATAGCACTATGTACCGATCTTCTGCAGGTGTCGTACTGTGAACACGACCTCCCCCGTGACGTTTGCTACACTCTCCATTTGTTTGAAATGATTTCCAAAGCCTTGAAACAACACGGTGGCTGACGTCGAACTCCCTGGCAACATCTGTTATTTTTCGCTCTTCTTCAATCTTGCCGATAATACCGCCACGCGTAAAATCATTTAGGTGATGTCGGGAAATCATACTGAAAATTGCAAGTTCGTCAATTGATTCTTTCCCTTTCAACTTTGCGTTTGAACAACAACGGTCAATACGCGTCAAATCCTTTATATCTCTTATCAGCGCTATGACGTCACGAACAAGTTCGGTAATCCAAAATTTGCATACGCACAACACGTATTACTGTATCCCGCACTTATGCTAATTTTCACATTTTCCTGCATTCCATTTTATGGTTGCTATCGTTGCTATTGTCATCCGTCCTTAGCAATTGTCCGGCAGTGTATTTTAACTTGTAAGCATATTTTTATAGATAGATAAATTATAGATATTCAAATAAAAAGATCGTACTTTTTGGATCGGCAAAGTGTTTACTTCAATCTTTGGTATTTAATTTATCTGTCTTTTGAGCTTCAGTGGCAGTTAGTCAAAGATATTTCAGTCGTTCCTGACACAATGCATTTCGCAAATATTTTTTCAGTCATTTCAGCCAGCGGAATGGTCTTTCAGAAGTGTTAGAAATAAAATAAAACCAGTAGAGACATCCGGGTAACTACATGACAAATTGTTTAAACTTTGTTAATTTTTCTGCGAGTTCTTTTATTAAATTTATCGATTTAATTTCTTCTTTATAAATCTATTTGAAATTACTTGCAAAAGTTGAATGAAGAAACTTTTACTTAGATATTTTAATATATTAATATTTTTGCACATTGCCGGCATATTTAAAAATATAACTTTTCGTTAGTGAAAAAAAGTTCTGAGGCTCCAAAAAAGCGGAATTATTAGCAATATGTTTTGCTTAAAAATAAATCTTTCTCTAATTTTTGTTATATATTTGCTTAAAATTCTGCAAAACGCATTCATCCTATGCGCTTTCAACTCTTTTAAATTTGTAACCGAATGTTCGACATCATGCCAGTGACATCCCCTGGCTGCTGACTGCATAGCAGACAAACGAACTGAAAAGAGCCAGTAGAGACATCCGGTTGGTTTACTCTGGTTTACTGTTTGCAGTTATCCCCCCCCACTCTCATCTTTGTTTTTTGTTAATGAATTTGAGTTAAAATTTTATTACCTTAATGCTCTTTGGCCGCTACACACCTAAATATTCCTGAAGTTGTGTCGCTGCTTTTTTTACTAGCGTAGTAACACTTCAGTGTTGGTTTAATGTAGAGTCATAAATGATAACTACTTCAAAATTCAATGGTACATTTTGTTCGCTTTCTTTAAAAGAATGGTGTGGCATTTTGGAGTATTCCGTCTTAGTTGTTAATGTGTTCGTTCCGCAAAAAATACAAACTTTTAGAAAAAATACTGTTTTCTGATTTGACTGATATGGAAACTATCTTCGCCGCCCCGGTGGCGCAGTGGTCTAAGGCGTTGGCCTCTGATCATTCGTCCGAAAGGGGTCCGGGTTCGAATCCCGGTGAGGCATGGATGTTGTGTTTGTCTTACGGCACTGGCTCTCTCCCTTCCCTGGAACCAGTGACCCTAAATTAGGGACGGGCGACTGCTTATAGCCCATTGAGTTGCTCCCGGTGGTCGTTAAACCTCCAATAAAAAAAAAAAAGAAACTGTCTTCTTGTCTGAATAGAAAGTGATATGAAACCTAAATTGATAAGGATAAAAAAGCAAGAAAGATGATATCAAATTCTCAGGCGGAATGAACGCATCTTCTAAATATTCTCCGGCACAAAAAGTAATTTTTCAAAGCGGATTTATTTTAAATCAAATAAAAAGAAAGCGCAGTTACCCTCCCGAAGGACAAACTGTGCATTAATTAAAGCACAGAATGTTTTCCTAGTTATTCATAGTGAATAGAACCGGTTATACAATAAGAATTTTCTCGACCTGATTTGTAGAATCTATAAAACCAAATAGCAACATGCGTCCATTTGCGGCAGAAAGTTATTTTACAAATATTCACAAATTGTACACACATTTTTCTTCATATTGGATGATATCCAAAGAAAAAGGATTTTTTCTAATGGAACGATCAAAAGCAGAGATATCGAGGAATACGCAATATAAATTATCGACACCAAGCGGAAAAACTGTGCGCTATTTGAGTCTGAAAATGCGCGGGCAACGTTCTTCGTAGTGAAGGTATTCTACCAAAAAAGATTTTTTCCCATCCGATGTTGAGAATCAAAAATATTCTTGCTAGTAGAATTGTACACCGACGCCCCCTAGCGGCAGAATTGTGCATTATGGAAAAGTAGATGGTATACGCAAAATATTCTTCATATCGGAGCTATGAGATGGAAAAGAATTTTTCAAATACAACTTTTAGAAGCCGAGAAACCAGAAACAAACAAACCAGAAACGGTTTATACATATACGTCTCCAGCAGGAAACTTGGCATTATTTTATTAATTGTAGTGGAGAACGTTCGTAAGTCTTACCATAATGAACTGCGTACAGTACAAAGCTAATTTTTATAATCCGATTTTTTGTTGCAATGTGTATTTCGGTTATGCAGTTGCAAATACTCTATAAATATGTATTTCGGTTATGCAGTTGCAAACAGAAATACGCATTTACAGAGTCAGAACTGTGCATTATGAGAGATTCAAGAATTTTTGCAAAATATTCCCAAAATACGGTATCTTGAGCAAGAACACTCATTTTCAAATCGGACTTTCTGAAACAAAAGCATCATGAAAAACGAAATCACGTGTCCCTTAACGAGAAAATTGAGCATTATTTTGGGCAGGAAATAAAAAATAAAATGCGTTTAGTGAGCGCTATCTGAGCAATTTTTTTACCACTCGAGTTTTCAGACGCATAGATATGACTGCAAATATGTTGCTAACGGAAATATGCGTATACGCTCTCTAGTAGAAAAACTGTACATTACAGAAACCAAATTGTATGAAAAATATTCTTCATTATGAACGCTATTCATCGCAAAAAGTATTTTTAAAAGCGGACTTTTAGAAACGGATGCACTGGAAAAGATATGATTGCATATTTACGCATCTTAGCAGAAAGACTGCCTATTATTTTGGAGAATAAATATGCGTGAAACATTTTCTACTGTGAGTAGTGTTTCATCTTTTCTTTTTCTTTTAATTGGGCTTTTAGAAGCATCATACAATTACAAATATTGTGTAATCCGCTCTCTGGCTAACACCGGATTTCTGAAATATTTATGGGGAGTGTGAATATAGCAAAACTATACACTCAAAAGCCAAAACATTATAACCACCTGCCTAACATGATATTGATCCTCCACGTGACTCCAAAACAGGTCTTTCCTGACAAGACGTGTATGCTACAAGATTTCTAAAGGTGTTTTGTGGTATCTGGTACCAACACGTTAACAGCAAGATTCATTAATTCTTGTAAGTGACGTGGTTGAGCCGCCGCAGATCGGATTTGCTGTTCCAATGCAAGCTACAAGTGCTCGGTTGGATTGATGTCTGGGAAAATTTGAGGCCTGGCCTAGGCAATACTTAGAAGTCTTCCTCGTGCTCCGCGAACTGTTCTCGAACAATCCGGGAAGTGTGGCCTGGCGCATTGTACTGTGAAAAAGGCAGTACTTGGGGGGGATGCCATTGCCATAAAAGGACGTACCTCGTCTGCAGTGATGTTTAGGAAGATGGTGGACGTCATATTTTACTGCACATGAATGGCAGGACCCTGTGTTTTGCAACAGAACATTGCCCAAACCATTACACTTTCTCAACCGGCTTGTTTTCATCCCACGGTGAATCCTGCTGCCGTAAGCAACGCACACGTACCCGGATATCCACATGGCATGGTGCAACATGAAACAAGATTTATCGGGCCAGACAACCTTCTTCCAATCATTCAAGATTCAGTTTTGATGCTCTCGTGCCCATTGTAAGGGCTTCCGAATATATGAACGCAGCTTAACATACGCACTACGCAGACCATTTTCGCTACGCAGACCATTTTCGCTACGCAGACCCATTTTCAGCAGGGTTCGATGTACTGTGTATTGTGACACGTTAACAAGCACTCAATAATTGACGAGCTTTATCACTCCGCTGGGAGGTTTCGTCTGGGCATTAGTTTTCAGAGCTCATAATGGTAATAAAAAACGCTGAAACAATTCAAACCAATTGTTTCAGCACACCACGCTGAAACAATTCATTTGAATTGTTCAACGTAGTCTGTTACCATTCTAATCTCTAAAACTTAAGCCCAGACAAGGCTCTCAGCGGAGTGCGAAAGCTCGTCAAATATTGAGTGTTTGTATTTGCGCCATTAAAACAGATTTTAGACCGATGTAAGTCTTGTGCTATAACAAAACATGCATTTTTAGAGGAGTAGACCCTTTTTTCCCACGTCGTCCCGACAAGAGAAGTGCCAAAAGAACGGCAGAAAGAGCTTTGTTCATAATACGTCTGTGAGGGATTATTTTACTTGTTGAAAATGTTTCTGTAGTAACAAGACTGATCAGTAAAGCTGAAATGAAAATAAGAAAAGCACAAAAAGAAGTTGAACATGAATTTTGGTTTCAAAGCGTACTGTCAATAAAGGTTATGGAAATTACAGAAAATAGGAGATGCTCAGCACGCAAAACAAAAATTAATTATGGACAACGTAGGATGCAGAACACAAAACAGCTATGAAATCGTCAAACAAAAGGTGTAGCCTGGTACTTTTGGCGTTCAAACGAGGGGGACACTTCATTGACTCAGACGGAATAAGAAACACATGTGGCTTACTGTGGCCAGTCAGTATGCTGTGACTCCTGCACTGATTACAACCCCTTGACACCTGCATGAAATAATGCATGTGAGATGATTCAGCTGCCTATGATGTTATAGCGTCTACAGTGGAGGCAAAGATTTGAAAATGCCGTAGACGACCGGTACTGCCAAAGATTTTTGACACGTCTATGCTTCTTTGGCAGCACTTTTGGCGATCGGTGCTGCCAAAAGTGCTGCCAAAAGTGCTGCCAAAGAAGCGACCGGTGATCACAAAGATTTGAAAATGTCGTAGGCGACCGGTGATCACAAAGATTTGAAAATGTCGTAGGCGACCGTGATCACAAAGATTTGAAAATGTCGTAGGCGACCGGTGCTGCCTGTCCTAGCTTCTCTGTAGTGCACCGAAAACGTGCTCAATGGGACCAAGGTGGGTGTCCTTGGAAGCTTAAATAAAAGGGGAATATTACAATCTCTAAGCTCGTGAACCACAATGTGAGCTCGATGAGATCAACATCAAGGTTCTTGGAGGATAGGTAAAAGGGGACTACAGCGAACTCTGAGCTTCTAAAGCACGATGTGAGCTCGATAAGATCAAGGTCAGGGTCCTTGGAAATATAGGTAAAAGGGGACTATCGCGAACTCTGAGCTTCCAAAGCACGATGTGAGCTATATGAGATCAAAGTCAGGGTCCTTGCAAATATAGGTAAAAGGCGAATACCGCGATCATTGAATTAGCGAACCACGATGTGATCCCAATGGTATCATGCATTTTCACTCGCGAAGAATAAACTATAGGCTTTCGCAATGCAAAAAAGTGCCACAGTACACCTGCTCAAACATCTGTCAGTCCGAGCCCGGATTACAGCTTTCCAACTGCTCTGTTGCGTTTTCCGACCGTGAAATGTGTCCTCTCTTGTCTTCACAGCCTGACAGTAGCGTTGACATACGCGCGTTCTTAAGACACACCTTAGCACAGTGACTGCTTCAAAGTCTTCTCAAATTTGCATACCGTTGCACTTGCGTATGACGACACGGTACTATCTTGTCTCCTCACAGTACATTACGTACTAGCTGTACTTCAAAGATCTATTTCAACTGAAATAAGTGATTTCAGTTTTGATATTTTACAACCGGCTTACTCTTCGCAGACCTTTCCGAAGTGATAAAGTACTCGTATCATAAAACAAGTAAAACTGTAATACATACTGGAGCGAATAATATAGGAGGAAGAAAGCCAACAACACTGATTGAACACGACCTACACAAAAGAAGAACAAAACAGAAGAAAGAATTCCTGGGGCAGAGAAGGAAATCCAGCCAAAAGGCGAAAATTTAAGCGTTGACATGCGTGCGCATTCTTAAGACGTTACCACTGAACAAGAAACGTGCTGTATTGCAACATAAATTAAACCTATCGATTAAATACACAAAAAGGCTGACATGATGGGAAATTTTGTCCAGAACTGTACCTGTACTTCTAAAATACTGAAGCTGAACAGGAAGAACTAAGCTACCGACACGATATGAGAGAATTCGATCAATCTTTTGGATTACCTTTGATAAAGACACCTTATGTACAGGAATCTTATTGTTTTTGACAACAGTATTACATTTACCACGCAATTCTAAGAAAAGTCGACCCCCAAAACAGGATATGAATAACTGTTTCTCGGTCGAAAGTCAAATCATTCGATACACTTATGGTAGGTTCTAAAAATCCCTTAGACGGAGAGTGGCACAAGAAATTCATAATTTTGAATGAGTTACATTAAAAATTAATTTAAAAAGTCCAAGAAAAAGTCTCCTTTAAAAATTATTATTCTACAAGAAAAAGTACTGTCTAGGAACAAAAATAAGCAAATATTAACTACATAACACGGTGTAACAATAGACAAATATTAACTAGATTACAAGATGCATACTAAAATGTCATCTAAATGTAAAACTAAACTGCATTTTGAGAAAACATATTAAAGAAAAGAAGTTTTCCCATGAAATGCTTTTATTAACATAGCGCAGGATTAGGTATCTTATTAAGGCTTCCTCCCTTTCTCTCTCTCTCTTAACTCGTAGTTGCTAAGCAGCAAGACCGGAGCAAGCTTTCCTTATCTCCTTATCTGGGAGGAGGGGGGCCGGGGAAAGTTCACCCTTTCGTGTTCAAAGATTTCCCACTTTCACTCGGATAGTGCGCAGATTTTACTTTCTCAAACCTCCGTTTTAGGAAAATATTATGATAGTTCAAGAATCGCCCTTCCGGTTTTTGACATAATTTTACCAAAAATATGAAAATCAGACAAAAACCCAAGAGCCAGTCGTTTTAAATATCAGGTAAAACGAAAACATTATGTGGACGCCGATAACTCAGCACTCCACAAAAATGCAGAATGAAAAACAAACCAGCGCAGAACGAACGAGTATCAATCAAATAGTGAGCGTAACAATAGGAAGATGCTTTCGGGGTAGGGCTTGGGAAAATTCCCTTGAAGATTAAATTCTCAGAAGAGCTTTCTGCAAACGAGCAGAGCTGACAAATTAGCTCTTCATCTCAACGTGATATTCGGAAAGGTCAGGAAGGTTAGCTATATTCGCATATTGTTTTACACAGTGCGGCCATTAAGTAATGAGACTGAATTTTTTTTATAAAAATGGAAAAGCAGGAAAACTTACGTGAATATCCTCCTGCGTCAATCCAAGGAGTGGCACGATGAGCCAACGAAAGGAAGGACTTGCCGAGGTTATCTGTTGGTGTGGAGGGAAGAACTGGTGTCACAGTTCTTTGCATGTCTTCAATATCTTGAAAACTTTCCTTTTAAAGGCTGCTTTAATTTATGGAATAGAAAGTACAGAAGGGTCGATTGAGTGCACACACTTGTTTTCGTGTAGAAATTGCTGTACATTGACGTCTCTGTGTGCGTGAACCTTATCGTAAATAATTAAGTATTGCTCGTTTTGGTACTCAGACCTGACAGGAACAATCTTCTTCCACAATCGTTCTAAAAGGATACGTAAGCATTGCCAGTGAAAGTTGCACCTTGAGGAATGAACTCGGGATGCAGAATTCCATTGCTGTCGTAAAAGCACACAAGCATTGCCTTGATTTTGGGCTTGTGCAACCTGATATTTCCTTTGGGTGACTGTTGCGACTAATACTGAGCAGTCTGACGCTTCGTTTCAGGATCACAACGAAAACACCATATTTCGTCACCTGCTACAATGCTATGGAGAAAATTTTGTATTGTTTCTGCAGTCTCCAGGACATTTTTTGCGAAATCCACTCGTCTGTGTTTCTGGTCGTCTGACAAAGCATGCTGAACTAAACTGACACAAATCCCCCCCCCCAGCTCCACACGTAAATCTTGCAGCAGGGCTTGGTTCTGAGTTCCATTACATCGCTCTGTGTGGAGGGTTCGTTTGATGCTTCCTTTGCAGTAAGTTCTGTATCGGGGGTTTAACCCGTAATTCTCCCGACTGAAGCAGATAAATAAAATACCTAGTATATAAGAGAATCGACTGAAGCTGATTTTTTGTAGTGAAGAAGACTTTTATTCAGATGTTGCGGGGAATGTCTTTAAGCCTTGTCCCGATTCCTTTTGTCTACTATCATCCACCTCACTGCTTATTCCCTCTCTTTCACTTTTTCCTTATTATATTAACACCTCGATGTTAATATACATTTTCACTCTTTCCTTATTATATTAACACCTCGGTGTCCTCTTCGCTCTAAGCGTCAGCACGCCGAATTCCGTTTTCTCTTCCCGGCCGGTCTCATTCCTCCTAATTCATTCGTTTCGACGAACCCCGCGAGGCCTTTTGCACCTCGCTAAAAATCCTCCTTCTTCCTCCACCTTCTGCTACTGAGTTTCTTCCGCTCTTGATTCTCCGATAACCGATCCCCGAACGAAACCTCTCCCCTGCCGAAGTCTGAAGGATTCCAGGAAGCCTGGCCACACCTTAGAAATACCTTCTCTCTGAAAACGCAAGATTCTTTAATTGGCTCGCTGGCCCCGTCTTCTCCCTTCGTCGTGCTGCTTGGGAAGGTGGAAAAGCAATAAAGTCCATTTTCATTCTTCTCACATTGACGAAACTATAAATCTAACACCCCTTCTGCTGCGACGCGTGGGAAAAGAAGTACTTTGCCTGTTCACTGCCCAGCCCATCAAAATGGCGGGAATCGAAGGAAACTGATTCCAATTATTTATCCCTCAAAATGGCTGCTGAACTTCACTTCTGATAAATATGGAAGCCCCGGTTACAATTTGAAGAATCGCCTCCTCTTATCGTTAACACCGAGATCACATTCCATTGTCCTCAAGGTCACACAACGATCATTTTTTATGCTTTCGCGAACGTTTCAATGAGTTCAGACCAAGGAGGTTAGAATAATATTTCTGGAGATGCCCTGAATCTCTTAACCGTGAAGCCGAAAAGTGTGGGAATTTCGATTTGTTTACCCATGAAGTTTCAGCTGTGCGTATTTTGGAATTGCGTAGTTTTTGATTGCAAAAATCGTGTTAAAACCAAACCGGAATTAATTATACTTTATACACGAGTGAAGTTTTCAATTTTAATGTAATATTTTGTTTTGAATTCTCACTAACGTTCATGTAATTCAATTTAAAATAAAAATGGGAAGAAGCCTCAAAATAATTAGGAATTTTATAAATCCAGCATTTCCTCACACATCGGTAGCAAATTACGATGCAAAATTAGAAACATTTGCGACGAAAAAATGCGATTAGGCCAACGCAAAATGAATTGCAATAGTCTTGAAAACCATCGGCTTTCCCATACTTTAACGGCGGTCGCTCGCTGTTATACGCTTCACGCAAAGTGGTGCTATTCCACTAACAAGGGCATCTCAAGATATCTTATTCTAACCTCCTTGGTTCAGACGTGCCCGCAGAAATCGGGCGTCTGGGACTTTCGTCATTTTCAAAATATTCTCGCCCATCCTTGAAACGTGCATACCATTGGAATATTTGTGCTCGATATAGGCAGTTCACCCCATACACATCATGCAACAATTCAACTGTCTCAGATGCAGTTTAACTGATTTTCAAACAGAACCAGATATTTTCTCTCTGCTCCATGACAGAGCAGTCACAATGTTTTTCCACGGAATGACGTCATGCACAACATAAATAATAATCTGTGGAATGTAAATAATCATCTCAGGCAAACGCTGTTGCCACCGCATATCCACTACATGACTTATAAAAAAATGCTTTCCCTGACCCGTGGGTTTACGGAGATTTAAAAAAAACCCCGTCTCATTGCTTAATTGCCGCACTGTATATATATGCCTCTCTCCGTTGTTTTGGACAATTTCTATCATGCATATGAGGAGTCCACACCCCACAGTATAGGTTACTCTGAACCAAGATTAGCTGCATGAAATACTGTATGAGACTAACTAGTCTTCAAAAATGACAATTCTGAAGTGTATAACTTTCTTTTACAGTTACAATTTTCAGTAAATTTTTTCACACGTTGTCCATTTCTATATTTTATGCTCCTCAGAGCATGAACTTGCGCCTCTGATATAACAATTCTAGGAGGTCAACCGACCCCCCTGCCCTGTTTCTGGAGCTTCGGAACTACGTATTAAGCAGTCTCTTTGAAGTGCGTATAACGCGGGTACCAAAATCGCACAAGGAGTTTTGCATCGTCAGCTGTTAGGTCTGAGGGCCATGCTGTTGTCAAACACACCTCTCTATGTTGCGTAGTACCTTCCCGTTGTATTTCCTCAATTACCGTGAAGATACGAAGATGGTTCAAATAAAAACAGCGGAAATGTCAAAAAAGTTTCACTGCAATAATATCCACAAGGATTCACTGCAACAACATCCACAAAGATTCACTGCGAAACAACAGCAATCGCCGGAACTGCATATTCCATTAAAATCCTTTATCGGTATAATTTTTTCTGCATTGCAGTTAATCCAATTTTATGATATAGATTATAGGAATTCAACAAAATGTGAGAAAATCCTTTCACAGTTCTCGTGAGATGAATGTGACCATTCTGAAGCTGTGTTTCCAATTATTGCTACATCCACTCCATCTCTTCATCTACTTTTCAATTGTTCCATCCACTCCTGATTTTAGCACCGAGTGATTTTCTTCTTTTTCGTGCACTGAAAAAGACAGTGGGTGGGCCGATAGTTTTCTTTCATTTAATAGATGTTATGTACCTTCTGAAATACACTGGTGTGCAAAAATTAAGGACGAAGTGGAGAAATTAGCATAACAGCGGAACGAACAGGCGAAGTGGAGAAATTAGCATAACAGCGGAACGAACAGGCAGAACGGACTGAAAGACCACTCAGGAGATAGACTAGGGTCCGGTACGGTAGGGCATGCACATATAGGCAGCATGACATAGGGAGGGGGGTGTCGGAAGGGTATAAAGCTCATGGGCGGTGTACGCTCAGCAATTCGGTGAAAGCTATTGCACGGTGTACATCGGTTTGAACGACGTCGAGTTGCTGCCACCGTGTGATATGGCCAACAGGCAATCTAGTAGACGACATCTGGATTACTTTACCCGAGGTCGCGTCATTGGGAAGTAGGAAGAAGGTCGAAGTGTGACTAGTGTGGCCGAGGAGTTCGGGATCGCTCACAGCATCGTTTCACGAGCTTGGAGAGCATTTCAAACAACAGGAACAGCTGTCCGAGAGTTTAGCAGTGGTCGTACGCGAGCAACATCGGCGGCGGACGACCGGTATATTGCCCTACAGGCGAGAAGAGACAGACGGCAGACAGCGGGAGAAATCGCAAGGCACATGCAACAGACAACTGGACGTCCGTTATCGCGTTTTACCGTGGTCAGGAGGCTGCACAAAGGTGGTCTATTTGCACGACGACCAGTACGGTGTGTGCCATTAACGCCTGCTCATCTGAGACGGCAGTTTCTGAGGTGCCAGGAACACAAGAACTGGACACATCAGCAATGGGGTCGACTTCTCTTTACGGATGAGAGCCGATTTAGTCTGACGAGCGATTCTGGACGTATACACATCTGGAGAGAGCAGGGAACACGCAATCACCTCTCCAACATAATCGAAAGGGACCGGTTTGGAGGTGGCGGAGTTCTCGTTTGGGGCGGTATCATGCTTGGTAGCCGTACTGACCTCCACATCTTCCAAAAAGGTTCAGTCACTGGTGTTCGCTATTGTACCGAGGTTCTCCTGCCTCACGTGCGTCTGTTTAGAGGTGCTGTGGGTCCTGAGTTCCTCTTCATGGACGACAACGCTACACCTCATCGTACAGTGGCTGTCGCAGAGCCGTTGGAGAGTGAAGATATTCAACGCATGGATTAGTACGCAAGGTCCCCGGACCTAAATCCATTCGAACGCGTGTGGGATCTTCTCGGGAAACGCTTGGCAGCTCGTCACGAGCCGCCAGCAACGATTTCGCAGCTGCGATTGGCGCTACAAGAGGAATGGGCCGCGATGCCTCAACAGCTCCTTGACAACCTCGTCCTCAGCATGGACAGACGTTGTAAATCCTGCAACGCAGTCAGGGGTGATCATATCCCCTACTAAAGACTGAAATTTTCTTGGCAGCCGCCTGTCACATGGACGTTTCTGTCTTTTGTCCAGTTGTGCTCGAAGCTACCTTTTCAATAAAGTGCCTTTGTATCCTTTGGATTCCTTGTTTGGACGGTTTTGCTCACTTGTCCCATATTCTTACATCTTGGGGATCTTGTGGTATGATATGAGTCGATGTGGAGCACTTCTGCACGACGTTACATTCGAAAAACCGTCTCGTCCTTAATTTTTGCACGCCAGTGTACAAGGCAGTCATTCAAGTATATTATTTTTGTGGCATAGAAGCACCGTATTTAACGGTAAACTATGTAGCCATCTGTTCTCTGAAAGCTTGAACACTGCATCGCACTAAAGCCGGGAATAGAATTCGCATCATTTCGTGAATTGCAGTTGAAGGTAAGAAGATGTTTCAAATAAAAGCAGTGGAAATGTCAAAAAGGTTTCACTGCAAAAATATCTACAAGGATTCACTGCAAAAATATCCACAAGGATTCACTGCAAAAATATCCACAAGAATTCACTGCGAAAACAACAGCGTTCGTCGGAACTGTGTATTCCATTGAAAATCCTTTTTCGGTATAAGTTCTCCTGAATTGTAGTGGATCCAGATTTGTGATCTAGTTTATAGAGATTCAACAAAATGTGCAAGAAGTATTAAAAAGCCTCTCACAGTTCGCGTGAGACGTTTGTAACCATTCTGAAACTGCGTTTCCAATTGCTACCTAATTCTTCTCCCTTCCCGGACTTTAGCCCCTAGTGATATTCATCTTTTAAGTCCAGTGAAAAAGAGTGGGAGGAAAATAGTTTCCTTTCATAGATAGATGTTAGTACTCTCTCCAATACAAGGCAGTCATATAAGTATATTATTTTTGTGGCATAGAAGCACCGTATCTAACTGTTAACTACGTAGCCATCACTTCTCTGGAAGCTTGGACATTGCATCGCGCTAAAGCCGGGAATAGAACTCGTATCTCCCTCTTTCTGTTCGAGCATACTACTGTGACACCACCTGGACAGCGACTCTCCAGAAGAGTTGGGCAAATTCGTAATTGAATTAATCGGTAATGCATTACAGCGTAATGGTAATGAGAATAAGAACTCAGCGTTACCATTACATGGTAATGGTGAACTGGTCATTAGAATTACATGGTAATTGTTATGACATGTAGCAGTTACCCATTATAATCGTAATGGTTAATGGTTACCTATATGTTGGTAATTAACCAATAACTTATGAGTAACAATACAACGTGAATAAACCAGCAACCAGTACACGTTGTGTTGGTTATTTGACAATTGTTCCAGCCCTTGCGTGTATGTAGGTATTGGATATTGTACGTGTATGACATGAGTAGTTGCCCCGTCTTCGCCGCAGGTAAAGTGATTTGAACGAAATAATACATATGAAGTAAGTACGAATGGGATGTTTATTTCTGTTGGAGAATAGTACAAAAATGAAAGAAAGATCAATGCCGTTGCATGTGATCTTAGTCTTCAACAAAGAACAATTCACTGAAGCACACAAAAAAAGCAGTCAGGGAATAACAAATTGTGCATTAAACGCCAATGAAAACCACTCTGAGACACTACATCACTTGAAATGGAAGTAATGAAAGGTCTTATTGCTACAAAATATGGCAACCACAAAGTGAACTACGAGTACAACAGAAAGAATGAGCAACTATATCATCACAAAGTAAAGAAATGACAAATCCTCATTGTAAAGTATAAGTAGAATATCTAGGTGGCTTGTAGCAAAACAAGGTAGGATTTTCCTATTCCCTAATCCCTAGTTTAAATTGCGTAATTTCATTACCAAATAATTCCATTGCGTTGGAATGGCATTATTAAATAATTGAATTATATCCCCTTCATTGTGATGCATTACAGATTAATTCCATTACCTTGTGCAAACCATACTTGGGATTACCTTGAAATAATGCATTTTACCTGTTACTGCATTACCTTGTAATGCGTTACATGTTAATTGTAATCTGTACTTCCATTACTTTGTATTGCATTCCTGCCCGACTCTGATCTCCAGGATACTTAAGCTAGCGCGGATCTTTTGTTTGGTCAGACTTTTATGCTGCAGCTGCTTGAAGATCAATTTTTCTGGGAGGGGTAATACATGCAGTAGCATGTTCGAACAGATGCAAGTTCTTTTACCGCTCCAGTGCACTGTAATTTTCAAGTTTTCTAAAGAGACTGCTATACATTAAACAGTTGCACGTGGTATTTTTTAGCCGAAAAGTAATATACATCCATTCCAAGGGCAAAATGGAACAGGCTGCGCAGGAGTGTCTTCGCTTGCACCTTAGAAGGTTTAATTGGACTGAAAAAATGCATTGGTTTTGCGCTGAAGAATGCGCATTGCAAAAGGAAAACACTGTGTGAAAAATTCTAAAGGTCTGTTGTCCACGGTATGAATAAAACATCTATTTGAATCATCCTGGTAGAAATTTCCAGCATCTTCAAAAACCAAAAGCATTTTATTGATTCAGATCGTGTTAAATGGAACAACACAAAAATAACGCTCACATGCAAGTGCCGCATCTAAATATCGGAAATTCCATGGAAACTCTTAAAGTTTTAGATATCTGTCTGAATCGGTATTTAAATTCAGTAATCAGTATTCTCAGATTTTGGAAATTTCAAATGATGATTTAATTTGAAATATTTTTGCATTTTTGCGTAGCAACAAACTGTTCACTTCTCAGAGTGTTTTCGATGCTTTACTGAAAGACATTTGCACCCAAGATTTGGAAAGAACATTGCCACCGTTTTTCGAAGCCGTTCCGTACAATTTTGTGCAAATAAATAAGAGTCGCACTGTAATTTGACATAGAAATGTGCTTCAGAAGAGACGGAAGTAGTTAAAAGAATAAATCTGCATGATATAATCTAAGCTACTACGGTAGTTACAATACTTGCAATAAATTAGTTGATGTTGCATGCTTTTTATGTAAAATGTAAGTGAAAATTATACTTTTATAAAATGACTCTATGAAAATTAAAATCATGCTTACCATTCGCCAGCCATAACTGTTCTAACTTCAGTTCTTGAGGAAACGTATTTCTGGTAAGAGTTATTAGCTTGTTTTTAGCAATATTTAAACTCCTAAGGTTTCGAACATCTTGAAACACTCCACTTAATGATCTTATATCATTGTCTACCAAGTTTAATTTATATAACTTTGTGAGACCCCAAAATTCATCGTGTTCAAGATCTGTTAAATGTGAAGAGCGAATGAACAGTTCATTGAGAGAAAACAAATTTTGAAGAGATCTGTTTAATTTTAAAAGGTAATTTGAAGACAGTTCTAGGCTTTCTAAATTTTTCAGTCTCGAGAAACTTTTCGATTCAATAGTTTCAATATTGTTGTGCGACAGCATTAAAACAATTAAGTTCTCCACTCCCACAAAATCATCATTCCTGATAACTTTTATGTTATTCATCCCAAGGGCCAATTTTTCTAATTTCTTCAGGTTTTGGAAAGAGTTTTCTATTTTGGAGATTTTGTTTCTAGATAGCTTTAATGTTTTTATTTCTGGCGTGTTGTAGAAAAGGCCTTCGATCGAAGTAATGGCATTAAAACTCAAGTCCACGACCTGCAGACCCTTCAGATTATGAAATAACGTCTTGGGTATATTTTGTAACTTGTTTCTCCTTAGAATCGCTTGCTGCAGTTTAGGAAATGATGCAAACAAATTGGGATCAACTTCAGAACATTTCATCGCTGTCATGTCAAACACTTGTAGATTTTGGAAAGTTAATTTGAAACTGGAAGAATTCATGTAGTTTACTGGATTTTTACCAATGTACAGTTTCTTGAGTTTAAACATGCCCACGTTAAAAACGTTGTCGATAGACGTGATGTTGTTGTCGTAGATATCAATTACCTGCAAAGAGAAAAATATTTCATCTGAGTATTTATTATACTTCACATAAGGCTGTCCTCAAAAAAAAAAAACTATGGTTGTTTGTCATATTGCCAGTCGATGGCACATTGAAAGAGACAAGCTGCAAAGATTTCTAAATTGTAATGAAGTACCTTTCGCCATTGTTTAAGAAAACTATAACAAATACTGATAATTATTTTTTGCAACGTTCTAAATTAGAAAAAAATTAATGTAAATATTAATTTCAAATTTTATTATACAGTACACTGCTCGTCCTAGAAAAGCCACACCAGGAAGTATTTGTCAGAGCGCCATGTAAATTGATGGGTTATGTACACATACCTACCACTGAATTAGAAACTCTTATTCAATACCAAGTTGGACCTCCTTTAGCACGAATTACAGCACGTACACTGTTAAAACTTTTGAGGTAGGTTGCACAAAAAGTGGTGCTACACCAGCTAAACCCTTTTTGATAAAAAAATACACCATTATGTGATGCAAACAATACCCGACAACATGGTGCAACTTTGCACTGCGTTATGATACAAGGTTGCACCACATTATGGTGCAAGGTTTCAACATGTTGTTGGGGTTTGTTTGCACCACACAATGGTGTATCTTTTCTCAGAAAGCGGTGTAGCACCACTTTTTGGTGCAACCTACCACAAAAATGTTAACGGTGTATGCGGTTTGGCAAAGATTGCACATGGTGTTGGAGTGCATCTGCGTCTACAGCATAACAGGCATTAACCAGACAGTTCTTTAACTGCGCTCAAATGTAATGGAAGAGGACTTTGCTCCAGGATCTTTTTCTAAGATGTTCCATACATTTTTAATGGGGCTCAGGCACTGGCTTTGTGGTGGCCAGGAGAGATTATGAAAGTCTTTATTATACTCGCTGAACCACTGCTAAACATACCCTGCGCGATGGACAGTAGTAGCGTCATCCATGAAACAGCCATCACCTGCTGGATAATATGTCAACACTGCGGAATGGACCTGACCGGAAACAATGTTCCGATAATCCCTGGAGGACACCCGACTCTCCAGCAGTATCAGGGGACCCGCTTCGTATCAACAGAACGTGCCCCACACCATGACGCCATCTCCAGAATCTTGTGTTGTGTTTACAAAGCAAACTGGGTCCATTTCTTCATGAGGCTCACGCCAAAATCTATGCCAACCGTCGGTTCAGAACAAGATGTACCGCGACTCGTCGGACCACATGACTTTTTTCTAGTCTTCCAGTGACTAGAAAAAGGTGTTTCTAACTACACTACAGACGAACTTTCCGGTTCTTCGCAGAAATCAGTGGTTTGGTTTCCGTATGGGCATGCGATGGCCAGTACCAATCCTCTTCAATTCCCTGCGCATGGTTCGCTGAGATATTGGTCGGGAACATCCTTCATTGGATGCTTCAGACAATTGCTGTACGCAGGAAGTACTGTTTCTCCGTACAATCCTTCTCCGACGACGGCGATCTCGTTCACTGGAAGGTGTGTGTACATGACCGCATTTGTGAACCAATCACGTGATAGGTGATTGGACAAGAGGGAGAAACTGCTCGTCGTAGGATAGTTTGGTAGTCCTCTCCTGGACGTGTGAACCACTTCATCGGGGGTGATTTTTGTGGCGAAAACCCTTGTTAAGAACTGAGAATGACTGGGCGATGTCACCAGGAGGCCTGCCACTACACGGACACCTTTACCAGAGGCTTCATCATAGGGCTACGTGTGGCTGGTTGGTCCTTGAGTAGCATCGGGGTTCTGTAATAATTGCATCCGTAGCGGAAACGCATCAGGGTGCAACTATTACAGAGCCATTAAAAGGTTACCCGAACCACTACTATGTCTTACACGCCGTAGTGAGATCAAGTACATGAATCATGTATAACCGGGAAAAAAGAAGCACCACCAAATTTCGTCTAACAGTGTCAACGGCGAGGTTGGGTTCCCTATTCTAGGGTCTCCAAACTTAGGGCTGTGTTTCATATGGACAGCTATGAGTTCACTACACCTTTCCATATGGCGCATAAGAAGTTTATTAAAAAGGTAAAGCATACTGTCCTTAAGCATTTGTACGTAAACAACCTGAAAATTACTTAGAAAAATTCTTTGAGCATTAACGGAGTGACACAAGTAAATTTTTAGAGCATAAAGTATTTATTCTGAAAACTTAGGCTAAAGACTATACATGGAGTTATTTGAGGTAAAAAAATTATTTGCATGACTTGAGCTTTACTCTATGAAAACCTAGTTGAGAATGAGCCCAATTCGTCCAGTTTTTTCGAAACTGTGATTCGCTAAAGAAACATTTTACTCACTGAGATAACAGGAAATTGGACCCTGTATAGCTATGATGTATAAGACAGAAAATATCTTGCTCTAAATATTCCAGCGTTCGTCTCTCGCGTCCTGGTTGTATACGTTGGCTTCCGGTGGACATGGGTATCATGAATTACCTAAAGTTTTTTATGCATTGCCTGCGGTTCTTAACCGCTTCCTAACTTATTTCTTCTTCGCTATTTCATCCTCTAGCTTCTTTTTTTACCCGCGTCTCATACCTTCGCGTCTCTATCTATCCGTCGGTCAGTTAGAGATCTCTCATTCGTATTTTCTTTGCTCTTTGCCTTACTTTTTTGGATAGTCACCTCTTTTCTTGTTACTATTCACCTATATGTTCTAATTCAGCATGCTGGATCCTCCTATCCTCAAGAGCAGGGCCGGCGCGACTAGGTACGGGAGGTGTGACGCACCAGGGCGGCACTCCTCAAGGGGCGACATTTTTCTGTCAAAAGTAATGGAAGGAGAGAGAATAAAAAGTAGAAAGAAAGAAAAAGAAAGCTGGTGATAAGAAAAAATGATATAAAATACTAAAAAATAAAAATAAATAAAAAATAATAATAATTCAAATTTAATTTCGCAATTAGATAATATTGTTACAGTTCACCAGGGTTCAGAAAAAAATACCGATGGCGACAAAGATCTGGTGTGTCAACTTTGACGAAAGAAGCTTTAGTGGATCACGTGAGTGCAGTGCGTAAGCCATCTTCTCCAGCTGTCTCGCTCTTGGAGTAGTGAAGTTGTTTACGCTCTATCACGTTTGTTCCTCCTATGTAACATCAAGTACTTAGTGAATGTCAATGCAGTATGAACAGAAAGTGTAATTTAATTTTGTGTCAGTAAAATTCATCGTGAGAAATGCTGTCAGCAGTCTGCTATTTATCTGCGTGCAAAGCAACGTGCTTAGCTCGGTGACGGTGAGCTCCAAACAATAACACAGACATATTGATACTACGACGGTCGACCTACAATTTTTGGTTTCTAAATAAGTGTCATTTCAAGAAGATGTATGGTAAGAGTGACCAAGCTTACAAGTAATCTGGTCATTAAAAGCAACAGTTGAAAATACAGTGTTGACTTTCTCACTTTTTTAACTTACTCATCAAATTAGTATGAGGAAGTATTCATCGTGGAAAAATTCAACTTCGAGATTTCAACGGGAATACACGTTCTGGAGACAGCCGAATACGCTTTCACTATTTTAGTCGTGGTGTCTGTGTGTCTGCCTGTTTTGTGTCCACCATAACTCACTATATTAGTGCAATTTAATATTTAGGGGTTTTGAGGTTCCTTGATGTGCTAATTATATTTTGGTACAAATCGGGGAAACTGAAGGTGACGGTTCCCATAACGCGTTTGCTCTTTCTTTATAAAGCTTAAATACTATTGTGGATATCTAGACGAAATTTATTATTTAGCAGTTTTGTTATACGTATATTCATATGCTCACTAGAATTTAGTAAAAATCGGGTAACCGGAAGTAGGCGCTCCCTGTTGAACTCTTTTTATTTGGTTATATAACTCAATAATTGTCGGAATTATCAACATTAAATTTTATATTTTTCAGTTGTTTTTTTTTGTTATGCATCTTCACATCTCAGTTTATGTATGACAAAGTCCAGTGGAGGCCATTACAGATTTTTTTAGCACGTCTTTTGTGAAAAAAGATCATGCTTATGTTATCGGTTTGTCGGTCCGTCCGTTTGTCCGGAAGTCTGTAGACACCATATCTCTGCAACTAATAGTGCGGTTTGAAAAATTCTTTTCGCGTTAGGAAGCTTGAAATGTGCGAATGATGATCCTTCATTCCATTTTTTTTACGATGCACAATTTCACCGCTAGATGGCATAAACACAGATGATATCGAATTCAAAATACATTTTATTCTATACATTTGCTCCTAAAAATCCAATTCAAAACATTTTTTTACCTTTCGATTCCATTCATGCCGAAAAAAATTATTTTAGGTTTAGTCACTTTTTCAAGTTACGTATAGATTCTCCGCTGGGGGGGGGTAAAGTAAATTGTGTTTCCCCCGATATCTCCTTTTCTGAAACGCCGATTTGAAAAATTATTTCTGCAGTGGATACAGCTCCTGATGGGAAATATTTTGCATATAATTTCTAATTTTTGTTATAAAATGGTTTGGCTAGCAGGGGGCGTAAGAGCTCATTTCTGCTTCCGATATATTTCCAGCAAAATCTGAGCTCCTAAAATCTCGATTGAAAAATTTCTTTCATGGATCGATACTACTCAGGCCAAGAAACCTTTTCAGAATATTTTCTTTTTAAAATAACGTATGGTTTCTCCACCAGGGGGCGTAGATGCATATCTTATTTTTATCAATATCTGTGCTTCCAATGGTCCTATTTGAAAAATTTCTTCTTTGTTGGATAGAGTTTTCGATGCGACATTTTTTTCGTATAATTACAAAATTTTCAAGTAATTCATTGATTTTCTGCTAGGGATAGTAAAGGTAAATTACGCCTTCCCCGATATCTCTGCTTCTAAAACTACGATTTGAAAAATTCTTCCTGCACTGGATACAGCTCCTGGTTGGGAATATTCTGATTGTATTTCTAATTTTTTATAAAATATGTTTTGGCCACCAGGGGGCGTAAGCGTTAATTTCTGCTTCGTAGGTATTTGCAGCAAAATCTGAGCTTCTAAAAGCTCGATTGAAAAAATTATTTCGTGGACCGATATCGCTCATGTCGATAAACATTTGAGAACATTTTCTTCTTAAAATGATGAATTGTTGCTTCGCCAGGTGGCGTAGATGTATATCTTATTTCTGTCAATATCTTTGCTTCTAAGAGAAAGTTGAAAAGTCTGCGGAACAAATTTTTTGCGGGACAGATTTTTAACTATAAATGAAATTTTTCCTAATGGTAATGATGCAGAATATGCAAATTTAAATACTAACAACATATTTTATTACAAAACGTAATAAATTAAAATATGTGATAATTTTAAATAAATTCACCAGTTATTGCTCACCTGGGTATCCTCAAAATAAGTAGGGCCGCGGTAGCCTAGTAGCAGCGTTCTCGCCTCGAGTTCGACTGGATCACCAAAGATTCGCCGAGGTTCGGAAATCTCATTAAGCCGTTGGTGCTGCGTGCCGGGGTAAAGAGACTCCTCGTTATGAACAATTATAACTCCCCCCCCCATCTCACGAGATTCCGCCCTGGCATTTTAGCCTTCCCTCTCCGTGTAGCACATGAAATCGTTTTGGGGTTGGTTGGTTGGTCAAAAACCAACCTGCAAACCTCAGGTTGGTTTTTGTTGATTGATTTTTGACCAACCAACCAACCCCAAAATTCCTGCAAACCTCATTTTGGCGTTGGTTATTTGGTCAAAAACAACCAGCCAACCCCAAAATAAGGTTTGCAGGCCCATATACCAAGCAAAAATCCACGAGCATTTTATGTTCCTTTGCTCTGCTCACACGCTCAATTTGGTAGTTTATGATGCCGCAAAAGTAAATTATCGGATAATTGATTTCTTTTCTGTCATTCAACGTCTGTTCACATACTTCTCTTGCTGGACTAAGAGGTGGGGAATTTTAACCCAAAATGTGTCTCAGTTTACCTCGAAAGCAGTTGCAGACACTCGATGGGAAAGTCAAGTTGAAGCAGTAAAACCTTTACTATTCGGTTTATCGGAAGTTTGTGACAGCTTATCAGAAATTATCGATGATGAAAAAAGTGAGCTACCTGCTAAGCACGACACTCAATGTTTGTTAGAAAAATTGGAACCTTTTACGTTTATATGTCCCATCATTATATGGTATGAGGTGTTGTCGAGGGTAAACGTTGTTTCCAAAATGATGCAAAATCGAAACACAGGTTTATTATCTTGCATTGAACATTTAGACCTCCTTAAAAAATATCCCAAACTACCGAGATAAATTTGAACACGTGATACATACTGCGCCTGAAATTGCCACCTCATGTGATGTAGAGCCACACTTTCTTTTACAAGTTTCGCAGGAGAAAAGAGAAGACAATGTTCGAATATGAACACGAAGAGGAAACTATGACCAACCGTAAAGATAACACTGATCAGCAATTTTTCAACTTTTTTCTGTTGTTTTCAAATGAATAGGTGTATCTGAATGGAATTTTTGCGCAGATTCCGAAAATGACCTTCAAAATTCCGTATCGCAAAATTTCGTATCACGTCAGGTTTTTTCACAAATGACGGAAATGTGAAAATTAAAAAAAAACGTTATTTTTTAATGACATTGCTATATGGCAACGTTTGTAACGTGTGAAAATGTTCTCTGGAGGGGCGGAATGATTGTTTAAGGAATAGATAAACATAAATACATATTCAAAAGCAAACATACCTAACATTCGCCACTGGGCTCCCCTTCAAACTTCCTCTTTTTGGATTGTCTTCGGTGTGCGTCCGTACAGTCTCTGTTCAACACCCAATAATAGTCAGCCATTATATGTACAGTCCACTTTCCTTGGTATCTCTTTTCCATCACTTTAATATCCTGATGGAAGCGCTCGCCATGTTCTTCCGAAAAATCAACAAGATTGTTAGGAAAGTAATTTAGATGAGCCTGAAGAAAGTGAACTTTGACGCTCTTGTTGCAACCAATCAGTTCATAGGATTCCAGCATGTCCTCGACTAAAGAGGTGTAATTTGAAGCCTTCGTGTTCCCCAAAATATTGTGTACCACATTTCTGAATGCAGTCCATGCTCCCAATTCGCACTCACTCATGGTTTCCTCGAATATGTTGTATGCCATTAATTTTCGTATTTGAGGGCCTATGAAAATGCCAGCTTTAATTTTTTCAGACGTGATTGATGGAAACTTACCACCAAGATACTGAAAGCATTTACTGTCCCTGCTTAAAGCTGTCACGAATTGCTTCATTAAGCCAAGTTTGATGTGTAAAGGTGGCAACAGTATTTTCGAGGGATCAACCAGTGGAAGTGAAACAATGTTTTTTTTCGCCAGGTTTTTTTTTTTTTTGCCAATGTTTTATTTTCGCCTGGCCACTGCTGCAGAACCCAATGTTCCGTCCTTGCTCTGGAGTCCCATTCACACAAAAAGCAAGGAAATTTGGTGTAGCCTGCTTGTTGGCCGAGCAATATTCCAATCACCTTGAAATCCCCGCACAAAGACCATTCATGAAACTTGTACTGCACACTTTCCAACAGTAATTTAAGGTTCTCGTATGTCTCTTTCAAAGCCACAGAATGTGCTACTGGAATGGATGGATGGATGTTAGTATTGTGTAATAAAACACCTTTTAAACTGGATTTGCTGGCATCTATGAACAACCACCACTGTTCTGAATTGTAATTAATGTTGAAGTATTTCATGACTGCCGGAATGTCTCGACAATATACCAAACCGCCTTCCTCAGCAAAAAACGGAATCAATTCTGCTTCTCGGTGTCTGTACCAGGAGAATCTCGTATTAGGACATAGTGAATTCTTTTCCTGAAATCGTGATCCTAAAAGCTCTGCTTCGTCTTTAGGTAAATTCAGATCACGAACCAAATCATTGAGTTCATGCTGGGTAAATGGCACTGGGGTTTCATCCTCCATGCTGTCCGGTTGGTACATCTTATCACTTGTATCACCGTCTGAATCGGTGTCTGTTGGGGGCTTGATATTGAGCGGGGATGGCACAGGGATGGATTCACTATGGGGCACTGGTCTTATGGCAGATGGGGTATTGGGATACACAATGTTACGCTTACTGGTTCTGGTATGGCCCACGATATTCACTGTCCAGAAGTAGCAGTCGTCACTGTGATTTTTGGCTCACGCCTCACCATGGGTACACCGAAAGGCATTGATGCCCTTTTTCCACTTTTCCAGTTCCTCAACCCCTCCACACATGCACGGCACACATTGTGAGGAGACCAAACTTTGTCCTGATATGCTAGTTTAATGCCGAAGTATTGAAAATAAGCATTTTTCACGAAAGGCGTAATATTTTGCCTCTGTTTTTTTCCTGTCGTATAACAGCCACATATGTAGCAAAATATGTCTGGATGATTTACACAACCACGTGAAGCCATTGCACACGCCACAAAGAAACAACCGAACAGGACCAGTCCTTTGCACTGACTAGTGTAACACGATCTGCCCCGAATGGCGCCACATGTGACCAATACAAAGAAGGCGTGAGGTATGAGTCATACTGCCGTGCCAAGATAACATTCTCTCATGTTCCGCCTTTGTGAGTGGCGCAAATCGTGACGTCATACAGATAAAACAGTTGCTTTTCCATTATCAGCTATATATTTATGTTTATCTATTCCTTAAACAATCATTCCGCTCCTCAAGAGAACATTTTCACACGTTACAAACGTTGCCACATAACAATGCCATTAAAAAATAACGTTTTTTTTTAAGTTTCACATTTCCGTCATTTGTGAAAAAACTTGACGTGATACGGAATTTTGAAGGTCATTTTCGGAATCTGCGCAACAAATCCCTTCAGATACACCTATTCATTTCAAAACAACAATACCTTGCATATTAGTGTAATTACCGCGTAGAATTTTTTCTATGTTATCATTGACACGGCTGTTAGATCAGTCGACGAAAGATTTGATTTGCTTCAAAATCACAGTGAAGTGTTTAGTTTTTTGTACGATTTTGAGAAAATGTCGGAACTGAGTAAACAACAACTGTTGAAACATTGCATGGATCTTGAAATAAAGCTATCCGACGAAACTGATGAAAACTGTCCGAAGAACATAAGAGCTACGGAACTTGCAGATGAACTTAGTATCATTAAGAGTTTCTTAATAACCAAAACTTCACCAAAAGATGTCTTGCAGTACATTTATAAAAATACACTGATGGGAACTTTCCCAAACATTACAAATAGCATTACGGAGTTTATTAACGCTCCAAGTGACAGTTGCTTCTGGAGAGAGGTCCTTCTCGAAATTAAAACTGATCAAAAACTATTTAAGATCAACAATGCTACAACAAAGACTTACTGACTATATCAATTGAAAGTGAGATGTTCGAGAAAACTGATTTGAAAAATGTTTTGGAAAATTTTGCTAGCTTGAAAACTAGAAAGGTGAAATTCCTGTAGCTTGTCTGTGGAATATAAAATGACATACTTTTGATGTAGAAAATAAATTTCATTGCTTTAAGTTAGAAAATGCAGTGACTAATCTTTTCTGAATCCTCTGAGCTTTCATGGACGAGTTAACTGGTCCTCTGTGAGCCTTCCTCAAAGTGGTAGAGACAAAATTTTTCGTCCTGTGGAAATTGTTTTGAAAGCCAGCTCACTGCTTAACGCTTTTAATAGTAGTTCCACAGGAAGAATAATTTTGTCTCTGTTGCTTTGAGGAACACTCTCTGAGGACGAGTTAACCTATTAGACTCTCGGAGGGTTAACGACTTGTTCCCATCATTTAAATTATTACGAGTATGTAAATTCCCTAATCGGAAGCTTTCTCGCCACAAGGATTGGTTGTGTTATGCTTATATGACTTTTTGAAGCCACAGATGAAGTACTGCCGCTGTCCATAAGACCTGAACTTCCTGGAAGCTTTAACATATATATATAATCCCCGGAGGACCGGACTAGGCTGCCATCTGATGCTGACCTTGGCTACGTACAACGGACGCTCCCTATCTTCTGATTCAAGGCTTCTTGAATTGGAAGAGGAACTACAAAGGATCAAGTGGGACATCGTGGGGCTAAGTGAGGTAAGGAGAAAAGGAGAAGATCTCATCGAACTGAAAAGTGGACATCTCTTCTACTATCGTGGGACAGATACTGGCAGAACTAGTGGTGTTGGATTTATAATAAACAAGAAACTGAAGGATAAAGTTGTAGAAGTTGAAAGTTCCTCTGACAGAGCTGCACGGCTTGCTATCCAACTCTCGAAAAGATACCAGGCTCAGATTATTCAAACTTATGCACCCACCACAAGTCATCCTGAAGAAGAAATTGAAGAATTTTATGAGGAAATTTGTCATCTAAATAATAAAGGTAAGCAGCACTTGAAAATAATTATGGGAGATTTCAATGCAAAAATAGGGCAACGGCAACAGAATGAAACTTCAGTAGGTAAATTCGGTCACGGCAACAGAAACCAGCGTGGAAATACTCTCGTTGAGTTTGCAGAGGCAGAAGGGTTTTTCATCTTGAACTCCTTCTTCAAGAAAAAGCCACACAGGAAATGGACATGGAGACATCCAAATGGGACGACAAGTGAAATTGATTTTATTATGTGTAACAAAAAATTCGTCATAGAAGACTGCAGTGTGCTAAACAAGTTCAACACAGGTAGTGACCATAGATTGGTGAGATGTAAGATGCACTTCAACACCAAACTTGAACGTGGCAAGCTCATAAGACAAACAAAAATGTATTGACATAACTAACCTTAAAAAACACCATAATACCTTCAAATTGGAACTGAAGAACAGATTCTCTGCTTTAGAAAGCCTAACATCGGAAGAAGTGGATATTTCTGAAGTTAACAGAAAAGTAACCAAAGCTCTTATGGAAACAGCAACAAAATTTGCTGGGTCTAAGAACAAGTTGCATGTAAACAAATTATCAGGAAAAACGAATGTTGATGCAAAAAAGAAGAGAGATGAGGACAACTAAAGAAGATGTGACTTCCAAAGTGGAATATATAGAGCTATGCAAGACAGTAAGAAAAAGTATCACTGAAGACGTAAGAAAATTCAACTGTGAACTAGTGAGGAAAGCAATTGAAAACAACCAAAGCCTAAAGATAGCAAAGGGACATCTCAGTAAGGGAAGAAAACAGATTATGGCACTGAGAAAAGAAGATGGTTCTGTAACAAGAAATAGAGGCGAAATTTTGACAAGAGTGAAAGATTTCTACTCCAAATTATATGAAAGGGATGATACATGCACTCCAGACATCATGAAAGATACCAGTACCAGAGTTCCTCCAGTCCTTCCAGCAGAAGTTGCACATGCAATCAAGAACATGAAGCGGGGAAAAGCTCCAGGAGAAGATGGAATTACTGTAGACATCATACAAGAAGCAAGTGGAGAAATTGAAACAGTACTCGCCCAAATTTTCACTCGATGCCTTAATGAAGGAAAGATTCCTGAGGATTGGAACACCGCTACAATGATCCTGCTACATAAGAAAGGTGACATTGAGGATCTCGGAAACTACAGACCTATCAGCCTCCTATCAGTAGTTTATAAAATTTTCACTAAAGTTCTTTCACACCGCTTGAAGGTAACACTGGACATGGCTCAACCGAGAGAACAAGCTGGATTCAGGAGTGGCTACAGCACAATAGATCATATCCACGTACTGAGAGAACTAATTGAAAGAGCGAGGGAATATGAACTTCCATTGTGCATGGCTTTTATCGATTATGAAAAAGCCTTTGATTCGGTGAAACCATCAGCAGTTACAATGGCTCTGAAAACCTGCGGTACTGAAGATGCATACATTAATATTATTAATAACATCTATGAAAATGCAAGTGCAAAGATTCGGCTGTTTGAAAAATACAACACACATAAAAATTGGAAAGGGAGTGAGACAAGGTGACACCATATCTCCGAAGCTCTTTAATGCCACATTGCAGGGTGTTTTTCAGTCGCTGAGCTGGGAAAACAAAGGGATAAAGATTAATGGAGATTATCTAACCCACCTTCGTTTTGCTGATGATGTAGTCATTTTTGCAACTACCCCATCAGAGCTGCAGAGTATGATCCAGGAACTTGCTGACAAGAGTAAAGAAGTGGGATTAAAAATGAACTTTCAGAAGACAAAAGTGATGTTCAATGCTTTTACAAGAAATGAAGATTTATCGATTGATGGAGAAAAGCTGGAGATAACAGACACGTACGTTTATCTTGGACAGCAGATATCAAGTGAGGGTCACATTGATGAAGAAATTAATCGGCGTACAAAACTTGCCTGGAGAGCTTTTGGAAGAAACAGCATAATTTTCAAGAGCAATATGCCATTATGTCTTAAAAGAAAAGTGTTTGATCAATGCATCCTTCCAGTGCTTACGTATGGTGCAGAGACGTGGACCTTAACTAAAAGAGATATACAAAGACTGCAGACAACTCAAAGAAGCATGGAGAGGAGCATACTTGGTGTAACCAGGAGAGATAAGAAGAGGAACTCGTGGATCCGAAAAATGACAAGAGTGGAAGACATCATGATCAGAGTTAAATCCCTGAAATGGCAATGGGCTGGACATACTGCCAGAAGGACAGATCATCGATGGACAGCCGAAATTTTAGATTGGATTCCAAGGGACAGGAAAAGACCCAGAAGAAGACCACATGGGAGATGGGTGGATGAAATTCGAAAGTATGCAGGGGTGACATGGAGGAGACTGGCACAAGACAGACTGTTGTGGAGGAAACTTGGGGAGACCTTCGTCCAGCAGTGGATTGATAATGGTTGACAATGATGATGATGATGATATATATATATAATTCATTCGTATCTTCATTTCTGAAAAATTGTGGAAGGGGCAGCAAACTGTTTTCTGCACCAGAGCGGCAAATGGTCTAGCTCCGGCCCTACTCAAGCAAGTAACTAATCTGCTTAAGGGTAGCGGCTGGTGCTTCATTTGCTACTCACCATGTTTCCAGATGCGTGATACGTAAGCACCAACATTTTCTGTTGGAATTTGTGGTCACCAGCAGCTGCAAATTCCGTGGACCAAACTTAAATATGGGACTTTACATGTCATACCGCTCCGCGTTTTTGTTGCTAAGATCTTTAATCTTTAATAACCACTCTCAGATTCTTCATGTAGTTTCTTACCAAATCCAACCATGAATTCTTTTTAACTGTTGATCATAAGATATTTTCCGGAAGTGTTCTGTTGTTCGGAAAACGCCTAGGGAAAGTTTTATGACTTCCCATGGCTTTCAATGCTTTGAAAAAATACCCCTGAACAGAGTGAAGTGAGCCGCCCCGGTGGCGCAGTGGTCTAAGGCGCTGGCCTCTAATCATTCGTCCGTAAGGGGTCCGGGTTCGAATCCCTGTCAGGCATGGATGTTGTGTTTGTCTTATGGCACTGGCTCTCTCCCTTCCCTGGAACCAGTGACCCTAAATTAGGAACGGGCGACTGCTTATAGCCTATTGAGTTGCTCACGGTGGTCGTTAAACCTCCAATCAAAAAAAAAAAAGAGTGAAGTGATGTCGCTGACCACTATGGCATTATGTCCACGCTTTGTGAGCTTGAGAATTTTGGAAGCTGAAGGCTTCTGGAACATCTGGACATACATTGAGGTTGCACAATCGCTATAGATTTGTGACTGTAGGTCTTGGAGGGGGAAAAAGAAAGAATTTATAAAAATCTACATGCATCAGTCCCATTAGTAGGACTGGATCACGGGAATGGAACCGGTTACAAGAAGAAACAGGAAAGATGACACAGAACTGTCGGTTGCAATGAGCATGTCTTTTCAATCCTTTCGGAAGCGAATAAAATTTATCAGTTATTCATAGGCAATAGAACCGGTGAGAAAATATCAACCGGATTTATATAATCCATAAAACATCCAGAAACAGAAACAGCTACTTACGTCCACCAGCGGCTAAAGAGTACATTACGTAAAATAACAAATGCCGTACAAAATAACAGAAGGAAATATCAGAGACAAAGAGATTTTCAAATCCAACAATTAAAAGAAAGAATACCGCCCCGGTGGCGCAGTGGTCTAAGCGGTGGCTTCTGATCATTCGCCTGACAGGGGTCCGGGTTCGAATCCCGATGACGCATGGATGTTGTGTTTGTCTTACGGCCCAAACTCTCTCCCTTCCCTGGAATCAGTGGCCCTAAATTAGGGACGGGCGACTGCTTATAGCCCATTGAGTAGCTCACGGTGGTCGTTAAACCTCCAACATAAAAAAAAAAAAAAAAAAAAAAAAAAAAAAAGAATATCGAAGGAAACATGATATAACTCTACGTCATCTAGCTGAAGAATTGTGCATATTGGAAACGTTGAAAATAGGCGAACAATGTTCTTCACTGAAAAAACTAAGCTGAGAAAAAATATCTTTTCAAATACGTCTCCCGGAAGCAGAGATAGCGAGAAAAAGGTTTTGACCCTTATGCTCCTACACTGTTAAAAATTGTGTGGTAGGTTGCACCATAAACTAGTGCTCAACCAGCTGCACCACTCTCTGAGAAAAGATACATAATTGTGTGGTTCAAACATAACCAGCAGCTTGAAGAAACCTTGCACCGTAATGCGGTGCAACCTCGTACCATACCGTGGTGCAAAGTTGCACTATGTTGTTGGGTTTTGTATGCACTGTACAATGGTTCATCTTTTCTCAGAAAGTGGTGCAGCTGGTGTAACACCACTTTTTGGTGCAGCCTACCACAAAATCTTTAACAGTGTAGCTGGAAATCTGTGCATTATTTAAAGAGGATAATGCTCCGTATCTCTATTATAGCGAATGGCATACCGTTAAAAAAGAAATTTCTCAATATGGCTTTTATAAGCGGAGATACAGTTGCAAGAAGAAGTACACAAGCACCACCTAGTGACATAACGGTGAACTATAAAACCCTCAAATACAAACCTAAAGTGTTCCACAAGGTAAACGGCATCCTGTGTTGAAAGAAGTTTTTAAATCGCACATGTAGAAGCAGAGACATTGAGAAAATTAGATAAATTATTTTAACGCACACTAGCGGCGAAATTGTGCATTATTTTTGGAAGAAAGTGTATACAAATAGTTTCCACAGTTAGCAGTATGTGACCGCAAAAGAATTTTTTCAAGGGCGATTTTAGTCCGGCAAATATTGCTGCAAACGAAAACGTGAACTCACGCCCTATAGTGACACACTTGTGCGTTAAGAAAAATTTCAGCTGATATGAGAAACATTTCGCACCGGAAACGCTCTCCAACAGAGAAATAAGTTTTTTCAAATCAGACTCTTAGAAGCAGAGATATCGACAAATATAAAATATACGTCTACGACCCCTGGCGAAACATTATGCGCCATTTTAAGCAGGAGATATTCACAAAAGTTTTTCCGAGGTGAGCGGTGTGGGCCCATGAAAGAATTTTTTCTGTCGAATTTTTGGAAGCTTAGATTTTGCTGCAAATACATCAGAAGCAGAAATAAATACTTACGCGCCCTCGAAGCCAAACTATTTTTTATCGAAAATAAAAAATTATATGCAAAAGATTTCCCATCAGAAGCTGTATCCGATGCAGGATTTTTTTTTCAAATCAGATTTTTAGAAGCATAGATATCAAGGAAAGCGCAATTTACTTTAACACTCCCTAGCCGAAAATCTATGCATTACCTGAAAATTTTGAAGTTATATGAAAAACATTTTGCACTGGAAATGCTCTCCAACAAAAAAAGAAATTTTTCAAATCAAAGTTTTAAGAGCAGAGATATCGACAAAAATAAGATATACATCTACGTCCCGTGGCGGAAAACTATGCATTATTTTAAGAAGAAAATATTCTGGAAAAATTTTGTGAGGTGAGCGGTGTTGCTCACGAAAGTTTTTTTTTTTTTAATCGAGTTTTCAGAAATTCAGGACTCAGGTTTTGGTGCAATAACATCAGAAGCAGTAAAAAAGCTTAAGCTCTCAGCTGGCCAAAATATTCTTTAGCAAAAATTAGAAATTATATGCTGAACATTTCCCATCAGAAGCTGTATCCGATGCATGGATAATTTTTTAAATTGGACTTTTAGAAGCAGAGATACCGGGGGAAACGTAGTTTACCTTTACGCCGGTAGAAGAAAATCTATGCATTACTTGAAAAAGAAACTGCACGTAAAATAGTCTTCGTTATAGATGGCATCGAAAGGAAAAATAATTTTTTGAATTCGACATTTAGAAACAAATAAATTGAACAAAATGTATTTTTAATTCGATATTATCTGCATTTCCGCCCTATGTCGGCGAAATTATGCATCGAAAAAATCTGGAATGCAAGGATCATCATTCCCACATTTCAAGCTTCCCAGTGCAGAAAGAATTTTTCAAATCGGACTAACAGTTGAGAGATATGGTGTCCACAGACAGACGGACACATAGACAAAGTCATAACATAATCACGATCTTTTTTTACAAAAGAGGTGCTAAACACCTGCTTGCACAGTCAAAATATTCCACAAGGAAAACTGTATGCGGTATTAAAAGATTTTTTTCGATGGGACATTTAATAAAAGAGATATCGAGAAAAACATATTAAATATTTGCTCCCCATAGAGGGGAAACTGTCCATTATTTTGAAAAGGAGATGGCTACAAATATTTTTCATAGTTAGTAGTATCTGACTGAAAAAATTATGTTTTCAATCGGGTTTTTAGACGCACATATATTGCTACAAATATGATGTTAACGGAAACTCAGCTTATGACCTCTAGTGGCAAAGTTGTGCAATAAAAAATTGAAATGATGTGCAAAACATCCAGCACGAGATACGCTGTCTCACAGAAAAGGAATTTTCAAATTGGACTGTTAGAAACTGAGATATCGACAAAAATATGATGTACATCTACACCCCCTGGCATAAAAGCAGGAAATATACCCAACAGGTTTTCCTTGGAAAGTGGTATTTGACTGAGAAGAAAAGTTTTCAGTCGAGTTTTGAGGAACGCAGATATTGCAGCAAATGCATCGGATACAGAAATATACACTTACTCTACAAGCGGCAAAACAGGTCTTCCCAAAATAAGAAATTATGCGTGGAAAGTGTCTCGCGGCAAGCTCTATCCGTTACAAAAAAGATTTTTCGAATCGAAGGCAGAGATGTCGGAGAAATTATTATTTACCTTTCCTCCCCCAGCAGAAAAACTGTGTATTACTTGAAAAAGAAATGCTACCCAAAATAATATTCATTATAAATGGTATTGTACAAAAGAAAGAGTTTTTTCAATCGGATATTTAGAAGCAACGATATGGACAAAAATGTATCTGCATTTACACCCCTATACCATCTGCATTTATGCCCTCCAGCGGCAAAGTCATGCATTGGAAAAAGACCCGAATGCCAGGATCATCGTTTTCTGATTATGGAATACATAAAGAATTTTTGAAATTGCATTAATAGTTGCAGAGATATGGTGTCCACAGACGGACGGTTTAAGTGATATTATAACCACGTACTTTTTTTACAAAAAACATGCTAAAAAAGAAACGCCCAACCACCACTTCCACTACATTGTTCCACCGCAACAAGAATCTATTTCAAGAAAAAATTTCATTCTTTATATTTTTTTTACATTCTGTACTTTGATATTTTCAACTTAAAATCAGTAAATTGAAAATTCCTCCAGTACTCCGTGGACTCTCTGGTGCAATAGAATACGAGAGCCAAAGAACATGAAATTGTGGTTTCATTTCAATACATATACACTGCAGAGCAATTGAATTAGAGACAGCTGGCGTTATGCAAATGTGGTGCTGTGGGAGGCCCTGTAAACGGAAACGACATGACGTATGCAGCGATCCGACAATATAAGGAGTGATGCGACTAGAATCAGTATGAGTCGGACGCAGTATGGGTAAGACGAAGGATCTAAACGCGTTTGATCGTGGGAAAATTGTCGGGCCCGACGAATGGGTCACTCCATCTCGGAAGTCGTGCAGGCACTGGGATTTTCACGAGCCACTGTGTCACGGGTGCACCGTGAGTACATCGAATCCAGTAAAAGCATCCCTGCAAGGGCCAACTACCGTGGACAACAGCGTGTAGATGAGCGGGGTCATCGTCGGCTAGCTCGCATTGTAACAGCGGATAGACGGGCCACAGCGCAAGAAATCAACCTGCAATTTAACGCTAGTGCACAAACACGTGTAAGCAGCCACACCATCTGTAAGGGTCGCCCGCAATCGAACTGTCAATTATGAATTTATGTACTTTTAATATTGTGATGAACACGAGCGGACGGACGTTTCATTCCGCCATTTTGTTGTTTCAGATAAGAACTGATATTCTTCACCACCCACGTGGTACCGTTTTAATCCTATGTGGGATTAAGAGAGGGGTGCATGAACACCTGGGGCATCTGACCTTGAAGAGTCAGCTGCTCGAGTGCTTCTGTTAAGCAAGTTGTCATACTGCTTTTGTATACGTGCAAGGTTGTAATCCCCTGCGGGTATCCGACGACATTCCTGAGTTCAGGTATTTCACGTGCTGACCGGGGAAACCAGTTTTTCTTGCGCATGCGTGGTAGAGGACAGAAAGGGCGAGGAGAATTGAGTGAGACAGTTGAGCTTCGGTCGTCCATTAGAGAGGGTCCTGGTTTGGACACCGGTTTCTGACGGAAGGACTGCGGTTATCGCAGACGTGCAGCGTGGTGAACGGGAAGGAGGATTCCTTCGTCCACCGAATATCGCGGAAAGAATTGTGGAAAGGTAGCACGTGGTCAGCACGGGAACCTGAGCGGAAAATCATCGGAAACCCGAGAAGCAAATGTTATCGGAATAATAAAGCCTTGTTGTTGGTTTCATTTCCGTGTACTGGACTGAGTTTGTCGAGGTAATTATTCTTCTACACAAGGACGCCTTCAGCCGCCTTGATAGCCAGATCGTATAGTAAAGGCGAGGCGGTAGCTCGCTATACGGCGGAAAACAAAAGGTATTATCTAAGAATTGATATGTCTGGCCGTACAGCCAGATAAGTGGCGCAGTCGACAGGATCAGAGTGAAAGCGAGCTCATGAATGACGTGAATGGCGACACGTGTGAAGAAGGAACAACGGACTTTTTGTGAAAATTCCTGTGACCGAATGGCAGAACTCTGACGACGTACCGACCGGAAGAAAGAGACAACAGCGTGCTAGCCGAGATAAGGCATCCATCGTGTCGACCGAGACAAAGACAGTGTGCACCTCAGCATACGGAAATCCCAAGCAGGACGAGGACTTACAAGCAAGACAAGAGAAGAAGCAGAAGGGGGCCTGAGTGCTCCGGTAACGTACCACATTTTTTTTTCTGAGATTATTTCTGTGTCTTTGCCTGTGCATTTGGTATAATTTAGAGTTAAGAGTAGAAGTTCTCATCATGGTACTAGAAAGGAAAGGGAAAGCTAATAATTATATATTCTCAGAGTAAAGCATTGTAAAGTAAAATTTTGTAACAGTTAATTTTATGTCAGTTGCTAGAGAATGCGAAGTGTCAAAATATTTTCATTAAGTAATAAGTGTGTTTAGATAAGTCGAGTTTTCATGTTTACGATTTAAGAAATTTGAAGCTAGAATAGCGTAGAAAAAAAAGAAAGAAAAAAGTAACGTGTAGCGAAAGAGACAGAAGGAATAAGTATTCTGAGTAAATTAGGATAATAGATGTTCGGGTAATGCATGAAGGTAGAGATAGGTTAGAAACAGGAAGGAGGTTAACCTTCGATGATTTAATGCGGAAGTTTGCATGATTTCTTTTCTTATTTCTTTGCATGAGTGTATTATTAGTATGTGTATTGTAGTGTGTTATCATGACTGAGCTTTTGGAAGGGAAAGTTGAGGATAATTTAGACGCGGACAACGAAGAGAATAGTATTCTTAGCGATTCAGAATTAGATTCTAGTAAAGAAGTAAGCATTAATTTTGATGACAAGAAAAATAATCCAGCTAGAATGGATTTGGAACTTAAATTTAAAATGCTTGAGATACAAGAGAGAAAAGCTGAGAGGGAACAAAGAATGATAGAATTACAATTAGCGGATAGGAAAGAGCAAAGGCAATTTCAGTTAAGAAAATTAGAATTAATTAATGAGAAAGAGAAGGAGTCTATTAAAAGTAAAAATGAGGGTAAGTTGGCCGACTACATGAGAATCTTAGAAAGAACTTTACCCAGAAGTCCCAGTAAGCCGGAAGAAATTCTGGACTTCTTTGATTCGTTAGAAAGGGCATTTGTATTACACTCAGTACCGGAAGAAATGAAAGGTAGTTTGGTGATAGCCTTATTCAATTCAGAATGTGTGAACCACTTATTTCGTCGGTTGACTATAGAGCAGTACGATAAGTACGAAATAGTTAAGGATGCAATATTGGTGGAATGCCATTTGATCCCGGATGTTTATTTGAAACAATTTGAGAATATTAGTAAGAACAAAGGGGAAAGCTACTTGCAGTTAGCGGGACGTATTAAGAGGACCCTAACATACTACATCAACAGTAGTGAAGTGAAAGAATTCGATCAGTTGGTCAATTTGTTGGTATGCGACAAATTCAAAACTTTGTTGTCTCCAGAACTGAAGACCTACATTCTTCAAAGAGGTTCCGTAGGGAAGTTAGTTCCTTCGACAGAATTAGGAGAACTTTGTGATTTATACGAAAGTCACGTGGGAGCTATGGGAATAGAAGTAGGAAGATGTAAACCCAGTCATCCCTTGGAAACCTATTTCAAAGGAGGTCAATCAGAAGAAGGAAGTTTTCAGACAGGCGGAAATCAATTGAAAGGAAAGTTTTCCGGGACAGATCAGAGCGTCGGACATAAGCCAGGTTATTCAGCGGCGAGGCCTATCGTAGGGAATTCCAGTTTGGATAAGGGAATTATATGCTTTAGATGTGGAGTAGTAGGGGGCCGTAAAGCAAACTGTAACCAGAAGGCAACCCAGAGTACTCCCAGCTCTTACTCTCAGAATTGGAGGAATGACCCCCCAAATAAGGTAAACAGCGTAGCGGTGGGACAAAAGGGAGCCGAAGATGTTTCAGAGAGAAGGATAGAGCCGGTAGAGGTCAGCAATGATAAAAGAATGACGGCTAAGGTAGATAGAGTTTTAGGCCAGGAAGGAAGTCAGAACGAGGTAATAGAAATTCCGGTAGGAGAAGTGAAGAGGGTTAAGTCGGAATGCGGAAAGAGCACCGAAATCCTTATTGACTCAGGCGCGGAGGTGAGTTGTGTAAGAGGAGGGTTACTTGGCGAAGAGTTGTTGGAACCAAAGGGTAGAATAATTTTAAGATGCTTCGATGGTAGTAAGGGAGAGTTTGTCATTAAACAATTGAATCTCCGATTAGATGAAGAGGGATTAGAAACAGGAGAAGCGCCAGAAAGTTTTTGCGAAGTGATGTGTGCAATTGTTCCTAATCTGGTGAACAGGGTAATTATAGCAACGGAGGATTACCAGCGCATGAAAAGTTTAAGGGAAGCTACTCCGATGTGGGCAACCTCGTGTGAAAAGGCGTTAGAGTTAGGGAATAGGCCGGATGTGCATCCAGAAACTGAGACTGGCGAAGCGCTAGTCGAAGAGGAGGATATTCTAGGAATGGAAAGCCCGGCAATCACAGATATTTCAGCGGAGGAGGAGCAAGCGCTCTTGGTAGGTAAAGCGTGGCTTGAAGAGCAAAATAGCCCCAGGGTATTAGCGCTCAGTGCTGGAGGTGGCGAGGAGAATCAACGAGGGCAACAGCAGGTCGACCAATCAGGAGAGGCAAAGAGAGCTAGCGAGGGAACAGGAGATAGCGTTACGGATTTGGATACGAGTGAAGCTCAGGAGAGTTCAGACAGACGCTTGTTTACAGAGCAACAAAAGAGGTGTGTGACGTTAGCAGCCGCTAGGAATGAGGCGGAAAATGGCAGAGGAAGTTATCTATATACGGATGGAATGTTGTATCATCGGGAGCAAGTGTTGCGACAGTTTACGCTACAGTTGGTAGTTCCTGAAGAGCGGAGGGCGCAAGTGTTTAAGCTGGCACACGATTCGGTTTTTGGCGCGCATTAAGGCCACAAGAAGACCCTAGAGCGGATTAGATATTCTTTCTACTGGCCTACCTTGAAGAAAGATGTGCGTAGATATTGTGATGTATGCGAAGCGTGTCAGTTGAGACGTCCCATCACGAGGGAAGACCGATTGAGGCAGTTAGGAGACCCCCAGACCATTTCAGGTTGTTAATGTGGACTTAATCGGACCGATTGAACTACCGTCGAGCAAGGGTCACTGGTGGATATTAGTGATGGTAGATCAGCATACTAGGTGGCCGGAAGCCGTATGTCTGACTTCATTGAATGCCCGGAGCACGTGCGACGCACTACTGGAAATTTTTCAGCGCACAGGGATTCCGGAGGTAGTAGCGATGGACCGGGGCACAAATATTGTGTCGGGGTTGACACAAGAGATCCTAAGGCGTCTAAGGTCGACTCCTAGGCTCTCCGTCCCGGGAAATCCCGCCTCGAACGGTCTTGTCGAGCGATTCAACATAGTTTTGAAAGGAATGCTGCATCATGTGATAAGGGAGGAGCCTCGGCAGTGGCATAAGGCTTTGCCATATTTATTATGGGCCTATAGAGAGGTTCCCAATGTTACAACAGGCGCGGCCCCGTTTCAGTTGCTATACGGGCGAGAGCTCATTGGACCGCTGGCCATTCTGAAGAAAAATTGGGCGGGGGAATGTAGGCTGCCCGTTGGCATATCAGTATCAGCGGAGCAGTACCTGCAGCAAATGAAGGAGCGTATGGAGAAGGCGGCTCAGCAAGTGGAGGAGGTGGCGGTGGAACAGCAGCGACGGTATACGTCGTATTATAACCGTCGGCTGCGACAGAGGTCCTTTCAAGTGGGAGACCAGGTGATAGCCCTGATCCCGAACTCCAAGAACAAGGTGTATGCTAGGTGGACCGGCCCAGTACACATAACTGAGAAACGGGGGTCCAATAGCTATGTAGTTGAACTAGGAAACGGGCAGCTTCGGCATGTACACGTGGGGAAGCTAAGAGAGTTTAAGCCCCGGATCAGTGTAGTCGGAGTGATTTTTGAGACCGATGAGGAGTTCGGCAAAATTAAGGAGGCTCCGGTGAGGAAAACGGAGGAAGCAAAAGAACCTGAGGAAATCAGGATAGCTAGGGAAAGGATAACTCGGGACGGTTGACACTATAATTCGTGCATGAATACTATTATTAAAAGAAATCCGTCTTGTTGCACGATGATATTTATTCAGCTAAAAAATGAAATCTATATACAGTTTAAAAACACATGAGCACTTTCGGTGTCACATTGACACCTTCATCAGATGTAATTTCACCATGTGGCTACATGCTGGTCTTAAGTACGTGGAGTAGATGCATCATGGGAAAGGTAATGTCAATGTCACATGATATACCAGATAACAAGACAATCAAAAAAGGCATAGTTAACCAATGATCACTTAACAGAAGCAATTGCTATTGTGCTGTCCTTCCCAACAAGATTGCTCCAAGGTTCAGGTAAAACATAAGGATAATAGTCATTACAGCAATTTGTATTATAAGCCGAAATATAGAGGCTTTCTGTAAATAACAAGGAATAAACAGAGTTAGGTGTGTTTATGATTTTTAGCGTTGTCCCAGTCTGGGATGGAATTTCCAGCACTTATGGTTCTTGCAAAAGAGGTGCTTTGGTGATTCATTTTTAGATCATATCTGTGTTCATTTAATCTCAAATCTAAATTTCTTTTATTAGAACCCACATAATGATTGTTTAGTTCACCAGAGATAGTGTCAAGCATAGGAATAACATACACACCCCATTTTTTTCCCTTTGTCAATTTTGTCACGATCATTGCGGATAATGGTATATAGATTGCATGATCGTATTCCAAATTGTATTTTATGACGAGAACATATGTTGGTAAGGAGGTTTACAATATGTGGATTAAAATCAACAGATCCAACATACTTTTTAGGCACTTGCTCACTAATTAAAGCTGTTGACATAGAAAAACGTACTTTATTGTGCACTCCCTTAACAATGTTGTCCGGGTAACCATGGTTTTTAGCGAGGGATGATATCCATTGTAGTTCTTGAGCTCTGGCGAAATGGCTAGAAGAATGTGAATATGCTCTTCTAAATAGGAAGTGCAGAGCAGAAATTTTATGCTGAAAAATGTGAGCAGAATTGTACGGAATTAGAGTGGGTGTAGAAGTAGGTTTTCGATAAACGGCAAAAAGACAGGGAATTGTCAGAAGGGGTACGAGTAATTTGAAAGTCAAGATAAGGTAAGACGAAATTATTTTCAAGTTCTATCGTGAGTTTGATGGAGGGGTATTGAGCAGACATAGCGTTGACAAACTGCTGTAACTGATTTATGGTATATGGCCAAATTACCAAGATGTCATCAACGTAACGGATATAGAGACTAGGTTTTTGTGGGAATTCTTGTATGACTTTATTTTCAATATGTTGTAGAAGAATTTCTGCTAAGACTGCGGATAAAGGTGAACCCATGGCTGTCCCGTCGGTTTGTTGGTAAAATATGTTCTGAAATTTGAAAAATGAACGCTTTTTAATGAGATGAAGAGCATTCATTATGAAAGCAATATCATTGGCAGGAATGTCAGAATCAATGAGCAAAGCCTGAATCAACTGAAATGTAGCTTCCATAGGTACATTCGTGTATAACGAAACTACATCTAGGGACGCCAAAAATAGGAATTTGGTAGTGGCTGAATTAACTTTAACCTATCAATAGCTTGTGTGGTGCTCTTTATTGAGTAGGAAGAATTCACTGTAAATTTGGTGAGATAACTTGCCAAAGCTTTTTCCAAAGGTCGGGTGGGGGCAATGTAACGCAATGATCGTGACAAAATTGACAAAGGGAAAAAATGGGGTGTGTGATAAAACTAGTCAAGTTGTGCTCTTAAATCAAAGTGATTATATTAAAAAAATGCTCAATGCCATTTCTAGTGTCCCTCATGTAATAGTGAAACGAGACCCCACCAGGGCTACTGTTAGTGCTTTAAACCGCCTTAAGAACTCTTCAGCTCCTCCGGACTCCTTTTCAAAAGCCTTCAATCCACCCCCGGCTGCCATGTGCCTGATTTATTTGGTAGATTAAAACTACACAAGGAAGGGTACCCTATTCGCCCTCTTGTATCAGGTTACATTGCCCCCACCCGACCTTTGGAAAAAGCTTTGGCAAGTTATCTCACCAAATTTACAGTGAATTCTTCCTACTCAATAAAGAGCACCACACAAGCTATTGATAGGTTAAAGTTAATTCAGCCACTACCAAATTCCTATTTTTTGGCGTCCCTAGATGTAGTTTCGTTATACACGAATGTACCTATGGAAGCTACATTTCAGTTGATTCAGGCTTTGCTCATTGATTCTGACATTCCTGCCAATGATATTGCTTTCATAATGAATGCTCTTCATCTCATTAAAAGCGTTCATTTTTCAAATTTCAGAACATATTTTACCAACAAACCGACGGGACAGCCATGGGTTCACCTTTATCCGCAGTCTTAGCAGAAATTCTTCTACAACATATTGAAAATAAAGTCATACAAGAATTCCCACAAAAACCTAGTCTCTATATCCGTTACGTTGATGACATCTTGGTAATTTGGCCATATACCATAAATCAGTTACAGCAGTTTGTCAACGCTATGTCTGCTCAATACCCCTCCATCAAACTCACGATAGAACTTGAAAATAATTTCGTCTTACCTTATCTTGACTTTCAAATTACTCGTACCCCTTCTGACAATTCCCTGTCTTTTGCCGTTTATCGAAAACCTACTTCTACACCCACTCTAATTCCGTACAATTCTGCTCACATTTTTCAGCATAAAATTTCTGCTCTGCACTTCCTATTTAGAAGAGCATATTCACATTCTTCTAGCCATTTCGCCAGAGCTCAAGAACTACAATGGATATCATCCCTCGCTAAAAACCATGGTTACCCGGACAACGTTGTTAAGGGAGTGCACAATAAAGTACGTTTTTCTATGTCAACAGCTTTAATTAGTGAGCAAGTGCCTAAAAAGTATGTTGGATCTGTTGATTTTAATCCACATATTGTAAACCTCCTTACCAACATATGTTCTCGTCATAAAATACAATTTGGAATACGATCATGCAATCTATATACCATTATCCGCAATGATCGTGACAAAATTGACAAAGGGAAAAAATGGGGTGTGTATGTTATTCCTATGCTTGACACTATCTCTGGTGAACTAAACAATCATTATGTGGGTTCTAATAAAAAGAAATTTAGATTTGAGATTAAATGAACACAGATATGATCTAAAAATGAATCACCAAAGCACCTCTTTTGCAAGAACCATAAGTGCTGGAAATTCCATCCCAGACTGGGACAACGCTAAAAATCATAAACACACCTAACTCTGTTTATTCCTTGTTATTTACAGAAAGCCTCTATATTTCGGCTTATAATACAAATTGCTGTAATGACTATTATCCTTATGTTTTACCTGAACCTTGGAGCAATCTTGTTGGGAAGGACAGCACAATAGCAATTGCTTCTGTTAAGTGATCATTGGTTAACTATGCCTTTTTTGATTGTCTTGTTATCTGGTATATCATGTGACATTGACATTACCTTTCCCATGATGCATCTACTCCACGTACTTAAGACCAGCATGTAGCCACATGGTGAAATTACATCTGATGAAGGTGTCAATGTGACACCGAAAGTGCTCATGTGTTTTTAAACTGTATATAGATTTCATTTTTTAGCTGAATAAATATCATCGTGCAACAAGACGGATTTCTTTTAATAATAGATAACTCGGGAGCAACTTAGGGAGTTACAGGAGCTGGCGAACAGCTCGAAGAAGTTCTTTTCGGTAGAAGTGGGAGAGACATCAGTTGGGAAGCACACAATTACACTCAAGCCGGAAAGCGTACTTCGTACCCAACACAGGTACAAGGTGCCACAATCGATGCAGAGAGCAGTGGAGAGCCAGATCCAGGAGTTGTGGGATCGCGGGATGATTGAAGAATCAAAAGAAGAGTATAGTCATCCGGTAGTATGCGTGGCTAAGAAAAATGGAGAGGTTCGGATGTGTGTAGATTACAGAATGTTAAATTCTCACACTGTTCCGGACGCATTTCCGATGTCTCATATCCCAGATTTGTTAGCGAAGGTGGGGGCAGCCCTGTATATTACTACGCTTGATATGTTAAAGGGGTACTATCAAATCCCAATGGACCCCGACAGTAGAAAGTATACCACTTTTTCAACGCATAAGGGGCTCTATCAATGGAAAGTAATGCCCTTTGGGTTATCAGGAGCGGCGGCTACTTTTCAGAGAGCCACGAATAATGTTTTGACCCCGCACCAAGACTATGCGATAGCGTACCTGGACGACGTGGCTATTTTTTCTGGCTCATGGGAGGAGCATTTGAAACATTTGAAAGGAGTAATTGAAAGTTTGGAGGCGGCAGGCTTTACGGGAAATTTGAACAAATGCTGTTTCGCCCGTACGGAGGTGAATTACGTAGGGCACGTGGTCGGCTCGGGCCATCACCGGCCGGCCCCGAGAAATTGCAGGCCATCAGGGACCTTTTGTCCCCTCAGACGAAAAAGGAAATACGTAGCTTTTTGGGATTATGTGGGTATTACCGTGATTACGTACCTAACTTCGCAAAGATAGCTAAACCTTTAACAGATTGCACAGGGAAAAGGGCGGCAGATAGGGTAGTTTGGTCGGAAAAGTTGGAGGAATCATTCAGGACTCTGAAGGAAAATTTGTGTAAGGCACCGGTATTAAACACCCCGGATTTCAGGAAGCATTTTATCTTACACACGGATGCGAGTTCCTTTGCGGTGGCATGTTGTTTGAGTCAGAGGGATGAGGAAGGCAACATTAGGACAGTAGCCTATGCTAGCAAAAAATTAAATGGGACGCAAGCCAAATGGGCGGTCAGCCATCAGGAGGCGTACGCCATCGTATGGGGTTTGAAGGGTGGATTTTCAGTAACCGGGTCGAAGTTATGTCCGATCACAACCCCCTTACTTTTCTCACCCGTTCCGCATCGCAAAGTTCAAAATTACAGCGTTGGAGTTTGGCTATTTCCAAATTTAATTTATCCATATCTCATGTCGCGGGCAAACTAATTCTTCACGCCGATGCGTTGTCAAGACTCAGTTTTAAAGAGTAGGGCAGCGGCATGGTGAGAATGTTTCACGGCACAGGTGGAGATCCACAGAAAATCTCAGGGTGGTACAAGTGTATATGTTACATAACGTGCGAGAAGTGAAAAAGTGTATTATGTTGTGTCACCCAAGATCTGCAGGCAAAGAAGAGTCTGACTCGAGAATACGGCAAAAGACCGTATCTCTCGTTCATTTGGTGGGGGCCTGTAAGGGTCGCTCGCAATCGAACTGTCGATTATGAATTTATGTACTTTTAATATTGTGATGAACACGAGCGGACGGACGTTTCATTCCGCCATTTTGTTGTTTCAGATAAGAACTGATATTCTTCACCACCCACGTGGTACCATTTTAATCCTATGTGGGATTAAGAGAGGGATGCATGAACAACTGGGGCATCTGACCTTGAAGAGTCAGCTGCTCGAGTGCTTCTGTTAAACAAGTTGTCATAATGCTTTTGTATACGTGCAAGGTTGTAATCCCCTGCGGGTATCCGACGACATTCCTGAGTTCAGGTATTTCACGTGCTGACCGGGGAAACCAGTTTTTCTTGCGCATGCGTGGTAGAGGACAGAAAGGGCGAGGAGAATTGAGTGAGACAGTTGAGCTTCGGTCGTCAAGGAGAGAGGGTCCTGGTTTGGACACCGGTTTCTGACGGAAGGACTGCGGTTATCGCAGACGTGCAGCGTGGTGAACGGGAAGGAGGATTCCTTCGTCCAGCGGGTATTGCGAAAAGAATTGTGGAAAGTTAGCACGTGGTCAGCACGGGAACCTGAGCGGAAAATCATCGGAAACCCGAGAAGCAAATGTTATCGGAATAATAAAGTCTTGTTGTTGGTTTCATTTCCGTGTACTGGACTGAGTTTGTCGAGGTAATTATTCTTCTACACAAGGTCGCCTTCAGCCGCCTTGATAGCCAGATCGTATAGTAAAGGCGAGGCGGTAGCTCGCTATACGGCGGAAAACAAAAGGTATTATCTAAGAATTGATATGTCTGGCCCTACACCATCCAGAACCATCTCCTCGCTATATAGTACAGAAGCCATCGTCCCACGAGGGTACCACTGCTGACCGCACATCACAGGGGGCAAAGATTAGAATGGGCGCTGGAACATCGCCACTGGACCCTAGAATGTTGCCTGGACTGATGAATCGAGATTCACGTTGGTACATGCGGATGGCAGGATACGAGTACGGCGCAAACCATATGAAGCGATGGATCTTTCTTTCTTGCCAGCAGGGTACTCTTCAAGCTGGTGGGGGTGGTATTCTCGTCTGGGGACTGTTTACGTGGACTGAAATGGGACCCATGGTACGTGTGACATCGTCCATCACAGGTCAACGTTACCGGGATATCCTGGACGACCATTTGCTCCCGTTTGTGCGTCTTCAACATCCCACTGGGGGCCTCATCCTGCAAGAAGACAATGCACCGTGCCATCGCTCCCGCATTGTATCCTAATGGTTGGATGAACACTCCACCAACGTGACTTCGCTTCCTTGGCCAGCTAGGTCACCTGACCGCAATACCATCGAGAACTCTGGGATGCCATCGAGAGAGATGTTCGAGGCTCTGACCCCCTCCATAAAATTTTCGTGAACTGTGGGAGCTTGTTCAGGGGTCGTGGATCCGTATGGCTTCCCAACGCTTCCGGTGTCTTGTGGAGTCCATGCCGAGATGAATCGCCACCGTCATCAGGTCGAAAGGTGGTGCTATACGTTACTAGACAGGTATCTCTAATTCAATTGCTCTTCTGTGTATTTTGGCATCACGCATGCATGCATCCATAAATATATTAAACAGCCATGGGGACATTACACAACCTTGCCTGACTCCTGCACTAATAGAAAACCATTTTGATAAAATGCCATTACACTATTAAGTAGATTACCAGTAACACCACATTCATTCAATACTTTCCACAGAAGTGTATTATTTACTCTATCGTAAGCTTTCTCAAACTCTATGAAGGCAGCAAAAACTTTCTTATCAACAGCCAGATACTTTTCAATCATCATGCGTAATGCAAAAATTTGGTTAGTGCAGCTTTTACCATTCATGAAACCACTCTGAATATCCCACACCTTCTCTGATGTAAGACTCCGTACTTTTTCAGTAATGACCTTGCCAAACACTTTTCCTGGCACACTCAGTAGGCTAATACCACGATAGTTCTTGCTGTCAGTCTGACCACCTTTTCCCTTATACAAGGGAACAATGATAGCATCCTTCCAATCCCGAGGGACCATTCCTACACTGGCGTGCTAAACATTAAGGACGAGACAGTTTTCCGAATGTAACGTCGTGCAGAAGTGCTCCACATCGACTCAAATCATACCATAAGATACCCAAGATGTAAGAATATGGGACAAGTGAGCAAAACCGCCCAAACAAGGAATACAAAGGCACTTTATTTAAAAGGTAGCTTCGAGCACAACTGGACAGAAGACAGAAACGGCCATGTGACAGGCGGCTGTCAAGAAAAATCCAGTTTTAGTAGGGGATATGATCACCCCTGACTGCGTTGCAGGATTTACAACGTCTGTCCATGCTGAGGACGAGGTTGTCAAGGAGCTGTTGAGGCATCGCGGCCCATTCCTCTTGTAGCGCCAATCGCAGCTGCGGAATCGTTGCTGGCGGCTGGGGACGTGCTACCAAGCGTCTCCCGAGAAGGCCCACACGTGTTCGACTGGCGTTGAATATCTTCACTCTCCAACAGCACTGCGACAGCCACTGTACGATGAGGTGTAGCATTGTCGTCCATGAAGAGGAACTCAGGACACACAGCACCTTTAAACAGACGCACGTGAGGCAGGAGAACCTCGGTACAATAGGTTCGGACACCAGTGACTGAACCTCCTTGGAAGATGTGGAGGTCAGTACGGCTACCAAGAATGATACCGCCCCAAACGAGAACTCCACCACCTCCAAACAGGTCCCTTTCGATGACGTTGGAGGTGTGATTGCGTGTTCCCTGCTCTCTCCAGATGTGTATACGTCCAGAATCGCTCGTCAGACTAAATCGGCTCTCATCCGTAAAGAGAAGTCGACCCCATTGCTGATGTGTCCAGTTCTTGTGTTCCTGGCACCTCAGAAACTGCCGTCTCAGATGAGCAGGCGTTAATGGCACACACCGTACTGGTCGTCGTGCAAATAGACCACCTTTGTGCAGCCTCCTGACCACGGTAAAACGCGATAACGGACGTCCAGTTGTCTGTTGCATGTGCCGTGCGATTTCTCCTGCTGTCTGCCGTCTGTCTCTTCTCGCTTGTAGGACAATATACCGGTCGTCCGCCGCCGATGTTGCTCGTGGGCGACCACTGCTAAACTCTCGAACAGCTGTTCCTGTCGTTTGAAATGCTCTCCACTCGGGTAAAGTCATCCAGATGTCGTCTACTGGATTGCCTGTTGGCCATATCACACGGTGGCAGAAACTCGACGTCGTTCAAACCGATGTACACCGTGCAATAGCTTTCACCGAATTGCTGAGCGTACACCACCCGTGTGCTTTATACTCTTCCGGCACTCCCCTTCCCCCGTCATGCTGCATATATGCGCATGCCCTACCGTACCGGACCCTAGTCTATCTCCTGAGTGGTCTTTCGGTCCGTTCTGCCTGCTCGTTCCGCTGTTATGCTAATTTCTCCTCTTCGTCCTTAAATTTTGCACACCAGTGTAGTTCCCAGCACAACTGGCAAATTTCACTTAACCAATCAATTACAGTCACCACCGTATTTCAACATCTCAACAGTTATGCCATCAACTTCCGGAGGCTTACCATTCTGAAGATATTTTAAAGCTTTACACGCCGTTTATCTTGAGATCCCTCCTGTGCTTTCGTCTCTCACTGTGACATCATCTGCTTCTTCCTCAGAATCACCTTTGCTTTCCTGATCTACTAACTCATAGAAGTATTCACACCATTTTTCACTTAACTCATTGGGCTCCCATATCATTTCCTCACTCCTGATCTTCACACAACTTACAACTTTGTTTCCCCAAATATTCCTGAGTCTCACATACTTCCAGAAAGTCTTTCTATCTTTCCAAAAAGCCAATTCATGTTCTCCTTCCTATCTTTTGCCTTACTCTGGCGAACTACCTTAGCTGCTTCACGCTTCTTACAGCGGTATTCATCCACAGAAACTCTACCTTGCATCATCCTCAAATAGGCATCCTTCTTTCTTTTTACTGCTTCTTTAATCTCATTATTCCACCAACCATCACCTCTATTGTTACCAACTACTGTGGTACCACAGACCTCCTCAGCAGCAGTGACAACACAGTTCTTAAAACATTCCCACTTCTTTTCTACATGCCTCTCACATGACTTCAGTTCCTTCAGTCGTTCTCTGAGTGAGTAAGTTAGCATAATGCTGATGATGTTCCGGAAGCCTTTCAACCATTATTCTTTCCACCCCAGGCCTCTTCCTATTCCTTTTCTTCCAACCAACATTCAGTTTCAACCAACATTCAGACTACCAAGTAATGATCTGAGCCAACATCTGCACCTCTCATCACACGAGTGTCAACAACTAAGTGTTTCAGACGCTGATCGTAAACAACAAAATCTATAACACTCCAAGAGTACGATTTTCCCAAGTACATATGTGGATATACTTGTGGTTGAAAAACGTATTAGATACACACAAACCATTCTCAATGATATTGTACTATTACAAAAATAATACATAGTTAATTCATGCATGCTATTGTGACGTGCCTCGACATAAAGGCAGATAGCAGCAAGAACGAACGTCCGGGTAGCTCAGTTGGTAAAGCGGTTCCGGAATAAGTGGACTTGGGTTCGATCCACGGCGTGGATCAAAAATGACGGAGAAATTTACTTCGTTATAATGGCCCCCGAACTTTCCGGATAACCCGGCCGTTCCACATCTCGCAATGGTGTGATGTTCTTTCCACACCGCGAGATAGGAAAAATAAGAGAATCCCTTCTCCAGCGCTTCGAAAAATAAATGTGCGTGACGTTGCATTCCACACACCAGATTGATTGGGAGTTCTCAAGTGCACGTTCTACAGCGTATGGCTGCCTGCAACGATTCATGGTCACGGCTGACCCGTGGCCCTTGCGCCCAGCCCTCTTTAAGGGGGGGGAGATGTGACGTGCCTGCCCCGCAGAACGCACACGACATAAAGGCAGATAGCAGCAAGAACGAACGTCCGCGTAGCTCAGTTGGTAGAGCGACTTGTTCCGGAATGAGTGGACTCGGGTTCGATCCCCGCGTGGACCAAAAATGACGGAGAAATTTACTTCATTATACACTGCTGGACAATTGCTAAGGACGGATCATAAACGGCTATATAGCGCATAAAAAAGTAAGTGTGGTTGGATGCCAAGTGAAATAAAATAATGTCAGAATGCCAGGACATTACAAAAAAGACAATTTATTGTGCTCTGAAATCCCGAAGGCTTTGGAACGTGTTCAAGGGACAAACAGGCCATTTTGTGCAGAATACGTAAACGTGAAAAATGCAATTACGGTCCGCAGGCGTTCCGGCGTAAGATGTCAATACGGGATATGGCCACCATGGAGGGCGATGCAAGAGTCCACACGTCGTGTCATGCTTTGCACAACATTATCAAGCAGCTGTTGGGGTAATTTATCCCATTCCTCTGTCAGTGCACGGATGAGGGTGTCCTTGTTTCTTGGAGGGCATTGGCGACCAGAAAGACTCCTCCCCAAAGCATCCTACACATTTTCAATGGGATTCAGATCTGGAGAACGTGCTGGCCATACGAGGCGTTGAATATCATCGCTCTCAACACACTCCTGGACAGCGACTGTTCGATGACATGTTGCGTTGTCGTCCATGAAAATGAATTTATCACCGACAGCACCACGGAACATGCGAACATGAGGTAGCAGAACATCATTAATGTATCGTTGGCCAGTCATAGTCCCAGTTGGAAGCACATAGAGGGACGTACGGCCATTGATCATGATGCCAGCCCATACCATGACACTACATGTTGGATATCGGTCCCTTTCCTGTATGTTTGCTAGACAATATGCAGTACCACTATCACGCCAGATCAGTTGTCGTCGACAATCAGACGATAGACTGTATCTACTCTCATCTGAGAAGAGGACAGCAGACCAGTCGTTATCAGTCCAATTGCGATGTTGATGGCACCATTGCAAACGGGCGGTACGGTGACGTCTGGACAATGGGATGCACACAACAGGACGGCGGGCTTATAGTCCTCCTTCATGCAAACGTCTGGCGACAGTTTTTCGGGAGATCTGCTTGCCAGTAGCAGCCATAAACTGATTTGCTACCTCACTAGCTGTGCTGCTCCGGTGTCTTTTTGTTGATAGCACTATGTACCGTTCTTCTGCAGGTGTCGTACTGCGAACACGACCTCCCCCGTGACGTTTGCTACACTCTCCATTTGTTTGAAATGATTTCCAAAGCCTTGAAACAACACTGTGGCTGACGTCGAACTCCCTGGCAACATCTGTTATTTTTCGCCCTTCTTCAATCTTGCCAATAATACGGCCACGCGTAAAATCATCTAGGTGATATCGGGAAGACATACTGAAAATTGCAAGTTCGTCAATTGATTCTTTCCCTTTCAACTTTGCGTTTGAACAACAACGGTCAATACGCGTCAAATCCTTTATATCTCTTATCAGCGCTATGACGTCACGAACAAGTTGGGCAATCCAAAATTTGCATACGCACAACACGTCTTACTGTATCCCGCACTTATGCTAATTTCCACATTTTCCTGCCTTCCATTTTATGGTTGCTATCGTTGCTATTGTCATCCGTCCTTAGCAATTGTCCGGCAGTGTACTATATTGCATGTACATGCGAGATATGTTCTTTAAATTAAGAAAAAGAAATAGTTAAAGCAAGTGTATTCTTTCAGTCCTTCTTCAGAGGAGTTCCTCCTGTGAAAACAGCTGAGTATTTGTTCTACGTCTAGAGGGAGGTATGGGAGTGGGCTAGTGACTTTTGCAGTATCTTAGTTATGCTGTTGTGTTAATCGGTCGGGGGGTAGGCGGTAGGAGACGTGTAACACTGTTGATACATCTGTTCGGTAAAAGAGTCTGTAACCTTGCTGATGGCTGCGGTGACCTCTGATCCTTTGCCCTTCGGACGGAGTTACTTCAGGTATATCCAGAAAATTTTCTTCTTTTCATATCACTCTGCTTCCTAGATATTAATCGAAAACATAAGATAGACGGACAGACAAATGGGCGCACAAAGTGCAAACATGGTGTGACAGTTATGTGCAGTCCGTAAAAACTATCTATCCACAAAATTTCAAATCTATCTCCAACGGTTAGCAAGATATTTATCAAAAACAGGCGGGCATACAGAAGACGCACAAAAAGTGCTAACATGGTGTTAAGTGTAAGAGTTGCTTTTTAACCTTAAAGTCATTCTGTAAATTTCAAGTCTCCGACTGAGGAGGTTCAACGAAGTATTAGGTAAGTGTCCAATCCATGATATTTCTAGTGTTAGTACACTGACGGAAAAAAAATCCCAACACCAAGAAGGGGTTGTGTTAGATAAACGACAGTTGGTGGGCGGTGAGAGTACATCTGTAAGATGACGTCTATGCAAATTTCGTGCTCAGCGCATACGTGTGGCGCTAGTAGCGCCCCTCGGAACATACAAAGCAGGTTTGCTGTAAATACGCGCTGTAACGTTCGTGAGCGATACTTATCGTTGAGATTCGACGTAGTGAGTTGATGTTAGTCAAGAATGCCTTTAAGAAGACGAAGAAGACATTATCAACAGCTCACGGAGTTTGAAAGGTCGTGTAATAGGGCTACGAAAAGGTGGATTTTCTTTCCGCAATATTGCAGAACGACTTGGCAGGAATGTAGCCACTGTGCATGATTGTTGGCAGCGGTGGTCAAGGGAAGGTACTGCCTCAAGAAGACCGGGTTCCGGCCGGCCGCGTGGCACTACTGAGAGGGAATACCGCCGTGTACGGCGTATGGCCGTGGCGCATCGTACTGCGTCTGCGGCAGCAATTCGAGCTGCAGTTGCCACCACAGTGACACAACGAACTGTTACAAATCGGGTACTTGAAGGACAGCTCCGAGCCAGACGCCCTGTAGCGTGTATTCCACTTACTCCAAACCACTGCCGTTTGCGACGTCAGTGGTGTCAAGCTAGAACTCATTGGAGGAAGGGGTGGAGATCGGTTGTGTTTCCTTATGAAAGCCGGTTCTGCCTGGGTGCCAGTGATGGCCGTGTGTTGGTTAGAAGGAGGCCAGGTGAGCGCCTGCAACCAACCTGTCTGCGGCCGAGACACACTGAACCTACACCTGGAGTTATGGTCTGGGGAGCAATTTCCTATGACAGCAGGAGCACTCTCGTGGTTATCCCACGCACCCTGACGGCACAGTTGTACGTCGGTCTGGTGACTCAACCTGTTGTGCTGCCATTCATGAACAGCATTCCAGGGGGTGTTTTCCAACAGGATAACGCTCGCCCGCATATCGCTGTTGTAACTCAACATGCTCTACAGAGTGTCGACATGTTGCCGTGGCCTGCTAGATCACCAGATCTTTCACCAATCGAGCACGTATGGGTCATCATTGGACGACAACTCCAGCGTCACCCCCAACCAGCATTAACCGTCCCTGTATTGACCGACCAAGTGCAACAGGCATGGAACTCCATCCCACAAACTGACATCCAGCACCTGTACGACACAATGCATGAAGGTTACACCGGTTATTAATGTACCAGCATTTCACATTTAAAATGGCTCTTCTTGCGCTTACAATAAGATGTGATCTTGAAACCTTAATCGATTAAATATGTTACCTATACAAATGTATTGCCGCCATTTCATTCCTCTACAACTATTTTTTCGTGGTGTTGGGATTTTTTTGTCAGTGTATTTATCTATACTAGGTCGACACACACACACACACACACGTTTCTACGAGAAGATATTTTCTGGATCCCCCCTTGTCAAAATCCTGGGTGCGCCACTGTATACATACATACTAAGCTGTTCTTTTAGATTGAGATTAGCTCCTCAAAGCAACATTATCTGCTAAATAAAAATTACAGATGTTGTTAGATTTTGCTTACTGTTAATGTTTTCATTTACAGCAACCTTGGCAAGCAACTCATGATTCACTAACCTCCATCACACAAGACACACACATTTTGTACTTCATACGCATCACCTTTTTCTTTTGCAGGCATTCCTGAATCTGATCCTCTTACAATTTCCTTAGACTTCATCTACCCTACTTTCTTGCCACTTGGTCTGAATAATTTTTCTTAGTTAGCACCTCATCACTCATTCTTTCAACACAGCCAAACGATTTCATAATATTTGTCTGCACTCTACTAACATTTTGCTTCATATTTTATTTCTGCAAGATATCTTCATTCAACACATGATCAGAATGTGTGTTGCCACCCCCACCCCACACACACACATACATAACACATCTCTCTGAAGCACAAATGACTCATGTATCTTCTGCGTTTTACTACCGTACATCACAGTAGGTGTAATTATACTTTCACATACAATCATTTGGGACCTCTTTGTGGCAACCATCACTTCTGTGAAATCCTCCTAAAGCAGCAATAGCTTTCAAAGCTAAATTCACTGGTCTACTGATTTTATCATCTAATGTGTTTTCTCTATCAAACACGCTTCCGAAATACACAAATGCAATCACCTGGTCTAACTCTGTACCACTTAGACTGATATTGCATTCAGTACAAACAGTTCCACCTCTTCTCTTGAGATTCCTGTTTTTTCATTAATTTTTCGATAACATATTGGCAGAAAACATACAATTCCAAGAAATAGTAAACAAAACACTGAAAATATGAATTAAACTGATTTACTCTCCAGGAACTCACAGCACCAACGAAAAACAAATTAAACAAATAATTATTCCATTATGTAACATTCTCATACTTCTTTGTACTGACATCATTCAAAGCTTTATTGCTACAGTTAATTTATACCATTAAAAACACAAAAAGGATGCAACTCTGTCGGTATGCAAAAATAAAAATAAAACTTCTAAATCTATTGCACAGAACACTTTTCTATTTTTAGTGGAAATCTTATTTTCACACACACAAAATATATAGCTGTGATTCAACATTTTGTTTTGGCAAATGCTTTTAATCCTTTCTTAGAATAATCTACACTGAAGAGCAATTGAATTAGAGACAGCTGGCGTTATGCAAATGTGGCACTGTGGGCGGCCGTTAAAACGGAAACGACATGACGTATGCAGCGATCCGACAATATAAGGAGTGATGCGACGGGAATCAGTAAGAGTCGGACGCAGTATGGATAAGACGAAGGATCTAAGCGCATTTGATCGTGGGCAAATTGTCGGGGCCCGACGAATGGGTCACTCCATCTCGGAAGTCGTGCAGGCACTGGGATTTTTACGAGCCACCGTGTCACGGATGCACCGTGAGTACATCGAATTCGGCAAAACCATCCCTGCAAGGGCCAACTACCGTGGACAACAGCGTGTGGATGAGCGGGGTCATCGTCAGCCAGCTCGCATTGTAACAGCGGATAGACGGGCCACAGTGCAAAAAATCACTCGGCAATTTAACACTGGTGCACAAAAACGTGTAAGCAGCCACACCATCCAGAACCATCTCCTCGCTATGGGGTACAGAAGCCATCATCCCACGAGGGTACCGCTGCTGACCGCACATAACAGGGGGCAAAGATTTGCATGGGCACGGGAACATCGCCACTGGACCCTAGACATGTGGGAAAATGTTGCCTGGACTGATGAATCGAGATTCACGTTGGTGCATGCGGATGGCAGGATACGAGTACGGCGCAAACCACATGAAGCGAAGGTTCCTTCTTGCCAGCAGGGTACTCTTCAAGTTAGTGGAGGTGGGATTCTCGTCTGGGGACTGTTTACTTGGACTGAAATGGGACCCCTGGTACGTGTGACATCGTCCCTCACAGATCAACGTTACCGAGATATCCTGGACGACCATTTGCTCCTGTTTGTGCGCCTTCAACATCCCACTGGGGATCTCATCCTACAACAGACAATGCACCGTCCCGAATTGTATCCAAATGGTTGGATGGACACTCCACCGACGTGACCTCGCTTCCTTGTCCAGCTAGGTCACCTGACCTCAATCCCATCGGGCACATCTGGGATGCCATCGAGAGAGATGTTCGAGGCTCTGACCCTCTTCCATCAAATCTTCGTGAACTGTGGGAGCTAATTCCGGGGTCGTGGATCCGTATGGCTTCCCAACGCTTCCGGTGTCTTGTCGAGTCCATGCCGCGACGAATCACCGCCGTCATCAGGACGAAAGGTGGTGCTACACGTTACTAGACAGGTATCTCTAATTCAATTGCTCTTCAACGTACATAGAAGAGAGTGGGCAAACTTTCAGTGATACATCACTCATGCTTGCCTCTCTGCAAAGGATCTCATGTAATGCAGGAACACAACTTAGCAGTTACTAAGAGTTATGTGGTTCCCACCCTGTTTTGGGAAAATACAGAAGGAAATCTAATGACATCTATCAGGCATGACTGATAGATGTCACCAAAATGATCCAATAGCATTCAGCAAATGGACTATTGGAATCGGTTACTGTTGGACACATCATTATTGTTGCCAGTGGGTCTTTACACTGTACGCGTTGTCAAAGAGCCACAAGTTGGTCAGTCATCAGTTGTGGGTTTAATTCTTTAGTGGCAAGTTTGTTGTTGTTTTGTAGCCATTTTGCATTTTAGACATTTTTGGAGAAAGGTAGTGGCTGAAGAAAATGCATGCCTTAATTGGTGGCATATCTCTTTCTACTGCCATGATACTCTGTAAAAATCAGAAAAAGTCAGGCATGTTCAGGTGTAGGAAAATGCATCAGAGTGGGAAAGATGAACAATTTCACAGGTGGAAGGCACATGATTCGAAAATGTTAGCTTTTCTACCATGGAAGTGTTCATGTTGACCTACTGCTCTTGCTAGGACATGGGCTATCAGGAAACCTTTGAGGAGACTTCAAACAACACTCACACCACATCTTCTACAACAGTTTCTGATTAGTACCAGTACTATTGGGAAGTGACTGTGGATTACATGGTGAAGTATCAGCTGGCAGAGAAAAATCAGGGGCAGCAAGCATAATAGATGCTTGACTGCATAAGGCTCCTGGGTCCTCGAAAATTTTGTACAAAATTCCAAGAATTTCCAGGTGTATGTCTGCCCAGGAAATTCTTGATCTGCTGCAACATTACTTTTGCTGATTAGGGAATGTGGAGGTCAAGACATACATAATGACTGATGAGAGGGCTGCATATTGCAAGATTGACCAACATGGATATATCAGAGGGAGAAATTTCGAGATCAACCACTCCTTAGCGCAAACTTTCAGAAAATCCATAAAAAAAATTAATGTCGGGCGTATTGATTAAATGTAACGAACATATCGATTAAAAAATGATATGTTACCTAAATCTAGACCCACATGTGATTAGAGGTACGACTTGCTCAAAAGGCGAAATGACGCCAAAAAAGCGTCCCGTTTTTCTGTTTGAGTTACGACAAAAGTGACCGCATGGTGGCTCCAGTTACACGCACAAACCTCACAATTTATGCCCTCGCTTTATTAAGGTTTGTTTGGAATTTGTCGTTGAAACTTACCTTTCTGAAGTCCAAAATGTTGCACCAAGTGATGCATAAATAATATTTTCATTGAAATAAGTTAGCGTCATCGTTTTAACCGTTTTTCATTGTATGAATGACGTGGGGAATATTTATTATTGTTGGGAATGCCCAGAAGGCCCCCGGTGGTCTAAGCGATGGCTTTTGATAAGGACAAGTCGCATATTCGTAGAGCTGCCGAGTGATAGTCGATTCTTGCTTGACCTTGGATATTTTTTGTTGGTTTAAGTGTTTCTGGTACCGTTTTGTTGTGTTCTACACTCTTTTCCACTTCAGAAGCAGTGATTGTGGACAGCCACAGGTTTGTGGTTTTATCTTTTTGAGAGCTGTGTGGTGCAACACTCGCTCACGTTAGGGTTCATGGCCGAGATGGTAGCAACCTCTGCTATCGTCTCTACCGCTTCACATGATTCTTCTTCGTCTTCAGTTTCTACAATATGGTATTCATTAGCATTAAATGTACCTGCATCTTCACCTGTGCTTTCTGATATCTCTACTATGTCTTCTACAAGCAACGTCCCATATTCCGATGAAACCAACTCTAGTGTTAGGGCTAGTGATATGTGCCCACCCCCACCCCCGCTTGCGTTTGCGACTGTTGTTGGTGGCATATCCTAGCGGATTACGAATTCATTTTGTGATAACATTGAACTAACCAGAGTGCAGGGCTGCCAGCCTATCACACCCAAGAAAATAGTTGCTTTAGTGGCCACTAATGGTAAAAATAGTAGCCTAAATAGTAGCCACTAATGGTAAAAATAGTAGCGTAAATAGTAGCCACTAATGGTAAAAATAGTAGCCTAAATAGTAGCCTTAACAACTAATGTTGATGACTAAAATAGTTGCCCTAAAAAAAGTGTATGAGTTTTAGAATGTAAGTGCTCCACAACAAAAAAAAATTGTTAATTTTTTTTTATTTATTTCAAACCACAGTGACAAAATTAGCACATGTTCACATTTTGGTGGGGGGGGGGATATATATATATATATATATATATATACAATACACACACATCCATACACTACAAAAAGGGCATTTTAAGTTTCAATATAATGCTACTCAAGACACTCAGAACTATAAAGGTTATGGAAATTACCCCTCCTCCAAATATTATTCAATTATATATCAAAAACTACCCAATTACAAACTTTGGAATTACAAAACACTTCCATCTTTGTCAGTGTTCTGGAGCTCAGATGTTCTCATCTGTATCAAGCCAGTAAGGAGAGCTTTCTTCTGCGTTTGTGGTTGGTAAAAAAATATAAGATTTTCCAAGTGGGTTTCATACACTGTGTTGAAAAAAATGTTGTGTATTTCTTCTTTCAAAGGCCATAGTTGTGGTCATTCAGTGTTATGATGATCACTTGTTTTGTTCTGTACACATAATAATCGTAGTTATCTGATATGAGGTATATCAAGAATCTCATTCGAATAGATGAACATTTGGAAATATTTCAAACTTGCCTTTTGTACATCTATGACAATAAATATCAAACACTGTAAATGCGTTTAGTACGGAACAAAAACACGAAGCCTAGAACTAAAAAAATGAAAACTTGCAGTTTATTATCATCAGGAATGGAATGGGTGTAGTGTAATCTCCCTCTTCAATAATGGAAACTCTTTAACTCATAAGTAATAATAATAATGGTGATTAACATGATTTTGAATTACGTTGTAAAAGAGTACATTATATTGTGATTCCCATATTTGAAAGGTAAACGTGGAAAACCTGTCTGAAACGTCTTCATTTCATTAGGGCATGGACAACTAACTGTCTTACTATTCACGCTCAAGTCAGTGTAGGTCACGTATAGTTGATATGAAGTATTACACTGATATACACCTGACTTGATAATGTTACAGCTATTCTTCACAGTGTCCTTGATGCTTTTGAGACAAATATAAAGAAATTACTTTATCCTGTAAAAGTATTCCAACTTATAATTAGAGAAATAAGAAAACAAAAAACTTGACTTTCTTCTAATTTGGGTTACTTTTATAACAACATCAGACAGTTAAAATCCCTAGATGTTAACCATGATCGATTTTCAAAGCTCTAACAACAGTAAAACTAAGATTATCCATACACCCACTGATGACAATAATAAAACCAAAGCTAAAATTTTTTGAAATGATTATAACTCTTCTGAAAATTATTGTCATGGAACATCAAAACTTTTATATGATGCCCCCCCTCCCCTCCAATATGTATAAACAAACTGTTTTTTATCATTTAGCAATTTGGGAGGGGGGGGTCCTCTTTGAAGTTTACATTATTCTTATACCTTTTTAGCAATTTGGAAGAGTTATATGCAGTAAATTATTTTAAAAAATTGAGTGTGAATTTATACCACTGCCATTAGTGCATATACGGGTAGGCTTAACAAAAGAACTTCCTCGTTTACCTTAGATTTATTGCTTTTTTGAGGTTATCTGCACATCAATCTACCCTATTCATTTTTAATGCTTCAAGTTCATGTTGTCTTTCCTTTTGTCGGAGTTTCTCTGATCCTTCTAGAATGCCATGTGCAACTAGTATTGCAGGTATGTTTTTTTAATACTTGCTTTAGTCTCTCACTGGCTTCTTTAAGCACAGAGTTTGATGATTCTTGCACTTCTCTTTTTTCTTGAACAAGAATTTTTATCTTGTTTTCCATGTTTTCATATAGTTTGCTTTCTACTCTTCAAATCCTTTATTTAGCAATTCTTGTTTCAATCTCTCAGCACTTTCTTTCTCTGCTTTCAGTTGCTGTTCCTTTAACCACTTAACGACCATAACGCCCAAAACGCCCGTACATACAAACAGCCATAGCCGCCTTAAACGCCTGTCTAGAGTGAGTCAGATTTCCTACCCTTACCTATTCTTCAAATTTTCACGACCTGTGAGGGATCAGCAGGAGTTACCGTCCGTCACTATTGCTGTTATTAAACAAAGAAGTGAACCAACAGTTTCGGGCGTTATGGTATTTGGAGTGATGAAAGATTTTTGTGTCATGGTCGTTAAAGGGTTAATCTCTGCTCCTCTTCCAAATGGTTCCTATATGACCTATGTGCATTAAGTGCTAATTTTATTAGTTCTTTTAGCACCTTTGCAACTTGGTTGTTATACATTTTTAATGCATTTCGAATTGTTAGTCTCTCATTCAGCACTTCTCAGACATAGATGCCTTCCCATCTGAAAGAATTCTTCGTGATACAGAAGAGCCTCTCTCTGCATCGAAGTTGCCATGTGATAAAGCAAAGCATGTTTTCACAACTTTAGCCAAAGATGGACATTTCCAGTCTACAAATGTCTTTTGATACAATATGTCTCTCCAAAAATAATCAATCCTAATTTCGCTGTTTGGAATAAATTCTCATACATATAAGTACATCTATGCCTAGACCCACGTGACTAGAGGAACGACCTACTCAAATGACAAAAAGGACTGTCTCGTTATTTTTAACAGATTCGCAGAAATGTCTCACCAGGTGTTTTTTCAATTATCACTTAATTTTTTCGTTATGAAAAATTCCTAATTTATATTAAACAGTTTGTAGATAATGTAAAGTGAGTTTAAATGTCTGTTGGTGAAAACATTCATTTTCCATGCCATTCGGAAAATAAAGCTGTAAAAACAATCACGTATCATTCATGAAATTCTAGGTACAAAGTTTTTGACTTGAAACTGATACATTTAACTGCAAATAAACTTCAGTAAGCAACAGTCTTAAATATGGCGAAGGCAAGATACGTGCTCGCTCCTGACACTGCCGTATTCCAAACAGAAAAACGGGACATTTTTTCAGCGGAATATCTTGATTTGAGTAGGTCGCTCCTTTAATCACATATGGGTCTAGTCTATACTTGTCATTGGCCATCATATTTGCAATAAAGCAGAAAGCAATGAACTGAACAAGACATATCGATAACGATTCGCATGGTTCATACGCTTTTTCAATCACAAAATTCCAGGACTTTTCCAGGACATACGATCCAAATGCTCTTACTTAAAATATAGTCAAACCATACGTCTGTTCAATTGGTAACCTACAACAAACAACTTCCTACACGCTTGGGCAAACTTAATACTTGTCTCTGGCGGACTCCTTCCTCGCTAAATGAACACTACTGACTGTGGACTTGGACACGCCAACGAACTCTGCTACCTCCCTCAGCGAATGACCATGTTCACGACCAAAGACGATAGCTCCCTTTTGCCACTCTGTTACGTCACCTTCCCTACCCATGGTACTACTACCTGTAAGCAACAATAAAACTGATTAGGCATGCACGTCTTACAAGGCTGAAAAAGTAACAAGTAGCATACAATACTTTCCATTCCATTATACACTGAAGAGCAATTGAATTAAAGATACCTGTCTAGTAACGTGTAGCACCACCTTTCGTCCTGATGACGGCGGCGATTCGTCTCGGCATGGACTCGACAAGACACCGGAAGCGTTGGAAAACCATACGGATCCACGACCCCTGAACAAGCTCCCACAATTCACGAAGATTTGATAGACGGGGGTCAGAGCCTCGAACTTCTCTCTCGATAGCATTCCAGTTGTACTCGATGGGATTGAGGTCAGGTGACCTAGCTGGCCAAGGAAGCGAGGTCACGTTGGTGGAGTGTTCATCCAACCATTCGGATACAATTCGGGAGCGATGACACGGTGCATTGTCTTGTTGCAGGGTGAGGTCCCCAGTGGGATGTTGAAGACGCACAAACGGGAGCAAATGGTCGTCCAGGATATCCCGGTAACGTTGACCTGTAAGGGACGATGTCACACTTATCAGGGTTCCCATTTCAGTCCACGTAAACAATCCCCAGACGAGAGTGCCACCCCCACTAGCTTGAAAAGTACCCTGCTGGCAAGAAAGATCCATCGCTTCATGTGGTTTGCGCCGTACTCATATCCTGCCATTCGCATGCACCAACGTGAATCTCGATTCATCAGTCCAAGCAACATTTTCCCACATGTCTAGGGTCCAGTGGCGATGTTCCCGTGCCCATGTTAATCTTTGCACCCTGTGATTGCGGTCAGCAGCGGTACCCTTGTGAGACGATGGCTTCTGTACCCCATAGCGAGGAGATGGTTCTGGATGGTGTGTCTGCTTACACGTTTTTGTGCACCAGCGTTAAGTTGTCGAGTGATTTCTTGCACTATGGCCCGTCTATCCGCTGTTACAATGCGAGCTAGCCGACGATGACCCCGCTCATCCACACGCTGTTGTCCACGGTAGTTGGCCCTTGCAGGGATGGTTTTACCGGATTCGATGTACTCACGGTGCACCCGTGACAGAGTGGCTCGTGAAAACCCCAGTGCTTACACGACGTCCGTGATGGAGTAACCCATTCGTCGGGCCCCGACAATTGGCCTACGATCAAATGCGCTTAGATCCTTCGTCTTACCCATACGGCGTCCGACTCTTACTGATTCCCGTCTCATCACTCCTTATATTGTCGGATCGCTGCATATTCATTTCGTTTCCGTTTACAGGGCCGCCCACAGCGTCACATTTGCATAACGCCAGCTGTCTCTAATTCAATTGCTCTTCAGTGTATATGTTATCGTTAAAGTATGAAATCCGTTATTTCATAGAATACCTAGTTGTATAATGAAATAACTGATCAAGTGAGTTAAAGCGTAAAACTCACTTGTATTCTATGGTTTAACTAGTTATTTCATGGAATAACGATCTACACCCCGTTAAAGTGTAAAATAACCGAGTAAATAAATCCCAAATTCAAAAGGCTGTAAAGTGAGAACCTCTGGTCAGAAATAGCACACCATTTTCAACCCACTATAAAGTGTTATATAATAATAATGATATTAACTTTATGTTTCGTTTAAGAATATGGAAAGTATTACTTTCATTTACACGCAATATTTCTGTAATTAATGATAATTTGCTGAACTTAATATATAGAGATTACTGCAACCGAATATTTTTTTGCGCCAGACTCTCAGAACATCAACGAGAAACACATTTATCTTCCACCCTTACTGAATTTATGAACTCTTCCAGACCGTAGGGGTGGACTTGTTTGGTAGACCGTCTAGTGTGTTGTGCAACTGTTGGCGTGTTGGCACCAGTTCATTCAAGTTAGTTGATTGCTTCCATGTGCCGGCTACTGTGCTTCTAACGCTGCTTCGATGTATCAGGTATTGAGTTTAAGTTATTTTCTCAAGTTTCGTAATTACGTTAATTTAATTAAGTTTCTTACGTTAAAGTACAAATTTTTAAAAACCTCAAGTTGACTTGAACGATGAATTCTTTAAGTGATGACAAAAAAAAAAAAAAGACGCAATGAAAGAAAGGTTTGAAACTTTACTGAGTAAGCGTGATGTGAAAGAGAACAGTTCTTTGCTCACCCGTGAAAAGTTATTACGTTTGATAGCTGATGTAAAGAAATTTAAAACATCAGATAAGAAAGTGCCACGTGATTATTGGTTACTTTAATATCATGATGTCCTTGAAGTTCAAGGAGTAGAAAAATTAATAGTCCCAGTGACAGATGCAAAACCAGATATAGTGTTTTATTGTTCAAGTGATTCTTTGTTTAACATTTTATACGAAACTCATTTATCTATTGGGCATGGTGGCAGAAATCAAATGATAAAAGAACTTAATCGTCGTTATAGAAATATTACGCAAAATGATATTCAGATTTTCCTGAATTTTTGCGAGCCTTGTCAACAAAAAAGGAAAACAGGCAAGAAAGGTGTTGTTGTTAAACCTATGGTTTTTTCACATATGAACTCAAGATGTCAGGTAGACCTCATAGATTTTCAATCACAACCTGATGGAAACTATAAGTTTATTTTAGTTTATCAAGACCATCTTACTAAGTTTGTTTTAAGACCTCTTCAAACAAAGAGAGCAGAAGAAGTTTTAGCACAGTTGCTTGATATATTCCTGTTGATTGGAACCCCATGTATATTACAGTCGGACAGTGGAAGAGAATTTTGTAACAGACTTATTGATGACTTAAAAGTAACCTGGCCAGAGTTTAGAATCGTGCATGGCAAACCAAGACATAGCCAAAGCGAAGGCAGTGTTGAGAGAGCTAATCAGGACATAGAAAAAATGTTGACGACATGGATGCAAGACAACCAATGCACTTCCTGGAGTAACGGAGTAAAATTTATTCAGTTCATGAAAAACAGAGCGTTTCACTCAGGTATTAAAAGGTCCCCTTACAAGGCTATGTTTGGTTGCGCAGCTAGAGTCTGACTGTCAACAACTCCTATTCCGAAGGAAGCATTTGATTCACTGGATAACGAAGATCAATTACAAGGAGCTTTGACTGCAATGAGTACTTCGTCTCAACCTGATAATGAAGTGCTGGTTGAAAAAACAAGGTTAAATAATGCCATTAGTAAAGTATGTATGGTTTGTTCACAAGAATGCAGTGAAACCGTAGTTTGTTCGAAATGTAATGAACCTGTCGACATGTCATGCTTAGAAGACTATGGTTTGGAAGACAAAGTTGTACAGAAGATCTGAAAATTGTGTTTTGAACTGAATGTTCAGAGGGAAAAAGAAAACTCTAAAGAATGTTTGGATATTCAAGCTAAGAAGATGAAATTAATGTCAGATAAATCTCATTCTGAAGCCTCTGTGGGACTTACAGTCCGTATCCTAGTACCTGAAGTTGACAGAGGAAGGGGTGACGCCAGATCTACACTGGCGGAAAGTGAAAAAAGAACACCAAGAAGGAGACGTCTGATACCAACGAAATTTATACAGCATAATAACGGAATACAGAGGATAACGTGATCAAAACATTATGGCAAAATACAGCTGTATTTGCTGGTAAACTGAAAAATAACATTTCCATGTAACATGGTTAGTACGAGGTTGAACCGCCATGAACTGCGTCACACTGTGCAATTCTGGCAGGGAGTCTGTCGTACAGATGTTGGATGTAAGTTTGGGGTATTGAGTTCCAAGCATCCTCAACCTGGACGCGTAAATCGGGGATGGTCGTGGCTGGCCGTGGAGACCGGATAAGTCGTTGTCCCATAAAATCCCACACGTGCTCAATGAGGGACAAAACCGGTGAAAGTGCAGGCCTTGGAAGTTGTCTCACACCCTGAAGTGCATGTTGCGTTGCACGTGTCGTGTGTGGGCGTGCGTTATCTTGCTGGAAAACACCACGAGTGACCGACCTTACAAATGGCACAACAACGGGCTGAATGATGTTGTTGATGTAGGAGGTGCTGTTTAACGTACCCTTTACAAACACTAGTTGTGTACGGGAGTGATAGCTGATCACTCCCCACACCATGAGACCAGGTGTAGGCCCTGTGTGTCCCTGGCGGATGCAAGAAGGGTGGGGATGCTCCCCTGTGCGTCTGAGAACACGCATACGGCCATCGGAGGCTCCCAAGCAGAATCTGCTTTCATCGCTGAACACGACAGATCGCCATTTGCGTTCTCCAGTGCAGACGTTGGCAACACCACTGCAGCCGTTCCTGACGGTGGGCTGGAGTCAGAGGTACACATGCCAGAGACACACGTGCACGTAGTCCTGCATCCAGTAGACGGTTGCGGATTGTTCGCACAGTCACCTCAGGTGCAACGGCAGCTCGGATTTGCGTCGCAGTGGATGCTCTGCTTGACAACGCCGCTCTTCTTATGCGTCGATCGATCCGCTCATCAGTCCGTCTGTGACTCCCGGTTCCACGTCTTCTCGGGTGGGAATGTTCCTCGGACCATCTACGCTACCTCGTACCACCAACGATACTTCCCGTCCAATTCGCTCCGCAATACGACGATACGACCACCGGCCTCGCGGAGTCCAACTAGACGACCTCGCTCAAAGTCCGATAACTGCTGAAATCGTACACGTCTTCCATGTCCAGGCATTGCAGCTTCTTCAGGGTCTTCGCGCGTGTCCGTACGCCGACGACTGATTACATTCACTTCGCCGTACTCCTTAAATACCACCGACGATAATTTGCATATTATGCCGTGCTGTGGCGTAAGCGCTCACCGGTTGGTCCCGAAATTAACATCATACCTACGTAAACTCGACCCATTAACATATGTAAATTTCATGATCGTCCGCCAATTCCTTCTTGGTGTTCTTTTTTCACTTTCCTCCAGTGTATTTTAGCTGCTATGATGAAAATAACCGAAGAAGGATTTTTTCAATTGGGAACAAGAAACAGCCGCATAAAACAGCTATTTTCCTGATCCCAGTTCAGCGTCTGTGAACAAAAACTAATTCAGATCGAAGAAGTGCCAGATATAGAGAAATCGCTCCGGTCGGTTGCTACAGCTCAAAGTTTAGGTACCGGTCAGGGTTTTAAAAAATGTTCATGTAAAACCCAGTGTGTCAACAAAAAATGTATTTGTTTTAGAAATAATGTTCTATGCAATTCGAAATGCCATTTTAGTAATCCCTGTTGTAACAAATGATTTTATTGTGTCTTTATATAAATAACATTTTGAATGCTGTATAATTCAGTCAAATTGTTTATTTTACACTTTAACTGTCTATCATTAGTTAATTTATAGAATACCTAGTTATTTCATAGAATCCCTAGTTAAAGTGTGGAATTATTAATTTATTACACGCTTTAACTAACTTGATCAGTTATTTTTATTTCATGAAATAACTGAATTATACACTTTAACGGTAACATATACACGCATTTTTCTCTGCCTGACCAGTTTCCAACTGTTCTGCCGGATGACAGCATTCCGTAATTTTTTGTACGGGGTGAAAACTAGGGTCATCCAGTGAAAACTATGCGTTTCAGCGGAAGAATTTTTGCATAATGGAAACAGGAGAAAAGCATTCTTCATAGCAAAAGCTATGCTAAGGGGAAAAAACGTTTCAAATACGTCTGCCGAAAGCAGAGATAGCAAGAAAAGTGTTTTGACCTTTACAACCCCTAGGGGGAAAGTTGTACATTATTTGAAGAGGATCTTCTTATTGTAGCAAAAATCTTATTCACTCTCCATCTTTATTATAGCGAATGGCATACAGTAAAAAAAGAAATTTCTCAATAGGGTTTTACAGGCAGAGATAGCCTGCAAACAGAAGTACACAAACACCACCAGAGGCAGAATTGTGAACCACAAACCTAAAGTGTTCCATAAGGTAAATGGTATCTGGTGTTAAAAGAATTTTTTTAATCGCACATTTAGAAGTACAGATATTAAGAAAAATAGATTAAATATTTGCGCTTCCTAGCGGCGAAATTGAGCATTATTTTGTGAAGAAAATACAAATAAGAAGTTTTCATAGTTAGGTATCGGATCGAAAAAGAATATTTTTCAGTCGGGTTTTTAGTCCGCAGATATTGGTGTAAACGGAAATGTGAGCTTACGCCCTCTAGTGGCCCACTTGTGTGTTAAGAAATATTTGAAATTTTATGAGAAACATTTTGCACTGAAAATGTTATCAAACAAAGAAAGAATTTTTCAAATCGGACTCCTAGAAACAGAGATATGGACAAAGATAAGATATACGTGTACACCCTCTGGTAAAAATTTTCCTTTAGGTTTTCGAAAGGAAAATTTTGACCTGTCAGACAGTCCTAAAGCAGGAAGACCCGCAACAGTGGATATGGACATGCTGAAGACCTTACCACACTGGAGTTGGCCGAACAGCTGGGGACTACCCACACGAGCATTATCACGTACCGGCGTCAACTTGGGAAGGTGCACAAGAGGGGAGTTTGGGTACCCCATCAACTCACAGTTAAGCACAAAGCAAATCGCACGAATGCATGCGTTTCTCGGCTGCCACGGGACCAAGTTGGACCGTTCTTGGACAACATTCAGACAAATGACGAGAAATGGGTCCTGTATGGCAATGTCAGCTGCCGCGTAAACAGTGGTTGGACCTAAAACAGAAGCCTATGCCAACCCCAAAGCCGGCTTACACATACGTAAGCTCCTGCTGTCTGTTTGGTGGTATATGCGGAGTGTCGTGTTTTTTTTGTCTGCCGCCGGACAACACCACTATCACAACCGAGGTGTACTGTCGTCAGCTCGACGATCTGCGCGCATCGCTTACATCGAAACGACCAGCACTGCTGAAGTGCAAGGGCGTCCTCCTACAGCTAGATGGAGCAAGACCTCACACACCATGGGTAACCTGTCACAAGATCAGAGACCTGGGCTGGCAGAAGCAAGCGACTACCACCTTTTCCGGTCGCTATAGCATTTCCTGGGCGGACAGCGGTTCACCAACCGGGACGATGTCGAACTCTCACTTACTTCTTAGCTTCCAAACCGCCACAATTCTACAGGGACGATATTCCACAGCAGCTCAGATCATGGGAGCAGGTCGTAGCAAACGATGGCGACTACATTTTGGACCGATTTGCATTTGTATATATGGTAATTAGCACTTTTCTGTTGCCTTGCATTTGCAGACATTACTTTCTTTCCAACCCAATATTAGGAACACCAAATCGCAATCAGACATGTGCCATCCTCACTTACGTACGAATCAATGATATTGAGATGGCTTTACAAACAGTTCAGTGAAAAGGATTCAGACGTGTACGAAGAGTTGATAACGGTAGTATGAGAAAGACTCGTCATTAATCTGACTTTGAGAGAGGCATCATAGTGGGCACTAGGCGGGTTGATGTTAGCGTCTCAAGAAACCCTCTTGGCAATGCAATGGCATTCAATGAATATTGTACAAACAACAATACAAGCAGTCTGCGATCTTCTAGTATACCGAAACGATTGCTCGACGTACCAGAGCAATAACGGTTTGAGAGGATTGTACGAGGTAACAAAGGAGCCCTATTGCCCAAACAACCACGCAGTATAATACCGATATCGAGAGGAAGATTTCATCATTACATCCTGCCGCACATTGACGCGAATGAGCTATAACAGCAGATATATCTTTCGTGTACCACTCGTCTTCGCTAAAATTCGACAAAATTGTCTGCAGTGGGCACAAGAGCACTAAAACTGGACTCTTGAAGACTGGAAGAAGGTCGTTTGGTCCGAAGAATCACGTTTTCTGTTAATTCAGGCCGATTTAAGGAATAGAATATGAGGTCAATAGCACGAATCGATAACATGCAGCTGCCTAGTGTTAAATGTTCAAGCTGATGGAGTGGTGTGGGATCTGTTTTCATGGCTGGCATTGGATTCCTTAATATTAATATCTTTGAAACGGAATTTAAATGCCACACGGTATCTTAACATCACTGCAGACAAGGCATACTTGTATATGTGCATGGTGTTGTTCTCTGATGAAGAGGGCTACTGCCAACAGGATAATGCGCCATGCCACAAGGCTTGGATGTCACATAGTTTTTTCAGGAGCACGACAATGACTTCAAAGAGCTGAAATCTCCTTCTTCTCCTGAGCTAAATCTAATTGAAAACCTGTTGGATGAGACTGAGAGAATCATTCATAACAGAGATCCTTCTCCAGCGAACATTCAGCAATTGATGGATGCAATCGCATCCGCTTGGTTGAGCATACCTGCACAACAATATCAGCACCTGGTTGAATCCATACCACATCAAATCGGGGATGTTTTGAAGGCTAAGGGTGGCTCAACACGTTATTGCAGGTGTTCCTGATAGTTTGCAACTTCAGTGTATAAAACAGCGTAGCCGCCCCGGTGGCGCAGTGGTCTAAGCGATGGCCTCTGATCATTCGTCCGAACGGGGTCCGGGTTCGAATCCCGGTGAGGCATAGATGTTGTGTTTGTCTTACGGCACTGGCTCTCTCTCCCTTCCCTGGAACCAGTGACCCTAAATTAGGGACGGCGACTGCTTATAGCCCATTGAGTTGCTCGCGGTGGTCGTTAAACCTCCAATAAAAAAAAATAAAAAATAAAACAGCGTATAAAAACTCTACAATAATACAACAAGCTGGTTAGAAAAAATTTAGTGTGGTGGCATGTTCGAACAATCTACCATCCCTTAATCTGTTGACTCCAATTGAATCAGTGGTTACTATAACATGATTTTTCTGCACCCGATTTCCTTCAAGCATGTAACCATCATATTTCCATGCAGCGAAAAATTAGAATATCTTGGTTGCACTTATGCTTACCTCTGTTTGGTTAGAAAAACAATTCAGTTAGTTTAGAAACACGGGTATGTTATCCTATACAAATGAAAACTAACGCTACCTTGTGGGAAAATTGTGCACCAGAGAAACTTAAAGCCATGTGGAAAAGTTTTTCATTAATTGTTCAAATCGAAGTTTTGCGACTAGGTAATTAAAGAGGGCCCATAGAATGGCAAAACCGTGGTACTAAGCACATTTCGGGACTTACATATGTACTGCATATTAACAAGCCAACAGAAAGTATCGTGTCATTTTACAGAAAAGATAATATTCTTACCTCTGGATTAACGTGCCTGAATAAACCATCGGCGCTGTAAATATGATTTCCTCTCAAGTAAATCCTTTGGAGTGACTGTAGAGGTTTAAATGTATCAGGGTGCAAGTACGTCAAATGGTTATACGATAGATCTATGTACACAATTTCTGGTGTCTTGCTGAAGGCATCTTCAGATAATTCTCCTAGGTTTCCTTCGTAAAAATTGAGGAATGCAAGAGAAGACAAATTCCAAAGCTCGTGCTTCAAAGACTTTAAGGAATGGTACTTGAGGTTTAGCGTTTTCATTTGATTCTGATTTCGAAGGCCATTTGGAATGGTCGTGAAAGTAGTTCCATTCAGGTCAAATTTAAAAAAATGTGTTGCACCAAAAAATGCTTTTGTGGGAATATCCGAAAATGGGCAGGAAGTTTGAAATACCATGACAGAAATGTTCTCGAAAGAGTGATCATTTATCTTTGTTAGACTGCAGTTTCTCAGGAGCATCAGTTTGTTAACGGTACTGTTGAAACATTTCTGACGAAGAAGTTTAATAACTGGAGCAAGAGTTGTAATGTTGATACAGTATATATCAAGCATTCCTGTGTTTGGGAGGCAATCGCATAAGGGTTCGTGAGGACATTTTATGCAGCTGTTCCATCCAAAAAGGACAAGAAATAGAATGATGGTGTAAAATTTTTGCATAGCTTCGTTTTTCATTGATATGAGATTCAAGCGAGATCAAACATAACTTGATTATAGGTTCTGCACAGAGAAATGTGCATGATATAAATGCTAGCTCCTTTTCTAAGCAAAACGTCATAACAATCATATATATTTCATTAATGTTAAGATTTAGCCAATATAATACTCCTGAAAATGTTGTGCTCTTGACAGAATTAAAATTTCGAGCTTCAAGCTTTTAGTCCTAAAACTCTTATTGTGTTGAAAATCTTTGGTATGATTATCGTAGATCAGAATGAAAAAGTAGCTTTAAAGTTGGAAATAATTAAACATCGTGTACAGTACGCCACCGAAATACTCATCAGTTAGATATTTGATAATTAAATTAGAGTTTCTCAAAATAAGTATAGAGGAGAAACATGAAAATATCATCAGCTCATCAATCCTCTTTTTTAATTTCTCCTTAATCAGTTGGCTACGTCAGAATTACTATGTCATTCTTTTTTCTTTTAGAAAGGGAAGTCGCAGCTTGAATTGAATTGGTGAAAATCTCTGAATTTTTGCCAAATATGTTTTGATGAGCGGAACTTTTGTTCCATTTCCATTTAACAGTGATTAATTCTAAAGCATTCTATGATATTTCACTCTTTCAGACGAAAGTAATTTTGAAACATGTTTGGCCATTTTTTTACAAACTTTTAGAGGTAAAGTTAAAAAAACAACTTCGCCAGTGAGCTGTCTCAGTATGCTGAAAATAAAAATAAAACGATAGCTTTCTTTTGATTTCACTTGATCATAATAAAGGCAATATAACAGACTGTAAAAGAGAATATTTAAATCACGATGTGTTCGAGATTGTATTCGAAATTTTATTACTCCAAAGCTCGGTATAATTTACGAAAACTTTTGCGTAGAAGTTCTTTTACGTGTACGATGAAAAAATAGAGATGTTGTTGAAGATATCCTACAAAATTCCAAATGTCGCTTCTGAAAAGCTAATCCAGGAATAGCAATGAAGTTTCTCAAGACAAATTTGTACAAATGTATGATTTATGCCCTCTTCTCGCCGAAAAATGCATGTTGCTGTGCCATAGTTGGCTTTTGCTTGAATTCCGTTGTATCAAACTTCATGAAGTTACTTTTTATTTAAAAAAATTATCACAACCTGCTTTTCTATGGTTCATGAGTTTTATAAACTTAAATAAACGTGCACCTCCAGAAGTTATTAAAGCCTGTACTAACAAATTTCCTGTTATCTAAATGAGGCTTCAGTCTGAATGTCAGGTGAAAACTTCCTTTTCATTCCAAGATCAATTTTATTGTGGATTCAGTTTAACACATTACCAGGCAGAAAATTGCGATACCTGTCGATGTGTCAGATGCAAATGTCATTTGATGTCCAAACACTTGCTGTATTTAGTACAAATAATTTACAATTACCTTTTAATGTGCGGAAATCTTGCTGCACTGAACCATGGTTAATAGACAAACATCTTCTAATGTACCGAATATTTTATGTGCATTTACTAGAAATTAATTAATAAATATCTCTTGGTGTGCGCAGTTCTCCCTGCGTTTAGTAAAAATTAATTTAAAGGTATCTTTCGCCATGAGCAGTTCATGTCGTATGCACTAGAAATTAATTTACGTTTTTTTTTTTCGATGACAGAAATGTTTTCGGTATTTAGTAGAAATTGATTTCAAAATACCTTTCGATGACTAAAATTCTTTCTCTAGTTAGTCGCAATTAATTTTCAAATATTTGCTAATGCGAAGAATTCTAGCTGCATTTAGTAAATTTAATTTCCAGACATTTACTGATGTGCGTAATTTGTCTGCTGAGTTAGTTAAAAGTTACTCTTCAGTACAAAATTATTTTTTCATATAGCAAAATTCATTTTTATGGAATTATAGTCAAACAGATGCAGATATTGAAGCAGGTTTTTTCTGAAGCTCTGTTACAGCAAGAAATTCTGTTCTTCACGTGCTGATTCTTTTACTTCCACAGATATTTGATAGTCTTCAAAAGCAGAATTTTGTTAACTATAGTTTTTCACTAAAATTCCAAAAAAGCAAAACAGTTACCTCCAGAAATAGGATAGTTCTCACTGCATAAATATCCATGAAGTCGGATTTATGTCTTTGTAAGTGACGAGAAAAAAACTGTATACAGTGCCGAGAAAAAAACTGTACACGGTGCCAACTTTTTCAAATGTTTTGTTTGCACAAACGATGAACAAAACTTACGGTGATTTCTTTTAGATTTTTCGAAGCCCAAATTTCACCGCTAATAGCCATAAACAATATGAAAATGCTGATAATTATAATTTTTCGTTTTTAGATTTCCATTTCTTTGCACTGAGATCTTGTTGTAACCTCATAAAATCCGCTTAAATGAAAGAGCAGCGTTTGTTAAGAACAGAATCCCCATTGGCTGCTTCAAAGTGAAAAACTTCCTTGTCTCGTGACAGCTATTAACACAAGAAGTGCGTTTATTATCACTGGAAGCAAGTGAGTGTTGAAACTAGGGCGTCTGCGCATTGTCACAGCGACGTTATTACGAGAGGAGTTAGGAGCGGATGTGACTCTTGGAATCAGATGCGAATGCTTGAGTTGGTTGGTGTCCAACGCAATAAACTTCCCACTTTCACACACATACACATTTAAGGCTTCCACCCAACACAGATGACAAACCTGTTGGCCTCTGCGCCATAAAAAATTCTTACCAACTAACCTACATATTAATTATGTATTTAAATTTTAATTCCCAGGCTCTTACCCACTGCAAGAACCTGTATGTTCCATATGCCTCGTCTGACAATCACAAATATTGAGAGTTGCATTAAGTTCAATAACAGGTGAACACTAATAAAATAGCCTGCCGCTCGCACTTCGCTGATGGAAAAGATAACACCAGTGACCAAATCTTTCATTTTTACCACGTCTTTTGTAAAAAAAAAAAAAAAAAGCTTATGTTACCACTTAGTCCGTCAATCCGTCTGCGTATGGACACCATATCTCTGCAACTGTTAGTCCGATTTGAAAATTTTTTCTGCACTGGGAAGCTTGAAATGTGCGAATGATGATCCCTTATTTCGTTTTTTTTTTTTTTTTTTTTTTACGATGCACACTTTCGCCGCTAGAGGACGTAAATGCAGACGATATCGAATTCAAAATACATTTTATTCCACATGTTTGCTTCTAAATATCTGATTGAAACATTCTTTTTCCATTCGATGCCATTTATAACGAAGACTATTTTAAATGCAGTTTATTTTACAAGTAATGCATATATTTTCCTCTAGAGGAGTAAACTGCGTTTTCCCCGATATCTCTGCTTCTAAAAATCCAATTTGAAATATTCTTCCTTCATCGGATACAGCTCCTGGAGGAAAATCTTTTGCAAATATTTCTCATTTTTGGTAAAGAGTAGTTTGGCCACCAGGGAACGTTAGTGTTTATTTGTGCTTCTGGTGCATTTGCAGCAAAATCTGAGCTTCTGAAAACTAGCTTGAAAAATTCTTTCCTGAACCGATACTGCTCACCTCGAAAAACCTTTTGGGAAAACCTTCGGCTTAAAATAGTGCGTAGTTTTGGGAAAACCTTCGGCTTAAAATAGTGCGAGCATTTTTGGTGGGAAATGTTTCTGATATATTTCGATTTTTCTTATTGCACAAGTATGCCACTAGAAGGCTAAGTTCAGGTTTCCGTTTACAGCAAGTTTGCAGCAATATCTACGGGTCTAAACCCCCGATTGAAAGAATTCTTTTTCGGTCAGATACTACTTACTATAAAAATATTTTGCGCATATTCCCTTTTCAAAACAATGCACAATTTCGCCTCTAGAAGGCACAAAGTTTTAATTTGCTTTTCTCAATATCTCTGTTTTTAAATGTATGATTTAAGAAGTTCTTTTAACATCAGTTACCATTTTCCTTGTGGAACACTTTAGGTTTGCACTTGGAGTTTTTAGTAGTTCACAATTCTGTCGTTAGGTGGTGTTTTTGTACTTCTGTTTGCAACTGTACTTACGCTTCTAAAAAGTCTGTTGAAAAATTTCTCTTTTCACTGTATGTCATTCGCTACAATAAAGACGGGAAGCAGTATTATCCTCTTTAAACAATTCACAGCTTTCCCGTTAGGGGGAGTAAAGGACAAAACCTTTTTCTCCTGCTTCCAAGAGACGTATTTGAAAAGTTCTTTTTCCTTAGCATAGCTTTTGCCATGAAGAATAGTTTTCGTCTATTTTCAACTTTTCTATTACGCAAAAATCTTCCGCTAGAAGACGTAGTTACATCATATTTCCTTTATAATTTTATTCGTGTCGGAAAGAATTCAAAAGAGGTGCTCGTTACAACCGACAATTCGGTGTCATATTTTTTTTTTTGTACAAGTAATTATTATTTAATTGGAGGATAAACAAATAATTTCAGTTACATTCTATTTCGATTTTATGAAACCAAAAAGTATTAAGTTAAGCGAAATAATTTATAAAGGAGTATCAATATATTAGCATTTTTTGTTCTTTATGGACAAATCTACTTGGGGGGGTGACCACTATAACTGGTTCTAGTGATTATGGGTAGTCCCTTGTGTCTGTTTCGGAACTACTGATTCCGGGACGTGGGGAGGGTGGCAAAGACGGTGCCTTAAGGCAAGCACACCACCCATCGTCACCTGGGACTCAGACCTAGCCCACTCAGACGAACAGTCAAAGATACCTCTTGTACTACTGCGATACCGTGGTGGTCAACGTTCGTGACTGCCTCGGAGAAATCTCAAGTTCGATCCCAGCAGGTACGAACGCTCGAACCATTAAATATCCGCCGTGCGTCGGATGGGCACGCTAAGCTGTCGGACCCCGGTAATAAATAAGGGCGTCTTCCTCCCTCTTTCTACCTCGCTTCCGTGTCACTTTTCTATCGGGCACTCTAACCCAAATCTCCTAGCTTCCTATTTCTAAGGGTTGTTTAAGACCTGGGATCAGACACTCCGTTCCTAAAATCCTCTACATATGATCTGATCTGATCTGCTACCGTGGCGACCTAAAAGTGCCCACACACATTCTTGGGTGCCACGTCAGGGTGGGGAGATTAAGCATTGACTGTCATCACTCTTGAGTGACACTTCTCCGGAACACGTCTCATTTGTGTATCCTTCAAAGAGTGAAAATGCCTTATTCCTCACCAAAAAACGTAAAGATTTGTCAATGACTATTTTGATAAATGAAAAGCTGAAAATGAGTAGAAAAAAAGCTCAGAACTACAGTTCTGTTCCTCTCAAGGTCAAGATTTCAGGCAGGCGCTGAAAGGCATCACTCGTGCTGCACTCCAAGCCACACTTCGCCTCAGGCACCGCACCTCCCCCAGTTTCTGGCGTGACATTCAAACGTGAGTCTTAAAAGTATGTGTGTGGGGGCACCTTAATCTAAATACTTTGAAATATATTAATCGCAACAATGATTGGTACTGTCAAAAATTACTCCAACGCGAAGACACCTGGGAAATTTGCCGAAGAACAATGATTTTTGGTAATTAATAAATCTTCTAATTCTTGAATATTCTGCATATTATTAAATTTTTTAAATCACTTATTTTTTCAACAAATGTCTTTTTTTTTTTTTTTTTTGGAAGGGGCTTAATGACAACCATTTCCTAACCGGTTCCTAATTTTGGGCCACGAGCTTAGCGATGGTGGGGAAAGCAGATCCGTACGCACCATTCGTGCTTCATCCTCAGCTCAAGCCCAGCCTTTACGACTAGCCAGAAACCTGCGCTCCTGACCACTCAACCACCGGGGCTACCACAAATCAGTTGAGTAGATACTGTTTCGAGCAAGTTGCTAAAGCAAAGCTTACTGGTTTTCAAAACTCGAAAAGATCTTTCCAATGTATTTCCTCGAAAGCCGAGAAACTTAGATATACACTGACGGAAAAAAATCCCAACACCAAGAAGGGGTTGTGTTAGATAAACGACAGTTGGTAGGCGGTGAGAGTACATCTGTAAGATGACGTCTATGCAAATTTCGCGCTCGGTGCATGCGTGTGGCGCTAGTAGCGCCCCACGGAACATGCAAAGCAGGTTTGCTGTAAATACGCGCTCTAACGTTCGTGAGCGTTAGTTATCGTTGAGATTCGACGTAGGGTGTTGATGTTAGTCAAGAATGCCTTTAAGAAGACGAAGAAGCCATTATCAATAGCTCACGGAGTTTGAACGAGGTCGAGCTACGAGAAGGTGGATTTTCTTTCCGCAAATTTGCAGAACGACTTGGCAAGAATGTAGCCACTGTGCATGATTGTTGGCAGCGGTGGTCAAGGGAAGGTACTGCCTCAAGAAGACCGGGTTCCGGCCGGCCACGTGGCACTACTGAGAGGGAAGACCGCCGTGTACGGCGTATGGCCGTGGCGCATTGTACCGCGTCTGCGACAGAAATTCGAGCTGCAGTTGCCACCACAGTGACACAACGAGCTGTTACAAATCGGTTACTTGAAGGACAGCTGCGAGCCAGACGCCCTGTAGCGTGCATTCCACTTACTCCAAACCACTGCCGTTTGCGACGTCAGTGGTGTCAAGCTAGAGCTCATTGGAGGACGGAGTGGATATCTGTTGTGTTTACTGATGAAAGCCGGTTCTGCCTGGGTGCCAGTGATGGCCGTGTGTTGGTTAGAAGGAGGCCAGGTGAGCGCCTGCAAACAACCTGTCTGCGGCCGAGACACACTGAACCTACACCTAGAGTTATGGTCTGGGGAGCAATTTCCTATGCAAGCAGGAGCACTCTCGTGGTTATCCCACGCATCCTGACGGCACAGTTGTACGTCGGTCTGGTGATTCAACCTGTTATGCTGCCATTCATGAACAGCATTCCAGGGGGTGTTTTCCAACAGGATAACGCTCGCCCGCATACCGCTGTTGTAACCCAACATGCTCTACAGAGTGTCGACATGTTGCCGTGACCTGCTAGATCACCAGATCTTTCTCCAATCGAGCACGTATGGGACATCATTGGACGACAACTCCAGCGTCACCCCCAACCAGCATTAACCGTCCCTGTATTGACCGACCAAGTGCAACAGGCATGGAACTCCATCCAACAAACTGACATCCTGCACCTGTATGATGCATGAACGTTTGCGTGCTTGCATTCAACATTCTGGCGGTTACACCGGTTATTAATGTACCAGCATTTCACATTTAAAATGGCTCTTCTCGCGCTTACAATAAGCTGTGATCTTGAAACCTTAATCGATTACATATGTTACCTATACAAATGTATTGCCACCATTTCATTCCTCTACAACTATTTTTTCGTGGTGTTGGGATTTTTTTCCGTCAGTGTATATTAATGGTAGAAGATTTGTTAATGTGAATCCACACCTTGTGTATCAAAACGTTGCTGATCTTCGCTCTTTCGCTGAAGACGTAAGTATAGTCACACCCATCACGATGACATGGTGAACGCCTTTTCGTAATCTTCTGGTGGTAACAATGCAATATTACAAAGTAATCCCGGCGTAAGATGTGAATGTTGTGTTTACCTTTCTTACGTTGTTTCTTTTATGAAAGACTCCTTATATCCTTACATGCATGCAGAAGTCGTTAAACACTGAAATGAAAAAAATAAAAGTGTAAATAGACAGGAACAGATTTGGACAAACAAAAGAGTAACAAATGCGACTTGATCGCGGAATAAAACCCCTACCACAGAGATCGACGGGAAAGTAGGAAAGCAGAAGTGTTATCTTTATAGGGAAAATAAAACTTCAGCGAAAAATCGCAGGAAACCGAAGAACAAAAGCAACTTAGAAGAAGGACGAGAAAAAACAGCTGTGCAAAGATTGCATGAAATCAAACCAAACCAAGGGTAAATGGAAACGAAAATTTAAAAGACGCAATACGGACAGATATTTTTTGCTGCTCTTATCAAACAACAAAGATATACAGCCCGCTCATTTGGCGGGGACTAAGCCAAATGCATGCGTGCCTCCCATGGCATCCAATCCAAAGGTCAGCCGTGTCGTTGGCGAAGTGGAAAGAGGCATAGATTTCTGGTTAGTCGCCAGAGCTTGACCTTGGTTCGAGTCCCGGATGAGGAATGGGTGGCGGGTTTCTCTTCGGTACTGGCTCTCTCCCTTCCCTGGAATAAGTGGCCCTAAAATAAAGACAAGCCACCGCATGTAGGCTTTAGAATTACTCATGGTGGTAGTTAAACCAACCCCAAAACAAACAGATATAAAATTCAAAGGTGAAAAAATCGATTATCATTGCCTTAAGTGCTGTCTATACATCATTTGATAGGATAATATCCACTGATAAATATCTAAGGAATAAACTCACATATACAGCAAATTTTCTTGATAACATCAGATAATACAACTGTACTTTAGCACTTGGTTGAGCGATTCGCCAATACCCATGCCGATTGGCTCTCGAATTGTAAGCAGATATGTAGAACTGGAGTTGCCAGCATTCAGTCCGATTGCCTTGAAAATGGTACGTAGGTACATAAGAAAAATCTTCAAAACTCAAGTCGATTATCTTTCTAATTCTAAGCAGGTGCACTGAAGTTCAGTACTCAAGACGATGGCCTCTCCTATCGTATACCGGTATGTAGAGAAACAGTCGTCGGCACTAAAAACAACTGCCGCGGGAATTGTATATAGGTATACAACAGTGGAGTCGTCAATACTGAAGTCAATTGCCTCACATATTGTTAGATCGTGTACAGAAAAATTTCTGCAGTATACTGAAACCGATTGTCCCTCGAATTGTAAAGAGCTATGCAGAAAATAACGCCTACTGTAATTAAAGCCGAGCGCCTTAAGAGTTATAATTAAAAAAGAAGTAAATTCGTCAGTCCTTGGAGAGAGCATGAAAGCAAACATTGCAAACGAACATTGTGCACATTTTCACCATTTAGCTGAAAACTGCTGGACGAAAACTGAAAGATATGTGGATAAAATGGGAAATGATTACAGCTATTCGAAATAGTTTTTTTTTTCTTCAGTCCAATTTCTAGAAAAGTAGATGTAGATATAATTCCGAACATAAATATAAATTGACGCCATCTAGTGGTAAATTTTTCAAAGAAATTAGACGAAAAGTACTCAAAGGTTTTGATCATACTTAGCTGACCCAAAGGGAATTTTGACCAGGCGGTATGTATTTACACTTTTCTCAATATCTGTTTTTCATTAAATATATCGACGCAGTTTATTTGGATAAAGAGCGCCATAGCATATGCAAAATATGCAAAGGTCGGCTCGGGCGGTCACAATATCTGTTCGTATACAATGGATTCAAAAGTCCTTTTTGCATCAAGCAGAAAGAAACGCGATTAAAAATTTCCATGTACTTTCCGTTACGTTTTGTACCTGGGCAGTATCTCCACGACATAATGTAACGTGTATTTGCTCTTTTCCCTTTACATCTGTTTCTGGATAGGTGACTGAAAGAAATTCTCATTTGACAAAATGCATGCAGCTTTCCCGAAGAATCTGCATATATTTACAAATAATTTTTTGAGGCTCAGTTTTTCTTCTCGGTGGCATACACACTGAGATGCCAGATTATTAGGTACACCCTCATTCGTCACATAAATGGCTCACTCCAACAATTAAGACGGCGTGTAAGCACAGTGTATAAATCAGGCAGATCAGCTCGTCAAGCACCAGTTAGCGTTCGATTAAGAGTCGGAATGGGCAAAACGAGTGATCTGAGAGACTTTGAACGAGATATGGTAGTTGGCGCCAGGCGTGCTGGTTCGTGCATCTCCTGGATGGCCGTACTCCTGGGCTTTTCACGCACAGCTGTGGCAAAAGTTTACCGCTGGTGGATCAAAGGAGACTGGTGACATGTCATCTGCTGCTGTAGCACATTTGCGACATGGGTAGATATGGGGTAGGTTCGGAGATGATCCTCGACACACCAGTGTTGAATTTTACAGTGATTTTCCGGGTTGTGGGCCGTATGTTCACTTGCACGATACTCCCCAGTCTTCTTTGGCCCATATGATCCGCCAGATTGTTTCATCCAGCGGATAGACGATTGCTGGAAGTGTTTTTGAGTGTCACACCACTCACCTTTGCTATGGTTGTGCGTGAGAAGCCCAGAACGACGAGCGTTTGGGATATGCTTGAACCGGCACGGCCGCCCCGGTGGCGCAGTGGTCTAAGCGATGGCCTCTCATCATTCGTCCGAACGGGGTCCGGGTTCGAATCCCGGTGAGGCATGGATGTTGTGTTTGTCTTACGGCACTGGCTCTCTCCCTTCCCTGGAACCAGTGACCCTAAATTAGGGACGGGCGACTGCTTATAGCCCATTGAGTTGCTCACGGTGGTCGTTAAACCTCCAATCAAAAAAAAAAAAAAAAAAAAGAACCGGCACGTCTAGCGCCAACCATCATGCCACGTTCAAAGTCACTCAGATCACACGTTTTGCCCATTCTGTCCTTCAATATAACGCTAGTTGGTGCTTAACGAGCAGGTTTGTCTGTTTTATACGGCACACCGTGCTCAAGTGCCGTCTTAAATGTTGGAATGAGAAATTTATGTGACCAGGGCATGTGTACCTAATAAATCGGCATCTCATTGAACGCTTATTATGAACACTTTCTCTTTGTTTCTTAAAAGCCATATTAACAAAATTCTTTTTAGATTACATGACTAGGATTTTCCAGCTTATCAAAGTACAGTGTTTTTCCCAGCCAAAGGGACAGAATTACTTTAGAGAAGAAAACACGCACATGTGCCACCTACCCTTGAAAACGATATCATCATTTTGCATAATTATTGAACATTCAGCAACATCAAAAACGTTGATTTTTTTCAGTCTGATAAAGTGCGTATTGTACCCGAATCTTGGATAAAATTATTCTTGTTTTTTTGTATGCGAATTACATTTACGTTTACGCGGATGCCGCTGACTTCCTTTTCCTTTCTCTGAGATTCCTGCTTAAGAGATTTCCCGAGTTTTATAGCGAATTATTTCTCCTTTGTTTATCAAGTTCATATGTTGTTACATAATGCACTGTTTAAAAATTCGCATTTTACGCTTGCTTTTGAAACGCATGCATCTTTACATTTGGAAAGTCGGTGCCATCTGTTTAAAAGGTAGCATAATAACAACAAATGCACCAGTTAGTATTTCTAAAAATATGTGCACGTCTAACCTTGTACGCGCTACGATGAGTATAGGAAGTGGGATGATGCTTTCTGTAAGGGACAAGATATCTTCGATACAAAATGAAATGCTAGGGTCTCTATAACATCAAGATTATATACCGTAATTAAGAAACAGCCACAGAAATAAGAATAACCCTGAAATACGACCCATTTGGTGCAGTTATTCCCGGAAATTGTTAACTCATTGATCAATCTTAGGTCTTGACGCATTTGTTCAATTTGACTTAAATATCAGGAGGCAGGAGGGTGGCATATACGAAAGGCAGGAGGAGGACAACAATTCAAAAACAGGCACGACTTCGTTTTCAGTAAATTTAAAAATTAAAGAAAATGTAAAATAAATCTTATTTCCCAAAACTCAACTACGGATGAAAAAAAAAAAGAAATGCCCAATGGTTCGATAAATTTTGAGTGGACATGGCATTTTTGTAAAATGAAAATTTCGTGTCAGATCTGTACAAGCAAGCATTCCTCAACTGCCACCCCCAAATTCTTTCGTAAGAGAAAATGGAGGCAAATTGATCGTGTGTTACTTCGGTACAAAGGGTGAGAATCACTGTTTTTTTAGTTTGTTCTTTTAAAATTATGTAGCACTGTGCTCTTGTTGCATCTGGAGATCTTATTTAAACAAAATGGATTTCATAGTATTGTCTGAAACTTCAAAACGCAAGCCTTGTGCTTTCATCAATGATTTTTTGACTAATACAAGACAAGAGCATGTTCTGCTCACCATTTTTAAACACGCCAGCTGTTTAATTGCCAGTCTTAAGCCCGGAAAAAGTGTAAAGGAAAGTTGTTAGATTATGAACTCATGCTATTAAAACATAATGGAAAAATTATTGATGACGTAAAATTGAAATGATATAAAAATTATTGTGTTATTTATTAATGCTGATAAATATACTACGTTTGAGCTAAAAATTGACTAAGTCCCGTAGGTGTTAAGGATATTTTAAGTAGTTCGGACTATTTCGCAGAAAAATAAGTATTTTTAAATTGAAATAGAGCCTATGTTTTAAATTAACATAAAGGGAGCAAGGTCAAAGAGGGCCCACGTGCATCTTCTGGGTACGAAAGAGTTAAATTCCTTGTTGTACACAACTGTTACAAAAACGGTAGGGCTGTAGGAGATCTCAAATGCAATGCTTAATTAACATTACATTTGTACGAAAGTGCCATGTCCGGATCTGCCAGGAAATCAGGTGGTCAGGTAAATTGTTGGGAAAACTGGCAACACTCTGTGCCATCCCCAAGGCTGTGCCATCCCCTTATGACGTCGCTGCACTTGTTGTCTAGGACGAGGGCCGCGGGTGGCCTAGTGGTCAGCGTTCGTGACTGCCATGGAGATAACCTCAGGTTCGATCCTGGGCAGGTATGAACGTTCGAAGTTACAGGGTTGGTGGGGAAAAGAATTGTCTGTAACGAAGACAGAACGGAAATAATCTGCAAAGACATTAGCGATGTTCTGCCCACCCTCAATCCGGATGTTATTGCGATTAACTATATTGAGTGGTACGCAACGCTTCTTCTTATGTTGTGACAAGTTCAAAATTTTATAAAAATTCACATGAATGAGATGAGAAATTAACCCATTTATGCCAGAGGTTAAATTTTTTTAATCTGTGCATGAAATTTTATATGTTATCTAGAATAAGTCAAGAAACAAGAATTTGAAGAAATTTTGTTTTATTGTAATGCACTAATAAAGTTAGTGTACTTCACTAAAGTTGTATTTACCTGGCTTCGGATGGGTCTTCAAAAACCTTTTTCAAAAATCATATCACTTTTTAACATTCCTGCACCTCAGTATCTTCAACAGTGAGTAACTCTGTGCAGTACGTGATAACATCTACCCTTAGGAAGCAGACAGATGTGAAAAATCAGATTTCATTGACGACCTTGAGCAGTAGGATACAAATAACTCCCACGTGACTACCGTTCCAATAATGTAGCATGAGGCATAAATGGGTTAATTAGTGCCCCCTCCCGAAATATTTTGATAAGTGCCGCATATTAGTCTTCTGCAAATTAAACCAGTCTCTGAACGGATTTTTTTCTACCAAAGATCAAATGTTTAGAAAAATCTGAAAAAAAAAAAAAAGAAAGAAAACGCTATGGGGAACGTCCATTCCGGTTCCCCGATTTCTACCGAAATTTAATCGACACATGAAAGCATAATATAACTCCTAAATATACATTTTCATGTTGATAGCTACAATGGTTTATCAGCTACACAGAAATATACTGTCGGAAAAGCGGTACGGGGAACCCTGATTTTTACCAAAATTTAATCAGGACATCAATTTCTATGAAGCTCCCCCCCTTAAACATACTTTTTTAATTGCAATTCATCAAAATCTATCTAAAGCAATTTATTTAGAGATTACTGCGATGTTATGGTGCCGCAATGTTTTGACCTGCGATGTTATGTCGTAGACTCATTAGGATGCCCATGGAGTTGGGGAAAACGTTAAGAGTTTGGCCTTATCCCATTGCATTTGGATATGCCTTTTTTAAGGGTTTTTAACTTTTCATTTTTTTAGCCTAACAATTTTAAATTGCAAAGGAAATTTGTATGTTTTTTACTGTGTATGTGAATTAATTATTATGCACAGGTTTTGGAGGGATTGAGTTAAAAAGAACGAAGTGTGTTAGTTTGTCTGAGTATGTATTTACTTAACTGGGGAAATTTTTTTAAGGATGAACTGTGTTGAAGTTGAATAGTTTTTTTGCTGAATATTTAATTTGACTTTAGTAAGAATAGAGATCATTAGGATGAATACCGTCTTCACACGATTTTAATGATCTTAAAATATGAAATACAGTATATATACAATTAAAATACTCTAAAACACACTAGCACTTTCAGAGCGACAGTCGCCCCATCATCAGGTGTGATCGGATCTCCCAAACCGTTCAGTATAAATATCTGTAGTGTGAAATAACTGCAATCGACGTAACAGAATCTTGCGACTTATGCGCCATCTGTCCCGGCGGTTAAACCACGATCAGAGCGACACCACATCACAAATCGAAAACATTATAACTGCAATATTAAGTATTAAAGTCTAAAAAAGGAAGATAGTTCTGTGGATTGTCCAACACTTGTAGACAAAAGACGTCTCCAAATATCAGGTAGATCCCAAGGGCAGTTATCATTACAGCAACTTCGTTTGAACGCGGAAATGAAAAAACTCTCAGTCACCAGTAGCATGTGTGTAGAGGCTGGGGTTATCAAAATTTCGGCATTGTCCCAATCAGGGATTAAATTTTCTGAATCAATGCACTTGGTAAGGGCTGTACAGATATGGCTTGCTTTTAAAACTATATTTATGTTCCTGCCGCCTGAGGCACAGTTTCCTATGAGTGGAGCCTATGTAATAGTTAATACTCTCATGCGAGTCATTGTCCAATAGTGGGATGCAATAAACACCCCACCTCTGTGAATCATCAATTCCTGGACGGTCTTTCCTCAAAACAGATGATAGGTTGTTAACTCCCACGCCAAAATGTAGCCGGTATCTAGGGCAAATTTTCGACATTAAGGTAGTAAAACCAGGTAGGAAATTTATTTTTCCAACAAACTTTTTAATAACATGTGGATCACCGACCAAAGTTGACATAGGTCGACGGGATGCATAAACTCGACGAAAAAATTTACAAACAATCTGTCGAGGATAGCCGAAAGAGTGGGCTAAATCAGAAATGTAATTGATTTCCGGATTAAAGAAAAACCTAGTGGAAGCATGTGTAAATGCTCTATGAAACAAAGAGTAAAGCGCAGCAACTTTATGTTGCATAGGATGAAAGGAGGCAAATGGGATTAAGGAACACGGGGCAGAAGGCTTACGATACACCGAAAAAGATAAGTGATTCGAAATTGGGTGCCTGTGAATACAAAAATATAGAAAAGGGATTTCACAGTTAGACTCAAGTTGTACCGTGAGCTTGATAGTGGGATACTTTGAAGAAAGTACGTCGGCGAAACAAAATAAATCATCTTGGGAGTGAGGCCACGCTACCAAGATATCGTCAACGTACCTTAAAAATAAAAGCAGGGGAAGGGGAAATTCACTAATAACTTTGTCCTCAAGATCCTGCGTCAGGATCTCAGCGAGAACTGCTGAAAGAGGGGAACCCTTAGGGGAACCTTCAAGTTGCTGATAAATGCAGCTTTGGAATAGGAGAGACCCGCAGATCTCTGTTGTGTTGTCTGATAAATCTTCGCAGTTGGTTATTGTAAACAGCAGTTTTTATTTTCAAGGTATGAATGAAGTAATTGATGCTATCTTGCACAAGGAGTTACGTGCCGATCCAACGAAGTCCGCAGTTTCTGCTTTAGGTAGGTTAAAGAAAGCTCATGAATTTCCTGAGGGCTTTCCGTCTGCGTTTACTCCACGCCCAGGTTACCGTGTGCCTGAAATGTTTGGTCTCCTTAAATTGCATAAGGAGGGGTACCCGTTTCGTCCTCTGGTATCGGGCTATGTTAGCCCCACCAGACCTTTAGAAAAAGCCTTGGCCAATTATCTTGCCAAATTTACCGAGAGTTCACTTTACTCGATTAAGAGTCCCGTTGAGGCTTTAGATAGGCTTAGGGTACTTCAGCCGCACCCAGGGCCTCTCATTTTGGCGTCTTTAGATGTTGTAGCATTTTACCCTAAAGTACCCATAGAGCTTACACATCAAATTATCGAGGCTAAACTTGCTGATACCCGCATCAACCTCCCTCGAAATTTCGGCTATTATGAATGCTTTGCGATTTGTTAAGCAGCATTCGTTTTTTAAATTCCAAAGCTCCATTTATCTTCGGAAACATGGAAAACCGCCACATCAGAAAACCGCCACACCAGAAAACTGCCACACATTCAAAGTGTTCCTCGGAGGAATAGCAATTTGTGCCCGGCCCCTTAATGAAAATCGTGTGGCAGTTTTCCTGTGTGGCAGTTTTCTTGTGTGGCGGTTTTCCGATGTGTGGCAGTATTCTAAGTTGCTGAAAAATGTGTGGCAGTTTTCCTGTGTGGCAGTCTTCCTGTGTGTCGGTCTTCCTCCAACCAAAGCATTCGGCTCTGGAGTAGAGGGATGAGGATTCGTTGTACCGTCAAAATTTGTGAGTTTCATATCGTGTGTGTTCTTTGAGAACATATTTCACGTAACGACTTTATTAAAATATGAGATTTATTTCCTAGTGCCAGCAATGAATTTTTTGTTCGGGCACCGCAATAAAATTTCGCCCCGGGCCCTGTAAAAGCTTCCTCCATCCGGCTCTAGTTCAGAGGGAAGAGGTCATGTGCAGAACATCAAATATTCGATGTATTGCAGCTAGAATCAAATATTGATTATACCTATTACCGGCAAAGTAAGTCTGTTATTCTTTAGTAGAATTTTATATGTTTTAACAAACTTGATATAAAATTTCCCTATCAATCACAACCCCACAACGGGTACGGAGAACTGACCACCGGAGAAGTGGCCGCACGAAGAACTGGCCATAAAAATTTTAAGGGGCCGTATAAAAATTGCGTTCTAGACTACTCCGTGGCTACGTCTCCCGAGATATCTGACACACATAAAATTTCCATAATTTCGTATATTATTATCTACGATATTTTTCTAGGTCTATAGACTACAGCTAAACAAATTCTCTGCTGGTATGTGCAAACCCAGGTAACTTGTAGGGGGAGGGGGAGGGGGGGGTGCTTAAAACCTAAAATATGAAATATCAAGAATTTCCGGTCCGATCGGGAGTTTTCAGTGTTTACAAGATTGTCTGAGTGCATGTGCCTACGCAGGAAACCTGTCGGGGAGGAGGGGGAGGGTAATACCAAAAGTGTAAAGTGTAAAATATAAAGCATATCTTGTCCGATCGAGAGATTTTCACCATTTACAACCAGAAATACTTTGTTTTATATTTTAGGTATTAATTAAGCCCCGACAGGTTTCCTGAGTCAGCGCAAGCCCTCACAGAGTTTGTTGAGATGTAGGTTGTAAATGCTGAAAATCTCCCGACCGGATCAGAAGTTCTTTATATTTTATACTTTTAGTGTTACCCCCACCCCGACAGGCTTCCTGAGGCAGCACATGCCCTCAGATAATTTGTGGATTTGTAGGCTCTAAATGTTGAAAATCTCCTAATCGGACCAGAAATTCTTTATATATTTTACACTTTTGGAAATCCCCCTCCCCCCGACAGGTTTGCTGAGTAGGCACATGCCCTCAGATAATGTGTCGAGTTGTTACTTCTAATTACTGAAAATTTCCCGATCGGACCAAAAATTCCTTATATTTTACACTTTTGGTATCCCCCAACAGGTTTCCTGAGTCAGCACTCAGCACATGCCCTCAGATAATTTGCAGACTTGTGCGTACTTTGTAAACCTTGAAATCTTTTGTTGAGTTGTAGATCATAAACATTTTTATAAAGAATTACATTAATTATCGCAATTAAAAAAAGACGAAATTAAGGAAACTTTATATGACTCAGATAACCAACCTCTGGTGGTCGTGGCCACGAAGCAGTCAAAAAACGCAATTTTTGTACTGCCCCTTAAGTTTTTTGTGGCCAGTTCTCCGGTGGGCACTTCTCCGGGTGGCCAGCTCTCCTACACTCCAATCACAACGGGCCTTGTAAACGCTTTGTTCCGACATATAAAAGTACTTTACCTGGGTCAATCACATGTTACCAAGAGCTCAGTGGCGCATTCCGGATTTCTTTATGGGGTATCCCAAAATTTTGAAGATGCAAATGAAAATACCCCGAAGAAAATATCTCCCAAACTAATACGAACAAATCAAAATTAATTCGACATCATCATCATCATTGCCAACCATTATCAATCCACTGCTGGACGAAGGTCTCCCCAAGTTTCTTCCACAACGGTCTGTCTTGTGCCAGTCTCCTCCAGGTTACTCACGCATACTTTCTAATTTCATCCACCCATCTCCCATGTGGTCTTCTTCTGAGGCTTTTCCTGTCCCTTGGAATCCAATCTAAAATTTCGGCTGTCCATCGATGGTCTGTCCTGCTGGCATTATGTCCAGCCCATTGCCATTTCAGGGATTTAACTCTGATCATGATGTCTTCCACTCTTGTCATTTTTCAGATCAACGAGTTCTTCTTCTTATCTCTCCTGGTTACACCAAGCATGCACCGCTCCATGCCTCTTTGAGTTGTCTGCAGTTTCAGTATGTCTCTTTTAGTTAAGGTCCACGTCTCTGCCCCATACGTAAGCACTGGAAGGATGCATTGATTAAACACTTTTCTTTTAAGACATAATGTGACCCTCACTTGATATCTGCTGTCCAAGATAAACGTACGTATCTGTGATCTCCAGCTCTTCTCCATCAATCGATAAATCTTCATTTCTCGTAAAAGCATTGAACATCACTTTTGTCTTCTGAAAGTTCATTTTTAATCCAACTTCTTTACTCTTGTCAGCAAGTTCCTGGATCATACTCTGCAGCTCTGATGGGGTAGTTGCGAAAATGACTACGTCATCAGAAAAACGAAGGTGGGTTAGATAATCTCCATTAATCTATATCCCTTTGTTTTCCCAGTTCAGTGATTGAAAGACATTTTCCAATGTGGCATTAAAGAGCTTGGGAGATATGGTGTCACCTTGTCTCACTCCCTTTCCAATTTTTATGTGTGTTGTATTTTCAAACAGCCGAATCTTTGCACTTGCATTTTCATAGATGTTATTAATAATATTAATGAATGCATCTTCAATACCGCAGGATTTCAGAGCCATTGTAACTGCTGATGGTTTCACCGAAACAAAGGCTTTTTCATAATCGATAAAAGCAATGCACAATGGAAGTTCATATTCCCTCGCTCCTTCAATTAGTTCTCTCAGTACGTGGATATGATCTATTGTGCTGTAGCCACTCCTGAATCCAGCTTGTTCTCCCGGTTGAGTCATGTCCAGTGTTACCTTCAAGCGGTGTGAAAGAACTTTAGTGAAAATTTTATAAACTACTGATAGGAGGCTGATAGGTCTGTAGTTCCCGAGGTCCTCAATGTCACCTTTTTTATGTAGCAGGATCATTGTAGCGTTGTTCCAATCCTCAGGAATCTTCCCTTCATTAAGGCATCGAGTGAAAATTTGGGCGAGTACTGTTTCAATTTCTCCACTTGCGTCTTGTATGATGTCTACAGTAATTCCATCTTCTCCTGGAGCTTTTCCCCGCTTCATGTTCTTGATTGCATGTGCAACTTCTGCTGGGATGACTGGAAGAACTCTGGTACTGGTACCTTTCCTGATGTCTGGAGTACATGTATCATCCCTTTCATATAATTTAGAGTAGAAATCTTTCACTCTTGTCAAAATTTCGCCTCTATTTCTTGTTACAGAACCATCTTTTTTCTCAGTGCCATAATCTGCTTTCTTCCTTTACTGAGATGTCCCTTTGCTATCTTTAGGCTTTGGTTGTTTTCAATTGCTTTCCTCACTAGTTCACAGTTGACTTTCCTTACGTCTTCAGTGATACTTTTTCGTTCTGTCTTGCATAGCTCTATATATTCCACTTGGGAAGTCACATCTTCTTTAGTTGTCCTCATCTCTCTTCTTTTTTGCATCAACATTTTGGTTTTTCCTGATAATTTGTTCACATGCAACTTGTTCTTAGACCCAGCTAATTTTGTTGCTGTTTCCATAAGAGCTTTGGTTACTTTTCTGTTAACTTCAGAAAAATCCACTTCTTCCGATGTTAGGCCTTCTAAAGCAGATAATCTGTTCTTCAGTTCCAACTTGAAGGTCTTATGGTTTTTTTTAAGGTTGGTTATGTCAGTACATTTTGTTTGTCTTATGAGTTTGCCACGTTCGAGTTTAGTGTTGAGGTACATCTTACATCTCACCAATCTATGGTCACTACCTGTGTTGAACTTGTTTAGCACACTGCAGTCTTCTATGACGAATCTTTTGTTACACATAATAAAATCAATTTCACTTGTCGTCCCATTTGGATGTCTCCCTGTCCATTTCCTGTGTGGCTGTTTCTTGAAAAAGGAGTTCAAGATGAAAAACCCTCCTGCCTTTGCAAACTCTACAAGAGTATTTCCACGCTGGTTTCTGTTGCCGTGACCGAATTTACCTACTGAAGTTTCATTCTGCTGCCGTTGCCCTATTTTTGCATTGAAATCTCCCATAATTATCTTCAAGTGCTGCTTACCTTTATTATTTAGATGACGAATTTCCTCATAAAATTCTTCAATTTCTTCTTTAGGATGACTTGTGGTATGTGCATAAGTTTGAATAATCTGAGCCCTGTATCTTCTCGAGAGTTGGATAACGAGTCGTGCTGCTCTGTCAGAGGAACTTTCAACTTCTACAACTTTATCCTTCAGTTTCTTGTTTATTATAAATCCAACACCACTAATTCTGCCAGTATCTGTCCCACGATAGTAGAAGAGATGTTCACTTTTCAGTTCAATGAGATCTTCTTCTTTTCTCCTTACCTCACTTAGCCCGACGATGTCCCACTTGATCCTTTGTAGTTCCTCTTCCAATTCAAGAAGCCTTGAATCAGAAGATAGGGAGCGTCCATTATACGTAGCCAAGGTCAGCATCAGATGGCAGCCTAGTCCGGTCCTCTGGGGATTCTTAGCACCCTCTGCCTTCATGTCGCACTGGCAGCTGCCTTGGCCAGGTACATTCCAGCTGCCGGAGACTGAGGGCCAAGATTTAAGTTGTCGAGTCATTTTGGAGGGGTTTGGCCATAACTCACCACGCTGGCCAAGCGGGTTGGTGAGTGTGGACTAGCATTTCCTCTAATCCCGATGGTATAGTTATACCGCTATTGGTGGTCGTCAGACCCCCTTTAGTGGGAACAGGATGCACCACGAGAAGGCGGGGTTTACATATATATATGTATATATACACGTCACAGCCGTATGTTTTTTCTGACGTATGTCGCTCTTAATCTCTTTGGGAAGAAGACACTATGAAATTATTTGAACATGTAAAATAATATTTTTGCATGTTTAATTTGTGACATACGTCGCTCTTGATCTCTTTGGGGAGTAGCCCCGGTGTCGCAGTGGTCTAAGCGATGGCTTCTGATGATTCGCCCAACGGAGGGGTCTGGGTTCGAATCCCGGTAAGGCATGGATGTCGTGTTTGCCCTACGGCCATCCCGGTGGCCCAGTGATTTAAGCGATGGCTTCTGGTCATTCGCCCAACAGAGGGGGTCTGCGTTAGAATCCCGGGCAATGGTTGTTTGCGTTTGTCTTTCGGAGGTTTATTCGCTGAGTTCCTAGTTCACCTATGTACATTCCTGTCGTTGAAACACAGAATGTCTATACTGTATGTATCTGTCCACCAAGTTCAGTGTGTATGTCAATGTATCTTTGGAAAACTGATACACATAATTCGGAATCTTGGAAAACTGCCACAAATTCGAAGTGCCCCTCGGAGGAGCAGCAACTCGTGCCCGGCCTCTTAGTGAAAAACATGTGGGAGTTTTCCTGTTTAGCGGTTTATAGTGGACCGGATCTTACATGCCATTTTCTGTAAGTGGGAATCTCCTATTATAATTTTATGCCACTATAATAACTCTTACACTTTAACAAATCTAGTACGAAATGCAATTTGCGTATACATTCCCTTATACACTGAGTGCTGGCCACTTTATTATGACCACCCACTCAGTACTTCGGTGGGCCACCTTTTGCCTTTAACACTGCGTCAATTCTTCGTGGCATGGACTTCACGAGATGTTGATAGGTGGTTTGGGGAATCTGAGACCATGCTTGATGAATAGCACTTTCCAGGAGTGTGAGATTACAGGGTTGTGGATCCAGCTGTCTGATGGCTCGTTCAACTTCATACCACAAATTCTCAATGGGGTTGAGATCTGGAGATTGTCGGCGCCACCTAAGCAAAGTAAACTCACCGGAATGTTCCCGAAACCAATCCTGTACAATACGAGCACTATGGCAGGACGCATTATCTTGTTGAAAGTAGCCATCGCCATTGGGATAAACCATCCACATGACAGGATGCACTTGGTCCGCAACGATGTTTAGATATGATATGCCAGTCAGATGTTGAGCAACACGAATTAAAGGGCCCAAAGCATGCCAGGAAAACATTCTCCAAACCATAACGTTGCCTCCACCAGCTTGAAGGGTTGCAGTAATGCATTTGGGGTCCATGCTTTCGTACTGTTTCCGCCAAATTCTCACTCAGCCATCGGCATGATGCAACTGAAAACGTGATTCATCGGACCACATAATTTGTTTCCAATTATCGACTGTCCAATCCTTGTGCTTCCTGTGCGAACTGGATACGTTTTCTCTTGTTAACTGCAGACAGCAAAGGTGTTCGAACAGGGCTTCGGCTGCCATATCCCATCTGATACAGTGTACGGCCAAGAGTGCGTGCAGAGATCATTTGAGGGGATCCTTGATTAAGATGGTCTGTAATTTGCTGCACTGTTGCCCTTCTGTTGTCTGTTACCAGTCTGGACACTCTTCGTTCCGCCCGAGCAGCCACTAGTCGATGACGTCCACACGTTGCACGTAGAAACCTAGTTTTTTGGCTGACAGTCCAGTCTTTAAGCATTTTGACAACAGCCGCTCTGGAACATTTCACGAATGCGGCGGTTTCGGTGATTCTCGCTCCATGGCTCCGATCTCCTACAATCATCCCACGTTGAAAGTCCGTCAAATCGCATTTTTTACCCATCTCGTCACCCAAAAATCCCTTCTACTTCTGTCGCTAGCCCTAAGCTTTCCCTTTTTATACTAGCTTCGCCCTCAGGCGGCAACAGAATGCAGCCATAGCTCATTTGCTTAAAACTGTCAGGTGGTCATAATTAAATGGAGACTCAGTGTCTAAGGTGTTGGAGTTTTATGCGGTGTGTTTTGATAACGGTGGAAGAAAGAATGGAAGTTTTCCGCCAATAGAACAGCTGTTCAACAATGACAATCACCAAATGCCGCGATTGCTTCAATTTGTGAAATAATTTACGCATTTGAAGTGGGGAAAATGTATCGGAATAGTTAGAAGAAATGAAGATTATGCCAAATCCTGAAACTCAGGCATTAAAACTGAACAGGAGGGAATGGAACTGCATGGGTACAAGTTTGCTGAGCACCAATTTGCCGGGTACCAATCTCCCGGGATCCATTATTGGATTATTCAACATTGTGTGTAAATATATTTATATTGTCTAGCATAGGTGCCGACTTCGTGGGTTCGAAACAGTTTTTGAACCCCCCAATGATTTTGCTGAGGGTTCCTCGAATCCCTAATATTTTTGCGCGTATTTCGTGGAAAAAATACACGTACGCATATGTGCATAAATTTTGGTTTTCGTTATCAATTCTTCAAGGTTTTTATTATTCATTCCCCGTTTATTATAGTATATAAAAAGTGTGTATAGAAATTTACCCCTCGGACTGTTTATTGTGCCTCAAAAAAGAATTAGTGTTTGTTCGTGCTCATCAAAATTTGACGCGACAGACAATACATCAAGTACCGTTGTTTAAGAGCATTTAAAACTGCCTCCTTTAGAAAATTCTTCAGTTTGTCTGGGTTCCCACAAAATACAAAAGTCTAGCTCTACAATCAGGGACGAGAACCTATTCGAGGTCATAGTAATAAAGGTGGAAATATGTTGCACAGTCAGTTGCCCCGCCCTATCTTCGGGCAGTCAGGAAACAAGAAGGTTAGAAGAGAGAGAAGATGGCATCAGCGACCGCTGGTGAAGCCTAGTCTGATCATCTGGTTTCTTGGGCCCTCCGGTTGGGGAGGTTCAGTGGCGTGACGTCACTTACTGAAGACCTGTGCTAGAGCACAGGTTGATAGCGGCCGTCTCTTACTCTCAGCAGCATTCCCTGAAGGTCAACAGAACTCCCACAACTTTAGCAAGGCCGTGATTGGTTAATACGCAATATGCACTTCCGCTCGACAAAGCATAATTTTGTTTAATTAAAAAAATATATATTAAACAGTATTTCTGTAACTTCTTGCAGATTTTTAGTTATGTGCATGTATATTTCGGTCTCATTTTTTCCTGACTGTACATGATGCACAAGTGCCTCTGAAACCTCTTCAAAGTCAACGATTTCCCCATAGTATAAGTACAGAAGCAGCCCAAGTTGAGCATCCTGGGCATACACAGCTGATACGAAGTAGAGCCCACGGAAAACGTAGGGCATGGGGCTGATGTCATGTCCTCTCCCTTCTAACCTCCTATTTAAACTCAGAAATCATTTGAAGAAAAAAATTTTGGAAGTTTTAAAATTGGTAAAAAAAAACCTTAAAATATATTTTACATGTTTTAGTTACTTTTATAAGACAATTGAGTTGAATATTCACATAGTATCCGTGTATTGTATATGATAATGCCGCGCCTACAAAAGCAAAATAAAAAAAAAAATAATTATCTAGAGAAAAAAATCTGTAATTAACTATAATTTGCTTCATTTTAGCATTTCAGGCGTCTTATTGTGCCAGATAATTTCACTGAATGAAATTTAAATTAGACTTAAATACTCTGAAAAATGAATTGGTAATTCGATTAAAAATTTCCGGAACACCCAATAGTTTTTCAAGTCGGCGCCTGTGTTGTCTACTGTTATATAAGTGAAAAACATCCAGTAAGGATTCAATTAAAGTATCAAGTTTATGTGGTTGCAGTTCCTTTAAGTCATGACATACTGTTTTTAAGTTATTTTCAGCGAATGATAAGGACCTTTATTTTTCATTTATTAATTTCACTTTATTGACTGATCAATAGTTTGCTTCATGTATTGATTAATAAATGTTGAGATAATTGCAACAAAACATTTATTTTGTGGTAAATTGTTGTTCCGACTTTTGACATAAAATTTGTTTTTCCACAAAACGTAAAAATGCGCCTCGTCACTGGGTGACATGTGATCTGTAAGAATAGCTCACAATTCCCAAAGCCATCTGGATTTGGGCGGTGGAACTGATGAAGAAGCATTGGTATAGTTAAGTTTTTCACCGCCCCCTTCTTGTTCATGAGGGTTGTAATCTTAGTATGTGCCCGTCGCATTGTGATTCCTTCCCCACGAGACTACTTCCTTAAATGAGGACAATGGGTTTGGTCTTTAAAAGTGAACCGCAGCAAGTAAACAGCTGGAGATGGAGTGGTTGTTTTGCTATTGTTCCACAGAACGGCCCAATGTGGAGGAGGTAAAAGAGCGTAAAAACTCAGGGCTATTAGTACAAAGGCTGGTTCTTTTAGTGAAGCACACTTTGCTTCCCGAAGAGGGAGGCTGTGGCATAGTTGCGGTGCCATCTCTCTTCGCAAGAGTAATCTAATCCCCTCCGATATCTAAGCGCACGAAGCAAGCGTGGAAAGGAATTAAATCCATGTTTATACCCCAGTAAATCCAACGAACATCACTGAAACACATTAAAACAGAAGGAATATTTGTTTTGAAATCATTAAGCAGAATGTTTCATATTCGAAGATCTAAAAGCTAAAATTATCAGCAAATACCCATATTTTTGACCCCTGAAAAAAGGATTATCGAAAAATGACCTGTCCATAGAAATTTCAAGTTCTCTCCACAACGTATTGCATCATCCCAAGTCAGAAATAACTTTTAGTTCAACTCCAGTAGATTCCAAACCTTGATTTATTTTAAAAAAGCAATATTTTTTGCATTTGTAAGTTAAAGAATATTGGCTGCTTCCATTGCGATAATAATCCTCGGATTAAGAAAAATTGGGCTTTCTTGAAAGGGCAAAGAATTTTGTCCATTCTGGTGTCGTAGTATAGCCTAGAGTCAATATGAATTTCGTCAAAGCTTAAAACATAAAGCTTTGCAGAGCGATTTAAACTTTCATAGCTTTTTCCCCCATCTACAAAAAGACATCGTGTAGAACGCCTGGATTACGGGTAAATTTTGCGCACCATCTGTATATCATGGATACCTTTACCTAACCTTTCCAACGTACTACAGTTTCTCTTAATTTCTTTTAATTGCTTCTTGAGTTGGATAATTTGTTTTGACCAGAACCTTATAATGATGTATGCATTTCTGATTTGTGCAGAGATATTTAATAATCTCGCGTTTCTCATTCTTTAAAGCACCTAGTACACTTTCAAGATCAGATATTTTTTCCTGCAGTCTTTTACTCTCCTTCATCTTTTCACATTTCAAACATACATGAAGTTGCGGAATTACTATCTTGTTTCGTCCTAAATCGAATCTACCCCGCAGCTGATACGGGAATTTTTTGAATTTAAAGTTTTAATTCGATCCAAAGAACTTTCTAAAATTCTTGGTCTCCGATAAAACGTCACACACGAAAACTGCCACACATCTTTCAGCAACTTGGATAACTGCCACATGCTTTTCATTAAGGGACCGAGCACAAATTGCTCTTCCTCCGAGGAACACTTTGAATGTGTGTCAGTTTTCTCAGTTTGCGAATTATGTGTGGCAGTTTTTCAAAGTGCCTAATGACGGGAAGGAGTTCTTTTGTTTGTCAGAATTTTCATGCCGGTTCATACGAGTTTACGGCAACTGGCCACAAAAGTTCAACGAGGGGTGTATGAATAAAGATCGCCGTTTCTTGGCATATATATATATATATATATTTTTTAAGAGTTGAATTGGGAACTCCAAACAATTTCGAGAAAACGTACTACGTAAGGCAAGCGAGAACTGCACTTTAATTTGAAGAAGCACTGTAAACTGCCGAAAATTTCATATAGGGCCCCTCGACCCTCCCCCTTCACCCTTTCCCCAAACCCTCTACGGTCTAAGTTAGAATAACATGAGGTAGTATACCAAATTTGGTAGTTCTAAATTGAAAACTGTAGATTTTACGAAAATTTTGTAAAGGGCCCCCTTCGGACCGGGCCTCCATTCGTGCCAATAACCGTCACCTTCTAAGTAAGAGCACCATGAGGTAGTACACCAAATTTGGTGGTTCTCAATTGAAAACTGTAGATTTTACAAAAATTTTCTATGGGGGCCCCTCGACCCAGGGCTCCGACCACTTCCAAAAACCGTCTACGGTCTAAGTTAGAGCACCATGAGGTAGTATACCAAATTTGGTGGTTCTAAATTGAAAACTGTATATATTTACAAAAATTTTGTAGGGGGCCCCCTTCGGACCGGGCCTCCACCCCTTCCATAAACCCTCTACGTGCTAAGTTAGAGCACCATGAGATAGTATACCAAATTTGGTCGTTTTAAATTGAAAACTGTAGATTTGACGAATTTTGCGTATGGGGGCCCCATATCTTTCCCAAAACAGTCTACGGTCTAACTTAGTGCACCATGAGGTAGTATACCAAATTTGGTGGTTCTAAATTGAAAACTGTAGATTTGGCGAAAATATTCTATGGGGGCCCCTCGACCCCGGGCTCCGTCCACTTCCAAAAACCGTCTACGGTCTAAGTCAGAGCACCATGAGATAGTATACCAAATTTGGTGGTTTTAAATTAAAAACCCTTGACCCCGGGCCCCATATCTTTCCCAAAACAGTCTACGGTCTAAGTCAGTGCACTGTCATGGCGAAAATTTTAACCTTTGGTGAATTTGAGAAAGACCTGATCAATCTTTCTGTTGGTTTATCAGGGATTAATTAATGCAAAATTTCCTCCCATGACATACGTTAGAAGAAAATTCCTGGTTGAAAGGCAAAGGAATTCATGCGCAAAATTCGCTTGTCTTAATCACAACCAGGAAAACAAAATTTCATGTTAAAGAAAAAAATGAAAAAGAGAATAATATTTGATTTAACTGACTTTGGGGTTTCGTAAATAATTATTTTATCTGTTCTTTTATCGCGATAGGAAAAGGCGAGTAGGTGTGCAGCTCAGAGAATCAAAATTAATTTTACTTTCACATCACGGAATGAGGAAAAAAGCGTTTCTAAAAAAAAAGTTGTGAGAAAAAGAAATCTTCTTTCAGTTCGGCCATTTTAAGGATTCGGTAGAAGTCGCTCAGAAAATGTTGCAGAAATGCTTTCTTGGGTTGGCGTTGTTCTATTTCTGGGACAAGGTCACAGCCGCACAAAGGAAGTTACTTGGTCCCTACGTGTGAAGGTCAAGAGTTCCTCTCCCCTGGCTGACCGAAGATGCCATGTGCCTGGTAACAATTGTTTTTTCACGTTGAGAGTGCGGGACGCTGCAACGATGCTTACGTGTGAAGGTCAGGGGTCACTCTCCAGGAGTGGGAGAGAAATTCCGTTGTGGGAGGAACTGCTGTTGCCATGCAGAGGTCAGCCAATGAGAGGTCAGCAGTCTCAAACATCCCCGAGTGCTTTAGTAAAATTTTGACACTCTGGCTCTGGGCTGCTTTTTGAACGGGTGACGATGTAGAGAACTCAGTTAAAGCGGCATCCCGCCAGCCGGGAACTTTGCCCTGGCAAGAAAAATGGCGAGGAGGCGACAGGCTAGTACGATGTCGGTCGTGGAGGCCGGCTTGGCTGAAAAGGGACATGTCTTCTCCCTTATTGATATCCCGGAAAGAGAGGGCCCAACACATCTACAGTTTCTCCATTCTGTTGCTACTCCCAAAAAGAGGCCTGCTTCAAAGGCCGGAGGGAAAGAAGCCAAAAAAAAAACCAGTTCCATCTCATCCCAAAGTTTCGGAAATGGTTATCTCGGCTATTACCAGGTTACAGGAACACGGAGGCTCTTCCCTGCAGGCCATCAAGAAGCACATTGCTGCTAATCACAAGGTGGATATTACACGGCTCTTACCCCTTTCATCAAAAAGTACCTCAAGTCTGCAGCTGCCAGCGATGCCCTTGTTCAAGGAAAAGGTGCCCACTGGGTCAACAGAAAGGGAAAAAAGACATGGAAGACGAACTCGGGGGGGGGAGTTGTGTTGTGAAAAAAAAAAGAAAAAAAAGGGGGGGGAGGGACGCCAGCTCAAAGGTAATGTTTTAGTTCATCTCTTTTAGCATTAATACATAAGATCCCACGCAAGTACCTGAGCTTCGAGCTGAACATAAGAAAAAAAAGCAAGTTTTTTTTTGCCTCTGATTGTGGCTGTGTTGTCGTTCAGTTTTCAAAAATAAAATTTATTAGTTCCTCAGGTATGAGTTCAGACAAAAGGAAAAAAAAAGAAAGGGGAGTTGAAAATGCTTTCATTTATGTTTTTTTTTTTGTGTGTGTTGTCATGTCTGGTATTTTAGCAATTCCCCAGGCCAGTAAATTTTAATGTATCCGAAAAATTTGGTTTAATGTTTGATTGAGCACAGTGAATTTTGGTGCAACGATTATAGTTTAGTTGGGCATGTGCACAGATATCATATGCATGAAGCTAGATTGGACACCCAGCCCATGAGGCGTGAGAAGGTAGGCGCCATTTTTAGCGGGTCATCACGAACCATTTAAGCAAGGCTACTTTGCATTAAGTCAAAGAAATACGAGTTTGGTACTGTGATTTTCTATTTATATTGAGATTCAAAGCAGTCAGTACCCATTTAGCAGCGGAAGTTATAAAATTTAAGTAAAAAACAGCAATATTCCTTAGTGCTAACTAGAATGCCAAGGGTCTTGCAAAATATTGAATTATTTCAGATTCGGCCAATTCTTAAATTCCAGAGAAGACATTCCGGTATCTGCGATATAAAAAAATATCACGCTGGTTTTAATTTGCTGAGAGATATTATTTTGACGTTTCTTGTTAATGAATGCTTACATTTAATACGCCATTTCGTTGCTGTATTGCCCAAATAAATAATATTAAATGTTAAATACTGAAATTTCCTTAGTGCATAACAAGACGAAATATCAAAATGCTTGGTGAAATTCGAAACTTTTTGAGCAAACATAATAAATAAATCAGAATGACAGAGGTAATAGCAACAAGGAAAAAGATTCACATTATTTCAGCTTTTCTATGTAAAGCATGTGGAAGCCTTTTTTTTTCGGATTCAAATGAATAGTTTGCTGGATTTAATAGCTACTTATTGATTTTAAATAAATTATTTGCGTTTCCATTATTTTAAATCGTTGCCGCATTACCTTCTTAAAAGTATTTTCCAATATTTTTTTATATTTTCATACAATATCAGCTTTAAATTTTAATAAATATATATATGTATTGTTTTCAGCATTAGGCAAGAGGCAAATAAGTAACAGCAATTATATTTTCGTCTCTCTGCGTAAGATTTTTATCTGAGGAAGCTTTCACCATGATTTATACAATAACCGATGTCCAAACCATCCTGCGTAACGTGCCATGCTCTGCCGCCATCTTGACCCGCTCAATGTGGCTCCATGCTTCTCACAGCGCAAGCCCATGCTCAACAGAGCAGACAGCCAATCTAGTCCCTTATACGATATCTGTGGGCATGTGATAATTGAAAAGCAGTGTTATTGTGATGCCGTGTGTGATAAAATAATTGTAAACATTTCTCTGTAGCCTTTTGCAGCGTTGAGTTATTTTTTTATGAGTGAAGATAAATTATGAGATGATTTATATTGGGATTTTGGGAGCATGTGTATAGTGTAATGAAATCGGAAACCTAAAGTGCTGTTTACATTCTTGGAGTGTTCAGTGTCGAAATTAAGATTGTTGGTGTGTTATTTTGAGGACCAGTATTTTGCATGCTCCAGATGAGTGTTAATCTCCCATTGGAAAGGGGTGATCTTAGGGCAAGCCTGGGAACTTGTCCTAAGGCAGAGGGCTCTGAGTAAGGAATTTACACCAGGATGCGATATGTGCAAAATAGAAGTTAAGGTATTTGGGTTCTCAAGTTTAGTATTTCACAAAAAGAATGATCATGGGTTGAGAAGACACACTTTTGCTCACCAGTTCCAGTATTAATTGTTCTTTTCTTTGGCCTAAATTTTCTTGTTTTTACTAAAAGGTTAAGAGTCTAAATGTAATTTTAATTTTCAATAAGATGAAAATATTTAGTAGGTTATGTAAATGGTCAGTGTTATTGTCTGCAGTGCGACCTGCTCAGTGCCATGGTACAAAAGAATTTCCTTGCTTTGTAATTTTTCCTGGGATTTGGATGTAGTGTGAGATAAGTGATTTTTTCCTGGGATATATGTGGATATTGTGATTTTGGATTTCTTGGGATATATAGAGATAAGTGATTTTTCCTGGGATATCTGTGGATATTGTGATTTTGGATTTCTTGTGATATAGAGAGATAAGTGATTTTTTCCTGGGATATAGTTGTGTTAGTTCTGGGCCGGATGTGCCTGGAGTATTTTGGGTTGAAGTACGACAGGCTCTTGCAGGCGTGGTTGATCAAGGTGGGATTGTGCATTGGTTCGAAAAGGGGGAGCCTTGAGGACGTGGTTTTTGGGGAAAACTTGTCTTCAAACCCCCCAGTAGTTTCGCTGCCCACGGAGATATGTACTGCCAGCGAGGATCGGTCGGCGTTGCTTCAATGGATGTTGCGAGATCATGTTAGAGGAAATTTTGTACCTGATGATGCGTCGCACTTGAGGATTTTTTCCCTTTCCCTAGGCTGAAATTGGATTCACGACCCAATTTCACGCCTTCAGCCTGACTGGTATTTTCTTCCTGTGTTGGTTCTCAAAACCCAGGGTAGTGTCTGAACTGAGAGTATTTGCCTCACCGCTACCTCAGTAATTCACTGCAGGTGTTAAATTTAAGTTTTGTTTGGTGTGATTTAAAGTATCTAAATTAATTTGTTTATGATATGCTGTAGTGCTAGGGATGTAAATTCTAAATTCTGGTTGTTAGTGTTAGTGAACATGATATTTAGTTTGGAAATTTAGTTAATTGGTATTTTGAGCTTTTGTTTACAGTATAGAGTTATTAAGTATCTTGATCCATTATTTGAAGTGCAGAGTGAGGTGATTTTTATGAGCAAGCTAGTGCAAGAAGATTGTTTGAATTTCTGAATTATGTTGATGATGTTATGAAGAGTGATAATTTTTAAGTTAGTTAGTGAGGTTTCTTCATAAGTGAAGTAGGTTCATTCAGTGTAGTTCCTATAGGTTATGTAATGTTAATTAATGCTTGTGCTCAGTGTAAATTCTGTTTTGAGGATAATTTACTTGGTTTGTTTACTTGCAGATAGTAGATTTGGTTAATGTATAATTTGTGGCTCTTATTATAACTGTAAATTTAATTGAAGTCTTTGAAGCTGGTTTGGGGAGATTGCAGAGTTTACTAAGGTTGTTCAGGTGCTGTAAATTTAAATCAATAAGTGTAAAATTGTAAATTTGTCATTGAGCTAATTAGGTGAGGGAGAAGAGAGTACGTTTCAAAAGAACAGAACTTGTCCACCTTGTGGAATTAAAATAAAAAAGGAATTCAGTTTTTTTGTCCAAATTATGTGAGTCGTAGTATGATTTTGGAGGCACAAAGTCATTGCCTGGTGTTCAAACCAACTGTGTTGAAATATGTCAAGTTGTGCTGTTCATAAGGCCAGTGGCCAAATAGAAAAAAGATTGAGATTCTGTTTTTATACTGCTGTGTGTAAGCAAACAAGAAAAAAAAAGAAATACCACATCTGATTATCCACTAAATTACCTTGTTAAGTTTTTAAAGAAAAAAATAAATATAGGCAGTAGCCTTTCAAAAAAAAATCCAAAATTAGTGCAGTGTGAAAAATTTTGTGTGCTGTTGTCTTCCATGTTTTGGCCTCATGTATTCACCTTAGCTTGACTAAGGCTATCGATCCGAATCCTGGTATTATAAGGTATTTCATAACTGCAATTTTTGTCCTGTCCTTTTAAATTGACTTTCACAGCCTCCACAAGTTGTTATTGAACGAGTACATTTTATCCTATGACTTATAGTGACATATTTTCACATACATGCAACAATATTCACTTATTTTTGCACTTTCAGATGACTCAACTCTGCGTGAACACAAACAACACAAACTTTTCAATAACTTCTTGTGGAATGTAAATTTTTAGATGCATTTTTGTTTAGGATGTTCATGGCCTTCATATACTTAGAAAATATTTTTGTTTCAAAATGCATCTACCCATCTCCCAAAGTTAAATTTTAGTCTAAATTCAAAATTTCCCTTCAGGTTTACTTTTGGCTATCAATGATAATCACCTTACTTTAAGGTGGCTAAGATAATCCCCACAACAGCACCATGAGGTAGTAACCAAATTTGGTGGTTCTAAATTGAAAACTGTAGATTTTACAAAAATTTTCTATGGAGGCCCCTTGACCCAGGGCTCCGACCACTTCCAAAAACCGTCTACGGTCTAAGTTAGAGCACCATGAGGTAGTATACCAAATTTGGTGGTTCGAAATTGAAAACTGTAGATTTTACGAAAATTTTGTAGGGAGCCCCCTTCGGACCGGGCCTCCACCCGTTCCATAAACCCTCTACGTGCTAAGTTAGAGCACCATGAGATAGTATACCAAATTTGGTGGTTTTAAATTGAAAACTGTAGATTTGACGAATATTGCGTATGGGGGCCCCATATCTTTCCCAAAACAGTCTACGGTCTAACTTAGTGCACCATGAGGCAGTATACCAAATTTGGTGGTTCTAAATTGAAAACTGTAGATTTGGCGAAAATATTCTATGGGGGCCCCTCTACCCCGGGCTCCGTCCACTTCCAAAAACCGTCTACGGTCTAAGTCAGAGCACCATGAGATAGTATACCAAATTTGGTTGTTTTAAATTGAAAACTGTAGATTTGACGAATATTGCGTATGGGGGCCCGTTGATCCCGGGCCCCATATCTTTCCCAAAACAGTCTACGGTCTAAGTTAGTGCACCATGAGGTAGTATACCAAATTTGGTGGTTCTAAATTGAAAACTGTAGATTTGGCGAAAATATTCTATGGGGGCCCCTCTACCCCGGGCTCCGTCCACTTCCAAAAACCGTCTACGGTCTAAGTCAGAGCACCATGAGATAGTATACCAAATTTGGTTGTTTTAAATTGAAAACTGTAGATTTGACGAATATTGCGTATGGGGGCCCGTTGATCCCGGGCCCCATATCTTTCCCAAAACAGTCTACGGTCTAAGTTAGTGCACCATGAGGTAGTATACCAAATTTGGTGGTTCTTAATTGAAAACTGTAGATTTTACAAAATTTTTCTATGGAGGCCCCTTGACCCCGGGCTCCGTCCACTTCCAAAAACCGTCTACGGACTAAGTCAGAGCACCATGAGATAGTATACCAAATTTGGTTGTTTTAAATTGAAAACTGTAGATTTGACGAATATTGCGTATGGGAGGCCCTTGACCCCGGGCCCCATATCTTTCTCAAAACAGTCTACGGTCTAAGTTAGTGCACCATGAGGTAGTATACCAAATTTGGTGGTTCTTAATTGAAAACTGTAGATTTTACGAAAAATTTCTATGAGGGCCCCTCGACCCCGGGCTCCCTACTCCTTCCAAAAACCCTCTGCGTACTAAGTTAGAGCACCATGAGATAGTATACCAAAATATTGTATGGGGGCCCCTCGACCCCGGGCCGCGAACACTTCCCAAACCGTCTACGGTCTAAGTTAGAGCACCGTGAGTTAGTATATCAAATTTGGTGGTTCTAAATTGAAAACTGTAGATTTGACGAAAATTTTGTATGAGATGAGAGTATGAGATGCCCCCTCCTGAAATATTTTGATAAGTGCCACATACTAGTCTTCCGCAAATTAAATCAGTGTCTGAACGAATTTTTTTTACCAAAAATCAAATGTTTAGAAAAATACAAAAGGAAAAAAATGAAAAGAAAAAAAAGCCGTTTAATTAATGCCCGATCCTGAGATGTTATGGCTTGCGATGTTTTGTCACCACGATGTTTTGACCTGCGATGTTATGACTTGCGATGTTTTGTCACCGCGATGTTTTGTGTCCGCGATGTTATGGCTTGCGATGTTTTGACCTGCGATGTTATGTCGCGCGATGTTTTGACCTGCGATGTTATGGCTTGCGATGTTTTGACCTGCGATGTTATGTCGCGCGATGTTTTGACCTGCGATGTTTTGACGTGCTACGCGGGAAATACACGTTCTGGAGACAGCCGAATACGTTTTCACTATTTTGGCCGCGGTGTCTGTCTGTTTTGTGTCCACCATAACTCACTATATTAGTGAAATTTAATATTTAGGGGGTTTTGTGGTTCCTTGATGTGCTAATTATACGTATTTTGGTACAAATCGGGGAAACTGAAGTTGACGTTCCCCATAACGCGTTTGCTCTTTCTTTATAAAGCTTAAATACTATTGTGGATATCTAGACGAAATTTATTATTTAGCAGTTTTGTTATACGTATATTCATATGCTCACTAGAATTTAGTAACAATCGGGTAACCGGAAGTAGGCGCTCCCTGTTGAACTCTTTTTATTTGGTTACATAACTCAACAATTGTCAGTATTATCAACATTACATTTTATATTTTTCAGTTTTTTCTTGTTATGCATCTTCACATCTCATGCAGTTTATGTATGAGAAGTCCAGTGCAGGCCACTACAGATTTTCGTAGCACGTCTTTTGTGAAAAAAGATCATGCTTATGTTATCGGTTTGTCGGTCCGTCCGTTTGTCCGCAAGTCTGTAAACACCATATCTCTGCAACTAATAGTGCGGTTTGAAAAATTCTTTTCGCATTAGGAAGCTTGAAATGTGAGAATGATGATCCTTGATTTAATTTTTTTTACGATGCACAATTTCACCGCTAGAGGGCATAAACGCAGATGATATCGAATTCAAAATACATTTTATTCCATACATTTGCTCCTAAAAATCCAATTCAAAATTTTTGATTACCTTTCGATTCCATTCATGCCGAAAAAAATTATTTTAGGTTTAGTCACTTTTTCAAGTTACGCATAGATTCTCCGCTAGTGTGTATGTGTGTGTGTGGGGGGGGGGGGGGGGGAGGTTAAAAGCAAATTGTGTTTCCACCGATATCTCTTCTTCTGAAACGCCGATTTGAAAAATTATTTCTGCAGTGGATACAGCTCCTGATGGGAAATATTTTGCATATAATTTCTAATTTTTGTTATAAAATGGTTTGGCTAGCAGGGGGCGTAAGAGCTCATTTTTGCTTCTGATATATTTCCAGCAAAATCTGAGCTCCTAAAATCTCGATTGAAAAAATTCTTTCATGGATCGATACTACTCACGTCGAGAAACCTTTTCAGAATATTTTCTTTTTAAAATAACGTATGGTTTCTCCACCAGGGGACGTAGATGATATCTTATTTTTATCAATATCTGTGCTTCCAATGGTCCTATTTGAAAAATTTCTTCTTTGTTGGATAGAGTTTTCGATGCGACAGGTTTTTCGTATAATTACAAAATTTTCAAGTAATTCATTGATTTTCTGCTAGGGGAGTCAAGGTAAATTGCGCTTTCCCCTATATCTCTGCTTCTAAAACTACGATTTGAAAAATTCTTCCTGTACCGGATACAGCTCCTGGTTGGGAATATTCTGATTGTATTTCTAATTTTTTATAAAATATGTTTTGGCCACCAGGGGGCGTAAGCGTTAATTTCTGCTCCGTAGGTATTTGCAGCAAAATCTGAGCTTCTAAAAGCTCGATTGAAAAAGTATTTCGTGGACCGATATCGCTCATGTCGATAAACATTTGAGAACATTTTGTTCTTAAAATGATGAATGGTTGCTCCGCCAGGTGGCGTAGATGTATATCTTATTTCTGTCAATATCTCTGCTTCTAAGAGAAAGTTGAAAAGTCTGTGGAACAAATTTTTTTGCTGGACAGATTTTTAACTTTAAATGAAATTTTTCCTAATGACAATGATGCAGAAATGCAAATTTAAATACTAACAACATATTTTATTACAAAACGTAATAAATTAAAATATGTGATAATTTTAAATAAATTCACCAGTTATTGATCACCTGGGTATCCTCAAAATAAGTAGGGCTACGGTAGCCTAGTAGCAGCGTTCTCGCCTCGAGTTCGACTGGATCACCAAAGATCCGCAGAGGTTTGGAAGTCTCATTAAGCCGTTGTGCCGGGGTAAAGAGACTCCTCGTTATGAACAATTTTAACCCCCATCTCATGAGATTCGGCCCTGGCCTTCTAGCCCTCCGTCTCCGTGTAGCACATGAATTTATTTTAGGGTTGGTTAGTTGGTCAAAAACCAACCTGCAAACCTCAGGTTGGTTTTTGACCAACCAACCCCAACATTTCTTCAAACCTCCTTTTGGCGTTGGTTAAACAAAATCCACAAGCATTTGTTCCTTGCTCTGCGCACGAACTCAATTTGGTTGTTTATAATGCCGCAAAAGTAAATTATCGGATAATTGATTTCTTTTCTGTCATTCAACGTCTGTTCACATACTTCTCTTGCTGGACTAAGAGGTGCGGAATTTTAACCCAAAATGTGTCTCAGTTTACCTAGAAAGCAGTTGCAGACACTTGATGGGAAAGTCGAGTTGAAGCAGTAAAACCTTTACGATTCGGTTTATCGGAAGTTTGTGACAGCTTATCAGAAATTATCGATGATGAAAAAAGTGAGCTACCTGCTAAGCATGACACCCAATGTTTGTTAGAAAGAGTGGAACCTTTTACGTTTATATGTCCCATCATTATATGGTATGAGGTGTTGTCGAGGGTAAACGTTCTTTCCAAAATGATGCAAAATCAAAACACAGGTTTATCATCTTGCACTGAACATTTTGACCTCCTTAAAAACAATCTCACAAACTACCGAGATAAATCTGAACACGTGAAACATACTGCGCCTGAAATTGCCACCTCATGTAATGTAGAGCCACACTTTCTTTCACAAGTTTCGCAGGAGAAAAGAGAAGACAATGTTCGAATATGAACACGAAGATGAAACTATGACCAACCTTAAAGATAATTACCGCATAGATTTTTTTATGTTATCATTGACACGGCTGTTAGATCAGTCGACGAAAGATTTGATTTGCTTCAAAATCACAGTGAAGTGTTCAGTTTTTTGTACGATTTTGAGAAAATGTTGGAACTGAGTAAACAGCAACTGTTGAAACATTGCATGGATCTTAAAATAAAGCTATCCAACGAAACTGATGAAAACTGTCCGAAGAACATAAGAGCTACGGAACTTGCAGATGAACTTAGTATCATTACGAGTTTTCTAATAACCAAAACTTCACCAAAAGATGTCTTGTAGTACCTTTATAAAAATACAGTGACGGGAACTTTCCCAAACATTACAATAGCATTACGGAGTTTATTAACGCTCCGAGTGACAGTTGCTTCTGGAGAGAGGTCCTTCTCGAAATTAAAACTGATCAAAAACTATTTAAGATCAACAATGCTACAACAAAGACTTACTGACTTATCTCTAATATCCATTGAAGTGAGATGTTCGAGAAAACTGATTTGAAAAATGTTTTGGAAAATTTTGCTAGCTTGAAAACTAGAAAGGTGAAATTCCTGTAGCTTATCTGTGGAATATAAAATGACATACTTTTGATGTAGAAAATAAATTTCATTGCTTTAAGTTAGAAAGTGCAGTGACTAATCTTTTCTGAATCCTCTGAGCTTTCATGGACGAGTTAACTGGTCCTCTGTGAGCCTTCCACAAAGTAGTAGAGACAAAATTTTTCGTCCTGTGGAAATTATTTTGAAAGCCAGCTCACTGCTTAACGCTTTTAATAGTAGTTCCACAGGAAGAATAATTTTCTCTCTGTTGCTTTGAGGAACACTTTTTGAGGACGAGTTAACCTATTAGACTCTCGGAGGGGTAATGACTTGTTCCCATCATTTAAATTATTACGAGTATGTAAATTTTCTAATGGGAAGCTTTCTCGCCACAAGGATTGGTTGTGTTATGCTTATATGGCTTTTTGAGACCACAGAACAAGTACTGCCATTGTCCATAAGACCTGAACTTCCTGGAAGCTTTTATATATATATAATTCATTCGTATCTTCATTTCTGAAAAATTGTGGAAGGGGCGGCAAACTGTTTTCTGTACCAAGTGGTCTAGCTTCGGCCCTGGTCTCTCCGATCTAGAAGCTTATGACTCAACACACAACCTACACCATATGGTGATGCGCCACAAGTAAGAATTATTGGCAGCTTCTCATGAAAAGGAATTAACACGGCGCCAGAAGATAACAACGCCTTTACAGACTTAAAGGCATTGTCATGAATCTCAGTCCAAGACCATGTATTATCTTTCTTGAGAATTTTATGCAATGGTTCCGCAACAATAGCTTTAGACTTAAGGAAACTGTGGTAAAAATTAAGGAGTCGCAGGAATGCTTGTAGTTGTTGCTTGTTCTTGGGAACCGGCGTTGCTTGAATTGCCTCGACTTTAGTTTTTGACGGATGTATTCCACAAGCATCAATTCTACATCCCAGGAACTCCACTTCCTGACGCCAAACAGACACTTTTCTTTTTTAGCACGTAGTCCAGCCTTTCTAAGCTGAGCAAGAACTTTGCGAAGCCTAGAAGCTAGCTCTTTCAGAGATGTTATTCTAACTAGCACATCATCAAAATAGGGTACGACTCCTCTAATCCAGTAAACAGTTCATCAATGATGTTTTGAAATATTCCAGGGGCTACATTTATTCCATACTGCAATCGTTTTACTTTAAATGCCCCCGGTGTGTAACGATAGTCTGTGCTTCCGCAGACTCATCATCAACTACCAGCTGTAAGTATGCTTGAGCGAGGTCAATTTTTGCATAAAATCCCCCCTTTCAATGTTGACAGTAAGTGATTTACTGCATGAATAGGATATGGATATGCTTTCATAGCAGTATTAAGTGTTACCTTGTAATCACCACAGAGTCTAACCTCCCCGGAAGATTTAATCACTGGTACCACGGGTGTAGACCATTTTGGATTTGAGATTGGTTCAATTACATCTTCAGCTAAAAGCTTATCAAGTGCTGCATCAATCTTGGGACGAAGAGCAAGTGGAACAGTTCTTGCCTTAAAACGAGTGGGAGGACTTTTGGGGATCTAGGGGTAGCGAAACTACTGGCCCCTTGTATGAACCAAGGCTTTCCTCAAATACATCATTAAATTCTTTCACCACATCGTCAACAGGGTTTGTTGAAATAGCATTTACCCCCGTTATTGTAATTCTAAGTGGATGGAACCATGCATAACCTAACACGTTGGTGCACTTTCTCCGAGATCAGAAGCTGCAGTTGAGCACCATGCTGATTATGTTGTACATTCACAACACACATTCCGCGAAGAGGTATGGCATTCCCCTGAAAGTCACTTAAACGTATTGATGAAGGCTGAATTTCTGGCTTATTTGCACGCTAGAGCCTTTTGTATGTATCATGTGAAATGGTGGAGTGAAAGGATCCTGAGTCTACCTCTAAGCTGTAGTCCTTACCTTCTATGCCTAATGTAACGATTTAGGCAAAATTCAGAATTTATTTCCATATTTGTGCATTTTACTCTTGGTTTTCCTCTGTTAGCATTAGGACTAATGCTTTTTTTGTGATTGGAGGTTTAACGACCACCGTGAGCAACTCAATGAGCTATAAGCAGTCGCCCGTCCCTAATTTAGGGTCACTGGTTCCAGGGAAGGGAGAGAACCAGTGCCGTAAGACAAACACAACATTCATGCCTCACGGGATTCGAACCCGGACCCCTTTCGGACGAATGATCAGAGGCCATCGCTTAGACCACTGCGCCAACGGGGTGGCTAAGGACTAATGCTTTGCTGTTTGCCTTGTTGTTTTTTCCTGCAAACAGCTTCAATGTGGCCCATATTCCTACAAAATTTGCACACTGTATTTCTGAATTTACACATAGAACGCATATGGTTTCCACCACAGCTATGGCATACGCTTACATTAAAAGGAATTGCATACTTTGAATTAACATTTTGTTTCTTAGAATTACTTTTAGTATGTTGCACATTACTTATTGATTCTGAAAAATTTCCGCGAGTGCAACTTTGAGAAAATATTCGCTTCGCCTCATTAGTAGCTGTTTCAGCAGCAAGAGTTTTTGAGAATGCACCATCAAAAGTTAGCTCCGTTTCAGCTAAGAGCCTGCGTCATAAATTATTCCACATACTAACTGGTCTCGTAGACGCTCATTAAGTGTATCTCTGAAATTACACTGCTCCGCTAAACGTCGGAGGTCAGTAACATAGTCAGTAATACTTTCACCTTTACGCTGTATAAATTTCTGGAACAGATAGCGGGAATAAATTTCCGAGGATCTAGGACTAAAAGGATTTTTTAACAATTCATCATACGATTTATCAGTTAGTTTTAGTGGTGACACTAACGAACGAGCAATGCTCAGTGTCTCTGTTCCACAAGTCGACCGCAAAGCAGCACGCTTCCTGGAAGCATCAACAATACCATTTGCCTCAAAATAAAAATTCAATTGCTCCACATACAAGCTCCATGAGGCAGGATTAGTAATATCGAACGTTGAAATTTGGCCCACTGCCACTACAGCCATTTCCCAGCTGACGAAAATAGCAAGGGATGAACGAAAAAATTCTCACCTTAATTCTTGAAGGACGCCGCACGATTATAATTCCGCAAGGCTCCCGCCATTGCACTTCTGATCTCACAAGACTGCCATAATCCTGCAACTTAGCCGCTGGATGTCGTATCCCATCACTCGTCGCCAGTTGTTCTGAAGTAATCACAAACACAGTTGTTCTGAAGTAATCACAAACACAGTTGTTCTGAAGTAATCACAAACACCGCGGGAGGAAGAAGTAATAAGGCACGAAGGTGTATAACACATTTGTTGAAGTACGAAGATCGGAAGAAATCGTTACACTGGAAATAAACACACTTTATTTACACTCATTACACGTAGGATCACTACTTACGCTCAAGCCATCATGAAAAACACAGGAGAATACCAGCTCCCTTTTACAATTCATGATAAAACGTAAGTCATTGCGTCCTCTAGCGGAACCTAGAAGAGTAAGTCATTGCGTCCTCTGGCAAAACCTAGAGGAGTCACTTACCTGGAAATCATAACACATTCCACCAAAAACTACGAAATATGTTCAACCCCTCGATGTTGTTTTCAGACAATATGAAATTTACACAAAGAGGACTCCATAATACATAAAAACTACGATCAAACATGCCGCAGCCAAAATTACATGACAGAATATTACTTCTGAAGATGCATTCTGTGATCTACAATCAACTGTCTGCGGAGATCTATAGACCGATGCTTCGTTACGCATGGCAGAAGGCTGGCTACCATTGTGGTGAACCTGTGCAGAATTTCAAGTGTCATCGACGTGGCTTTCAACACTAACGTTCTTTGTGCGTGTGTACCGATGTTGCATTTATTAATTGTGCATTTTGCGGCAATGGCTATTGCTTTGATCGTTTTATAGACAGCCCTCACATGAATTAATCTTTTGACACTTGCACACCCTGACACTTCGTTATGAAGTTACGGATGTCAACAGTCCTATGTACGTGATAATTATTTTCGCGAAGATCCGCTCTTTACGCTTCGACGTGGCACCTGTCCTCAGAGACCTCTACTGGTCAACTGTGGAGTTTTACAGAAAAAAACGAATATGACCATTGAATTCTGAGGTACGTAAATGACTTATCACGAAAGTTGGTGCGGTTTTGTTTGTTCAACCCCGTGGGTGTTCCTTGTTAGTGGAAACTTCTGCTCCCTTTCATGCACGTTTTTTATTACCCTAGTAAAAATGCCGCCTTTTCACTTGAATATTACCGTTTCCAACAAGCTGTTACTGGCCTACAGCTTATTCTCAGGGTTTGGGCATTTGTTAGCTTGGGACTGATGATACGTGCCTCACAAGGCGGTTAGAATAACACTTCTGGAGATGCCCTGGTCTCTTAACCGTGAAACCGCAAGGTGTGGGAATTTGACGTTGTTTACATGCCTATGTAATTTCAACTGTGTGTAGTTCGGAATTGCGTGGTTTTTGGTTGCAGAAATCGTGCTAATATCAAACCGGAATGAATTATACTTCTTACACGAGTGAAGTTTACAATTTTAATGTCATGTTTCGTTTAGAATTCGCACTAATGTTCTTTGTATTTCAATTTAAGAGAAAAATAGGAAAGATACTCAAAATAATTAAGAATTTTATAAATTCAGCATTTTCTCACACATCGGCAAGTTACGACGTGAAATTGGGACGAAAAGGAGGCGATTCGGCCAACACAAAATGCATTGCAATAGCCTTGGAAACCATCAGCTTTCTCACACTTTGACGGCAGTCTCTCACGGTTATAGGCTTTTTTTTTATTGAAAGTTTAACGACCACCGTGAGCAACTCGATGGGCTATAAGCAGTCGCCCGTCCCTAATTTAGGGTCACTGGTTCCAGGGAAGAGAGAGCCAGTGCCGCAAGACAAACACAACAACCATGCCTCACCGGGATTCGCACCCGGACCCCTTTCGGACGAATGATCAGAGGCCACCGGGGCGGCGTTATAGGCTTCAGGCAAAGTGGTACTGCTTCACTAACAAGGGAATCTCCAGATATCTTAATCTAACCTCCTTGGTGCCTCCACGATACTCCCACCCCCGTGAACCATTCAGTTGTTTGACGTACTGTTCCCTAACCCCTGCAGAGACAAGATTGCCCCAACTAGAGTAATGTTTTCTTAATGCTGTTGCTGTGACACCTGACCCCCTCATCGGAAAAAAGAAAGGGAATCGAAAGGAAGTTTTTTGCTTTGACAACATAATGTAAAAAAAAAAAAAAAAGGCAGATGGGAATTTTCTTAAAGTGGAAAAACATTACATAGGTGAAAGTAAACTAATACAAGAAATGGTTTATTTTGATTAGGAGGAGGGGTTTGAGCCCCGAAAAATTTGTCTAATGACGCCATTTGTGGGAACATTACCAAATGCTGCAACCGTTCATATCGGTTCAAAAGTGTTCAACAGCTTTAAAGGGCTTCGGAACCTAAAAATGCTTCATTTGTTAAAATCCGTTAATTATATTAAAAGTTATGACCTTGAAAATTTGAACATCGATTTTCACGTTGTGTCAGCATTAAAAGGTGAATATCTCGAAAACTCTTTATCGTACGATAAAAACTAAAATATCTGCGGATAAAGCTTTCAAAACTCTGCAAGAGACCACATTCATTTTTTGTTTTTTTTTAATTTAAAAAAAAATTAGGAACTAAAGATGCCCAGAAAAATTGTTGCGAAACCACAGAAAACGTAAAGCCGAGGAAGAACGGCCAGAGAGTTCGAAAAAATTGCTTTGACCCCATCTGAAAAGACGAAATTGTACAGACAGCTGAAGGAGCGCGCGTAAGAGGCAGAGCTACTCAGCCGCACACCTCCACCGCTACGGAGCTATACTCAGTCATTTACCTCCACTGCTATTTGGGCTTACCCTTTAAAACAAATGTTCAACAGAGTCCTCCATGCTCAACTCTAATAGCCGCATAGACGTTGTATTTAATAGAAACTTACCTACAAATGTTTTAACATGCAATTATGCTACCTACTTGTTCAATCATAAAGCTAAGTTTACAATTTTGCAAAAAAAAAAAAAAAAAAAGTGAAAACGATTCTTAAATGTATCTCTTTTCAAATATTATAATTATACTACATTGTAAAAGTTTTGCAAACCTATTACACTTTCAATAAATGTTTCATTTTTTTTATTGGAGGTTTAACGACTACCGTGAGCAACTCAATGGGCTATAAGCAGTCGCCCGTCCCTAATTTAGGGCCACTGGTTCCAAGGAAGGGAGAGAGCCAGTGCCGAAAGATAAACACAACATCCATGCCTCACCGGGATTCGAACCCCTTTGGGACGAATGATCAGAAGCCATCGCTTAGACCACTGCGCCACCGGCTTTCATTTTAAACAACTTAAAAATTTTCACTTCTCTAACCCAACATTCTACATATACCCCCCCCCCCTCTGCGTTTTTTTAAATATTAGTTTCAAAGAAAATGTCTTCAAAGTCATATAACAGGAAATACCTGTTGTGTCTGCAAACACACAGAGGGCTGCCACTCGGTTCAAGTAGTAAAAAAAGTAACCAAAATTATTTTAAAAGTAACCTATCAATTGCGCAAACAGTAACCAAAAGTTACCTATTCTATTTCGCAAAAAGTGTGCATATATATATATATATAAATCAAACATTTAAAAATGATTTTGAAGTTCTAAAGCGCCAAAAGGCTGTATTACAGAAAAATCAAAATAAATACGGAATACACCAAGACCGCAAATTTCTTTAATACTGAATAGCAAGACCGAACATTACAAACCACTGGGATAAGAGAGGGATATAGAGCAATGGTAGGCCGTTCTCCGTGGCTTCAGTATTTATTAAAGAAATTTGCAGTCTTGGTGTATTCCATATATCATCATTGTCAACCTTATCAATCCACTGCTGGACGAAGGTCTCCCCAAGTTTCCTCCACAACGGTCTGTATTGTGTCAGTCGCCTCCATGTCACTCCCGCATACTTTTGAATTTCATCCACCCATCTCCCATGTGATCATCTTCTGGGTCTTTTCCTGTCCCTTGGAATCCAATCTAAAATTTCGGCTGTCCAGCCCATTGCCATTTCAGGGATTTAACTCTGATCATGATGTCTTCCACTCTTGTCATTTTTCGGATTCCACGAGTTCCTTTTCTTATCTCTCCTGGTTACACCAAGCATGCTTCTTTGAGTTTTTTTTTGATTGGAGGTTTAACGACCACCGTGAGCAACTCAATGGGCTATAAGCAGTCGCCCGTCCCTAATTTAGTGTCACTGATTCCAGGGAAGGGAGAGAGCCAGTGCCGTAAGACAAACACAACATCCATGCCTGACCGGGATTCGAACTCGGACCCCTTACGGACGAATGATCAGAGGCCAGCGCCTTAGACCACTGCGCCACCGGGGCGGCCTTCTTTGAGTTGTCTGCAGCCTTTGTATGTCTCTTTTAGTTAAGGTCCACGTCTCTGTACCATACGTAAGCACTGGAAGGATGCATTGATCAAACACTTTTCTTTTAAGACATAATGGCATATTGCTCTTGAAAATTATGCTGTTTCTTCCAAAAGCTCTCCAGGCAAGTTTTGTACGCCGATTAATTTCTTCATCAATGTAACCCTTACTTGATATCTGCTGTCCAAGATAACCGTACGTGTCTGTTATCTCCAGCTTTTCTCCATCAATCGATAAATCTTCATTTCTTGTAAAAGCATTGAACATCACTTTTGTCTTCTAAAAGTTCATTTTTAATCCCACTTCTTTACTCTTGTCAGCAAGTTCCTGGATCATACTCTGAAGCTCTGATGGGGTAGATAATTTCCATTAATCTTCATCCCTTTGTTTTCCCAGTTCAGTGATTGAAAGACATTTTCCAATGTGGCATTAGAGAGCTTCGGAGATATGGTGTCACCTAAGCTTTTTAATGCCACATTGGAAAATGTCTTTGAATCACTGAACTGGGAAAACAAAGGGATAAAGATTAATGGAGATTATCTAACCCACCTTCGTTTTTTGCTGATGATGTAGTCATTTTTGCAACTACCCCATCAGAGCTGCAGAGAATGATCCAGGAACTTGCTGACAAGAGTAAAGAAGTGGGATTAAAAATGAACTTGCTGACAAGAGTAAAGAAGTGGGATTAAAAATGAACGATTAAAAATGAACTTGGGATTAAAAATGTCTGTTCATGCATAGGCAGAACAGACTTTCATCAGAAAACACAACAGATCTCCACTCCGTCTTCCAATGAGCTCTAGCTTGACACCACTGACGTCGCAAACGGCAGTGGTTTGGAGTAAGTGGAATGCACGCTACAGGGCGTCTGGCTTGGAGCTGTCCTTCAAGTAACCGATTTGTAACAGTTCGTTGTGTCACTGTGGTGGCAACTGCAGCTCGAACTGCTGCCACAGACGCGGTACGATGCGCCACGGCCATACGCCGTACACGGCGGTCTTCCCTCTCAGTAGTGCCACATGGCCGGCCGGAACCTGGTCTTCTTGAGGCAGTACCTTTCCTTGACTACCGCTGCCAACAACCATGCACAGTGGCTACATTCCAGCCAAGTCGTTCTGCAATATTGCGAAACGAAAATCCACCTTCTCGTAGCCCTATTACACGACCATGTTCAAACTCCGTCAGCTGTTGATAATGGCTTCTCCGTCTTCTTAAAGGCATTCTTGACTAACATCAACACACTACGTCGAATCTCAACGATAACTAACGCTCACGAACGTTACAGCGTGTATTTACAGCAAACCTGCTTTGCATGTTCCGAGGCGCTACTAGCGCCACATGTATGCGCCGAGCGCGGAATTTGCATAGACGTCATCTTATAGATGTACTCTCACCGCCTACCAACTGTCGTTTATCTAACACAACCCCTTCTTGGTGTTGGGATTTTTTTTTCCGTCAGTGTATAACAATATTTTATGGAATATTTTTAAGAAAAAGTTTTAGATTTATATTGCAAATTTTTGGAATAAATTTCTTCAGGCAGTTATTTGTTGTTACTCTTTTTTTCTAGTTACTGTCATGGTTAGGTTAGCCTTGACAGTTACGGTTATTTTTTCAAAAGATCTTGCCAGATGTTACATAGTGACAAACCTCTGCAGTCATTGATGATGGAGTCCTTTTCCTTCTCAATTTCTTATCCTTCTTTTAATGTTCTATTTAGGAAGTTGATTTCAAACCTTATGACCTTGAAAGAGAATCCCAGTTCATGTTGTGACCAGTTTCTCAAACGTACCTATCTAAACCTGTTTTATTGGACCAATTTTTTATACCTGCCTTATGTTTTACTATTCAAGTTTCTGGTCTGTGACCTGTCTCTTCTGTGTAAGATAGTCCACAACTGCATTTTACTTCATAGATTGCTCCTTGCATTTTGAAAAGGTTATCTTCTCTTTGCACTATCCTCGGATTTTTTTTTAATTAAAAGGACTCCATCAATGACTGCAGAAGTTTGTCACTATCTAACATCTGGCAAGATCTCTTGAAAAAGTAATTGTAACTGCGATAGTAATGAGAAAAAAAACAGTGACAACAAATAACTTCCTGAAGAAGTTTTCTCCAAAAATTTGCGATATGAAACTTTTTCCTAGAATCCCATGAAATATTAATTTAGTTTTTAATTTAATGAACTAGGAAGTCAGTATTTCAAAATGAGCTTAATTTAAAGAAGATATGTAATGTTTTTCAACATATCACTTACCAATCTGTTTTTATTGTACACTTCACCATTTGTAAAGCAGAAAGTATTTGGAGGAGCAAATACTACCATCTCTGAGTTCTTCTGTTGATGTCTACCAATGTTGAATAAATTAATACACGATTGACGGGGATTAGGAATATCAAACATAATGCATCACTCTTTCCACGTTTATAAGTGAGTCACAGAAAAATTATCATCGGCCAGCACCGGGAATTGAACCCAGGGTCTTCCAGTTACGCGCTCAACATGCTACCACTGCACCACAGCGGCCTCGAATTCTCGACACTCGCATACAACTAACTGCCAAACTCCAAACTACATGGCAGGTTGCTCCTTGGAGCAACGCACAATGCTGGGGATTCACCAAAAATGGAAAATAGCAACTTTACCATCTTTGGTGAATACCCAGCATTGTGCGGGGCACCAAGAAGCAACCTGCCATGTGGTTTGGCAATTAGTCGTATGCGAGTGTCGAGAATTCGAGGCCGCTGTGGTGCAGTGGTAGCATGTCGGGCGCGTAACTGGAAGACCTGGGTTCAATTCCCGGGGTGGCTGATGATAATTTTTCTGTGGCTCACTTATAAATGTGGAAATAGCAATGAATTCTGTTGAATAAATAATGTTGATAATGGCAAAAGCTACATGACCACATGTGGAAACATGTGCATATTAGCATGTGTGTGCAAAAGTGTCAGGTAATGGTTGTGCATATTAACCCAATTTGAAAGTATTACCATATTTTCCAATTAAAATGCTGTGGCACTAAATTTGATTTTACAAACATGCAGCTCTGAAATGATGCATTTCACTAGGTATGGCTTATAACCGATTTCAGTAAGAAATTTCAGTCGTCATTCATGATATTAAAACAAATCATTTCCTAAATTGTTTATGGCAGGCACTGAGCTGTCAAGAATTTGGGGTGCAGACTATTTTATTAGTATAGGAGCCTAGCAGTTGTGCAAACAGTCTCGAAACATGTACGACTGTATGTGAATAAGTCATTTGTAGAACAGCAAGAATTCAGTCTGGCCTTTCGTTTTGTGTGAAAGTGGTTTGCAATTTACTGTTTAGAAAACTTTATTTAGGATAATTTTTTTTTTTTTTTTTGCATTAATGCCTTTTCTTTTAGTCAGTTTTTTCTTATCTCATGCTAAGGAGGATTAACATGTGGATTTCTTTTCCTCCTCGCGTGTAGTACAGTAGTAAAAACCACAAAAATTGTACATGTTTTGACTATCCCATACTTGCATCATGTGAAATTAGTGATATCAACCTTAGGCAAAATAACATTCATCTTCCGCTGCCCAGGATTGATAGCAAATGCCTTGCTGTGAAACAGTCTTACACACCCCATTCCTCTCCCATGAATGCAGTGTGTAGGACTTTTACCCATTACAAGGAAGAGTTACACAAGTACAGCAATGAAGCAGTAGTGAAGACTGCAGTTTAGAATCTAAAGCATAACTTTCTGCTCGCCTGCAGAGCTTTCATCTCCGATGTTATCAGATGCAAGCAGCACAGCTGATTTCCAAAGCGTATTGTAGGGTGGTCCAAAAAACTTTTTTTCTTATTTTTTTTAGTCTTAACCTCAAATACTTGTACACATGTTAAAAGAAGCCTACATGTGAAAAATCAGCTAAATTAAGTATTATTTAAAGGTGGTAGCTCAAGATAATTTTATATTTCACACTATAGTAAATAACAAAAACTCTGTAGTGTATTTATTGTTTGTTTTTAATACCTCTAAAATATATTACAATATGTTTCTAGTTTTTATTTACACCTTAAAAAACAAGAAAACTGAGCAATAGTAGTATAACACATAAGAATAACTATATGCAAACAATTTTTAAAAATCACATATTTTGATCAAGTGTATTTTTAGTGCCTCTACATTTTTTCCTGTAATAAAAATTGTTTTTGTTTTTCATCTTTAGTAACAAATTGGTTGTACTCTGAGCTAAGAGCCACTCCTCTTTCTGCACAATCATTTATTACCCTTAAACATATCACCTTTTTTTCTCCATCACGATATGATTCAGTCTTTCCGTTCTAAAACAGGGTTCATACTCATTTTTAAAGATCAAAATTAAGGAGTTATTAAACACTTTTTAAGGACCTTTATGTTAATTTTAAGCACACTAAAAATACCAACATTACATATATTTAAACTACCCATACATTTACGAGTGTAGCAAACATTTAAATTAATAATTTGTAACATTTTTGACAAGACTGCTCTAAATACTAAAATACCCAAATTTAACAAAAATGGGTATCATCTTCTAAATCATGGTTCAACCTGTGCTCACATTATGAGCAGTTCTGAGGCCAATACATAGGAATTATAATTTTTATCAATTTTGTGTATAATTAAGGTGACAAATGTTAATTTTCATATACCAAAAAGTGTACCATAAATTTGGTGTTACTAAAATTGTTAATAAATCCTAAAAACACTTACTACTGCATCTACTGAGATTAGATAACAAAAACCTCTCTTCTTCTGTTCCACTAACCTTCAAAACCCAAATGTCTTAGTTCAGAATTAACACTGCTGGCCACCCGAAATGCAATACCAAGAAGAAAGCATCTGATTGGCCTGAAATTAGCAGCATGTGTAGCCCGCGAGAGGACATGCAAACGATTAGCATTGCAGGGCATATGCAAATCATGTGTGCCCGGCACGCCACCGAGAAGCACTATAAGAAGGGTGCACAGAAGGCAGGGGTGTAAGTAGTGGAAGTGTGTTGTGCTGCTGGACCTGTGCGTGGGAAGCTTCCTGATTGCCTCGTTGCAGAATACGGCAGTCATTCAAGCACGTTTCGAAGTTCGACAGAGGATGAATAGTGGCTTATCGCAACAGCGGTTTATCGTACCAAAACATCGGCGCCCGTGTGGGACGACATCCAGCCACAGTGAGGCGAGTATGGATTCGGTGGGTGCAGGAGGCACGGACGGACTGATGTGAGCGATTGTCGCAGCCGCGGCACACCACCGAACGAGAGGACCGGCATGTTGTGCGGCGGGCATTGAAGGCTCGCATTGCCACATCACGAACGTTAGTGCAGGAATTAGGGTGTGTTGCGCAACAACCCATGCCAGCATGTACCGTTTGACGTCGTCTGCAGGAGCGGGGACTTGTCGCATGGCACCCATTGCTTCGATTACCATTGACGATACACCACTGGCGAGTGTGGTGGCAGTGAGCTGTTGAGCGCCCCACCTGGACTACGGAATGGCACAACATTGTCTTCTCCGATGAATCCCGCTTCTGCCCGCAACACCACGTTGGTCGGATCCGCGCGTCGCTGCACCGCGGCGAGAGACTGTGTGACGCCTGCATTATGCATCACCATACCAGTCCGTCACCTGGCGTTATGGTTTGGGGCGCAATTGGATATGACACCCACACCCCTCTGGTGCGCATCGCCGATACACTCGACAGCCACCGCTACATTTCCGACGTTTTGGAGCCTGTAGTCCTCCCTTACCTGTAGGACCTGCCAGCGGCCCCGTTTCAACAGGACAATGCGCGCCCACATGTGGCACGCATAGTGCAACAATTCTTCACGGCCCACCTGTTCTCCCGACATGTTGCCCATCGAACACGTCTGGTCGCTGATCCGCAACCGATTGGCCAGGCAAGCACCACCTGCGGCTACGCCTGATGAACTGTGGCAATCTGTGGAAGCAGCCTGGACCGACATACCCAAAGCCCACATCCAAAGCCTCTTTTGTTCGATGCTGTGGCGTGTAGCGGCCATTATTATTGCCAGCCATGGGGGCCACACGAACTATTGATGTCTGCGTGTTCCGCAAGTCGCTCGGGCCTGTAAGCTCAATCGTTTGATCTTTGTATCTGTTGTTATGTGTCCAGTAAATCTGGCTTTGCTATCTCGTGTTATTCTTGGTGTTGCATTTTGGGTGGCCAGTAGTGTATATAAATTATAGCTTTGTAATATTTGAAAAAAAAAAAAAAGCTGGAACCCTGGTAAAAAAAAATTCAGGGCATTTTAATTAAAATTTATCAAAAGGTTTTTGCACACTGGAAGGTGTAACAGATTTTAAGCACATTTTCTTAAATCTAAAAATACTGGAGATATGATCAAATTTCCTTATTAATTTATTTTTAATGTTTAATAACTTAAAACTCATTTTTAAGTTCTGTTATTTTTCCTGAAATGACTATGTCATTTTTCAAACACCAATTCTTTTTCCTTGGCTGATTTTCTCAAACTATTTGATTTTACACACAATGTAATGTTCCTTTCTTGCTCAGCCTGTAAAGAAAGTTCATATCAGGGTTCGTACTCTTTTTGGGGGAAAAAATTCAAGGACTTTCCAGGCCATATACAAAAAATTCCAGGATGATTACTACGCTTTACAGTATCATGCTCAAATTAGTTTTTAAAAGCAATTTCAGTTTTAAGTAATAAAAATGATGAAAGATGCAAATGGATTAGGGATGATAGGGGGAAGGGAATAGAACTGTCCATAATTAGCATGTTCTCGTTGCGCTAGGCGCTTAAGCACTGCTGAATTCAGTCAGACCCCCAATGGTCAAATGATTGAAATGTGCTGATGTTCATGGAATGAAATGGTTGATCAGCTATGATAACCGCATAAAAGTTCGAAGGGGGCGATTTCTTTTTTACGTTATGCAACATTCTACATTACTCCAGTATTTATCTTGTCATCATCAACAATAGCAATGTAACTATCACTTACGATCGCGGATATCGGCCAACTGAAAATCTGCCATACAACTAAGGGATACAACACACAGGTATCATGTTACAGTGTATTGTAATTGAAAAAAAAAAAAGATTTCAGAAATTAAAATCGAAAAAAAAAAAAACTTTCAGAAATTAATATCATCAAGTCATGGTGTTTCAAAAATCCGCTTTCCTTTATAATGTTTAAAAACATGTAATGTTTTTCTTTTTACCTGTCGTGTATAATAAAATGGGTTGATTTTTATGGAATCAGACGTCCATATGTCTTCGTCTGAGTTCACACGTTAGCTACTGTGTACAAGTAGACATATTTTTTCAGCTCAAAAATATGTAGTTTTGTATGTATTCACAGTATAACTCATTCCGTATTCCCACAGAACAAAATTCAGCAGATACAAATGAAGAACATCAAGACCCACCCAACACCATGTTTCCGATTGTCTGCTGTTTATATTCAAGAAATGCGAATATGGATCAATGGTGAATGCAGCAACTATGGTTTTTATTTATTACCAAGAAAAAAAAGGAGCCTGAAAGCTGTAAAGCTGAAACGGATATTTCTCCCCCTCCCGAAAACATTCCGATTAAGTTCAAACAGCAGGAGCACGCGTCCACGCACACTCAACCTCTGGAATGTCCTGATGGAACGGCTTCTTTTCATTTGGCACATCGCCATAAATCACCACCTGCAGCTCACTGAAGTGTCTTCCTCCTTCACCCTAACTATAGGAGAAAACGCAAAAAAAAAAAATGCTGCCCAATTTTCGACAAAATGACCAAATTTACGTCATAACGTTGCAATTTACTAAAATACGTTTATCTGCTGAATTTCGCCTAAATCCATTGAAAACTTTTTAATTAGATTTTTTATTAAAACAGTAACTCAGACATCTGAATAAAAATGTATGTTTGTAATTAAAATAGAGTCCATATCATCACAGAAACAAAATTTAAGGATCACTCTGTTTAAATAAACCATGGCATCTAAAAAAAAATAATTTGCTTGCTTTTCCCGTAATTTATAATTGCCGTTTCTTTTTTTTGAATCCGATTTTGCAACGGAAGATTTTTTTTTTTTTTTTTTGTTTTGCATCTGCTAAAGTTTCAAACGGAATTCGGCGAAATTTGCACTAGAACTTTATTGTGATGTATTTTAACCACTGTAAAAATTTTACTGTGTTATTTTCAAAATTCCGGAAAATGGATTTCTGAAAATATCTTAGTCCTTTTGAGCCGTGGAAGTGATAAACAGGTGTTTGCTTTCTTCCCAACCAAGGGCTTCGGATCAGCGCTCCCAGCTGTCAATCAACCGTTGCTATGGTAACACCCTTTCTGCTCAAGGCTCACTGTCTAAAGAGGCACACATAATAAAAATTTCCAATGCTAACTTTTTAAGTTTTAAACCGATTCAAATGGAATTTTGGGAGTGAGCTTCTGTAATCCAATTATAGTAAATGTAAAAATTTCAGCCACTTTTGTGAAAAATTCGCAAAGATAGTTTTCTTATTTATTATCATAAGTAGCCGAAGTCTCTTGAGGGGTGGGCCGGAAGCAAGCGTCTTAATGCAATAAACAAGGAGCAGATGAATGTGTTGTTCAGGCATACTCTTCACTGGTGGATGCCAGCTGACTTGGTAAACACGCGACCCCCTTGCAAATGCTAAATGTCTCTTCTTTCCCCTTCTGTTGTTCTCAGTAGTTGTCGGACGGACATCAAGCTCAGGGCTAGAGAATGCATCAAGCTCCCCTTCCCTAACAGACCTGCTAGTAATCATCCAATTTTATTGCACTGGAAGTAGTGCTCCCCCCCCCTCAGCCAAATTAGGATTTGGGCACATCCGAAACACCACTGTAGCCGGCGGTTTCTTTGAGAACAGAGGAGAGGAACTTAAAAAAATTAAGGGGTAACAGTCAGTAACACGATTTCCTAAAAGGGCATTTTTTTTAAGCACTAATTTCAAATTTCAAGGCTTTTCAAGACAGCATTAAAAAAATACCGTTTTTCCAGGATATTCCAGGCCTTGAAAACGTAATCATGATTTTCCAGGACTTTCCAGGTTTTCAAGCACGCGTGCGCACCCTGTCATATGCAGATTTTTTGAACTCAGCAACACCATTTTCAATATCTGTTTTCTTCTTTAACTCTTAAGTTCTTCCATCAATTTCAATTGTGGCTGGTTTCGTGCATCAATATTTTTTCTGTTCATCTAAATATATCATATACACTGCTGGCCACCCAAAATACAACACCAAGAAGGACACGAGATAGCAAAGCCAGATTTACTGGACACATAACAACAGATACAAAGATGAAACAATTGAGCTTAAAGGCACGTGCGACTTGCGGAACACGCAGACATCAATAGTTCGTGTGGCCCCCATGGCTGGCAATAATAATGGCCGCTACACACTGCGGCATCGAACGAAAGAGGCTTTGGATGTGGGCTTGGGGTATGTCGGTCCAGGCTGCTTCCACACATTGCCACAATTCATCAGGCGTAGCCGAGGGTGGTGCTTGCCGGGCCACTCGTTTGACGATCAGCGACTAGATGTGTTCGATGGGAGACATATCGGGAGAACAGGCGGGCTACGGCAGCAGTGACACCTGGTGGGCCGTGAAGAATTGTTGCACGATGCGTGCAACGTGTAGGCGCGCATTGTTCTATTGAAACGTGGCCGCTGGCAGGTCCTGCAGGTAAGGGAGGACTACAGGCTTCAAAACGTCGGAGATGTAGCGGTGGCTCTTGAGTGTACCGGTGATGCGTACCAGGAGTGTGGGTGTCATATCCAATTGCGCTCCAAACCATAACGCCAGGCGACGGACCGGTATGGCGATGCATAATGCAGGCGTCATAGTCTCTCGCCGTGGTGCCACCACATGCGGATCCGACCATCGTGGTGTTGCAGGCAGAAGCGGGATTCGTCGGAGAAGACAATGTCGTGCCATTCCGTAGTCCAGGTGCGGAGTTCAACAGCTTACTGCCGTCGCACTCGACTGTGGTGTAAAGTCAATGGTAATCGGAGCAAAGGGCACCGTGCGACAAGTCCCCGCTCCTGCAGACGACATCGAACGGTACGTGCTGGCACAAGTTGTTGCGCAACACACCCTAATTCCTGCGCTAACGTTCGTGATGTGGCGGTGCGAGCCGTCAATGCCCGCCGAACAACATGCATGAACTCGCATTCGGTGGTGTACCGCGGCTATCGCTCATGTCGGTCCATCCATTCCCTCTGCACCCACCGAATCCATACTCGCCTCACTGTGGCTGGATGTCATCCCCTACGGGCGCCAATGTCTCGGTACAATAAACCGCAATCGCGATAAGCCACTATTCGTCCTCTGTCGAACTCCAAAACGTGCTTGAATGACTGCCGCATTCTGTGACGAGGCATCAGGAAGCTTCACACGCACAGGTCCGGCAGCACAACACACTTCCACTACTTACACCCCGCCTTCTGTGCACCCTTCTTATAGTGCTTCTCGGTGGCGTGCCAGGTGCACATGATTTGCATATGCCCTGCAATGCTAATCATTTTCATGTCCTCTCACGGGCAACGCATGCTGCAAATTTCAGGCCAATCGGATGCTTCCACTTCTGCTGTGCTGCAGCTGCTGAAGAAAGCAATTTCTTGGTGATGGTAATATTAAAAATTCCTCCACAGTAATTTATGTGATCTTCAACCATTCTCAAGGACACATACAACTCCTGTTTCAGATTTTCAACCTCCATGTTTTTATTGTTGGAAAATCCACACTCTATGGTTGCTTGTCCATGGGATAAAAAATGAGTAAAACCTTTGTGACACTCCAAACATTTGCAAATTCTTTTTTATCTATATACTGCACTATACTTCGATTAACCCTAAGATGACACTGAAAGGGAAGGTACGATAAACCTATCGACGCGACTAAAAGTAGTTCCCAACATTTTCTGTGAAAACCAATGCATTTGTTCTCTAGAATCACACTTTTTATTGTCCTAACTGTTTACTGATAAGTACATATTGCTATTTTAGACAAATCTAAAAATGATATAATTTTCAGAAATTAAGTTTTAAAATAAGACAAACACATGCAGACAAGGATGCCAATGAGCTGATAGAGTAAGTGGTTGACAGCTGCCATCAGCAGGACACAGTGGGGAGTGGTGAGGATGAACATAACTCTCGGCAGTCCCCTAAGGCTCAATTAGTGTATAGGCTCTTGTACCTTAAACTGCAGTGTCATCTTAGGGTGAATCAAAGTATAGAAATGTGTCTAGCCAGCTGTTTTTTACCATGAGGATAAAAACTTGAAAATTGATTGTTTGGCGATTGACCTACAAAATTTTTGTATTCCAGTAAAACTGGATCAGTTTTCTTTTGCCACAAGGTTGCAATCAAACAAATATCTTACGATATTTGTCATTTTCCCATTACAAAATGGTTTTTGTGAAGCAATCACTCTAGCATCTACACATATCATATTTCTCACAATTGAGTACCTGATTGGTGACTTCTCCATTAATTTTCCCACAAAAGCAAAAACAAAAGACTGTGCTTCATGTTTTAAAACTGAAACCTCTTTTTCAGACATGAAACGGGCTGTCCTTAAATCTTTCAACAGCTTATCACCACTTATTTCATTGCACATACTTTTTGAAAATACTTTTTGAAAAAAAGTACTATAGAAGGGTTTGACAAGCTTTGCAAATGAAAAAAAAAAAAAAAAAAAAAATTAAGTTTAACAAGTGTCAGCTTGTCTTCAACAAATTCAGCAACCGTTTCATATGATTCATCTTTTGGTTTTGCAAACTTTCCTTTTTCGGCATTCAATAGAAACTTTTTAGCTCTTCAAATATATGGATAGCTCGTTCTGCTGCTGGCACATAGTCGATCTGTGTAGGCAAAATTTTAGTCCAACCTTTTTTAACTCTGCATATTGCAGGAAATCATCTCTCCTAGCTGGTGCGGCATTAAACAAACAGTACAAACTTCTTAAAAAGGTGTCAATATGCCATCCAGAATCAACACAACCTGCCTTGAACGCATTATGTAAAACATGCAAACCACACGAGCCAAAGTTTAGCATCTGGTGATCATAGTCCTGTTCCATTTCTCTCTGCAACCCTTTGTAAAACTTCCAGTTCACGGAAGGTCCATCCATTGACAACTGAACAATTTTATTCATCTTCAACCCTGCAACTGAGGTCTTGAAAGTATCTTTTATGTTATCAGCTGTAGAATGACCAATAAACACTGATCCCATATATCTTGTTCAAACTTCACTTAACGCTAGGTACCAAACCCGCATCTTTTTTTTTGATTGGAGGTTTAACGACCACCGTGAGCAACTCAACGGGCTATAAGCAGTCGCCCATCCCTAATTTAGGGTCACTGGTTCCAGGGAAGGAAGAGAGCCAGTGCTGTAAGACAAACACAACATCCGTGCCTCACCGGGATTCGAACCCGGACCCCGTTCAGACGAATGATCAGAGGCCATCGCTTAGACCACTGCGCCACCAAACCCGTATCATGTTGTCCATCTGTTTTCACTGTAGTTGTTTTAGAAATTCTAAGTCCATGAGTGGTGCTTCAGTTGCATTCCTGTAGGAAAATCAAGCTTTCAGATGCAACAGACTCCTGCAATCATTTGAACCCTTTAACTTCTTTTGTTATGTTATGAGCTTGAATTTATTATGAAATACATGTATCTTTAAACAGTAAATAATTTTAGCAATCCATCTTGCATGATGAAATGCTCCTGGGGCTGCAAAATTTACTCCACGTGGTGGCACTTCTCCCAGATATCAGCTCAAGAACTCCCTGTTTTCGTTCCTTGGAAGTTTTTTCTTTTCCAAGATAAGATGTGTCGCAAATTTAATAGAATTTTCTTTTAATATTTTCCAATTTTTCGAATGTTCTATGGTTTCTTCTTGACATTTGAAAAAACATTTATCTATAAAGTCCCAATGACTTTAAAATCTCTAGAATATGAGCACACAAGGTTCACTAAACGGTCCAAATACTACACTGAACACATCACCAACAATAATCTCATAAATGTGGTGACAGCAAGCCAAACTAAGAAGCTGTCTTCCCATCTTCTGTTCTAAAATTTTACATGCACACTTATGTTACTTGATGTAGTGTTGAAGCACATTCCTTGAATTTAATCTGTAATCTCCCAATTGTTAAGTATATCGAATACTGCTTTTGCTGTTGCATGACTTATCAATCTCCCATTAAGACGGACTACAAATGAACCAGCAGATTTGAAGCTTTGTTTCAATTCTGTTGATAACAACAGAAATCTGCTCTCTGTCTGCAAAGTGTGCTTCTTGAAAGTGCAATATTATTAATATGTAATCCAAGTGTTTGAGCTGTAGCTACAACTGAAAATTTAGCATTTTGATCTGATATTTTTGCTCTGTCAAATGCAGCCATCATATTAGTTGAACAAAGTTTAAGCTTTTTGCGACACTCTGATGTTTTTGGCAAAGATTTAATAGTCAAACTTTGGTATGTTTCATCTTCACTTTCTATGGACGAACTTGAGCTTTGTCTTCTCAACATTGGCACTTGACAAGGAAAAAGGCCCAGTTGGGTTCTTGTTCCTGCAATCCAATTGTAATTTTTCATATCGTTTTCTGTTGCGTGAGCCTTTTTCCTTATTCTCAAGATTTCTGTTAATTGACAACATTACAGCCCTAGAGCCCTTCTCTTTGTTAAAGTAGGAATTGCTTGTCTTCTGCAATTTTAATCATCTGAAAAGCATTTTCATGAGAGATATCCTACAACTTTTTGCATTCATCCAGAAACATCTGTTCATTGATTTATTGAGTATTTGTAAGCCGTTTTCTATTCTTTTTCAATTTCTGGTACCGCTCCACTAACTTTGCTAACAGTTAAACTGCATTATGCTTTTCAGTTGTTGGAAGACTAGCCTTTTTACAAAAAGTCAACACACTATCAACTGTGTTTCTTGAACTTTCATGTTTTTTTCCTTTTCTTTCTTTTTTTTTTGTTTGTTTCATGGTGGAAGAAAAGGTGTTGTAGCACTAGTCTATAACATAAAAATTATCTTTCAGAGGATTTCAATGGAAAAACTTCAATGTCTTTGAACTACCTCTAAATATCCTCCAAAATACACGAGATTTTGAATGCAAATACAGTTTTGGGTATGTACAAAAATTAGAAGTTAAGATTTGCGCATTTAAAAAAAAATAAATTTGGACCACCCTAGTGTATTAAAAATAGTTTTCTTAACATCTTTCTTCATTGCATCATTTACCTTTGACAATTCGTACAATGTATTCTACTACCATATTGGCATGAGTGAGGTCAGAATGGTCGTCAAATTAAAAATCCCTTTGTAGTATGTTTACCTGCAGCTTTAATCTCAGTGTGGCATTATTCTAGATGACAAACCAAGGAGATAAAAGAAACTGCAGCATTACCAGAAAATATGGTAGTAATTTTGAAGAGTTTCTTGTAATACAACTTTCAGCAATGTTTATCAACCAGGAGCAGTGATTGTAGATTAAAATTAGTTTGTGTGGTGGCATAATACTGAGGTAGTGGTAGCAGGAATTCATAAACTGCAACATCACAAGATAAAAATTAACATATGGCAAGTGGTGGGTGCTGTTTACTTTAGCTACTTGGTGTAACAGTTCATCAGATACAATAAAAAAAAATTCGGTTAATCAAAATTTTGTTGCTCTCAAGGTAAAACCTTCTTCTATACATGCAATTGGAGTACAAACATTTTAACATAAACTTTTATAACACAAAACTAATCTCCCTGATTCAGGAAATACAGTGTACAGCAAGCAAAATAAAACAGGAAGACAGAACAAAAATAATGGCTAAACTTTTATTGCTACATTAAATATCACAGAAATATGTGTTACACCGGTATAATAAAAAGAGTTAAAATTTTGAATACTGTATGAAAAAAATGTGAAGACTACAATAACAAACTCCAGAGAAAAAACAGCTGATAAATGCAGTTATGCTATATGTTGTCAACACGTACAACTCATGTTAATGAGATAATTCAATGTATTAGAATAATTGCACTATGCATCACCGGTATCATAAATGATAGATAAAATTCTTTCAGAAAATACCATCTTAAACAGAACTTGTAGAAGCTGTATAAAATACGCCAATAGAAATAACAGTTGAGAAATATGATTATGTTGTACTGCCAATATATGTGTACAGCTGATGATAGATGGTATAATAAAAATATGAAATTCATATATTACTATATGTATCAACAGTTCTCTATGCTTTTTCTACTCCTCTTCTTCTTCATCATCATCATCATCATCATCATCATCATCCTCAAAATAATGCCTGCGGACAGGTACTGAACAGCTTTTCGGTTTCCTTCCTTGGTTTCTTGGGACTGCAAAAAAAAAAAAAAGGCATGCATCAGATATTACATACAAGAGAAACTTTAATTCAGATGTGAAACAGATATAATTAAATTCTAAAAAGTTATTTTGCACTACATGCCAGATTCTTACAGAACCATTCCCTAATCATTCTACACCTGGCACCAATAATATAGTAAGTTGATCGATCTATACATGGAACTATTTGTTTATGTAGTGTGAACATGTTGATTTAAAGCATGAGATAAATGTCTAGGGCCCTCCATTTCATTGCTGTCTGACAAAAAACTGACCTCAGCTAAAAAACTGTCCATGCACTAATTTAAATATCCCACTATTTGTGTTGAACTAGCTTTTCACTGATATTTGTAATAAAGAAAACAAAATTCAAACTTTACTTTGAAGTCAAATCTCCACTCTAAGTGGCATGGAATTGTATTTTTAGATGTTCTACTTAAACATTTAAATTCATCCAGCACATTAAATGAATAATTATGATTACACAACTTTGTGTGTACAAAGGCCAAATTCATAGCAAAATTTTATCAATCTAATATTTAGCTGTCACATTATGAAAAAACACTGCATAATACTGCCTGGAAAATAAATATCAAACAGGTTATGTTTGGTGATTATTTGGAACAACAGACCAATATTTCTTTCAGCAAAATTTGCATAATTTTTCCTTAAAATTTTTTTTACAAAATAAAACATTTTTTTTAAGTTTTTTAAATTAAAGAAACTGAGAAACATAACTTCTAAAAAATTTTACACCAGTGAAATCATGTGCAAAATATTCCTAAGATTCTCAATTTCAAATGAATGAAATAATTTAACTGAATGGCGTCGATTTTATTAAAACTCAGTAAACTGGAACGTCTTGATCTGCTGAGAAAATAAGTTGCTCCAAAAATTACATTTCTGGGACAAAACAATTTTTCTGAGACATGGGTATTAAAAAACGAAAAAAGTAAAATGAAAATAAAAAATATGTCTTTGTGGTAAAATATAAAAATTGTTGTAATTCTGGTTCCAGAGAAAATTTTAATGGCATTTGGAAAAAGTTTATGTATACACACTGCCGGAAAGTGAAAAAAGAACACCAGTAAATATTGGAGCTGCATCTATGAGATTTATGTTGCAGCAACAAAATTGTTAAGAAAGGAAAGTGATCACACGTGTGAAGTGATCCAATGTTTATTTTACCCTTTAATGCATATTACAGTGTACAGAAGGCACATTTTAATAAGGTGTTGCACCTCCTCCAGCAGCAATACACGCTTCCAATCTGGCATGCAATCGGTTGTACAAATGCTGGATATCACGCTGGGTGGGGGATAGCCAGGGATCATAGCATACTTCTGGAAAATTTTAGGTAAGAATTTTAGGAATTTTTAGAAAAATTTTAGGAAAATTTTAGGAGTGTATTTCAATAAAAACTAGATGTATATTTGTATACATCTAGTAAAACAACTTTGTATACATTGTAAAGAGTTTGCTTCACACCCTTCAACCATATATACTGATAGACTGCGCATGACATCAAAATTTCTGGCTCCAACATAAAATCACATGACAACAGTCAAAAAGATGGGTTACACCTGCTGTGCTTATGGTTGCTCTGATATAGTAAAGAAAGTTCTATGATTTTTCATGGGTAAGAAACGAATTAAATACCTAAGTCAATAAAGTTCAATTACTTAACCAGAAACTTGCAGCTAGTGATATAAAAATATAGTAACTTAAGAAAAAAAAATGGAATGCATGTTCCAAATTCTTTGCAAATGTTCATCACATTATAAATCACAAAATGTAAACAACACGATCATGCATGTATATAGCTCATAAGTAAACTTACCTGAAGAGTTTTCATTATATATGAGGTGCATTCACATAATACACTGAAAACACTGAAGTTCTGCAGCGTAAATTAGTAATCATAACAGCATTTGTACACTAAATTTGGAGTCTGATGATGACGTGCCCAATGTTTGAGCCATGGCGGCTTTGATGCAGCTATTGCCAATGTGCAGTCCATTAGTATATATGGTCGAAGTTCACACCCAAATTTTTTGCATAACGTCTAATGTCTAAAGTTTAAGTATGATTTACTTCTAATGTTCAGTTCTTATCTTTTCACGTGTTATTATCATATTCAAGTATATTTACCACATTCAAGTTTCACTTTGAACATTAATATGCTGTTGAACCAGAAGCAATTCACGATTTTCACAGTAAAGTTTTCAGGTTTCACATTAAATTATAATATCCTAAAAAGGTAATTGAAAACCAAGAACTATGTACAATTGTTCACTGAATTACTTTTTTCATATTATTGTTTTAACCTTTTCCTGATTAGCCTATCTTTTTCTGCTTCCACCACAACTAATTTACTTTCAGTTTTCTTTATTTCAGCTGAACCTTGTATGATCAAGTTAGAGGCAACTGCTATTTCAACAGTATTTTGTTTTTCTACAGCTTTTCTCATTCTTTCTGTTCCCTCTTGAATTACTGCTAGGGAGGCTTCTTTACCTTTTTTAAGTCTATTTATTTCTGCATCATTTTCTTTTATTTTGTCATCAAACTCAGCTTTTCTTTTTTTCTCTAGCTGCTTTTCCTTATTTTCCCTCTCTTTCTGCTTCCTTTCTTTTACCTTTTTTGATTCTTCTTCCTTCAGCTTATCAACATACTCTTTATAAAATTTATGTGAATCACGAACACTATTTAACAAATTTCTTGTTATGGGAACTTTACTTACACATCCATAGTGTTTAATGGCCCCTTTAACTATTCTTAATGATGTTATAGTTGAGTCTTTTAAGTTAGCCTTGTCCTTCCTTAACAGAGCAGTGTTAACCGAAAATCCCCTTTCTGCATCAGCATTACCATGAGGTAAAACTAAAATTGACTTTATGAGTTTAGCAAGATTTGAGTATTTTTCTTTTCCGCTAGAGTCTTTAATACTAAATATATTACGCCAGTAATGATCAATCCGCACTGGAATATGCCCTTCCTCTGAAAATTTCACTAGTTCATCTAGAGTTGGCTTATCGCAACTTAAAAGTTTCCACTCTTCTCTTACTCTATCAATTTGTTCCTCAGAAAGATGCAAAACACTTGAAATTCAGGTTATTTCCGAAAGTCCTTCAGTGACTGAAAGTTGAGTTGACTCTTTCTTTGGTTCTTTTACCTTTAAAACTTCTATGTCTCTTAGCTTTTGATTGCAGAATGGCAAATTTGACTTTAAATATTTTGTGGTTGCAATTAGTGATGATCTTACATCTAAGAGAAATAATTTCTGCCTAGTCTCCTGAACATTCCTGAGGAGATTTTTTGTCTTCATACCAACTTCTAACTCCCCTAGTTTTTTCCATGAATTTTTGTTTTCAAAATCTACATTCTTTAGGTCTTCTCCAAATTTCCCTGCAATAACATCATCTTGGATAAACTGAGCCATAACATTCTTCATTAAAGTATTTAAATCAGAATATAACTGGTGTATTTTTGGTTCTTCACTCTGATAACATAATGAAAACTTTTCAAAATTTTGGTGTGAAAATGAAATTAATGCTAAATAGCAAGGAGTTAGCTCATTTTGCAGGAAACAGTGAATTCTTTTATACCTTGCCGAATTGCGTAGTTGTTTTTCAAATATTTTTTGAGATGGCAAGAAGTTTAAAAAAATATTCTGTAATATTTAGCCATTGATCCAAGAGCCTCTGGGCTACAGAACCAACGGTTAACCATCTGTTGCTGACATGACGCAAAAGAAATTTGGCAGTGACCAATGTTATATCCTCGACAGATTTATAATCCTCTCGTCTTGCAGCACTACTCTTTAAAAAGTAATGCATATCAGTAGCAAATTCGTCAAAATCTATATTTAAGCTTGTCAAAAAAATTTTAAATGCATTACTAACAACATGCAGGTTGCAAAAACCTAGTTCCAAAGATTTCTGGCCTGTTTCTTGTTTTACAACTTCATTGAATTTGCATAAAAAGCACTTATTTACATTTGGGCTGTCCATGGATACACAAATAATTCTGTTCAACGAAATATTGAAAGATGATAACACATCAAGAATTTCTTTTAGCAAAATATCTGCTCTTGCATGACCCAGAAAAACGCTTGTTAGGTATCGGCAAGAAACTGAATTTATTTCTGAAGACCAGTACCTGAGATACACATCCAACTGCCGTTTCACTTGTGTATTTGTAGTTTCATCAAATGCTATAGTAACCTTTCCTGGGCTACTAGATGCAATGTCTTTTTTCAAATCCTCTTCAAAATATTTTGACAATCCATGTGATATCACATAAGCAACTTTTTTTTCTTTAAGTTGCATTTTGGCTGCAATAGCAGAATCAGGAAACATTTCTTTGAAAAGTTCAACTGTTTCAGTGCATGAAACAAAAGACATATTGTCCTTAGCAACTTTCATGGCCCATAATGCTTCGGCTTTAGCCAACTGTAAATCATGACTCAGTACTTCACTAATATTTGTTTTGGGCTGAAGATCCCGTCCTCTAAAGGCTTTCAGGATGGACTTATTTTGAAATTTACTTTGAAATTTCTGCAAATGTTTTTTTCCTTTATGATGCGCTTTTACTTGTGAAAAGCCACTATTAGAAATGTTGAAAATTTCTGAACACAATATACACTTAGCAGAAAATATTGTTTCAGTTGCAGAACACCATTCTTTCAACTTCACTCCGTCCAATTCTTTGGAGAGCCACGCATCTTGAAATTTCGTTTTGGATTTAGGCATCTTAAACACTTGTATTACTAAACAGAAAATGAAAGGGAAGTACAAAAACACGTTCCAATATTGCAAAACCAGACAACTTCCCGAAATTTGGCTGCGAGGATGTCAGAAGATAGAAAGAAAAAAAAAAAAAAGCAGGTCACCACTAGAGAACTGAACCTGCACACAGCACAGAGAACATAAAAGACACAAAACCAGAAACTATCATACGCATCTCACGCAAGTTCAGTCAAAGCGAGTTGGAGCCGAGATATATTGCGCATCGAAGGTCGCTGTCGCCGACGCACGATCGAAGGTCAATGATCACGTGCTCTACTGCCTGTCACGATAACACTCAGCTACCATCCCATCGTCATTACCGGAGGTTACGGAAGGAGATCACATGTTTCCTCTTTGCTTCCACCCACCTGCGGTTTACAATAACAAAACATCAGCAGAAAGAGGAGGTTCCACAAGGCATGTACAAAAATAAAGTACGATCTTCTGCGTGCCACGGAGTTCGTCTGCAAAGCGCAAACCAGGGGTGAAAATGACCCCTCCCCTTTTCCCTTAGATCTCTTGTTACTCTCGAAAACTGTCTGAAGGCAAAAAAGTGGAGCGCCCGCCCCGAAGCAAGTGCATCTCGATGGCGTCATTTTCCCTCCCTTCAGCAGCACAGCATATAGGCTGTGTTTCTACAATAACAGGTCTTTTTACCTTACCGTAATGGTAAATTTATTGGCGTTAATAACGGTTGTGTTTTTAATAAATAAGCTTACGAAAATTTTAGGATGAATAGCAAATTTTAGGTATAATTTTAGGAATTTAAGGAGGGTCACAAAATATTAGGAATTTTAGGAGGAATGCGATCCCTGGATAGCATTCCATGCACTTTCAACTTGGACGCATAACTCAGAGATGGTCGCTGCCTGTTGGGGTCCACAGAACAGCTTTTGTCCGATACAGTCCCAGACATGTTCAAATGGAGACAGGTCCAGAGAGCATGCTGGACAAGGGAGTTGATGCATAGCCTGAAGAAAATGTTGAGTTACCTGGGCAGAATGTCGGCGGATGTTATCCTGCTGGAATATCACATTTGAAATCACACTAAAAAATGGAAGGACGACCGGCTGCATGATGTCGCTGATGTATGTACTGCTATTCAGTGTACCCCCTACAAACACCAGACTTGTACGAGAGTGATAGCTAATTGCTCCCCACACCATGATGCCCGGCATGGGGCCTGTGTGTCGTTGGCACGATTGCAGAAGCCACTCACCTTGTCGCCTTTAGAAGCATACATGACCATCAGATGCTCCAAAGCAGAATTGGCTTTTATCACTGAAGACCACAGACCACCATTCTTCCCTCCAATGAACTCGCTCTTGACACCATTGCAAATGGTCTTGACGATGACCAGGAGTCAGTGGTAAACATGCCAGCAGCACGTGTGCCCATAGTCCGGCTTCAAACAAATGATTCCATATTGTTCTGGTAGACACCCTTGGTATGACAGAGGATCGAATTGGTGACACTGTAGCAGTCTGCTCTGCCAACGCCACCCTCCTGATATGCCGCACCTCTCGTGCATCTGTAACTCTGTGTTGCCTGAAACCATGCCTGCGAGTGTGCGAATACTCCTTTGACTTTTGACCATCTTATCATGGCCAATACCTCTCATCCCACTCTGTCTGCAATTTGACGGAAAGACCAACCCTCCTTCTCGCAGACCCACTATACGTCCTCGCTTGAACTCCAATAACTAAACAAATGTTGTGAGCTTGCATCCTCCAGGCATGGTAGCTTCTTCAATGAGCACTGAACAACATGACACCATTATCGACTGTCCAATCCTTGTGATCCTGAGCGAACTGGAGACGTTTTCTCTTGTTAACTGCAGACAACAAAGGTGTTCGAACAGGCCTTCGGCTGCCATATCCCATCCAATTCAGTGTACAGTGAACAGTGCGTGCAGAGATCATTTGAGGGGATCCTTGATTAAGATGGTCTGTAATTTGCTGCACTGTTGCCCTTTTGTTGTCTGTTACCAGTTTGGACACTCTCCGTTCTGCCCGAGCAGTCACTAGTCGATGACGACCACAAGTTGCACGTAGACACCCAGTTTTTTGGCTGACAGTCCAGTCTTTAAAACACTTTAACAACAGCTGCTCTGGAGCATTTCACGAATGCGGCGGTTTTGGTGATACTTGCTCCATGACTCCGAACTCCTACAATCATCCCACATTGAAAGTCCGTCAAATCGCATTTTTTACCCATCTCGTCACCCAAAAACCACTTCTACTACTGTCGCAAGCACCAAGCTTTCCCTTTTTATACTAGCCTCGCCCTCTGGTGGCAACAGCGTGCAGCCATAGCTCATTTGCTTAAAACTGTCAGGTGGTCATAATAAAGTGGCCACTCAGTGTATATAAAATGACCTTTCAATTGGATATGCAATGTGTGTGGACTTTGCAGAAAGTATTTTCCACTTCAATATGATATATGAGTACATACAATTGAACCTACATACAATAAACTTACATAATATGAAAAGTTCTACATGAAACGAAGTTTTTATAGATCCCTTGAACTTTATAATATTCTCCAAGTATATCTATCAAATCAAATTTCTTAGCGCCGATGGTAATTATTATTATTCTGCTTGGAATAATTTATGATTTGTTAATTCATATACCCCGTTTTTTCATTGATAAACCAGGAATTACCCACTGTTGACAACAAACCTTGATTCTCCTTGCAGATGGATCAGTTCGCATGAAGACAAAAATGTCGCAGTTGCTGTTTTACTACCTCCCACTCCCATTCCCCCAAGCTTGCCGAACACACATCTCCTGGGCCAAATGCTGCTCCCCCCTTCCATTACTGAATCACTGTTTAGAAAATCTTGGCATTTATTTTGCATCTAAAAACATCTAACCACTGTGTCAGAGGAAGTTTGAAAACATTTAATACAGCATCAAACAGAGGTCATCGCTCTTTCCACATTTATAAGTGAGTCACGGAAAAATTCTTATTGGCCGCCACCGGGAATCGACATCATTTGTTCTGTTGCTGCTTACCATCTTTGTTGAATCCCCAACACCGTGCGGGGCTCCAAGAAGCTACCTGCCAAATTAGCTTGGCAGTTAGTGTGTGCGAGTCTGGAGGAATTCGAGGCCGCTGTGGTGCAGTGGAAGCATATCCGGCGCTTAACTGGAAGACCCTGGGTTCAATTCCCGGTGGCGGCCAATGAGAATTTTTCTGTGACTTACTTATAAACGTGGAAAAAGCAATGACCTCTGTTTGATGTTCCTGGCCCACTTCAAATGTCTGTATTTAATACAGCAATCATGATAAGTACGAAACAAGCAAGACTTGGCTTATACAGGGTGGAAAGAAACGACCACATAAACACCCCAGGGGCGATTCCTTGGGTCAATACAAACATAAAATGTCCTCTGACATTTTTGGATTTAGGGCTTAGTTTTCCAGATATAAGCCCCCAAAGGTGCATGATGTCAAGTCCAGAATCACCTGTTTTTGAGGCTTCAAAGCACAACCTGAGTGTCATGCAGGGAAGCGTGTGGCGAAGGCCTGATGCTGCAATCACAGTACAACAACAGTCATCCAGCCTTTTTCCGGAGTCGTGTTACGCCCGCAATTGTCGAGACGAACGGAATTGGTCGCCCAACGCCAGTTACAAATGGAAAGATGTGTTCGCTCACGTGGCAAGTCCTAACACATACAAGTCTGTCAAATGGCTCCAGGTGACTTTCCAGCAAATCCAGTCTTCGACAGCTAATTCATCGAACGGTACGTTCCGCAAAAGACAACTTGGTCGAATGACAAGTTCTGCGACAAGCACCTTTTTCGACTGACAAATGCGTCAAACAACAGAGCATGGAACGGCTCATTCATTAAAATCAATAAAGAAAGGGCTTGGATGAAACATTTTGTTCACTATTATGTGCATGTGCACAGACATGAATGAGTATGCCAAAGTATTGGAATAGCGACAAAATCGACGTTGAGATTACGATGGACAGCATGTTTGGAGGTCTCCCGAACCCAATGGATACGGGTAATTGGTATCCAGCAAATTCGTACCTACGAACTGGGTACTGGCACATTTGTACCCGGGGAGATCGGTACCAGTCAAACGCAACGCAGGTGTAGCTGCACCATTGTTATGGGCTATAGGCCACAGGCCTTTCCTGCGAATTGAGTGTTACTATGCACGTTACAGTAGTATTGTCCAATAGGTATGTGCACACACAACTATGGAATGTGTCACATCCAATATGCTAAAAAGGCTAGTATAGGAGACAGAAGAGACAATAACAAGGCAGATCTGACGACCATATCAGTACATGAAATGTATTTTACCACACATTACACTAGAATTAATAGCAAGACATACATAACAGCCGCCACTAAGCAGTGCGGTGAGATGCCATAGTACAGTAGGTTCTGTTCATACAACATTAACTTTTGTAGATGTTAAGTCAACAGCAGACGAAAAAATTGTCACGAAATAATTACACATACCTGCTCAGGACACATTCCATTCGCGGAGCAGACTGCCATGGCTCTGCTACAGTAGGTGTTTGAAATGTCCACTTTGCATTTGGCAGCAAGCATGGGCGCACTGAATCACACTCTCCTGTGCACGTCTGACCATCTCCCTGTGAACAGAAGCAATCGCCGCATGCACGTGTGCCACCAAAGCTTCCAAACTGTTGGGTGGCGTCCGATACAACAGTTCCTTGATGTGGCCCCATAGAAAAAAGTCAATGGGATTGAGGTCTGGGGAACACAGAGGTCATGTTACAGGCCCACCACATCCAATCCATCATCCAGGGCACATATTGTCCAGGTACTGTCGGACCTCCGCTTCAAAATGTGCAGGTGCTCCATCGTGCTGAAACCAGAGCTCTCGACGCACGTGCAAGGGGAAATCTTCCAGGAGATCTGGTAATAACACTGATCACAGGAAAACCTCATGCCGAGATTTGCTGAGCACATTCAGCAGTAATTACGGACCAACCAGGATGTTACAAACCAGGCCAGCCCATACGTTAATACCCCATCGATACTGATGACCTCGTTGTCTGGTGCTGTGCGGATTCACCAGTGACCATACATGGCTATTGTGGTGGTTGAATACCGCCTCAAGAGAGAAATGAGTTGCATCGCACCAGAGGACATGTTCCAAGAATCCCGGATCTGCTTCGTTGCACTGCTACTTTAATTTTTACATTCATTAAATGTTTTGCTCATTTGCAGATCTCACTCATATTATTTTTGTGGCTGTAGTTTTCAAATAACGAGTATTAACTCTCAATTAATTGATAGTTTGTGATTGACTAGTTTAGACTTAACATAAATTAAAATATGGGTAAAATAACCCTTTTTAATCTGTTCGGTTATAACGAAGTTCAAATATATCAAATGTTTTTTACCCTTCCTTCAACTTTGTTATACATGGGTTTGATTGTGTGCGTGTATATATCTTCATCATCATCATCATCAACCATTACCAGTCTACTGCTGGATGAAGGTCTCCCCAAATTTCTTCCACAATTGTCTGTCTTGGGCCTGTCTCCTCCATGTCACTCCAGCATACTTTCGAATTTCATCCTTCCATCTCCCATGTGGTCTTCTTCTGAGGCTTTTCCTGTCCCTTGGAATCCAATCTAAAATTTCGGCCGTCCATCGATGGTCTGTCCTGCTGGCATTATGTCCCGCCCATTGCCATTTCAGGGATTTAACTCTGATCATGATGTCTTCCACTCTTGTCATTTTTCAGATCAACGAGTTCCTCTTCTTATCTCTCCTGGTTACACCAAGCATGCACCGCTCCATGCCTCTTTGAGTTGTCTGCAGTTTCAGTATGTCTCTTTTAGTTAAGGTCCACGTCTCTGCCCCATACGTAAGCACTGGAAGGATCCACAGAATTTCAGGTCTCACAAGAAAGAAGACCTGAAATTCTGTGGTTCTGTTCCTTACCATCCTTCCTATGCTTATAAGTTACAGATTCTTTTTAGAAGTTTTGGTTACCATCTTGCCATTAAATCTACCCCAAACATCTTGAAACTTCTACAAAGGGATAGGGACAAAGTTGAAAGCCTGAACCTCCCAGGAGTTTACTGCATTCCTATCTCTTTTTCTACTGGGGATAACTTATACATTGGAAGCACATACAGGAGCATTAGCCATAGAATTTTAGAACATAGAAAAGATGTTTTGAAAGCCAATCCTAATACTGCCTTGTCTATTTTGACAATGGAAGACACATCTGCAGTTCCCCACTGGAACGAAGCAAAACGAATTGCTTCTTTTGACAATCGTTTTGCCCTCCGTTACCGTGAAAGCATAGAAATTATTTTCAACTCAATGACCTGCAACTCCAAATCTCCTCTCTACATTCCGTTGATCTGGAGATCAATTCTAAGTTTTGACAACAAAAATAGGAAAAATTCAAATGTAGAATCTGGCAACAATCTTAGTCCTCCATTGGCGTGATGAAGACCTAAGATAAGGTCGAAAGCTTCCAACTTACGAACTTTTTTGTAAAAGTTTTCAGTTAACGTAACTAGCGTGATCAAGTTACCTTTATTTGTTAGCACTGGCAGGATGCATTTGATTAAACACTTTTCTTTTGAGACATACTGGCATACTGCTCTTAAAAATTGTACTGTTTCTTCCAAAAGCTCTCCATCCAAGTTTTATACGCAGATTAATTTCTTCACCAATGTGACCCTCACTCGATATCTGCTGCCCAAGATAAATGTAGGAATCGGTTGTCTCAAGCTTTTCTCCATCAATCGCCAAATCTTCGTTTCTTGTAAAAGCATTGTACATCACTTTTGTCTTCTGAAAGTTCATTTTTAATCCCACTTCTTTACTCTTGTCAGCAAGTTCCTGGATCATACTCTGCAGCTCTGAAAGGGTAGTTGCAAAGATGACTACGCCATCAGCAAAACGAAGGTGACTAAAGTAATCTCTATTAATCTTTATCCCTTTGTTTTCCCAGTTCAATGATTGAAAGACATTTTGCAATGTGGCGTTAAAGAGCTTGGGAGATATGGTGTCACCTTGTCTCACTCCCTTTCCAATTCTTATTTGTGCTGTATCCTCAAATATCCGAACCTTTGCCCTTGCATTTTCATAGATGTTATTAATAATGCTAATGTATGCATCTTCAATACCGCAGGACTTCAAAGCCATTGTTACTGCTGATGGTTTCACAGAATCGAAGGCGTTTTCATAGTCAATAAAAGCCATGCATAATGGGAGTTCATATTCTCTTGTTCTTTCAGTTAGGTTAGTTCTCTCAGTACATGGATATGATCTATAGTGCTGTAGCCACTCCTGAATCCATATTGTTCTCTTGGTTGGGCCATGTCTAGTGTTACCTTCAAGCGATGTGAAAGAACCTTAGTGAAGATTTTATAAACCACTGAAAGGAGGCTGATGGGCCTGTAGTTCCTGAGTTCCTCAATGTCACCTTTTTTATGGAGCAAGATCATTGTTCCAATTCTCAGAAATTTTTCCTTCTTTAAGACATCTAGTGAAAACTTGGGCGAGTGTAGTTTCAATTTCTCCACTTGCTTCTTGTTATAATGTCCACAGTAATTCCATCTTCTCCTGGAGCTCTTCCCCATTTCATGTTCTTAATTGCATATGTAACTTCTGTAGGGAAGATTGGAGGGACTTTGGCACTGGTACCTGTCATAATGTCTGGAATAGATGTATCATCCCTTTCATATAGTTTTGAATAGAAATCTTTCACCCGTGTCAAAATTCCGCTTCTATTTCTGGTTACAGTACCATCTTTTCTCAGAGCCATAATCTGTTTTCTTCCCTTACTGAGATGTCCTTTTGTTTTCTTCAGGCTCTGGTTGTTTTCAATTGCTTTCCTCACTAGTTTACAGTTGAATTTCCTTATGTCTTTAGTGATACCTTTTCTCACTGTCTTGCATAGCTCTACATATTCCACGTTCAAAGTTACGTCTTTATTTGTCTTCACCTCCCTTCTCTTTTGCATCAACATTTTTGTTTTTCCTGAAATTTTCTTCATATGTAACTTGTTCTTTGGTACCACCTATTTTTCTTGCAGTTTCCATAAGAGCCCTGGTGAGTTCTCTGTTAACTTCAGAAATACCCGCTTCTTCCGATGTTAGGCCTTCTAAAGCAGAGAATCTGTTCTTCAGTTCCAACTTAAAGGTATTATGGTGTTTTTTAAGGTTGGTTATGTCAATACATTTTGTTTGTCTTATGAGCTTGCCACGTTCGAGCTTAGTGTTGAGGTGTATCTTACATCTCACCAATCTATGGTCACTACCTGTGTTGAACTTGTTTAGCACACTGCAGTCTTCGATGACAATTTTTTTGTTATATATATATATATATATATATATATATATATATATATATATATATCAGATGGCAGCCTAGTCCGGTCCTCCGGGGATTCTTAGCACCCTCTGCCTTCATGTCGCACTGGCCGCTGCCTTGGCCAGGTACATTCCAGCTGCCGGAGACTGAGGGCCAAGATTTAAGTTGTGGAGTCATTTTGATGCTGACCTTGGCTACGTATAACGGACGCTCCCTATCTTCTGATTCAAGGCTTCTTGAATTGGAAGAGGAACTACAAAGGATCAAGAGGGACATCGTCAGGCTAAGTGAGGTAAGGAGAAAAGGAGAAGATCTCATTGAACTGAAAAGTGGACATCTCTTCTACTATCGTGGGACAGATACTGGCAGAACTAGTGGTGTTGGATTTATAATAAACAAGAAACTGAAGGATAAAGTTGTAGAAGTTGAAAGTTCCTCTGACAGAGCTGCAAGACTCGTTATCCAACTCTTGAGAAGATACCAGGCTCAGATCATTCAAACTTATGCACCCACCACAAGTCATGCTGAAGAAGAAATTGAAGAATTTTATGAGGAAATTCGTCAACTAAATAATAAAGGTAAGCAGCACTTGAAGATAATTATGGGAGATTTCAATGCAAAAATAGGGCAACGGCAACAGAATGAAACTTCAGTAGGTAAATTCGGTCACGGCAACAGAAACCAGCGTGGAAATACTCTCGTAGAGTTTGCAGAGGCAGAAGGGTTTTTCATCTTGAACTCCTTTTTCAAGAAAAAGCCACACAGGAAATGGACATGTAGACATCCAAATGGGACGACAAGTGAAATTGATTTTATTATGTGTAACAAAAAATTCGTCATAGAAGACTGCAGTGTTCTAAACAAGTTCAACACAGGCAGTGACCATAGATTGGTGAGATGTAAGATGCACCTCAACACTAAACTCGAACGTAGCAAGCTCACAAGACAAACAAAATGTATTGACATAACCAACCTTAAAAAACACCATAATACCTTCAAATTGGAACTGAAGAACAGATTCTCTGCTTTAGAAGGCCTAACATCGGAAGAAGTGGATATTTCTGAAGTTAACAGAAAAGTAACCAAAGCTCTTATGGAAACAGCAACAAAATTAGCTGGGTCTAAGAACAAATTGCATGTGAACAAATTATCAGGAAAAACCAAAATGTTGATGCAAAAAAGAAGAGTGATGAGGACAACTAAAGAAGATGTGACTTCCAAAGTGGAATATATAGAGCTATGCAAGACAGTACGAAAAAGTATCACTGAAGACGTAAGGAAATTCAACTGTGAACTAGTAAGGAAAGCAATTGAAAACAACCAAAGCCTAAAGATAGCAAAGGGACATCTCAGTAAGGGAAAAAAAAACAGATTATGGCACTGAGAAAAGAAGATGGTTCTGTAACAAGAAATAGAGGCGAAATTTTGACAAGAGTGAAAGATTTCTACTCCAAATTATATGAAAGGGATGATACATGTACTCCAGACATCATGAAAGGTACCAGTACCAGAGTTCTTCCAGTCCTTCCAGCAGAAGTTGCACATGCAATCAAGAACATGAAGCGAGGAAAAGCTCCAGGAGAAGATGGAATTACTGTAGACATCATACAAGAAGCAAGTGGAGAAATCGAAACAGTACTCGCCCAAATTTTCACTCGATGCCTTAATGAAGGGAAAATTCCTGAGGATTGGAACAACGCTACAATGATCTTGCTACATAAAAAAGGTGACATTGAGGATCTCAGGAACTACAGACCTATCAGCCTTTTATCAGTGGTTTATAAAATCTTCACTAAAGTTCTTTCACACCGCTTGAAGGTGACACTGGACATGGCTCAACCGAGAGAACAAGCTGGATTCAGAAGTGGCTACAGCACAATAGATCATATCCACGTACTGAGAGAACTAATTGAAAGAGCGAGGGAATATGAACTTCCATTGTGCATGGCTTTTATCGATTATGAAAAGGCCTTTGATTCGGTGAAACCATCAGCAGTTGCAATGGCTCTGAAATCCTGTGGTATTGAAGATGCATACATTAATATTATTAATAACATCTATGAAAATGCAAGTGCAAAGATTCGGCTGTTTGAAAATACAACACACATAAAAATTGGAAAGGGAGTGAGACAAGGTGACACCATATCTCCGAAGCTCTTTAATGCCACATTGGAAAATGTCTTTCAATCACTGAACTGGGAAAACAAAGGGATAAAGATTAATGGAGATTATCTAACCCACCTTCGTTTTGCTGATGACATAGTCATTTTTGCAACTACCCCTTCAGAGCTACAGAGTATGATCCAGGAACTTGCTGACAAGAGTAAAGAAGTGGGATTAAAAATGAACTTTCAGAAGACAAAAGTGATGTACAATGCTTTTACAAGAAATGAAGATTTATCGATTGATGGAGAAAAGCTGGAGATAACAGACACGTACGTTTATCTTGGACAGCAAATATCAAGTGAGGGTCACATTGGTGAAGAAATTAATCGGCGTACAAAACTTGCCTGGAGAGTTTTTGGAAGAAACAGCATAATTTTCAAGAGCAATATGCCATTATGTCTTAAAAGAAAAGTGTTTGATCAATGCATCCTTCCAGTGCTTACGTATGGTGCAGAGACTTGGACCTTACCTAAAAGAGACATACAAAGGCTGCAGACAACTCAAAGCAGCATGGAGAGGTGCATGCTTGGTGTAACCAGGAGAGATAAGAAGAGGAACACGTGGATCCGAAAAACGACAAGAGTGGAGGACATCATGATCAGAGTTAAATCCCTGAAATGGCAATGGGCTGGACATACTGCCAGAAGAACAGACCAAAGATGGACAGCCGAAATTTTAGATTGGATTCCAAGGGACAGGAAAAGACCCAGAAGAAGACCACATGGAAGATGGGTGGATGAAATTCGAAAGTATGCGGGAGTGACATGGAAGAGACTGGCACAAGACAGACCGTTGTGGAGGAAACTTGGGGAGACCTTCGTCCAGCAGTGGATTGATAATGGTTGACAATGATGATGATATATATATATATATATATATATATATATATATATATATATACATACACACACACAGTCAAAAATATATACCAAACAGAAGTCGTCGCTCTTTCCACGTTAATAAGTGAGTCAACAAAAAATTCTCATCGGCAGCCACCAGGAATCTAACCCAGGGTCTTCCAGTCACGCGCCGGACATGCTACTACTGCACCACAGCGGCCTCAAATTCTTCAGACTCACAAGTGATTAACTGCCAAACCACATGGCAGGTTGCTTCATGGAGCCCTGCACAGTGCTGGGGATTCACCAAGATGGAAAGCAGCAACTGAACAAATAACTAGGAGGTGACTGAATAATTAATTCATACACTCGACGTGGATCAGGAATATCAAACAGAAGTCATAGCTCTTTCAACGTTAATAAGTGAGTGAAGGAAAAATTATCTCGGTCGCCACCGGAAATTCCACCCAGGGTTTTCCAGTTATGCACCTGACATGCTACCACTGCACCACAGCGGCCTCGAATTTCCGAGACTAACATACGACTAACTGCCAAACCACATGGCAGGTTGCTTCTTGGAGCCCCGCACAATGCTGGTGATTCACCAAAGATAGCAAAGTTGCTATTTACCATCTTTGGTGAATCCCCAGCATTGTGCGGGGATCCAAGAAGCAACCTGCCATGTGGTTTGGCAGTTAGTTGTACGTCAGTCTCGGGAATTCGAGCACCACAGCGGCCTCAAATTCCCAAGACTCACATTGGTGGATCCCCAGCATTGTGAGGGGCTCCAAGAAGCAACCTGCCATGTGGTTTGGCAGTTAGTTGTACGAGAGTCTCGAGAATTCGAGGCCACCGTGGTGCAGTGGTAGCATGACCGGCGCGTAACTGGAAGACCCTGGGTTCGATTCCCGGTGGCGGCCGAGAGAATTTTTCCGTGACTCACTTATTAACGTGGAAAGAGTGATGCCTTCTGTTTGGTATTCCTGATCCACGTCAAGTGTATGAATTAATCAAAAATATATATGTGTGTGTGTGCTGTGTGTATGTATTTGTGTGTATGTCTTTGTTGTTTTTTTGGAAAAAGACATATGTTACATATCTAATGAAAGGTAATTTCAAAAAGCTTTCAAGCACCTCCAAAATGAACTTTAAGCCAATTGGAAGAGAGTTCTACTAATTTTGTGTACACAAAATGAAAAAAAAAAAAAAAAAAAAAAAAAAAAGTATTTTGGGCCTTTTTTGAACACATTGTACTTTTAAACCATGAGGTAAAAGGAGCTGAAATTTGGTATATTCTCACCTTTTGTGCATGCCAACTACTTTACCAATTTTCATAAAAATTCAAGGTGATGAGCTATTTTTTATTTGACATGAAATGACCCTTACAAAAAGAAAACAAAATTTTGATTTTTAATTGGAGAACAACACATCCTTAAATGATTTTTAGGGGGTTAAAATGAAGTGAAAATAAAAAATCTAATACAGCTAATGAACGAAGCTTTAACTGTTTTAAGCAGATGAAAATTTGGGGGATTCACATAGTCGTACAGATGTAGGTAAATTTACAGTTCCCAAACAGTTTAGAACCCTATTTTGGAAATTAGTTCATATATTCAGATAAAAAATTGGTTTGTTAAAAAGAAAAAAAAAAGGGGGGAGGGGGGCATCTTGTTGAATTTCTGACATTAAAAACCTGTCGCCATTTTTCTTCAAAACTCACATTTGAAATCAAGTGAAAGGCTATTTTAAAAGTTTTTTAATGCCACCAAGAATAACTTTTTAAGCCAGTTTGGAACTAAGCTATTTTTTGTGTAGACATTTCGATATTATCAGAGATGTTAATCAAGAAATTCTTCATAAATAATACATAATTTTAATTACCCAGTATTTGTGAAGAATTATATAAACAGAAATTTTGTATTAGTGAAGTCATGGCAATTCCTAGTGATGTATTATCATTTAACTTTAATTTTGTGGGGATTTTTGTTGTTTGTCAGATTTGCAGATCGACTCCTACCTGTTGTCAGGACTTACTTACTCAAGAGAATAGGTATTTCCATTTGTGTGGTGGTACCCAGACTTTCTGTTTGTTACCTGTTATATGGATGGCATTCTCATAATAGTTGACAGCAATGATGGCACTCTCCTAGAAAAATTAGCTTTGATAATTGCCTGAAATTCACAATGGAACTTCCAACAAGATAGCTTGGACTTACTCAAAAGAAAAAATATTGCTACAAAAATGCATAATAAGCCTACCAGTGCTAATAAAAGTTCTTACCATCCATCCCACCCACATTAAATTTGGTGTCTACACAATTCCTGGAAAAAATAGAGGCACTGGACTCTTCAGAAATAATAATAATAAAACAAACTCCACAAAGAATTGCAATTGCAAGTTAGACTTGCAGAAAATTATTAACCATCAACAGTAATTGAAAAATGATTTAATAAAAAAAAATGAAGTTAAATAAAAAAACAGGAAATGCTAATAAGCTAATCAGGACCTATCATGAAGGTTTATATGAAAAACTTCAGAAAATCAGCAAAAAATTTCATTTTTCACTTGCTCCAGGCATAAATAATGAAATTATAATAAATTAATTCCAATTCCATACAACAAAAATAAAATGTCCTGCTACAAGGAGGAGTTCTACAGTGCAAATTGCAATTGTGGGGAACCTATGTAGGGGTAACTAGAACCTGTTTTGCTAAACATAAAGTCTCTATCAAAAATGTTACTAACAAAACAGGACTTGATAAACACAGTCAAAACACCAGTCATTATAAATTCAATCTCAGCAGCAGCACTTTGTGAACAGGAAGTTGGATGAGGATGTGGAAATTGAGAGAAGAGAAACCACAGTTAATGAACAGAAAGGCTAGGTATTACCACAAGTGGCAACACCTACTCCCTTGAGACAGTCCCAGTGAAAGTTGGAGTAAAAGGCAAAAATTTAACAAATCACAACAGAAATTTTGAGTGTTTCTTTCTTGGCTGCACTTGTGAATCAGCAGGTGATGATCTAAAATATGGCAAATATTTATCTATCATGCAGGCCTACTAATTAACCAATTTTGAAAAAAATCTGATGGCAGGGCAAATTTTTGCTTGTCATTCCATTTCAATTCTTAGATTGATTTGATCAATTATTCACCCCTTAGCTTTGCAGAGAAATAAGTGACTTAGATGTATTATCTGGAAAGAATAACAATATACTGCTCAACATGGAAATTACCAAAACGGATAGTCTCAAAAACCACTGGACACAAAGAGCTGGCAAAGACATGTAAATGATCAAAAAGCAAACTATGAGAGCATAATACACTGCCGGACAATTGCTAAGGACGGATGAAACTAGCAACGATAGCAACCATAAAATGGAAGGCAGGAAAATGTGGAAATTAGCATAAGTGCGGGATACAGTAAGACGTGTTGTGCGTATGCAAATTTTGGATTGCCGAACTTGTTCGTGACGTCATAGCGCTGATAAGAGATATAAAGGATTTGACGCGTATTGACCGTTGTTGTTCAAACGCAAAGTTGAAAGGGAAAGATTCAATTGACGAACTTGCAATTTTCAGTATGTCTTCCCGACATCACCTAGATGATTTTACGCGTGGCCGTATTATTGGCAAGATTGAAGAAAGGCGAAAAATAACAGATGTTGCCATGGAGTTCGACGTCAGCCACAGTGTTGTTTCAAGGCTTTGGAAATCATTTCAAACAAATGGAGAGTGTAGCAAACGTCACGGGGGAGGCCGTGTTCGCAGTACGACACCTGCAGAAGATCGGTACATAGTGCTATCAACAAAAAGACACCGGCGCAGCACAGCTAGTGAGGTAGCAAATCAGTTTATGGCTGCTACTGGCAAGCGGATCTCCCGAAAAACTGTCGCCAGACGTTTGCATGAAGGAGGACTATACGCCCGCCGTCCTGTTGTGTGCATCCCATTGTCCAGACGTCACCGTACCGCCCGTTTGCAATGGTGCCATCAACATCGCAATTCGACTGATAACGACTGGTCTGCTGTCCTCTTCTCAGATGAGAGTAGATACAGTCTATCGTCTGATTGTCGACGACAACTGATCTGGCGTGATAGTGGTACTGCATATTGTCCAACAAACATACAGGAAAGGGACCGATATCCGACATGTGGTGTCATGGTATGGGCTGGCATCATGATCAATGGCCGTACGTTCCTCTATGTGCTTCCAACTGGGACTATGACTGGCCAACGATACATTAATGATGTTCTGCTACCTCATGTTCACATGTTCCGTGGTGCTGTCGGTGATAGATTCATTTTCATGGACGACAACGCAACATGTCATCGAACAGTCGCTGTCCAGGAGTGTCTTGAGAGCGAGGATATTCAACGCCTCGTAAGGCCAGCACGTTCTCCAGATCTGAATCCCATTGAAAATGTGTGGGATGCTTTGGGGAGGAGTCTTGCTGGTCGCCAATGCCCTCCAATAAACAAGGACACCCTCATCCGTGCACTCTCAGAGGAATGGGATAAATTAATACAACAGCTGCTTGATAATGTTGTGCAAATCATGACACGACGTGTGGAATCTTGCATCGCCCTCCATGGTGGCCATATCCCGTATTGACATCTTACGCCGGAACGCCTGCGGACGGTAATTGCATTTTTTTCACGTTTACGTATTCTGCACAAAATGGCCTGTTTGTCCCTTGAACACGTTCCAAAGCCTTCTGGATTTCAGAGCACACTAAATTGTCTTTCTTGTAATGTCCTGGCATTCTGACATTATTTTATTTCACTTGGCATCCAACCACACTTACTTTTTTATGCGCTATATAGCCGTTTATGATCGGTCCTTAGCAATTGTCCAGCAGTGTATGAGTGCTCAGTACAAAGTTGGTCTGCTTCAGGCAATTATACAGGCCTGCATACAATCGAGCACTGCCAATGAAATAAATCATCAATGGTATGCAGGATATGCCATTCCAAGCAGCAGCCAACTGGGAATGCAGCTCTGTTTCCACAGGAAGCTGGTGAAGGCTGCAACCGATAAGGTCACCCTGATCCAGGAGACTGCCCCTCATAACATGAGCATTACGTAGATTGGCATCGTCCTGTTGCAGGATTGTTTCCAGCATGACAGGAAGGAAAGCTTATATAAGGTGTCTACCACTTTCAGGAGACTCAGTTTCTTGACCTTTCCTTGACTTTTACGGGACATTTCTTGTCCCTAAAGCCAAGTTTTCTCGATTATTCTTTCTGTCAATAGTGTAGGAGTTTGGCCATTTTCATTAATTAAATATAAAATCTGATTATGTAATTAAGAAATTAAAGGGTAAATTAAGTATATAAAATGATTTCTAAAAAGTTAAAATAAATAGCAATTTTTTTACCAATAAGCTTGCAATTAGTGTAAAACCCAAAATATTGCACTATAAAGAATTACTTGTAACCGGGAAACCTGCATGTTAACACAAAAGTATGTTAAGAGAGTGTAGAAAGTATGTTTATAAAGGTTTAGACTGTTATCAACAATTAAAATTAATAGCAATTTATTTAAATTTTTGATAATACTATTTACTCAGCAAATAAATGCTATTCAAAACAAGCTTCACACTTTTGCACTAAGTATCCGAACATATACACAACTGAAAAAACCATGAGGAATAACCACTCACTCACCATAAAGATCATGGTAACCTCCAATGACCACACATTTCCAACACGTCATTCATCGTGATGTAACTGGGCTTCCACAGGTTTACAGACTTCTTGCTTACGCTTCTTATTTTCGGGTGTGAAACATCGTTTTTTTTTTTTTTTTTTGCCTTATAAGGATAAGATGTTATTTTTTTTTTTCCTTTGCCTTATAACATCTTATAAGGCAAAGGGGGGGGGAGGAGAAAAAAAAAAAAAAAAAAAACGATGTTTCACACCCGAAAATAAGAAGCGTAAGCAAGAAGTCTGTAAACCTGTGGAAGCCCAGTTACATCACGATGAATGACGTGTTGGAAGTGTGTGGTCATTGGAGGTTACCATGATCTTTATGGTGAGTGAGTGGTTATTCCTCATGGTTTTTTCATATATGAATTGCACGTAAACTATGCGCACTTTGCAAGAGGTTAATACCTTAAAAGTGCAAATATAATATACACAACTGCACTCAATATTAGGGCCGCACTTATCAATTTTATTTACAAGCTGTTCTATGATCTTGAAAGTTTTATTGAGAATGTTTGTTAGTGTAGGTTTTCTTCAGCAATTTACTCAACTGAGTCTTCTTATGAGCCACTTTCCCTGACCATGTTTCCAGTTCAATCAAGCCTTAAGTGCCAAGTCTTACTGTGTGAGGCTAACAATTCTTTCACATCATCAGTTTCAAAATCAAGCTTTTCAGGTAGCTGGATAATTTCTTGAGCAATATTATTAATCTAACAGTCAGTTCAAATCCTTCCAAATCAGTCACAAATTGTGGACAAAAAGTTTATGTCAAAGTCCAACCATGCATTACAGTCATCATCATTTCCCATGTACTATCAAAGTTCCTGCGATACTGCATACAAAATATTATAATCACAACTAAACTGTTTAACATTTGCCTTGTCCTTACTGTTACTAAAATAAGCTGTCTTCAGATCATGATGTGATAAATAATACGATTCAAAAGCGGCAATAGCTCCTTGTTCCATAGGTAGAACTTAAGGTGTGTTTGTTACGTAGCAAAATAATAATAATAATAATAATAATTACATAAGAGTATGGTCTGTTGAATATGTGGGGTGGCTAGGACTATTTCATAGTCTGAACATTTAGTTATTAACTCACCAGCCTCATATTTATTATGTCCACTTTTTCTTGTAATTTTATGGATTTCTGTGACATTTTACCAATATTTCACTTTCAGCATAACTTTTTCTTTTATTGGAAGACATTTTTACAAGAATGTCCTTAGTAAATCAATAAAAAAAGCAATACCAATGAGAATTCCTCCTACTCCGATCAGAGAAGCCAGAAACAAGTGTACCATAAACAAAGATTTCTAGACTCCAAAGTATGCAGCTTCCAATTGGTGGAAATCTTCAGTGATGGTAAGAAAAATGTTTTACATACGTTATAGCTAACATGCATTAAGTAGACATGTAAGGCTCGGCATTACTGTGCATACATAAAACTAAAAAAGCTATCTAAATCAAACACTTTCTCACTGGATAACATTTAGCCCCCAGACTAATGAAGAGCTTTAACAATCCAACTGCAATGTATGGCATAGTTTTAACTCTGCAGTTTGTTTGTAAGTGTATGTAGCTTTAATTTCTGTTTCTATTGCATTAGCTTCTTCAGCCTGTTCCAATAACTTTTTCTTTCAGTTTTTTAATTCTTTCCACAGCACATCTGATTTCCTTTTCTTTCTCTGCTTGCTGACTTTTCTGTTTTTTTAGTGCTTCTTTACATTTTGATGCAGCATTTAGTTTTATTATTTTGAATATATGTTGAATATGTGGCCTGATTATTTTTTTTAAATATAATGTTATTCTGTCCATCTATTAAAAGAATTCTTGAAATCGTCATCACATGCGTAAGTTACATTGAAAATTATAAGCGGGACGTTTCGGTAGTGACTTCTACCTTCATCAGCCATGGAATGAGACACGTGGTAAAAGTGTCAGTTGTTGGTTAAGATATGTGGACGACATCTTCATTATTTGGCCACACCAGAAACACTCTCTGTTTGAATTCATGTCCTCCATAACTTCAAAATTCCTGCATATAAAATTTTCTTCTCAAGTACAGATCGACAACAATATTAGTTTTCTGGATGTTAACATCAACCCAGACTTCTCACTTGGCCTCTCTGTTTACAGGATACCTTCTGCCACCCATAATATCATCCCTTATCATTCTCGCACCTTTGGAAAATACAAACTGCCTGCTTTAAAGTCACACATTCACCGTGCCAACCTTATTTGCAACAGCCATTCTGCTCTTCAACAAGAATATCAGAACATCAACAACATTTGCAAATTGCAAGGTTTTCCACCCCTCTTAGTACATAGACTAATCAAGAGGTTTGAATCGCAGAATATATCTAGTTTACTGTCTGAACGTTCCACCACCTATCAGTTTGTTGGCACTTTGCCCTTTAGCCTGTCCTTCACTCATAAAGTTTGCTCTATTTTCAAGTCTTTTGGCTACAAGATTGCAGTCAAACCAGCTCCACATTTTCTCAGCCTCATCCTTAATGACAGAGATCTCAATAAACCCCTGGAGTTACAAGGTGTCTACTCTATCCCTATCAACACTTCCATAGGCATTACCCACTATATTGGTAGTACTTATTTGCAGCATAAACCGGCGATTGATGGAGCATATTGCTGATGTTAAGAAAGGCAGCCCTTCCACCTCCCTTTCAATTTAACCATCAGCGATACGTCCGCAGTTCCCGATTGGCACAGCGTTAAGCGGATCACCCCGTTCAGCAATCAGCATGCCATCAGGTACCGCGAAAGCATTGAAATCTACCTTACCCCTAACACCTGCAATACTAACGCCCCTTTTAACATCCCTATTATTTGGAAATCTGGCAACAACTGACACTTTTACCACGTGTCTCATTCCATGGCTGATGAAGGTAGAAGTCACTACCGAAAAGTCCCGCTTATAATTTTCAACATAACTTACAGCGTGTGATGACGATTTCAAGAATTATTTTAATGTTTTGTGTGTTACGTGTATTCCTGCCAATTCTTTTCACTCTGTCCATCTACTTTACGCTTACTACATTTGTATAGATTTTTCAGGTGAAGTTCCACCAGGAACTACCCAAACCCACGGTTAGGCCTTTATTTATTATTTTTTTTTTTTTTGTGCCTAGCCTAGGCCTATTAAAAATTTTGAAAGTGTGAATTTTTGTGTCTGTCTACTCGACATGCAGTGCATTTATAACTATTTTCATGGTGAAATTCTGTCGCAAAGTACCAAAATTTGCAGTTAGGCTTTTTTTTTTTTTTACTTAGCCTAGGCCTGACTAAATATTTTGAAAATGTTGAAAAAAATGAAGTAATTCTCAGAAAGAGTGGAAGTGCACTGACTGATATTCAGAAAATTATACAGATGTAATTTTAAATGCCCATAAATCTCTTTATACTGTTTTGCTAAAACGTGAACAAAAAAGAAAACAAAGATGACACCGAATTTTGGGTTGTAATGAGCACGTCTTGAATCTTTTCTGATACGAATTAAATTTATCAAAGTTATTCAAAGCCAATGTAACCAGTTAGAAAAATATCAACCAGATTTCTTCAATTGATAAAACATCCAGAAATAAAAATAGCTATTTACTTCCACCACCAGCTAAAAAGTATGTAATGAAAATTAACAAACTGTGCATAAAAAGTTTCTCACAGCAGAAGGAAGGTCCGATCGGAGACAGATTTTCAAATCAAAACAATTAAAAGACAGAAATAAAGAAAGAAACATGATATAACTCTACCCCTAATGGGAAAGTAAAAAAAATATTCATGGGAAAAAAACTACGCTAACGAAACAGAACTTTTCAAATATGTCTTCCGGAAGAAGAGAAAGCAAGAAAAAGGTATTGACCTTTATGCACCCTAGCAGGAATTCTGTGCATTGTTTAAAGAGGATAATGGCATACAAAAAGTAAAAATAAGAAATTTCTCAATAGGATTTTTAGAAGCAGCGATACAGCTGCAAGCAGAAGTACACAAGCACTACCTAGTGGCAGAATTGTGAACTATAAAACTCCTCAAATACTAACCTAAAGTGTTCCACAAGGTAAATGGCATCCGGTGCTGAAAGAATTGCTTAAATCGTACATTTAGAAGCAGAGATATTAAGAAAAACAGATTAAACATTGGCACCCCTGGCGGCAAAATTGGGCATTATTTTGGGAAGAAAATACACACAGTGTTGTCGTTTGCATAGTTAGTAGTATCTGATCGAAAAATATTTTTTATATCAGGGTTTTAATCCCGCAGATTTTGCTGTAAACGGAAATGTGATCTTACACCCTCTAGTGGTAGACTTGTGCATTAAGAAAAATTTGAAATTATATGAGAAACATTTTGCAGCAGAAACATTCTCAAGAATGAAAGAATTTTCCAAATCAGATGTTTAGAAGCAGGGATATTAACAAAAACAAGATATACGCCCCCTGGCGGGAAAAACTATGTGCTATTTTAAGCAGGAGGTGTCCTGTTCTCAAAACATTTTCCAAGGTGAGCGGTATCGGTTTACAAAAGAACTTTTCCAGTTGACTTTTTCAGAAGCTTGGATTTTGCTGCAAATACAACAGAAGCAGAAAATAAATGCTTATGCCCCCTATGGCCAAACCATACTTTATCAAAATTTAGAAATTATATACAATACATTTCTCATCAGGAGCAGTATCCAATGCAGTAAGAATTTTTCAAATCTGAGTTCTAGAAGCAGAGATATTGGGGAAACTCAAGATACCTTTGCGCCCCGTAGTGGAAAATCTATGCATAACTTGAAACTATATGAGAAACATTTTGCATCAGAAACGCTCTCCAACAAAGAAATAATTTTTCAAATTGTACTCCTGGAAGCAGAGATATCAACAAAAATAAGATATACATCTACGTCCCTGGTGGGAAAACTATGTGCTATTTTAAGCAGGAGGTGTTCTCAAAACGCTTTCCGAGGTGAGCGATATTGGTGGTCAACGAAAGAATTTTTTCAGTCGACTCTTTCAGAAGCTTAGATTTGGCTGCAAATACACCAGAAGCAGAAATAAACGCTTACACGCCTGGTTGCCAAATCATACATCAAAATTTTGTTTTGAAATTACATGAAAAACATTTCTTATCAGGAGCAGTATCCGACGCAAAAAGAATTTCTCAAATCGGAGTTTTGGAAGCAGAGATATCGGGGGAAACACAAGTTACCTTTACGCCCCTAGTGGGAAATCTATGCAATACTTGAAAAAGAAACTGTGCCTAAAATAGTCTTCATTATAAATGGCATCGAAAGGAAGAAAGAATTTTTTCAATCGGATATTTAGAAGCAAATGTATGCAATACAATGCATTTTAAATTCGATATCATCTGCATTTACGCCCTCTAGCGGCGAAATTGCACATCTGAAACACTCGGAATGCCAGGATCATCATTCTCACATTTCAAGCTTCCCAATGCAAAAAGAATTTTTCAAATCGGACTAATAGTTGCAGAGATACGATGTCCATGGACGGACAAACCGATAACATATGCATGATCTTTTTTACAAAAAACATGCTAATTACCCGACAACTACTTCCTAGACTGCGGTAAATTCCTGAGATCCTGGAGATTGCAGTCACGGCATACAAACATGCAGCAGCATTTATTATGACTTGGAACGATTTACACTTTTGGAATCGTACTGATCAAAACCTGTTCGAACATCATTTCTGCTGGCAGATAGCAGTACATGCGAATTCGCCGATTTGGCATCATTGACATGGCGCAGCCCGATAAGAAACGGTTTAAACATCGTGTCTGCTTCACGATGGATTTCCATCATTCGTGAAAAAACTCCGACGTCCGAAGACCACGATGACATCGTGTGGTTTCATCAGCATCGTACTTCACGATACGCAAGAACTGGTTTAAACATCGTGTCTGCTTCATGATGGATTTCCATCATTCGTGAAAAAACTCCGACGTCCGAAGACCACGATGCCATCGTGTGGTTTCATCAGCATCGTACTTCACGATACATCGCATTGCGATATCGCGAAGGACGACACATCGTAGTACTATTAGCTAAAAAATAACGGAACCTCGACGTAAAACTTAACCCAGTTTTTCGCGATATACCGGTACATCGCTCGGCCCGAATGACCCGCAACAAATTTTTCTGCAAAGCAAACAAGCAGATTATTGGTTACGTTCGACAAAAAGACCTTACTCTCGACCCACAGTTGAGAGAACTGCGGTTGGCAAAGTGCCAAGCGAAGTCAATGAAGGCTGAAGAGGAGAATGGTATCATGGTGTGTCCCTTCAGAACTTGTCTGAAAGAAGAAAACGACGTCATCGTCAAAGACTTCTTTTTAGCTCAAAGCGGAAATTTGATTTTTACAGGGCAACACACTAAGGGGGGGGGGGGGGGGAAACGAAAAAATTGACCATGACCTACGACCTTAAATCCGTGACCTTTCCTTGACCAGTTTCTCATTTTGTGACCTTTCGGTGACTCCTGTGACCTGGTAGACACCCTGTTATATGACAGGATTTACAATGTTAGTGCCGAGTCTTGCCATCATGGTGCAGGAATACAGGCAAGAAAAGTTGTGCAGCTGTATTGGATTCCACAGCACACCAGAGGACCATGTACAGACTTTGTATGGCATAAAATTGCAAATGCCTCCATATATCATTGATAATGATGGCACCACTGGCATGCCCAAACAGAACCTAGACTCTTCTGCAAATAGCATGCTACTCCTTTCCACAGTCCAGTGTCATATCTCTCTGCACTATTTGTGATAATGGAATGGATCGTGTGACATAACAACATGAGGTGCAAAACTTATCATATTATTTGGGTGGATCCCCTCTGCACCGATTGCTGATCATAATGCAGCATGGTTGTCATAATGAACAGGCTGTGTGTGAACAGCTCCTCTACAGAGCAGGTGATCTTTATGTGCTATGGTCTTTCTGGCATCTTGGCACATTTTCTCCCCATCTCTTTACATGATGCTTTATGACAGTGTAGCATGCAATATGGCACATACCCATGTGGAAATTGCTCGTAAGCAAAGATCCAGCTGTTGCATATTGATGATCCTCTGCTGCTCTGTGTTAACTGGTTGAACATAAAGGCCTCCAATTGACATATTGATGGCATATTTAGAATGTTTTTGATGAACACACTTGACCCTAATTGTCTTATTATGAGGTCAACTGACATGTGTACTGTTTTTAAACCCCGCTTAGTCAGTGTCCACATGACCAATCACTATGAAACTTGGATCATTTGCTTATCTCAGGTCCTTCTTTGCCTCACACAATTTGCATGTCTCTACATAAACTCCTTCCAAGTGTAGCAAGTTCCATGTTGAGCAGTGTATATTTCAAGTATTAACAGAAACATGCTGACAAACAGTAGCAAATAAAAACAAGTTTACAAGTCCAGAAAATAATGCTTTTTTTATACACTGAGTTAGTTTTGCATTAGGAACACCCCCTGTTTTACACGTTTAGAGCGATAACAAAGTGCCACATGATATCATCACATGAAGCTACTATAAATTGTGCATACCTATCCTCTGTACATAATAAATAAACATTTGCCAGTAATGGGGAAACATGGCGACTTAAGATAATTTGACAGCGGCCAGATAGTTGGGGTCCGGAAGGCAGGTGCCAGTATTTTGGAACCACACAGCTGCACTTGTTGGCTGTTCCCATACTACTGCATCAAGGGTGTACCAGTACTAGATTAAACATGCACAGACATCCAGTACAAAGGCTCATATTGGTCAGCCATGCACAGTTGATCCTAGAGATGAGAATTGTGTCCCAACTGGTATCTCAGCAATGACATGGAAGTTACCCAGCTCACTTACCAGTACAACAGTGGTGCAGTTCGACTTATTTCCACAGGCACCATAACTTGCTTCGCCTTGGGTTCAACAGCCGAAGATTAACCAGGGTACCCATGATAATCTCCAGTCATCGCAAACAAGACCTCGCACGGGCCAAGGAACGTCAGCAATGAGCCCTTGCCAGATGGAAGATAGTCTGAAGTGACAATTCCCATTCACTGCTAAACCAATTTGATGGCTGGGCTCACATATGGCATAAACAGCATGGAGCACTATTCCCTGGTTGCGCAGTTTGGATTCAACGGGCCAGTAGAGGTGGTGATCTAGTCTAGGGAGTTTTTCGTGGCAAGCCCTAGGTCCACTGGTTACCATTCCACAAACACTGAATGATGGGTGCTACAGGGACCTGTTATCTAACTATCTCCATCCATATCTGCTGGAGGTTTATCTGGACCACAGTGCCATCTTTCAACAGGACAATGCACTGTACCAGTGGGCTCGTATAACTACTGAGTGGTTGGAGGAACACAATAACGAATTTGTCACATTACCATGCCCCCCTCCCTCCCCCACTCCTGCAACTGTAACCCAGTTCTACATTTGTGGGATATGCTAGAACGGGGTGCGAGAACTGCTGATCTTTCTCCATGGAATTAGCACAAACTGACAGAGCTGCTGCAGTAGACATGGGTCAAGTTACGCTTAAAGGATGTTCAACACTTTGTAGAATCTGTTCCTACGTGTCTGCCAGCTGTGATTGCACAGAAAGGTGGACCAACACATTATTAGGTAGGTGTTCCTAATGCAAAGCTAACTCTCAGTGTAAAGAGATGATCAAATATCTTTAGGAAATAATATCATTCATTTACGTTATTGCCATACAAGAAATATGATTACACATAATTCACAGTAGACCAACCTTTGCTAATTTGTATGGCACACTACACGATGTTCTCCATTTCTGTAACATTCCTGACTTACCTGCTAGAGTGTAGAGGTATACTATGTATCAAAGAGAAAATATCTATAGCCACTTTTGTTCTCTGCTTTTCTGTCCCTTGGTATCCAGTCTAGTAATTCAGTTGTCCAATGGTGGTCAGTTCTCCCAACAATATGTCTAGGCCACTGCCATCTTAGGTTTTTCATTGTGATCATGATGCCATCCACACTTGTCATTTTCTTAATCCACGAGTTCTTTCTTTCTTTTTTTTTTTGATTGAAGGTTTAACGACCACCGTGAGCAACTCAATGGGCTATAAGCAGTCACCCGTCCCTAATTTAGGGTCACTGGTTCCAGGGAAGGGAGCGAGCCAGTGCCGTAAGACAAACACAACATCCATGCCTCACCGGGATTCGAACCCGGACCCCGTTCGGACGAATGATCAGAGGCCATTGCTTAGACCACTGCGCCACCGGGGCGGCAATCCATGAGTTCCTCTTACCTTTTGTGGTTACACCATGCATGCATGCATCTCTCCATGCTTCTTTCACTTGTCAGCAGTCTCTGTATGTCTTCCTTAGTTAAGGTTCATGTCACTGAGATCCATGAGTAAGAATTGGAAGGATGCATTGATTAAACCAGGGATTCCCAACCGGTGTGCCACGGATTTTTGGAAATGTGCCATGAAATTTCGTCATCTGAATAAAAAAACACCACTATTACTCGAATCAGTAATGTAACCGGTTCATTCAATGCTACTATAATTCTGTTTTGTGATAGTCAACTTCTACTTCTCTCGCTTCCTTCTGGATTGCTTGAGCTTTTGGTCACAAGATGGAAGCACAAGCAGACGCTATTTTGTCTACGGTAACTGTGCCTGACAGAGACCGCCCACTGTTGTTGTTATACTACATGCAGTCAAGGTCATCCACAAAGGAGAGGGGGAAGGGCTGGAGCCCCCCCAGCCGTTGGTATAGACAATTTTTTTATAAATTTAAAACAATAAAATAGACAAAACCTTTTTTTAAAGCATATTAAAAATAAGATATTAATGATTGATTGTATCAATTATTTTTGTTGTATTTTAGTATCTTGTACATTTACTAAAATGTTTGACAGCCTTGAAGGAGGCAAGGATTTTGCTTAGCCTCCCCCCTCCTAAAAGTACTCATATGGAAGCCACTGCATGCAGTGCCCGTTAATTCACATCGTAGTTGCATCTACATGCCTCCCAGTCTCAGTCACTCTATTTGTCTGCATCTATGATTGATTATTAACCATGGAAAAGTTTTTAGCGAAGAGGCGGAAACTGAAGAAAACGTCAGTGATGCCCTTTCAACAAGTGTGAATTCTTCCAGTAAAGTAAATATAAGTATTGAAGTGAACACTATACAACAAAGTGTAAGTGATGGAAAATGGAATAAATCATCTTGTGATAATTATCCTGCAAGTTCCAGTGTGAAGCCTCCTAAAGTGTTACGGAAATATAACGATATTATTTAGCTTTCAGTTTCACATAGAATAAAGATTGTGACAGGCCAGTTCCCATCTGTATCGTTTGCGGAGAACACATTAGTAATGAAGCAATGGTTCCGAGCAAAATGAAGCGGCATCTAACAACCAAACATCCAGGTAAGTCTCACAAACCTGCATCAGTTTTAATGTCTTTTAACAGAACAATGTAAGGCAGCAAACAGAATGGAAAAACAGGTTACCATTTCAAATAGTGCACTTGGGGGTTCATTCAAAGTTGCTGAATTGATAGCAAGAAACCACATACTATTAGTGAAAATTTAATTGGTCCAGCTTGTCAGGTTATTGTTGAAACCATGCTTGGAAAAGAAGCTAAAGAGCAAATTTCTAAAATGTTTTTGTCCAATAACACGATGGGTCGGCGTATTGCAGAAATGTCCGAGGGCATCAATCAGAATATCGTTGAAAATGGACGTTTTGTTGATGAAACAGTTAATCTTTGAGAATTGTTGGTCTGATATAAGCCTTTAAACAAGTGTGCCACGAAAATATTTTCATAGGTTGCGTGCCATGGTGTTGAAAAAGTTGGGAACCCCTGCATTAAACACTTTCTTTTAAGACAGAGTGTTGTTTTGGGGGGGGGGGGAGGGATATGTTAGGGTTCAGTGCAGTGTTTTGACTTTTGTGCAAGCCCCTTCATTTAATCTCTTTTACTTTTCTTTGTTTAAGGGATACATCTGGGATAATCTCCATTTTTACTTCTGCTCCTTCTTTGGGCATTTTTAATGGTAGTCTACAGTAACACAGTTAATTTTCCAGGTAGTGCTTCATTCCATGTTGCAAATATTTTAGATCATCTTGAGGTTGCATACACCAACCACTGAAATCATCCTAAGGCAGGGTCTTTTTTTTAATTTGGAAATATAAGAGTAGCCTGAGCTGTGACCACTGTAAAAGATCTACACACACACAAACTGTTAAAAAATAATTCACAGAAAATTCTGGTTTTCATTTCTCAATATACAGAGAGCTATAACTTTTGCCAGAGTGACACTATCATAAAAGATGCACTTCTAAGTTTAGCAACTTACCATACCTGTATGGGCTCTGACAGGTATTGGAAAAGGATGTTTAGATTAATGTGAGAACCTTCTGTTATTTTGTAGCTTCAGATAATTAAATTAGCTATTATATGTATAATCAAAATTATTGAGGGCAACAAAAATGCCTTTTCCTACATTTTGAATGAAAAATTATTCCTTAAGTGAGCTAGTAAATCTTATCAAATTTAATATTTAGATACAATTTTCACAGTTGGAACAAAAGATATAATTTTTAGATGAAATTTTTATTGGGGTAGCAGGGCAGAAATAGGATAGAAAAGCCATCTAATTCTTATAATTCCAATGGAAGACTAGGCAAACAAATAGTAAAACACTGTACAAAAAATGAGAGCACACCAATGAACAGCTCTTTAGCTACTCAAAATAGTTTTTCTTTTTCAAATTAAATCATCACCATGAGAAACTCAAATGGCCACAGTTAGTTCCGCATCCCTAATTTTTAAGACTGCTGGTTTCAGGGAAGGGAAAGAACAGTGCCGTACGATCAACGTACCACCCATGCCTCTTGATCGCTTAGCCTCAGGAATAGCTAGTTTTTCTTTGTCTGGTTTTGCACAATAGCAAAAGGTAATTTTGAAGAATTCATTCAGCTTATTAGGAAGGGGTGTTATCCCCACATGAAAGCAAAACCCCCTTTGAAAAGCAAAAGGTAACAGATTAAGGACTGAACCGATATATTTACTTTATTCTTGTCATGAGATTTTTATTCCAAGTGGGATAACATCCCTTCCTAAGTCCTAACACGCAAAATAAATTAATTGAATTTTCTACTGCTTCTATAAAAAGCTACAAAAAGAAAATCTAATGAAATTTAGAGCAGTGCTCAACTCGATTTGAATCTTACATTGTGCCAACATAAGAAGTGCACACAGAAAGAGATATATTAATTAATACTGATATTAAATGTTGCCATGCTTGGTGTAATCACAAAAGATAAGAAGAAAAACTTGTGGATTAGAAAAATGACATGAGAGGGAGACATCATGATCAAAGTAAAATTCCTGAAATGGCAATGGGCCAGACAGAATGCGAGAATGGGCCAGACAGATTGCGAGAATGGACCACTGATGGACAACTCAAATATTAAACTGGATACCAAGGGACAGAAAAAGATCCAGAAGAAGGCCATCTGGGAGATGGGTGGATGAAATTTGAAAGCATGGTTCAAGATAGCCAGTTGTGGGAAGAAGAAAATTGGGGGTTGGACCTTTATCCAGCAGTGCACTTATAATCACTGAACAACAATAGTTTTGTTACAAAGAAAACTTTTAACGGTTTTGTACGTATTTACGGGTACTGAAACCAAATATGAAGTTAAAATTGCTCCAATGGGATCCAGTTTCTTGTAATGGAACTTTATTGGAGTGAATGTTGTGTTACTTAAAGGAATTTCCCTATGTTTCCCAATGAAGACATCTGTCTGCAATCAGGATAGCTGTCTCTCTGAGAGTAGACATACTGGCACCATTACTTCCTGTTGTGTAATTCCTTCTGGGAAGGGGGAACAAAGCAGAATTTTTGTCATTCGAATGCATTTAATCATAGTGAGAATAATTGGCAGGGAAGCACGTAACACAAAAAAACATTAGAAAAATTCTTGATGTCGACATATCACGCAAAAGTTACATAAAAATTACAAGTGGAAGGACGTTTCGGTAGTGACTTCTACCTTCATCAGCCATGGAATGAAACATGTGGTATGAGCATCAGTTTTGCCAGATTTCAAAATAGCTATCCAAATGATAGGTATGTTAAAAAAGGTGCGTCTGTATCGCAGGTGTTAGGAGTAAGGAAGATTTCAATGCTTTTGCAGTACCTGAGGGCTTTCCGATAGCTGAACAGAGTGATTATGTTTAACATTTTGCCAATTGGGAATCGTGGACGTATTCCTGATGGTTAAAACTGAAAGGAAGGTAAAAGGGTTGCCTTTCTTAACATCAGCAATATGTTGCACCAATTGCCGGTTGATGCTTTGGTAAGTGCTGCCAATGTAGTGGGGTAACACCACAGGAAGTGTTGACAGGGATAGAGTAGACACCTTGTAGCTCTAGGGGTTTATTGGGGTCTCTGTCTTTAAGGATAAGGTTAGGAAGATGTGGAGGTGGTTTAACAGCAATCCTGTAGCCAAAGGACTTGAAAATGGAGCAAACTTTGTGAGTGAAGGCCAGGCTAAAGGACAAAGTGCCAACAAACTGATGAGTGGTGGAAAGTTCAGGCAGTAAACTAGTAGATCTGTTCTGTGATTCAAATTTCTTAATAAGCTTATGTACAAAGAGGGGTGGAAAGTCATGCAATTTGCCAATGTTGATGATGTTCGTTTTGAAGAGCAGAAGCACCGTCGCAAATAAGGTTAACTCTGTGGATGTACGCCTTTAAAGCAGCCAATTTGTATTTACCAAAGGTACAGGAATGATAAAGGGATGATATTATGGGTGGCAGAAGGTTTTCTGTAAACAGAGAGACCAAGTGAGAAGTCTGGGTTGATGTTGATGTTAACATCCAGAAAACTAACATTGTCGACCTGTTCTTGAGACGAGAATCTTACATGAGGGAATTTGGAAGTTATAGAGGACATAAGTTCAAATAGAGAGTGTTTCTAGTGTGGCCAAAGATGATGTCATCCACGTACCGTAACCAAACGGAGGATTTTAAGTGGGATGGGGCAACGATTGATTTTTCAATATTCTGCAAATAAATTTCAGCAAGTAAGGGGGAAAGAGGAGAGCGGTTAGAGGAGACCAACAAAAACAAGGCTATCAATTGGCTCTTTTCTTTCCCCCTTAGTTGCTGAAATTTATTTGCAGAATATTGAAAAATTAATCGTTGCCCCATCCCCTCAAAACCCTCTATTTGGTTATGCTATGTAGATGACATCATCATCATTTGGCCATAACAGAAACACTCTCTGTTCGAACTTATGTCCTCTATAGCTTCCAAATTCCCTCATATAAGATTCTCGTCTCAAGAACAGGTAGACAATAATATTAGTTTTCTGAATGTTAACATCAACCCTGACTTCTCACTTGGTCTCTCTGTTTACAGGAAACCTTCTGCAACCCATAACATCATCCCTTACCATTCCCACACCTTTGGTTAATACAAATTGGCTGCTTTAAAGGCGTACATCCACAGAGCTAACCTTATTTGCAACAGCCCTTCTGCTCTTCGAAACGAATATCATCAACATTGGCAAATTGCATGGCTTTCCACCCATTTTAGTACATACATACATATCACTAAGCTGTTCTCTGAGATTCAGAGGTTAGCTCCAAAAAGAAATACAAACTTCCAGATATTTTTACTTATTGTTGTCGTATCAAACTTCGCCATTTACAGCGATCTTGACATACAACTCGTGCTTCACTGATATCCATTACACGCCGTACACAAGATCTTTTATACTTCATACTCATAATCTTTTTATCATGCAGACACTCCTGAATCTGATCCACCCATGTCTTCCTTGGCTTTCCTCTGCCTTTCCTTCCTGCCACTTGGGTTGAAAATATTTTCTTAGTAAGCATTTCATCACTCATTCTTTCAACATGGCCAAACCACCGAAGCATATTGGTCTCCACCTTGCTAACAAAATTCTGCTTTACATCACACAACTGCAATACATCTTCATTCCTCACACAATCAGATCGTGTCTTGCCACAAACCCCACGCAAGTAACGCACACAAACTTTCAAAATGTTTTATTCTGAGCGAAATTTACAGGGAACGAAGGCGGTAGGCGGCATGCACCTTTACAATGCCTGAAATCATAATAACAGGAGTCAGATATATACAAAGTGTGTGCAATTTTCATTATGCAAGGGGTATATACAATGCAAGTGAAATAGATGAGCGGACTACAAAACAAAATTACCGAGTATGTATTCAAGAAGTGCGCTATTTACAGTATGAGAGGTGTATATATACAGCGAATGCGCAAGTTACAGTATGAGAGGTGAATATATAATACAGTGCTAGTGAGATAGATGAGCGATGATACAACATAAGTGCAACAGTGCAGGGTGTGATAATGGAAATTATATACGCGAGACTGAATAAATGTACAATTTACGCGAAGTATATACAGATGTGCGTGAACCATATAGGAACAGGGAACGAACTATGTGCAGCAAGTGAGATATACATACAATGCAATGAAAATATAAATACAGATGTGTACAAAAAGTGCATGACTGAGATATCTAAGATGCAGACAGTAAAGAATGAGCTTGTAGGACGGCTCCAAAACGGAGCATACACAGTACCAAGGAATATGTATATGTACAGAATGAACAGCGAAATATACAGGATGTGTATGTACAATTTATATGAACAATATGACGAACGAATGCGCAGAAGATATATGACGAAATAAAAACATTGAATATACAGGTACAATGTGAGGCACACAGAAAAAAAAATCACTACAAAAATCACTTATTCAGAAGACACAAAGTAAGTGCACGTGAATAACCTGCAAACGCTAACAGTAAAAAGATAAACTGGAGATGGGAATAAGAAGAATGTACAGAAGAACTAAGTCTGATAAGCTTAGGGAGACACTCTCCGGATCCGGTGAGCCAGTCCAGGGTTCATCACAAAGATCAAAGCGGGAAAGGTCCCGACGTAGAGGATGCAAATCAAATCAGAAGATGTAGGTCTGCAGAAGGCCCGAAAAACCAGCGGTGTAATGGTGACCATACACTCAGGAACTGCAGGCTCTGGTCAGTGGCCCTGGCAGAGATAAACGCCAATCGGAGCCTGGAGGTCAGCCGGTTGCGGAATTGCGCACAGAGGGCATCTCCTGCTTGAAGGAGCGTAGGCACATTAGAGGTATGACGGAGTTGCAGATAGAAGCAGTAAATCACATGCTTTGCGAGCACAAAGATGTATGCGCATGGCTCAGATAAAGGCACCGGTAGCGAACAAGAAACCAGCAGCGTACTGTATGAAGAAAAATGCAGCTCTTTGGCACAGAGACACTTGGCAACGGTAAAGGCTAGGTGTAGTAAAGGAAGGATCGCCGAGCACTACTGGTAGATGTGTAGAACATCAGCATGCTCAGAACAGAAGATGCAGGTGGGTGCGGCTGCCAGCGTCATCCGAAATAACGCGGCCGGCACTGGCAGGCGGCGGTGAAGGAAGAGCCAGTGAATATTCCTTTCATCTGGTGTCCAGGGTTCGTACACTTTTGGGGGAAAAAAATTCAAGGACTTTCCAGGCTTTTTCCAGGACATATACTAAAAATTCCAGGATGATTATTACGCTTTACAATACCATGTCCAAATTATTTTTTAAAAGTAATTTCAGTTTTAAGTAATAAAAATGATGAAAGATGCAAATGGATGAATGTGCTTTATGCAAATGATCAAGTTTATCATGCACAAGATCGTAAAGAACGAATTCTGTTCTTATGCCCTGATCTTTGAATTCAAGTTGGACCATTTTCTACAAGGGTAGGTTTCTCCTCCCTGATAACATACCAAAACTTTGTTGCAATCAAACAGATTTTATGTGAGTTAACATTCCTAAGCTTGGAGAACGAATACTGTGTCCTGACCTTTGAATTCAAGTTGGACCATTTTCTACAAGGGTAGGTTTCTCCCCCTGATAACAGACCAAAACTTTGTTGCAATCAAACAGATTTTATGTGAGTTAACATTCCTAAGCTTGGAGAACAAATACTGCTCTTATGTCTTGGCCTTTAAATTTAATTTAGAACTTTTTCAACAAGGTAGGTTTCCAGGTTGTACCCAACAGCAAACTAAAATTTTGCCGAAATCCAACCGCTTTCATGTGAATTATCGTACAGACAAACCCAAAGCATAAACGTTTCTGCAACCATAGTTCGAAAGGGTTAGTAATTTCGAAAATAAAAACATAACGAACAGCGCGAAAACTAGCTCATAAATAGAATATTTGAAACTACAGTATGCACTCTCAATTATTAGGGATGGTAGAGGGGAAGGGAATAGAACTGTCCAAAATTAGCATGTTTTCGTTGCGCTAGGCGCTTAAGCACGGCTGGATTACTTCAGATACCCCCAATGTTCAAATGTGCTGATGTTCATGGAATGAAATGGTTGATCAGCTATGACTACCGCATAAAATTTCGGGGGGGGGGGGGGCAATTTTATTATTTTTATTTAGTTTATGCAACATTTTGCAACACTCCAGTATTTATCTTGTCATCATCAACAATCGCAATGCAACTACAGCTTACGATCGCGGATATCTGCAACAGAAAATCTGCCATATCACTAAGTGATACAACACACAGTATCCTGTTACAATGTATTGTAATTGAAAAAAAGGATGCGGAAAAAAGAAACTTTCAGAAATTAAGATCATCAAGTCATGCGTTTCAAAAATCCGTTTTCCTTTATAATGTTTAAAAACATGTTTTTGCTTTTTTACCTGTAGTGTATAATAAAAAAACTGTTGATTTTTTTTTTTTATGGAATCAGACGTCCGTATGTCTGATTGTCTTCATATGAGTTCACACGTTAGCTACTGTGTACAAGTAGACCTATTTTTTCAGCTCAAAAATATGTAGTTTTGTATATATTCACAGTATAATTCATTCCTTATTCCCACAGAACTGAATTCAGCATATGCAAAATGAAGAACATCAAGACCCGCCCAACACCATGTTTCTGATTGTCTGCTGTTTATATTCAAGAAATGCAAATATGGATCAATGGTGAATGCAGCAACTATGATTTTTATTTATTACCAAGAAAAAAAAACAGCCGTTAACCGTGAAAGCTGTAGAGCTGAAACGGATATTCCCCCCCCCCCGTGCCCCAAAACATTCCAATTAAGATCAAACAGCAGGACGATGCGTCCACGCGCACACACACAACCTTTGGAATGTCCTGATGGAAGGGCTTCTTTTCATTTGGCACATCGCCATAAATCACCACCTGCAGCTCACTGAACTGCAAGTTACACCATTCCCCCTTCACTTTAACTATAATAGAAAATGTAAAAAAAAAAAAATGCTCCCCAATTTTTGACAAAATTACCAAATTCACGGCATGATGTTGCAATTAACTAAAATGCCATTTATCTGGTGAATATCGCTTAAATCCATTGAAAACTTTTTAATTATAGATTATTTTTTACAAAAACAGTAACTCAGACGTCTGAATAAAAATGTATGTTTGTAATTCAAATAGAGTCCATATCATCACAGAAAAAAATTTAAGGATCACTGTTGAAATAAACCATGTCATCTAAAAAAATAATTCACTTGCTTTTCCCGTAATTTATAATTACTGTTTCTTTTTTCAATCCGATTACGCAACAGATTTTTTTTTTTTTGCATCTGCTAAAGTTCCAAACGGAATTTGGCAAAATTTGCACTACAACTTTATTGTGATGTATCTTAAGTACTGTAAAAATTTTACTGTGTTATTTTCAAAATTCGGAAAAATGGATTTCTGAAAATTTTCTCCAAGTCCTTTTGAGGAAGTGATAAACAGGTGTTTGCTTTCTTCTCAACCAAGGGCTTCAGATCAGCGCTCCCAGCTGTCAATCAACCGTTGCTATGGTAACACTCTTTCTGCTGGAGGCTCGCTCTATCCAAAGAGGCACACATACTTGTCCATAATAAAAATTACCAATGCTAACTTTTTAAGTTTTAAACCGATTCAATTGGAATTTTGGAAGTGAGCTTCTGTAATCCAACTATAGTGAATGTAAAAATTTCAGCCACTTTCGTGAAAAATTCGCAAAGATAGTTTTCTTATTTTTTATCATAAGTAGCGGAAGATGAATGTGTTGTTCAGGCATACTCCTCACTGGTGGATGCCAGCTGACTTGGTACATACGCGACCCCCCTGCAAATGCTAAATGTCTCTTCTTTCCCCTTCCGTTCTCAGAGTTGTCCCACGGACACCAAGCCAAAGAATATAAATCAAGCTCCCCTTCCTAACACTTTTTTTTTTTTTTTTTGATTGGAGGTTTAACGACCACCGTGAGCAACTCAATGGGCTATAAGCAGTCACCCGTCCCTAATTTAGGGTCACTGGTTCCAGGGAAGGGAGCGAGCCAGTGCCGTAAGACAAACACAACATCCATGCCTCACCGGGATTCGAACCCGGACCCCGTTCGGACGAATGATCAGAGGCCATTGCTTAGACCACTGCGCCACCGGGGCGGCAATCCATGAGTTCCTCTTACCTTTTGTGGTTACACCATGCATGCATGCATCTCTCCATGCTTCTTTCACTTGTCAGCAGTCTCTGTATGTCTTCCTTAGTTAAGGTTCATGTCACTGAGATCCATGAGTAAGAATTGGAAGGATGCATTGATTAAACCAGGGATTCCCAACCGGTGTGCCACGGATTTTTTGGAAATGTGCCATGAAATTTCGTCATCTGAATAAAAAAACACCACTATTACTCGAATCAGTAATGTAACCGGTTCATTCAATGCTACTATAATTCTGTTTTGTGATAGTCAACTTCTACTTCTCTCGCTTCCTTCTGGATTGCTTGAGCTTTTGGTCACAAGATGGAAGCACAAGCAGACGCTATTTTGTCTACGGTAACTGTGCCTGACAGAGACCGCCCACTGTTGTTGTTATACTACATGCAGTCAAGGGCACCCACAAAGGAGAGGGGGAAGGGCTTGAGCCCCCCCCAGCCGTTGGTATAGACAATTTTTTTATAAATTTAAAACACTAAAATAGACAAAACCTTTTTTTAAAGCATATTAAAAATAAGATATTAATGATTGATTGTATCAATTATTTTTGTTGTATTTTAGTATCTTGTACATTTACTAAAATGTTTGACAGCCTTGAAGGAGGCAAGGATTTTGCTTAGCCTCCCCCTCCTAAAAGTACTCATATGGAAGCCACTGCATGCAGTGCCCGTTAATTCACATCGTAGTTGCATCTACATGCCTCCCAGTCTCAGTCACTCTATTTGTCTGCATCTATGATTGATTATTAACCATGGAAAAGTTTTTAGTGAAGAGGCGGAAACTGAAGAAAACGTCAGTGATGCCCTTTCAACAAGTGTGAATTCTTCCAGTAAAGTAAATATAAGTATTGAAGTGAACACTATACAACAAAGTGTAAGTGATGGAAAATGGAATAAATCATCTTGTGATAATTATCCTGCAAGTTCCAGTGTGAAGCCTCCTAAAGTGTTACGGAAATATAACGATATTATTTAGCTTTCAGTTTCACATAGAATAAAGATTGTGACAGGCCAGTTCCCATCTGTATCGTTTGCGGAGAACACATTAGTAATGAAGTAGGATAAATTTGACGAAAGACGTCCCGAAGATCAAACTCCGTGATGAGGGAGTGTAATTGCTCTACAAGACGTAAGCGAGTTTCCTTATGAATTGGAGCACGATCACGATCAGGGTCAAGCGTGCAATTAAAATCGCCGCCGATCAACACGTGATCCGACGGCAACGTTGACTGAAGAGCTGAACGGAGCGCCATGAAAAGGAGGGTGTGATGTTGAGGTGTGCACGGAATGTAGATGTTGAAAACGACATAAGGACGCTTGTCCAGAACAAAGGTAAGGCGTTGAAGCAAGTCACGGCAGAGAATCTGCACCGTCACTGAAGATAGAACTTGACGGAACTGAGTGCGGATGCCGATGGCCAGACTGTCGATTGTAGAGTGTCGGAAAACGTGGTGGAACTGATAGTTCCACGTACGCCATCGATTGAAGGGCATTGTAGACAGGCAATTTGTCTCTTGGAGCAGAAGAATGTCTGCTGTGAGGTGATGGAGATCCTCACGAGCAAGCGAGTTTGACAGAGGGGACCCAAACCCCCTACAGTTCAGTGTCGTTATCTTGAATGGAAATGTCAGACGGCGGTTCAAGGAGCTTGTCAGCAGCTCGTTGGAGCCGAGAGAGACGATCACAGACTTTCTTGAGACGACCGCTTTCGCCGAACGATCTGGATGGTAAGGCTTGGAGGTGAGATCGAACAACCGCCACTTGCGCCATAGTTGCTGCAAGCTCCGTGAGATAGGATTGGAGAAAATCATGAGACATGGTTTTGCTACGAGGACCGATGAGATAGGAGTATAACCCCGCACCAGAAATCGGTGTCTGTGGTAGTGAGGAATCTTCCAATTGCTGTATGAAATCCTCTAGAGTAAGTGGGACCAGTGTGCTGTCGTCAGAGTCTGAGATGGATATGCTAGAAGCGTCAGATGCGAGTGAACGACTTTTCGAGCGATCACGTCCTCCTTGAAAGGTGGGAGATGTGCGTGTCTTTTTATTGCGACGTCGAGTATCCGACGACGCTTCGAGCGTACACTCTGTTGCTCGGGACTAAAGGCAGGATTGTCTGGCACTGTGAAGGCATCAGGCGTATCAACCCCATTATCGGGCTCTGAAGGGTGCTGTGGAGTAAATGCAGAAAGCAGAGGAGAGTTCAACTGGTCTCCGGTAAAAGAATTCTCCTGCTGTGGGCATGTTTGGAGTATAGAAGCTGAGTTGGAAGTGGAAGGTTGCGACGAAGTCACGCGTTGACCAACGGTTTTATGCAGACTTTCGGAATAACTCGATTGCCGCTGGTCAGAGGCGCCAGATGAAGATGTCGGGGGTCCAGTTGACCGTTGAGTAGGCTGTACTGAAGATTTGGAGGCAGTAGCTGCCCGATGAGGGCATAGCGCACTAGGGTGACCAGTGCTCTTACATACCGAACAAAGGGTGCCCACAGTGATGTCAATGCGCCTAATATGAGTGTCACAGCGTACATTGAGTACCGATGGAACACGTAACATGGCTTCCTCTGAGGGAAAGATCACACGTACGTTACGGCGAAATCCTAAGAGATAACGGTCCTCAGGGACTCCCGGAAAGGAGGAGTACGTAATGACCGATCCGACAGTACGTCCATAATTCTGAGCGACGGAGAGCAATATGTCGTCGGATACTTCCGGAGGAACAGGGGCGAAACTGACTGTAGTAGGTGCTTGTGTGAGTGGGGTAGCAAGGAGATGGCAATCGCCGATGGAAATGCCTTCGGTCAGAACTCTAAGAGCGAAGGCTGGAGTCGCAAGATGAGCAACAGCCTCTTTTGGAAGAATTTGTCGAAGGGCAGCGCTGTACGCAGTCAACTTTGTGTTGGGGAGGCTGCGGAAAAATACACCCAGCTCGATTTTATCAAGAAAAAGCTGACCTTGAGGGCAAAGTAGTCGGAACATCCACGTAGATCTGGTCTGTACCATACGTCATCTGATAAGGGCACTTTCAAGAAGGGAGCTGGTGAGAAGAAGAAGTTGACACACCTGAGGTGACGGCAGCATACGTCACACCTGGCGCGCGTTGGGATGACGCGGAAGTGGCTGGTGGAAGTGTGACGTCCATGGCGTCGTCAGAAGGCACAGGGGAAGGCAATGGTTCACCACTCTTCGTCAGATGGGAAGGAGATGACTCCATGGGCAAGGCAACTTTGTCACGCTGCGGAGAGGAGGGGCTTATCAAAGGAAGCCCTCCATTGGCGGATTGCTGCTGAGCAGCTGAGAGGGATAAAGAGTCACTTCCAGAAGGGAGGATAGAAGCTCCGCTACCCCCGGAAGTCGCCATTTGCAATGGCGATAAGATTATGAGCTTTGGCCAACTCGACCAAAGCAGGAAAATGAGGAATGCAACACAGAAAGGGCGTTTACCGATCTGGTAAATGGATCAGAAGTAGGACGGCACCTTCACAAACGCTGCACACACAAAATTAGGAGCTGTAGACTCTGAAATTATCCCAAATGGAGCAAAATACGAGCACGAAGTAAACAACAACTGTCGTCCAGCCCACAAACTACTTCTATGCTTCTTCTGCAGTACCCAGGCTTCACTGCCATACATCAGAGAAGGAACAATTACTCTTTCATACACAGCCATGTGGGACTCTCTAGAGAACCCATCATTCCTATGAAAACCTCCCAGAGCAGCTATGACTTTCAAAGAAGAATTCACTTGCCTACTGATTTCACCATCCAACTTGTTCTCTCTGTCAAACATGCTTCCTAAATACACAAACTCACTCACCTGGTCAATCACAGTGCCATTTATACTTACATTACATTCAGTGCTACCCATTCCTCCTCTCAAACACCATAACTTTGGTTTTTCCCTTATTTATACTCAGTTTGAATTTCATGCAAACTTCGTGCATCCGAGTCAACATACTCTGCAACTCACTTTTGCTGTCTGCCAACAGGACAGTGTCATCAGCATCCAGCAATCTGTACACACGGATATCACCAAGACATAAACCACTTATCTATTTTGGCCTCACGCATGCATGCGTCCATAAATATATTAAACAGCCATGGTGACATTACACAACCTTGTCTAACTCCTGCACCAATGGAAAACCATTTTGATAAAACACCATTCACTCGTACACAAGCTCTACTACCAGCATACATGGCTTTTACACTACTAAGTAGATTCCCAGTAACACCATATTCATTCAATACCTTCCACAAAAGTGTCATATTCACTCGGTCGTAAGCTTTCTCTAAATCTAGGAAGGCAGTAAAAACTTTCTTCCCAACAGCCAGATACTTTTCAATCATCACGCGTAATGCAAAAATCTGGTTAGTGCAGCCTTTACCAGGCATAAAACCACTCTGAACATCCCACACTTCCAATGATGTAAGACCCCATACTTTTTCAATAACAACCTTACCAAACACTTTCCCTGGCACACTCAGTAGGCTAATACCATGATAGTTCTTGCATTCAGTCTGATCACCTTTTCCTTTATACAAAGGAACAATAATAGCATCCTTCCAATCCCGAGGGACCATTCCTAACTCCCAGCACAACTGGCAAATTTCAGTTAACCAGTCAATTATAGTCACCACCATACTTCAACATGTCTGCAGTTATGCCATCAACTCCTGGAGCCTTACCATTCTGAAGAGATTTTAGAGCTTTACACACTTGTTCTCTTGAGATCCCTCCTGTGCTTTCATCCCTCATTGTGACATCATCTGCATCTGTCTCAGAATCATTTTTGCTCTCCTGATCTAATAACTCACAGAAGTATTCACTCCATCTCTCACTTAACTCACTGGGCTCCCATATCATTTCCCCAATCTCATTCTTCACACAACTTACAACTTTGTTTCCCCTATTTTTCCTGAGTCTCATGTACTTCCAGAAGGACTTCCTATCTTTCCAAAAAGCCAGTTCATGCCTTTCCACCTTCTCCTTCCTATTTTTTGCCTTACTCTGGCAAACCAGCTTCACACTTCTTACAGCGATATTCATCCACAGAAACTCTACCTTGCAACATCCCCAAATAGGCTTCCTTCTTTCCCTTTACTGCCTCTTCAATCTTACTATTCCAAGAAACATCACCTCTATTGTTACCCACTATTGTGGTGCCACAGACCTCTTTAGCAGCAGTGACAACACAGTTCTTAAAACATTCCCACTTCTTTTCTACATCCCTCTCACAAGATTTCAGATCCTTCAGTCGTTCTCCGAGTAAATCAGAGTACCGCTGATGATCTTCAAGGAGCCTATCAACCTTTATTCTTTCTATCCTGCGTCTCTTCTTATTCCTTCTGTTCCAACCAACATTAAGTTTCACTCGTGACACTACCAAGTAATGATCAGAACCAATATCCGCACCTCTCATCACACGGGTGTCAACAACTAAGTGTTTCAAACGCTGATCGTAAACAACAAAATCTATCACACTCTTTTGACCAAGAGTATGATTTTCCCAAGTATATGTGTGTATATACTTGTGGTTGAAAAATGTATTAGATACACACAAACCATTCTCAATGCAGAGTTCAATTAATCTTTCACCATTATCATTCACACAAGGATCATTAAACTTACCCAGAACATTGTCAGAAATTGCATTCTGCACACCTACTCTAGCATTGAAATCCCCTGCTATAACTTTTTCTTTAGCACCAAACTGGCTCAAAACAGCTTTTAGCTCATTCCAGGAATCTTCTTTCTTATCAGAAGGTTCCGAGTCACAAGGAGCATACACTACAACAATTACAATTCTCTGAAGTTTCACTTTCAAATGAATCCAGAGAATTCTCTCACTTATGCAACTATAGTGAATCAAGTTGTTCTTCATCTTTTCACTTAAAATCACACCTACACCAGCCTGTCCTCTCATATTATCCAATACTCCAGACCACACACTCACCGTGCCATTCACTTCTTCAACCCCAATTTGCTTCTTTTTGGTTTCATTTACACACAGCACATTCAGTCTATACTTATTCATCTCCTCAATCACCTCACTCATCTTGTCATTTATACCTCTAGTATTCCATACACCAATCTTACATTCACTCAGCCGAGATCTCTTTCTCATACGCCGCTTAGAAAGTCCAGGTCGATTCCGTGGTGGACCGTCCTTCTCAAGTGTGGTAGGTCCACCATATCCCACACTTGAGTCATTCTTAATATTTCTTTTTGTCTTTTTAATCAGGTAAGTACATCAGTGTGGGGGATTAGCCCACAGCTGAGGGTTCCAGTTGGTCATTCAACCTAAGGATTCTGGAACAAAACCCAGTGAGTTGGGGTCTTTTCGCCAATGTCACACAGAACCCATTTTAGTACATAGGCTAATTAGGGAATTTGAATCGCAGAATAGATCTACCATTTTATTTCCCAAACTTTCCACCACTCATCAGTTTGTTGGCACTTTGTCCTTTAGCCTGGCCTTCACTCACAAAGTTTGCTCCATTTTCAAGTCTTTTGGCTACAGGATTGCTGTTAAACCACCTGCACATCTTAACCTCATCCTTAAAGACAGAGATCCCAATAAACCCCTAGAGTTACAAGGTGTCTACTCTATCGCTGTCAACACTTCCACTGGCGTTACCCACTATATTTGGTAGCACTTACCGAAGCATAAACCGGCGATTGGTGGAACATATCCCTGATGCTAAGAAAGGCAATCCTTCCACCTCTCTTTCAATTTTAACCATCAGCGATACGTCCGCAATTCCCGATGGGCAAAATGTTAAACATATCGCTCTGTTCAGCAATCGGAAAGCCCTTAGGTACTGCGAAAGCATTGAAATCTTCCTTACTCATAATACCTGCCATAAAGATGTACGTTTTAACATACCTATCATTTGGAAAGCTATTTTGAAATCTGGCAACAACTGATGCTCATACCATGTTTCATGGAAGTTGCTACTGAAACGTCCCTCCACTTGTAATTTTCACGTAACTTTTGCGCGATATGTTGACATCCAGAATTTTTCTAATGCATTTAATCAGTATTTTCTGAAAGACGTACATTTTCTCGTGGTTTTAAAAAGTAGTGTTGGTTGTGCAAAGTGTATGTTAAATAATGTCATGTACTTGTGTGAACCATCCGAACAGTTTCTGCTAAATTTGTGGACAATTTACTTTGAAGTCTCAAGGGAAACATTTCACACTGTTGATTAGAGAATCGTATGAACTTTATTTCCAGTGCAAAATGGGTGATGAAGATAAATCTTGGGTGCCTCACATTTGTTGTAATTCATGTGTAACTTTGTTGACTGGCTGGTTGAAGGGATCATGTAAAATGCCATTTGCAGTACCAATGGTTTGGACAGAACTGAAAGACTACTCAACAGACTGTTACTTCTGCACCACTAAGATATATGGAATTACAGCTCAGACCACAGACACAATTCAGTATCCCAGTATTCCTTTGGCCATAAGACCTGTTCCTCATGGCTCAGATCTTTCTCTTCCTGTACCTCCACAGTCATGGAGTTTAGATGATAGTGATACTGATTAAATAAATCCTCACAGCAAAGAAGATATTGAAGTACAACAAGACCCTGATTTCTCGGAAGATTCTGTGCCTCACCTTATAAGTTAGAAATAATTAAACGATCTGGTTCGTGACCTTCATTCAGCAAAAAGTCAGGCCAAAATATTGGCTTTGAAGGGATGGAATCTTTTACAACCAAGTACAAAAGTATGTAGTTTTCGTCGATGACAGCAAGAGTTTGAACACTTATTTTTGTGTGATCTTGTGTACTGCAATGATATAGACTTATTGTTTGAAACCTTAGGACAGCAACACAAACCTGAAGAATGGAGACCTTTTATCCTTTTATAGATTCCTCAAAAATAAGCTTAAAAGCTGTCCTTCATAACGGAAACATGTATCCGTCAGTACCTGTTGCATATGTTGCACACATGAAAGAAACACATGCAAACATTAAACTGTTGCTTTAAAGTATAGTATACAAAAATCACTCTTGGAATATTTGTGGCAATCTTGAAGTGATGGCTTTACTCCTTGGTCTACAACTTGGATACACAAAATACTGCTGCTTCCTCTGCAAATGAAACAGTAGGGACAGAAAGACCTTGCCTAAAAAACAGTCCTTAATTCCAGGTAATAAAAATGTTGTTGCTGAGCCTTTAGTAAGTCCTCAGAACGTGTACTTACCACCGCTTCACATCAAACTGGGTTTGATAAATTTGTTTGTAAAGGCACTGAATAAAGACTTTCATTTTCTAAAGAACAAGTTCCCCAAAATATCTGAAGCCAAAATTAAACAAGGCATTTTTATAGGTCCACAAGTAAGGGAACTTATGTGTGATCTTGCATTTGAAGGCACTTTGAATGAGACTGAAGCTGCTGAATGGAAGTCCTTTAAAGATGTGGTACTGAACTTTTCAGGTAACCTGGAAGGCAGAAAATTATAAAGAACTTGTTACTGAGCTTCTACAAAACTATAAGGCCATGGGATGCAATATGTCCCCTAAAGTACATTTCCTTCACTTGCATCTGGACTTTTCCCCACAGAACTTAGGAGCTGTAAGCGATGAGCATGGAGAACATTTTCATCAGGACATATGTACCATAGAAAACCGCTATAAAGGAAAATGGAGCCCTAAAATGCTAACTGATTACTGTCTGACTCTAAAAAGGGATGTAGTACAACCAAAGTACAGAAGAAAATCTAAAATAACTACTTTTTAAGGTAAGTGTAATTAATTGCTTGTAGCAAAATATACATGCCAAAATGAAGGCTACACTGAAACATTAGATTACTTGAGAACTATGCCTGATAGCACAATTTAGCAAGCAGATTTGTAATCAGCATGGCAAATACTGTATGATTCGGCACATGCAGTCTTTGTAACAAACAAAGTTTATTTTTGTTGTTCAGTGTAACATTTGCTGATGATGATGATAAAGTGCTGCAATTTATGACATGAACATCAGTGGAATCACTATGACAACCATGTGTTACCTGTCCATCCTTTAAAATAAATTTGCTGTGATTGAGTTAACTAATATAAAGTTAACAGAGCCCATATGCAACAGGACTTCACAAACACTATCCCCAAGGGTAGAAGATATTAGTCTGAGTATCAAACCTTCAATTTAATGCAGTTGCAGTGATATTACTCCTGGCATTAGTTACCAGTTACCCACGTTTTTGTCCCCCCGCCTTCTTCCAATAACCCAGAAGCATGCAATGTCAGACTTCATTGATTAAGAAATATTTGTCACAATATTACAAAAAGGATGCAATAAAATAAAAAAAGCATTTATGGTATTAGATTGTGTGATCAATTCTTCATCTTTAGCAAGTGTCATGATGTTAAGATGAGAAAATTTTAGGAATAGCAGAGGAAACTATGCAAACCTCTCCTTTGCTCAGTGAAGCCAACCAAAAGGCAGTTCCAATGGTAGTGTGCACCCTATTATACATTTTAATGGAGACAATCTTTCACACACAGTAAACAAATAATTTTAGTACAAAAAAGTTTTGAGGACGCATTAAACGAACAAACAAAAAAGTACACTGTAAAAAATGAGTCATTCACTGAATAATGAAACATACTACACTGCTGTTAATAAAAATTGTAACACCATGAAGAAATGCTCAGATTTGCAGGGTGGATATAGAGCACCATGGGAGATGTAAATGATTAAAATTGCAGTGCACATGCAAATGTGAGGTGAGCACAATACAATGCCATAAAAAAAATGTCATGCCAGGGGCTATAAAAGAAGGCGAAGAGCAGGTTTTTGAACTTGCTATCACTAAACTTGACTGTATGCAGTTATTAATACGTAAACATGCCGTGTAGGAGGACGAGACAACCATACAAACACTTGATGGAGTTTGAAAGAGGTAGAATCGTTGGACTCAGAGAAGGTGGTTTATCATACCGTGATAATGCTGCCCGTGTTAGGTGTAACACAACTACCATTATGCGTACATGGCATCAACGGACAGCAGGTTTTAAGCATCGTCATGCAGGGTCTGGAGCTTGAAATCGCAAGATCAAGCAGGAAGACAGGCACTTGCACTACATGGCAGTGACACATCGCACAATACCATCCACGAAATTTGTGCAGCAATGGAGGATGATCACACATCGTCCGATGTCTGCAAGCACTGTTTCATCACCAATTGCTACACAAAGGCCTCGTTGCTCACCATCCGTTGCTGTGACTTCCCTTGACTCTGAACCATGGGCGCCAGTGATTGCAGTGGTGCTGCAAACGTCGAAACTGGAGTGCTGAATGAGAGCATATTGTGTTTTTGGACTAATCCAGATCAATCTAATGCATCACAACAAACGAATCCTTGTTTGCAGATACCATGGCCAACAGCATCTGGAAGGCTGCATTGTGCAGCACCATACCAGTCAAACACCAAATGCGATGGTCCAGGGCACTACTGCGTTTCATTCATGCACTCGTCTACTACGCAACACAGGCACATTGAACAGCCAACGGACGATCCCGGGAGTCATCTTCCAACAAGACGATGCTCAACCCCACGTTGCTCACACTGTTCAAGATGTACTTTGTGCGCATCAAGTCGCTCATTTTCCCTGGCCTGCTCGCTCACCAGATTTGTCACCTGTAGAGAACGCCTAGGGTGTCATTGTGCAACGACTGGCTCGCATGGCCTTGCTGCCTGTCACAACCAACGAATTGTGGATGCATGCAGAAGCAGAATGGAATTCAATACTGCAGACAACCATCCAAACTCTGTGGGGTCGGTTATCACCACTCACGGTGGATTTACTCATTACTAATTTTTTGGCCTTCCTCATCACAAACCGGTATGTAATTATGATTGTTTGTAGCTTGTACCATAACTAATCACTCCCATAAATTGCATTGTGATTGCTTTTTTCTTCTTGGTGTTGCTTTTTTTTTTTTTTTTTTTCGACAGCAGTGTATTTGGAAATTTTCACTTCTGTGGTTTAAACCTGCTGAAAGAAAACAGTAAAATGATCAAGACCAATGGGGGTTCCACACGCACGTAACCATGATACAGAAATGGGATATAAAAAATATCAAAAAGCAAGAACATTTAATTTCTATGCTCCAAAACTAAGGAAAACAGCACATCTAGTGCAGATTAGACTGTATATTTTCTTTTTTATGCCCCTGGCAGCTGTCATAACCCTTGTGCTGCTAGCGAAGTTGCATTATGATATGCTACATCTAAGCCAGCTTCTTTGGGGAAAACAGGAAACCTGAATTACTAACAAAATAAATTCATTTCAACAGAAAGTCATTATTGCAGCAACCTGTCGAAATAAAATTTATTTTCTAAGTAGAAAATATGATGGTGATTTGAAGACACCCATAATATAATGCTTATAATAACAACTATAATAATATGGAAAATCCATTCTTATTGGCATCTCTGTAAATGGGAAATGTTCAAAGTATTGTAGAGAAGTGTTTGGCAGGGTGACTGCTAAACATCTGTTTCACCTTGACTTACTCTCATTCATCCACATAACTATCAGGAACTGCTCCCCCATTAATCTTATTCAACTTCTGGTAACATAAACTGTCTTCAGAAAGTTGAAACTATTGCAAAAGCATGAAGTCTGGTAAATATTTAACCAAAATTTATATATATACAAAGGGGGTGGGGATTGAAGAACAAGGCAGAATGGTACTTTGTGAAAGGAAGTAAACATGGAATAACGGTAGCATTAATAACCTACAAGTTAAAAAAATTGTTGGTTTTTTTAATGTGAGAACTGATGACTAGAAAATGGTAATTTCTGTAGCCCCTTCCACATTCTCCACTGAAAGCAACTGGCCATAGTTTTCCATTCACATCCCATTGTACAGCAGCACCAATATTAATTTAAACTCAACACTGGCAAAACAAATTATCATAGTAATAAATGATAACATGGCTATTCCTATAAGTTACTCTATAAATTTTAAGTAAATATGGGTTTTCATAGGGATGTATGATTTTTCAGTAATCATATTTTTAGGTAGAAAACCTAACACCATCATCATAAATACTGGCTCCAGGATTACACAATAAATAAAGTAAATAGAAGAAAACATCCTAATGCAAGAAGGAGTCATCTATAACACAACATGTGTCAGCTATGCGGCAGAGATGGGTAGGAAAACAAAGCTGCAATTGAATATTTCAAACAAAACAGGTTTGGACAAACAAATACAAAATACAGGACATAAATTGATTTAGGACTCTGTAAAAGTATTGCCACACCAGCAGCATTTTTTAAAAGAGAAATAAATGATCAGGTGGGTTGGATTTTATCCTAGGAGTGGCAACATTTATTGAGTCCAGAAGATGGATAGGTTTACTGCTCAAAAACTTGAAAAGTGAAAAATTTATATTCCTATGAAAACCATACTTACTTAAAATTTATAGAGTAACAAGCTATTTATTCAGGTCATGTGATTTTAAACAGGTTTCCTGCAGCAGCACTTGTAATCTTTTGTGTGTGTTCCAGGAGTCCACTGAAAAGGCTTGTTTTTACAAATGAGATCTGAACAGGAAAAACTAGCTTAGCGCAATCAGCAATTAATCTTCAACAAAAGACCGTTGTACCACAAGGATTGTATTTATTTTATGGTTTCAAGAATTTAGTTTTTCAGTGTGTCCAAAAATTTGGAATCATGTGACACTTCACTTGTGGCCATAACAGACCTGAAGTAGTAGCAAATGAAGCCAGCTCATAAAATTTCCATTTAACAAGGTGAAAGGCTTACCTCCACTTGGGCCTGGTTTGTCAGAAAGGCTGGCCACAACACTGCCCACTTTAACTTTTTGCTTCACTTTAACTTCCACGACTTTCTTCTTCCTTCCTCTCTCTGCAGATTTGAAACACGAGTAACAGTTACAAATACTACCCAGCAAAAAATTAAAAACTATCATTAACACATGTCTTATCACTTCAACATTCATGGATATCAATAACAACTTATAAGTTTTAAACTGTATATCAATCATTTACTTACCCGACTATACATGTGTAGGAAATCCACTATTTTATGCATGCTCTATCGCGTTTATGACTTGAATCTCCCGTACTAACATTGCCAATATTTTTTTTCTTGCAAAACCTTATTTAAAAAGTTCAAATAATTTAAATGCATAATGAAGTGCCCCAGTCGTTATTTACATCACCTTAACTATGTGACTGACATGAAGCACAACATTCACCCGTCATACAGTTGCAAACTTTTACTTCAAAACAGGAAAATTTATGAATTTAACCACTACAATTAATAACATTTAAGACTCATTAAAAAAAGTACTGAAGTACCCTCACAAACCCTAAACATCTCGATATCTCAGAATTAGTTTTTGGAAATCTTCATATTTCCATTATCAATGATGTTATCAATGTGTTCACACACACACTCAACGACTGAAAATGGTGAGTGCTTCATTTAACCTCAATGAAACCCCAATATTGATGCGCATTGACTTTTTGCAAAAAACAAGAGATCTGTCAGTATGGAATGATCTGTTATGACAGAAAAACAAATTTATTTTGAGAATTACAGATTTCTTTTTAATACATTTATTTTATATTTATCATTATTTATTTTTGTAATAAAACTTTTTTTTATTATTTTAGAGCAAATCTTTTTCTTTTATAATTATTATTTTCCAAATATCTGGAAGTGTTGCTGGGTCTCAAATATTGCAAACATCATTTTTATGTTTTTCAATTGATGCAAATTCAGAACATTTTAATTCTTTTTCAGATTTATAGGTTGAAATTTATTTTATTTTTTCAAATTTTGGATATATTTTTAATACAATATTGAATGAATCAGGGATGTTTTTTCACTTTGTTGGTGCCAATATTTTATATATTGATTCAATCTCTGTTTTGACCTATTTTTGGTGCTGCCTGTGTATGAAATAGTGGAGAAAGATCCTTTTTATTAGTATTTCATAAGTACCTGCTTTTTCTAAAAATGTTGGTTGATGTTTAGTATTTACTAATAAATCATTGATAATTGAAACTAAATGTCTGAAATAACTATCTTTTTTTGTTCTCAGTTTACAGAGTTCACTAGTAATTTTTTCTGCATGTGGGAAAGATCCTAAATATTCTTTTCTTTTTCACCTTTAGTATTTTTATTCATCGAAGTAGGATATTTTTGTTTATTTTTAATTTTATAATATTAATATCTATCACCTTTTTATTACATCCAAATATTTTTTGCAACTGATTTAATCCAATTTATTTTTTTACTACAATGTTTCATTTTGGAAGAATGAGAAAAAGCACATTTACCCCAAATTTGCAAACTAACACACATGTTCATAAGAAACAGAACATCACAATGGTGTCGAGCTATGCCTGCAATTTTTACAGGATATGTGTATTAGGCAATACAGAACAAATGATTAGCATCTCAGTGTCCTATGTACCAGCTGTGTCAATGTAGTTAATAATCAGTGTGGCCACCTCTGGCTTGTATCACCTGCTGTATGCGCTGAGGCATTGAATTAAATAACATGGGAACGGTATCATGTGGAAGAATTATCCAGGCTGTATTGACTCGTGTCCAAAGTTCATCAAGAGTTACAGATGGTTGTAATACAGCACCTGTCGTTTGAACATGTCCCAGAGATTTTCTACGGGTGATAAATCCAGCGATCTAGCCAGCCATGGCAGAAATAAAATGCTGTTATCACTGAAGAAAGCACGTGTTGTCGCTGCCACATGTGGTGTGGCAGTGTCCTGCAGGCACAGAAGGGTGACTGCTCGTAGAATGTCAATGACGTAATGGGCACTCATTATGGTGGTACAGACTCTCACAAGAGGTAATCTGCTTTTGTACCCGACAGCACCCCAGGCAATTATGCCTTGTGTTGGTGTCATATGCCTGGTGCAAATACACTTTTTCAGACGCCTTTTCCCCTGTCATCGGGGAAGAGGTGTCAGGAAGATTGTATTGCACCTGGCATATTTCGGCCAGTTTCCGGTCTGTGATGTTGCACAATTTGATTTGCCAAGATGTGGCATGCATGCGCCTATGATACCAAAATGCTAATCATTTCTGCGATATTGCCTGGTTAGCATATAAAGTAAAAATCTAAGTCCCAGCTCGACTCCTTTCAGATGTTCTGTTTTTTTATGAATATGAGTGTATAACTGTATTCAATACATCATTTGATTTTAAAAATTGAATAGGGGAATTTTTCTTGGTTCTAGCAAAGGCAACTACACCAATAATTTTTCTATACTTTCTGTTGAATAATAGTTTTCTCACTATGTGGTGTACATGTAGATCAGTGGCGTATATTCGAGGCTAGCTGTGAAGCCTAGAGAATGCCCAAATAAAAGTCAATTACCAACGGTACTAAGCTATGTGAAGCCTAGAGAATGCCCAAATAAAAGTCTATTACCAACAGTACTAAGCTATGTCTACGCTTTCACTGCGAAAAAAAAAACATGTGCAGATTCGCTTCTTTTGAATCAGTCTGGCGAGGAAAGACTAATGGGCCTCCTAGTGGAGTGATGGTGTCATCATGACAGTCTTTGCTGTGTGATTCGAAGACTTTGGATATGATTGCCTGCTAGAGTTTTTTTTTTTTTTTTTTTCATTGGTGGTTTAATGACTATCGTGAGCAACTCAATGGTTATAAGCAGTAGTCTACCCCTAATTTAGGGTCACTTATTCCAGGGAAGGGAGAGAACCAGTGCCATAAGACAAGCAACATCCATGCCTTACCAGGATTCGAACCTGGACCCATCTCGGACGAATGATCAGAAGCCAGTGCTTATACCATTGCACCACTCAGGGCGGCCAGAGTGTTTCCAATGACAACATGTAGGAGCAGCTGAAGGGTGAATGGGCCATTGCTTTGGCCAAAAGTTCGCTCAAAAAAGAGAAGACTTAGACTACCTTAGTCACTCATGTACTCCCGCCTGGAACAGCACGTTTCATGAAAGTCATTTGTTGTGTGAAGTGGCAATGAATTAAATTCACGTGGTAACAATGGCACACACAACAGCAACTAGGCCTCTGTGAATCTTGGAGAGGTGCAAGCTAGTTCTGTGTGACATTGGCGAAAAGACCCCAACTCACTGGGTTTTGTTCCAGAATCATCCTTAGGTTGAATGACCAACTGGAACTCTCAGCTGTGGGCTAATCCCCCACACTGATGTACTTACCTGATTAAAAAGAAAAAAAGAAATATTAAGAATGACTCAAGTGTGGGATATGGTGGACCTACCACACTTGAGAAGGACGGTCCACCACGGAATCGACCTGGACTTTCTAAACGGCACACGAGAAAGAGATCTCTGCTGAGTGAATGTAAGATTGGTGTATGGAATACTAGAGGTATAACAGGGTTCCCACTCAAAAGTAGAAAAAAAAATTCCCTGACTTTTCCAGGTGGTTCTGAGAGTTTTTCCAGAGCGGCAAATCAAATAACATTGCGACAAATTGTTGCATTTCCTTACATTCTTGCGTTCCTTACGAAAGCATACATTTGTTAATTCTTTAAATAACTGTTCTTTATACAATTACCTGCTTTTTATTAATAACAATTAAATGCATGAGGCATATTATTTTTGGTATTATAATTCCATGATCTTATCTGAACCTAAGTGGTATACTGCTCATGTACAATTTGTTAATACATTCCCATAGAAACAGTTCATATGCAAGAAAAAATCTGTATGTTGAATAGTTTGTTTTCCTTTCTTTTATAGCACAGTGTAGATAAGCTTAATGACCGAATGGGCTCCTGCTCAGAGAAATGTCGAAAGAGAATCAACCAACAAAGGGCTTCGATCCATTGTTTAAGTGGTTCTCTTGTGATGTGTTTCTCCAAGCAAGAGTGTACCAGGCCACTGTGCCTAATTGTTCCATGTTACAAAATATGAAGCAAACTATCTGCAGAAATCGAATAAAACCGTAATGTCTACAGGCAATTTTTTAAATTCAGTTTTGATAATTTTTAGAGAACTAAGGAATAATGTAATGTATTGAAAGCAAGATTTATCAAATTCTAGACAGGCTGTAATTGCAAATAATTGCTTACCTGAAATTAATACTGATAATGTTATGTTCATCTAACATATGAGGGAGAATTAAAAAGACACCACATAATGACCGTCCCGATTATACAGTCCATAAAGATAAACAGAAAATATGGAATATAAAGGATAAATAACTTTCATTTTCCCTAATTGCTTTATAGTTACAAAAATTAGTGTATTTAACAAATTTTACATAATATTTAACAAACTCAAGTCTTATTTTTTTGTTTCAGGTTTAACAACCACCATAAGCAACTTGTTGGGCTATAAGCAGTCATCCGTCCATCCCTAATTTAGGACCATTGGCTTCACGAAGAAGGAGAGCCAGTGCCGTAAGATAAACACACCACCCATAACCTCATCTGGGACTTGAATCCAGGCTCACTTGGACGAATAGTCAGAAGCCAGAGCTTAGACCACTGCACCACCGAGGTGGCAAACCATGTATTTACATGTTTTAAAGAATACCTGAACAAAGACTTATTTTAAATTCTACATATAATGAAATATTTCAATCGATTAGGTGAAATTATATAACTGATTTATCTGTATTTTAAGTGCACACAAGTATATAAATAACATTTTAAACGACTCACAACATTTAGAGTTCCAGTTAGGTTTAAAAATGCAAGCTGGGAGAATTGTGACTGAAGAGAATAAATTGCCGTTAAATGATACAATGCTGAAGCTTTAAATCCTTTAAGTGCTTATTTTACATAAGTATTAAAGAACACGGAAACTTTTGCTGAAATTGAAGTCTAATGGGAATGATAAAATGGAGAGTGTCTGCCAGAGTCTCTTAACATTTTGTTAGAGCGGTTCTATCAAATCGGTTCTATCAAATCGATCTAACAATTTGTATTTTCTATTGGAATTCACTTAGAATCTTAAAAGACAAAGCAAACTAAAACAGCTATTAAAAAATAAAAAAAAAGAAGAGAGAGAGAGAGAATGGAAATTGTGACAGCATTTCTGCGTCTGAGAAAAACGTGTGCCAGTACCATCCCAACAATTTCTAGCAATCAGGGAAAATACTGCTGACATTTAAAAATCAAAATTGTAATTATTTTAGCTAAAGTTAGTTCTTGCACTTGGCAATGAGAACATCGAATCTATGCTATTTCAGATGTGCCAACCTCTAGCAGAACGTATCAGTAATCAATAGGGGATTTTTCAGTAATGTTTCAGTAATGTAACACAAACTTTCAGTAATGTAACATGCCATTTTTTTTTAAAGTTAAGGACAATATTATAGTATTACTGTGTAACCTGTAATACTTGTATGAGGTGCCTATCGGTAATCACCATACGGAGCCTCATCATTAACGCGTGGAATGGGTATTTCATGAGAAATTAATACATGAAATGTGTAATAACTTTGTATGTTTACACTATCCTCACAACAAAAAAATATGAAATTAAATTATCAATATTGTACTTACCTCATGTCATTGCTGACATAAAAACTCCCCTTGTTGCTTGTTTTGCAGTGGTATATTCTTTTTCAGAAAACTTTTATAACACAGCTCACCTGAGGAAAATGCTTTACTTTTCTGTACAAGAAGGGCACTTAATGTTTTGGTGCTCATTGTTGGGCAAAAGTATGTGAGGTATTTCCTTACTATACTAAATATTCTCTACGTAGAGGAATTGCTGTGAGGGATAGTCAATATTACCAACATTAGTTTAGACAATGTGGAATACTTGAGAAGGCCAGATGAATCTTTTGTCTTAGATATTTCATTCCATGCCACATCTGCTCAAGGATATCCAGCTTCATCAATATCAGAGTCTGGGAACATAGCATGAAAGAAGCGACCAGCATGATCACAGCTTGCTATAGGTAGGTTATGCTCCACAACGATTGTAGTAAACAGCAATTCAGCGTTTATCACGCTATTTTCATTCTTTTTTGCAAAAAAATTATCCAAAGGCTTTGATCGAGTCTTTAATTTTACACAATCCTGGTGTTTGTTTTGACTGGATATGCCTTCGGCAATCATCTCGTCCTACATGGGCTACTGATTACTCTCATATTAGAACCTTTATTTCAGCATTTGTAACATTTTCCATTTCCTTGCTCAAGATTTGGATGTTCCTGGAGAAACCTCTTCGCATATTTATTTGTTTCAGAAACGATAATTCCAAGGATGAAATTGGTAAAAAACAAGTAAAAATATGCAATAGGTGTCACATCAGTTGCAGGAGCATGTTTGGGCCCCTGCATTTCATGTTAATAAAAAAAGATGCTGAGGTTGTTCATCACTTCTCTCTATTAACATCCTCCCATTCACTTCCAGAACTTTCATGATCTGAAGATTCACTATGAAGATCTTCACCTTCTGAAGAAGATATGGTGGCTAGTTTTTTGGCTTGATGTTGCTAGGCCAATATCACTTTCAGATGATTCAAAATCATCACCATCACTTGGCAAGCTTTCACTCTCACTACAAGCCATTTCAAATAACCTTAGAAAAAAATTTCATGCAGTAGGAAAAAGCACGTCTCCTAGTCTGAGGAACAAGCTGTCAATAAAGTCATCCTCTGCTAACACGAGTTTGGAAAAAGATGGGGAGTTTGGAAAAAGTTTGGAAAAAGATGTGTCTGTTTGGGGAAAAGAAATGAATAATGTGAAGAGCTTCTAGGAATAAAACACCGCACTTCGTTCTCCAGCGCGGCGAAAGTCCGCAAGAAATATAAACATCCGTCATCGCCGGACCACGCGTTGCGACGAGTTGATCGTTATTGCACTTCGAACGGGGGCTCGAAAAAGTGATTTCCGACAGTACGACGTCTTATAATTCCCCAACAATGCAAAGTGAACAGCACTGCCTCAACTGCAGCAGGAAAAGTTTTGGCTAAAGTAACCTTTCTCCTGTCACACGGAAAAGTGCGTGGGGAACCGATAGCAAGCGCAAACTCTTTTACGATGACACTTACTGCATATTACCCGTAATTTTTGTCGTATTATCCGCAGACCACGAAATTCATATTAAAAAAAAAAAATCCTTCGTATAATCCGCAGACTGACATTCCGGAAATAAAAATCGCCGTATAATCCGCACATCATAGATGTTGAACCAGAAGTGGAATTTCCGACAGAAAAGTCGGCCACATAAATAAATAAATACATCGCTCTTTCCACGTTCCAGAAACACATAGCAACCAAAAAATTGTTTTCAGCCGCCGCCGGGGAATTGAATCCACGGATCTCTCCATATATAGCCTAGCGCGTTAGCTTTACACCATGGTGGCCAACAATCCACGGTGCTATGTGTATTTTTAAGTCAGCTTCTGACATCATAAATCCGTAAGATGGGCTCAGCTACCGAGACGTCTCCATCTGGTGGGTATTAACGGCACTGGCTATATATATTATAGCAGTTAAATCCAAAGGGAGAGATCCAAGGTGAAAATCCTCCAAATACGTGGCGTCAGAAAATAAATAAATACATCGCTCTTTCCACGTTCCAGAAACACATAATGAGTCCGAAGTAGTAAGAGAGAAAAAAAAAAAAAACGATTTTATTAAATGAAGAAATTCATTTTTAAAGGTAACTGTTTTATATTTTTTATCTCCGGACAGATAAAGGGTGTGGCATCCATAGATCACGCCGATGCAGCTCCAGAGTATTGCATTACACCTTGCCAATGACGAAAGGCTGATACAGAACAAGTCGTAGAAATACCGTATGTACTCGCGTATAAGTCGAAAGTTTTTGGAGAAATTCCTGCTTTCAGAGTTGAGAGATCGTCTTATACATGGGCCAATAAAAAACCCTGTGAATTCTCCCGCGGAATAAACAGACGGATTTGTTTACGTTTTAGATCGCGACACAGAGGCTTTCCGTATGTTGCTGCACGATTGTGTTCAGACCTCAAAACTATCGCGCAGTGACACGATCATATCCTCAATTCTGTCCACCACTTCAAGCTTAAATTCGGCAGTGTAACTGAAACGTTTCCTTTTCAGAGACATCACGCTTGGCAATGAAGGAAAACAGCAGCAACGACGTTCGCCAAAACAACGAAAGCAAACTAGACACAAGGTCGCGCACATGAAATCCGAAAGGAGAAACGCATAGGTTCGTGCAGCAAGTGCTGTGCGTACTTCTTTGGCTTTTTGCCAAAAACAGAGCCAGCACGACAGTCAGAGCTCTCCTCAACGATATCAAAATGACCCCTGTCGTCCTTCCCCACAACTTTCCCGATCTTTCGTTAAAACATTCCTCCCCCTCCTCCCCGCTCCGTACAAACTCCTGAACTGAGGAAAATTCTTCCGAGGGAGTTCCTTTTCCAATTATTACACCCTTCCCTGCACAATCACGCTGCAGATTTTTTAAAAATCGGAAGGTTGTATTTTTTTTAAATCGCCGTATTAACCGCATCGGTGTATAATCCGCAAAACCTATAATTTTAACTTTTTAACAGATAATCCGCGGATTATACGAAGAAAATTACGGTACCATTCTTCCGATAATATCGCTGTTTGACGATATGATTCATGGACATTCCATTTTTTTTTTAGTGGAGGTTTAACGACCACCGTGAGCAACTCAATGGGCTATAAGCAGTCGCCCGTCCCTAATTTAGGGTCACTGGTTCCAGGGAAGGGAGAGAGCCAGTGCCGTAAGACAAACACAACATCCATGCCTCAACGGGATTCGAACCCGGACCCCTTACGGACGAATGATCATAGGCCAACGCCTTAGACCACTGCGCCACCGGGGCGGCCCTAACAGACCTACTAGTAATCATCCAATTTTACTGTTGCTGGCGGTTTCTTTGAGAACAGAGGAGAGGAACTTTAAAAAATGAAGGGGTAACAGTAACACGATTTCCTAAAAGGGCATTTTTTTAAGCATTAATTTCAAATTTCAAGGCTTTTCAAGACAGCATTAAAAAAACACCGTTTTTCCAGGATGTTCCAGGCCTTGAAAACGTAATCATGATTTTCCAGGACTTTCCAGGTTTTCAAGTACGCGTGAGCACCCTGGGTGTCGAGATGGGTGAAGCTATTGCCGACCACACACTCGGAAGAGCGGCGGGCGGCACTCCTGAAATGAGCTGGGGTGCGGGTGGCGATGGATCCAGAAGGAGAAAACGATAGAGAGAGTATGGACAGTGAAACTGGAGATCGGAAGAAAAGAGCCGCGAACAGGAAGAAAAAAAGGAAGGGAAAGAGAAGAAAAACGAGAAAGAGGCCAGCCGAAGAAGCGAGATCAGGAAAAAGAGTAATGATCGAGGAGCGGAGAGAATCGTAGAGTGCAAGAGAGGCAGAGGTGCGTGGAAGGAAAGGAGAGAGGTCTGAAAAGGGTTTCCATGTTAGATCGGAGGAAAGTAAGTCTCGGACGGAAACGATCCCAGCGGGGAGCCAGGAAAGGTTAGTGAAATACGGTGCGTTAGGAGGATGGAGGAATAGAAGAGGGGTTCAGTTAGAAGTTCTGAGGTGGTAGCGGGTGGGGCACTGAGTAGTGGCAGAGAGCGAAGAAAGGAAAGCGCCTCTGAATAAACGGGGGAAAGACGGGAGCGGAGGAGAGAAAAGCAATCCATCAGTAGAAAAGTTGTGAACTTGAAGCGGGGGTTCCGGGGAGAAATCATCACGTCTCGGAGAAGAGAGGCTGCGGATCTTGGTTCGCAGAGTAGACGCAGAACGGATACTATCCGGTGTGCTTTGTAGAACTGGCGGACATCCAGGAGCGCAATACCACCAGTGGAGATCAGACGACTTAGAGTTGAGACTTGTATGCAATGATGAGCTGACCAGATAATAGTAGAAATGATCCGTGTGACTTCAGCAAGATAGTAAGCTGGCATGCGAGCAGCTGCCCACACATGAAGACAAGGAGACAGAAGATATGTACGAGCAAGGTGTGCCCGGGTGACGTAAGAGGCGCTGAACTGAGCTTTCCGCCAGAAGGCAGCCGATCAAGCAAGGCGATTACGAAGAGCAGCCCACTTGCTGTTTCGGGCAGCTATGGGAGCTCCCAGGTGTACACCAAGAAATTTCTGAGAAGAGGCAGTCCAGGAGGCGCCCCATGGGGAGTCCGTCCTGGACTCCCAGGCACCACACCACAGGCCGGCACTCTTGGTAGTGTTGAGCATCGCTGAGGAGCAAGAAGAGTAGAGTGCATATACGCGAGCGAGGGTATTAAATTGAGATTCCATCCGAACGCAGAAAGTCGCGTCGGCGGCGTAGGCGGAGTAGGTTATAGAGAAGTGCCTGGTGCTTGCTGTGGGAGGAAGAAGAGCCGCAAGAAATGCACGATGTACTGTGCGTAGGAAAGGCTCAAACGCCAGAGCAAATAATTGCCCAGAAAGTGGACACCCCTGTCGTATTCCACGACGGAAAGAAATGGGTGCTGTCAGAAAGGCGGCTGTCTTGACCTGAAAGACGGCGTCGCGATAGAGAGCAAGAATGGTGGTAACGAAGACAGAAAGAAAGCCAAAAGCGTGTAAAGTAGTTGAGAGAAATGAATGGGAGATATTATCAAAAGCTGCACGTTGCTCTAAATTTAGTATAGCAAGAGATTCAGAATTAGTTCGAGGAGATACAGAAGATCACGAAGGAGGTGAAGGTTAGTAGTGATAGAATGAACAGGTACCGTGTAGGACTGGTCGGAAGAGAGAAGATACGGAAGAACTTGATTTAGGCGGCGAGAGAGAATTTTAGTGAACAGTTTGTAATCAAGATTTATTAGTGAAATCGGACGCCAGTTCCCCAGGTCAAGGAGGTCACCCTTCTTAGGGAAAAGTACCATGTGAGCAACAGTGAAGCCCCTCGGAAGGGAGATAGATGCAAAGGCAGAAGAGTAAGCAGCGAGAAGGAAAGGAAGGAGAGAACGTAAAAAGATAAAATGATAGAGGGAGGCCGTCAGGACCAGGGACGGCTTGGGGATTGAGAGAGGAAAGTGCAGTCCTAAGTTCAGATGGAGAGATAGGCTGCAGAAGAGAAGCGGAGAGGTGAGAGGGGACTTGAGGGAGAGAAGAAAGTAAAGTATTACACGCAGAAGCAGAAGGTGGAGGGGTATCACTGTACTTGTCAGAGAAGTATTGACGAACATGGGAGCAAAGCACATCTGGGTCCGAAGCCACATGACCGTCAGGCAGACGCAGCACACGGAGTCGATGAGAAGAACGGCGCTGATCCTCTAACGAAGACAAGAACTCAAAAGAGCAGTCTTCGGGAGACAAGAGCTGGAGACGAAGTCGTAAAATGGCCTGCCGGGCTCGAGGTTCCAGAAGAGCACAGAGGTCTACCAAATATGCTGGATAGAGTGGGTGAGAGGCTCCAAGCTGGGTGAGAACTTGTCGGAGATTGCGTTCTTCCATGGTGTACAGATTAGCAACTGTGAACGAGTGGCTCTTGAGAAAGTGGAGCAGGTGTGACTTGACATCCAGCCAGTAACTTAGTGCACAGGAAGCAGTGGACAGTCCAGGGTGATAAGAGTGAAGGAGATTCCGGACGTTCAAACACAAAGCCTGGTCATCCAGGAGAGAGGTATCTAATGTCCAGGAGTGAAACTCGGAGCGTTGACGGAAAGAAGAGGTGAAGGTGGCCACAACGGCACAATGGTCAGAAGAGGCCGTGGGTAGATGCTGACAGTCCGTGACCACGGGCAGAAGGGCAGTGGTTGCATAGAAACGGTCAAGTCTAGAGGAAGGTGACGAGGTGGCAGCTGAGGACCTCCACGTATGGGAGACCGTTGTAGGATAAATTTGACGAAAGACGTCCCGAAGATCAAACTCCGTGATGAGGGAGTGTAATTGCTCTACAAGACGTAAGCGAGTTTCCTTATGAATTGGAGCACGATCACGATCAGGGTCAAGCGTGCAATTAAAATCGCCGCCGATCAACACGTGATCCGACGGCAACGTTGACTGAAGAGCTGAACGGAGCGCCATGAAAAGGAGGGTGTGATGTTGAGGTGTGCACGGAATGTAGATGTTGAAAACGACATAACGACGCTTGTCCAGAACAAAGGTAAGGCGTTGAAGCAAGTCACGGCAGAGAATCTGCACCGTCACTGAAGATAGAACTTGACGGAACTGAGTGCGGATGCCGATGGCCAGACTGTCGATTGTAGAGTGTCGGAAAACGTGGTGGAACTGATAGTTCCCCGTACGCCATCGATTGAAGGGCATTGTAGACAGGCAATTTGTCTCTTGGAGCAGAAGAATGTCTGCTGTGAGGTGATGGAGATCCTCACGAGCAAGCGAGTTTGCCAGAGGGGACCCAAACCCCCTACAGTTCAGTGTCGTTATCTTGAATGGAAATGTCAGATGGCGGTTCAAGGAGCTTGTCAGCAGCTCGTTGGAGCCGAGAGAGACGATCGCAGACTTTCTTGAGACGACCGCTTTCGCCGAACGATCTGAATGGTAAGGCTTGGAGGCGAGATCAAACAACCGCCACTTGCGCCATAGTTGCTGCAAGCTCCGTGAGATAGGATTGGAGAAAATCATGAGACATGGTTTTGCTACGAGGACCGATGAGATAGGAGTATAACCCCGCACCAGAAATCGGTGTCTGTGGTAGTGAGGAATCTTCCAATTGCTGTATGAAATCCTCTAGAGTAAGTGGGACCAGTGTGCTGTCGTCAGAGTCTGAGATGGAGATGCTAGAAGCGTCAGATGCGAGTGAACGACTTTCCGAGCGATCACGTCCTCCTTGAAAGGTGGGAGATGACGTCGCAATAAAAAGACACGCACGAGTATCCGACGACGCTTCGAGCGTACACTCTGTTGCTCGGGACTAAAGGCAGGATTGTCTGGCACTGTGAAGGCATCAGGCGTATCAACCCCATTATCGGGCTGTGAAGGGTGCTGTGGAGTAAATGCAGAAAGCAGAGGAGAGTTCAACTGGTCTCCGGTAAAAGAATTCTCCTGCTGTGGGCATGTTTGGAGTATAGAAGCTGAGTTGGAAGTGGAAGGTTGCGACGAAGTCACGCGTTGACCAACGGTTTTATGCAGACTTTCGGAATAACTCGATTGCCGCTGGTCAGAGGCGCCAGATGAAGATGTCGGGGGTCCAGTTGACCGTTGAGTAGGCTGTACCAGGGATCATAGCATACTTCTGGAAAATTTTAGGTAAGAATTTTAGGAATTTTAGGAATTTTTAGAAAAATTTTAGGAAAATTTTAGGAGTGTATTTCAATAAAAACTAGATGTATATTTGTATACATCTAGTAAAACAACTTTGTATACATTGTAAAGAGTTTGCTTCACACCCTTCAACCATATATACTGATAGACTGCGCATGACATCAAAATTTCTGGCTCCAACATAAAATCACATGACAACAGTCAAAAAGATGGGTTACACCTGCTGTGCTTATGGTTGCTCTGACCGATATAGTAAAGAAAGTTCTATGATTTTTCATGGGTAAGAAACGAATTAAATACCTAAGTCAATAAAGTTCAATTACTTAACCAGAAACTTGCAGCTATTGATATAAAAATATAGTAACTTAAGAAAAAAATGGAATGCATGTTCCAAATTCTTCGCAAATGTTCATCACATTATAAATCACGAAATGTAAACAACACGATCATGCATGTATATAGCTCATAAGTAAACTTACCTGAAGAGTTTTCATTATATATGAGGTGCATTCACATAATACACCGAAAACACTGAAGTTCTGCAGCGTAAATTAGTAATCATAACAGCATTTGTACACGAAATTTGGAGTCTGATGATGACGTGCCCAATGTTTGAGCCATGGCGGCTTTGATGCAGCTATTGCCAATGCGCAGTCCATTAGTATATATGGTCGAAGTTCACACCCAAATTTTTTGCATAACGTCTAATGTCTAAAGTTTAAGTATGATTTACTTCTAATGTTCAGTTCTTATCTTTTCACGTGTTATTATCATATTCAAGTATATTTACCACATTCAAGTTTCACTTTGAACATTAATATGCTGTTGAACCAGAAGCAATTCACGATTTTCCAGTAAAGTTTTCAGGTTTCACATTAAACTATAATATCCTAAAAAGGTAATTGAAAACCAAGAACTATGTACAATTGTTCACTGAATTACTTTTTTCATATTATTGTTTTAACCTTTTCCTGATTAGCCTATCTTTTTCTGCTTCCACCACAACTAATTTACTTTCAGTTTTCTTTATTTCAGCTGAACCTTGTATGATCAAGTTAGAGGCAACTGCTATTTCAACAGTATTTTGTTTTTCTACAGCTTTTCTCATTCTTTCTGTTCCCTCTTGAATTACTGCTAGGGAGGCTTCTTTATCTTTTTTAAGCCTATTTATTTCTGCATCATTTTCTTTTATTTTGTCATCAAACTCAGCTTTTCTTTTTTTCTCTAGCTGCTTTTCCTTATTTTCCCTCTCTTTCTTCGAAAATAAAAGCATAACAAACAGCGCGAAAACTAGCTCATAAATAGAATATTTGAAACACTCTCAATTATTAGGGATGGTAGAGGGAAAGGGAATAGAACTGTCCAAAATTAGCATGTTTTCGTTGCGCTAGGGCGCTTAAGCACGGCTGAATTCCTTCAGATACCCCCAATGTTCAAATGATTGAAATGTGCTGATGTTCATGGAATGAAATGGTTGATCAGCTACGATGACCGCATAAAAGTTCGGGGTGGGGGGAGGGTTTTATTTTTTTTATTTTTTTTAGTTTATGCAACATTTTACATCACTCCAGTATTTATCTTGTCATCATCAACAATCGCAATGCAACTACCGCTTACGATCGCGGATATCAGCAACCGAAAATCTGCCATATCTCTAAGTGATATAACACACAGCATCCTGTTACAGTGTATTGTAATTGAAAAAAAGGATGTGGAAAAAAGAAACTTTCAGAAATTAAGATCATCAAGTCATGCATTTCAAAAATCCGTTTTCCTTTATAACGTTTAAAAACATGTTTTTGCTTTTTTACCTGTAGTGTAAATAAAAAAACTATGTTGATTTTTTTTTATGGAATCAGACGTCCGTATGTCTGATTGTCTTCATCTGAGTTCACACTTTAGCTACTGTGTACAAGTAGACCTATTTTTTCAGCTCAAAAATATGTAGTTTTGTATATATTCACAGTATAAGTCATTCCTTATTCCCACAGAACTGAATTCAGCATATGCAAAATGAAGATCATCAAGACCCGCCCAACACTATGTTTCTGGATTGTCTGCTGTTTATATTCAAGAAATGCAAACATGGATCAATGGTGAATGCAGCAACTATGATTTTTATTTATTACCAAGAAAAAAAAAAAAAAAGAGCCGTGAAAGCTGTAAAGCTGAAACGGATATTTCTCTCGAACCCCCCCCCCCCACCTGCACAAAAACATTCCAATTAAGATCAAACAGCAGGAGGACGCGTCCACACAACACAACCTTTGGAATTACCTGATGGAATGGCTTCTTTTCATTTGGCACATCGCCATAAATCACCACCTGCAGCTCACTGAACTGTCAAGTTGCACATTTCCTCCTTCACTTTAACTATAATAGAAACAGTAAAAAAAAATGCTCCCCAATTTTCGACAAAATTAAATTACCAAATTTACGTCATGATGTTGCAATTTACTAAAATACGTTTGTTTATCTGCTGAATATTGCTTAAATCCATTGAAAACTTTTAAATTATAGATGATTTTTTTATTAAAACAGTAACTCAGACGTCTGAATAAAAACGTGTTTGTAATTCAAATAGAGTCCATATCATCACAGAAAAAAATTTAAGGATCACTGTTTAAATAAACCATGGCATCTAAAAAAAATAATTCACTTGCTTTTCCCGTAATTTATAATTAGTTTCTTTTTTTTTCAATCCGATTATGCAACGTTGTTTTTTTTTTTTTTTTTTTGCATCTGCTAAAGTTCCTAACGGAATTTGGCGAAATTTGCACTAGAACTTTATTGTGATGTATCTTAACTACTGTAAAAATTTTACTGTGTTATTTTCAAAATTCAGAAAAATGGATTTCTGAAAATATTCTCCTAGTCCTTTTGTGCTGTGGAAGTGATAAACAGGTGTTTGCTTTCTTCCCAACCAAGGGCTTTAGATCAGCGCTCCCAGCTGTCAATCAACCGTTGCTATGGTAACACCCTTTCTGCTGGAGGCTCACTCTGTCCAAAGAGGCACACATACTTGTCCATAATAAAAATTACCAATGCTAACTTTTAAAGTTTTAAACCGATTCAACTGGAATTTTGGAAGTGAGCTTCTGTAATCCAATTACAGTGAATGTAAAAATTTCAGCCACTTTCGTGAAAAATTCGCAAAGATAGTTTTCTTATTTTTTATCATAAGTAGTGGAAGTCTCTTGAGGGGAGGGAGGGTGGCATGCACATAAACAAGAAGCAGATGAATGTGTTGTTCAGGCATACTCCTCACTGGTGGATGCCAGCTGACTTGGTACATACGCGACCCCCTGCAAATGCTAAATGCCTCTTCTTTCCCCTTCTGTTCTCAATTGTCGGACGGACATCAAGCTCCCCTTCGACCTACTAGTAATCATCCAATTTTATTGCACTGGAAGTAGTGCCTTTTTTTTTTCTTTTTTTCCCCCAGCCAAATTAGGATTTGGTGCACATCGGAAACCGCTGCCGGTGGTTTCTTTGAGAACAGAGAAAAGGAACTTTAAAAAATGAAGGGGTAACAGTAACACGATTTCCTAAAAGGGCATTTTTTAAGCACTAATTTCAAATTTCAAGGCTTTTCAAGACGGCATTAAAAAAACACCGTTTTTCCAGGATATTCCAGGCCTTGAAAACGTAATCATGATTTTCCAGGACTTTCCAGGTTTTCAAGCACGCGTGCGCACCCTGCGTAATGGTAAATTTATTGGCGTTAATAACGGTTGTGTTTTTAATAAATAAGCTTACGAAAATTTTAGGATGAATAGAAAATTTTAGGTATAATTTTAGGAATTTAAGGAGGGTCACAAAATATTAGGAATTTTAGGAATTTTAGGAGGAATGCGATCCCTGCTGTACTGAAGATTTGGAGGCAGTAGCTGCCCGATGAGGGCATAGCGCACTAGGGTGACCAGTGCTCTTACATACCGAACAAAGGGTGCCCACAGTGATGTCAATGCGCCTAATATGAGTGTCACAGCGTACATTGAGTACTGATGGAACACGTAACATGGCTTCCTCTGAGGGAAAGATCACACGTACGTTACGGCGAAATCCTAAGAGATAACGGTCCTCAGGGACTCCCGGAAAGGAGGAGTACGTAATGACCGATCCGACAGTACGTCCATAATTCTGAGCGACGGAGAGCAATATGTCGTCGGATACTTCCGGAGGAACAGGGGCGAAACCGACTGTAGTAGGTGCTTGTGTGAGTGGGGTCGCAAGGAGATGGCAATCGCCAATGGAAATGCCTTCGGTCAGAACTCTAAGAGCGAAGGCTGGAGTCGCAAGATGAGCAATTACTTGACTGGTTCTTCTACCCACGTGAGTAACAGCCTCTTTTGGAAGAATTTGTCGAAGGGCAGCGCTGTACGCAGTCAACTTTGTGTTGGGGAGGCTGCGGAAAAATACACCCAGCTCGATTTTATCAAGAAAAAGCTGACCTTGAGGGCAAGTAGTCGGAACATCCACGTAGATCTGGTCTGTACCATACGTCATCTGATAAGGGCACTTTCAAGAAGGGAGCTGGTGAGAAGAAGAAGTTGACACACCTGAGGTGACGGCAGCATACGTCACACCTGGCGCGCGTTGGGATGACGCGGAAGTGGCTGGTGGAAGTGTGACGTCCATGGCGTCGTCAGAAGGCACAGGGGAAGGCAATGGTTCACCACTCTTCGTCAGATGGGAAGGAGATGACTCCATGGGCAAGGCAACTTTGTCACGCTGCGGAGAGGAGGGGCTTATCAAAGGAAGCCCTCCATTGGCGGATTGCTGCTGAGCAGCTGAGAGGGATAAAGAGTCACTTCCCGAAGGGAGGATAGAAGCTCCGCTACCCCGGAAGTCGCCATTTGCAATGGCGATAAGATTATGAGCTTTGGCCAACTCGACCAAAGCAGGAAAATGAGGAATGCAACACAGAAAGGGCGTTTACCGATCTGGTAAATGGATCAGAAGTAGGACGGCACCTTCACAAACGCTGCACACACAAAATTAGGAGCTGTAGACTCTGAAATTATCCCAAATGGAGCAAAATACGAGCACGAAGTAAACAACAACTGTCGTCCAGCCCACAAACTACTTCTATGCTTCTTCTGCAGTACCCAGGTTTCACTGCCATACATCAGAGAAGGAACAATTACTCTTTCATACACAGCCATGTGGGACTCTCTAGAGAACCCATCATTCCTATGAAAACCTCCCAGAGCAGCTATGACTTTCAAAGAAGAATTCACTTGCCTACTGATTTCACCATCCAACTTGTTCTCTCTGTCAAACATGCTTCCTAAATACACAAACTCACTCACCTAGTCAATCACAGTGCCATTTATACTTACATTACATTCAGTGCTACCCATTCCTCCTCTCAAACACCATAACTTTGGTTTTTCCCTTATTTATACTCAGTTTGAATTTCATGCAAACTTCGTGCATCCGAGTCAACATACTCTGCAACTCACTTTTGCTGTCTGCCAACAGGACAGTGTCATCAGCATCCAGCAATCTGTACACACGGATATCACCAAGACATAAACCACTATTATCTCTTTTGGCCTCACGCATGCATGCGTCCATAAATATATTAAACAGCCATGGTGACATTACACAACCTTGTCTAACTCCTGCACCAATGGAAAACCATTTTGATAAAACACCATTCACTCGTACATAAGCTCTACTACCAGCATACATGGCTTTTACACTACTAAGTAGATTCCCAGTAACACCATATTCATTCAATACCTTCCACAAAAGTGTCATATTCACACGGTCGTAAGCTTTCTCTAAATCTAGGAAGGCAGTAAAAACTTTCTTCCCAACAGCCAGATACTTTTCAATCATCACGCGTAATGCAAAAATCTGGTTAGTGCAGCCTTTACCAGGCATAAAACCACTCTGAACATCCCACACTTCCAATGATGTAAGACCCCATACTTTTTCAATAACAACCTTACCAAACACTTTCCCTGGCACACTCAGTAGGCTAATACCATGATAGTTCTTGCATTCAGTCTGATCACCTTTTCCTTTATACAAAGGAACAATAATAGCATCCTTCCAATCCCGAGGGACCATTCCTAACTCCCAGCACAACTGGCAAATTTCAGTTAACCAGTCAATTATAGTCACCACCATACTTCAACATGTCTGCAGTTATGCCATCAACTCCTGGAGCCTTACCATTCTGAAGAGATTTTAGAGCTTTACACACTTGTTCTCTTGAGATCCCTCCTGTGCTTTCATCCCTCATTGTGACATCATCTGCATCTGTCTCAGAATCATTTTTGCTCTCCTGATCTAATAACTCACAGAAGTATTCACCCCATCTTTCACTTAACTCATTGGGCTCCCATATCATTTCCCCCGATCTCATTCTTCACACAACTTACAACTTTGTTTCCCCTATTTTTCCTGAGTCTCGTGTACTTCCAGAAGGACTTTATCTTTCCAAAAAGCCAGTTCATGCCTTTCCACTTTCTCCTTCCTATCTTTTGCCTTACTGTGGCGAACCAGCTTAGCAGCTTCACGCTTCTTACAGCGATATTCATCCACAGAGACTCTACCTTGCAACATCCCCAAATAGGCTTCCTTCTTTTTCTTTACTGCCTCATCAATTTCACTATTCCACCAAGCATCACCTCTATTGTTACCCACTATTGTGGTGCCACAGACCTCTTTAGCAGCAGTGACAACACAGTTCTTAAAACATTTCCACTTCTTTTCTACATCCCTCTCACAAGATTTCAGATCCTTCAGTCGTTCTCCGAGTAAATCAGAGTACCGCTGATGATCTTCAAGGAGCCTATCAACCTTTATTCTTTCTATCCTGCGTCTCTTCTTATTCCTTCTGTTCCAACCAACATTAAGTTTCACTCGTGACACTACCAAGTAATGATCAGAACCAATATCCGCACCTCTCATCACACGGGTGTCAACAACTAAGTGTTTCAAACGCTGATCGTAAACAACAAAATCTATCACACTCTTTTGACCAAGAGTATGATTTTCCCAAGTATATGTGTGTATATACTTGTGGTTGAAAAATGTATTAGATACACACAAACCATTCTCAATGCAGAGTTCAATTAATCTTTCACCATTATCATTCACACAAGGATCATTAAACTTACCCAGAACATTGTCAGAAATTGCATTCTGCACACCTACTCTAGCATTGAAATCCCCTGCTATAACTTTTTCTTTAGCACCAAACTGGCTCAAAACAGCTTTTAGCTCATTCCAGGAATCTTCTTTCTTATCAGAAGGTTCCGAGTCACAAGGAGCATACACTACAACAATTACAATTCTTTGAAGTTTCACTTTCAAACGAATATAGAGAATTCTCTCACTTATGCAACTATAATTAATCAAGTTGTTCTTCATCTTTTCACTTAAAATCACACCTACACCAGCCTGTCCTCCCATATTATCCAATACTCCAGACCACACACTCACCGTGCCATTCACTTCTACCCCAATTTGCTTCTTTTTGGTTTCATTTACACACAGCACATTCAGTCTATACTTATTCATCTCCTCAATCACCGCACTCATCTTGCCATTTATACCTCTAGTATTCCATACACCAATCTTACATTCACTCAGCCGAGATCTCTTTCTCATACGCCGTTTAGAAAGTCCAGGTCGATTCCGTGGTGGACCGTCCTTCTCAAGTGTGGTAGGTCCACCATATCCCACACTTGAGTCATTCTTAATATTTCTTTTTGTCTTTTTAATCAGGTAAGTACATCAGTGTGGGGGATTAGCCCACAGCTGAGGGTTCCAGTTGGTCATTCAACCTAAGGATTCTGGAACAAAACCCAGTGAGTTGGGGTCTTTTCGCCAATGTCACATAGAACCCATTTTAGTACATAGGCTAATTAGGGAATTTGAATCACAGAATAGATCTACCATTTTATTTCCCAAACTTTCCACCACTCATCAGTTTGTTGGCACTTTGTCCTTTAGCCTGGCCTTCACTCACAAAGTTTGCTCCATTTTCAAGTCTTTTGGCTACAGGATTGCTGTTAAACCACCTGCGCATCTTAACCTCATCCTTAAAGACAGAGATCCCAATAAACCCCTAGAGTTACAAGGTGTCTACTCTATCGCTGTCAACACTTCCACTGGCGTTACCCACTATATTTGGTCGCACTTACCGAAGCATAAACCGGCGATTGGTGGAACATATCCCTGATGCTAAGAAAGGCAATCCTTCCACCTCTCTTTCAATTTTAACCATCAGCGATACGTCCGCAATTCCCGATTGGCAAAATGTTAAACATATCGCTCCGTTCAGCAATCGGAAAGCCCTTAGGTACTGCGAAAGCATTGAAATCTTCCTTACTCATAATACCTGCCATAAAGATGTACGTTTTAACATACCTATCATTTGGAAAGCTATTTTGAAATCTGGCAACAACTGATGCTCATACCATGTGTTTCATGGAAGTTGCTACTGAAACGTCCCTCCACTTGTAATTTTCACGTAACTTTTGCGCGATATGTTGACATCCAGAATTTTTCTAATGCATTTAATCAGTATTTTCTGAAAGACGTACATTTTTTCGTGGTTTTAAAAAGTAGTGTTGGTTGTGCAAAGTGTATGTTAAATAATGTCATGTACTTGTGTGAACCATCCGAACAGTTTCTGCTAAATTTGTGGACAATTTACTTTGAAGTCTCAAGGGAAACATTTCACACTGTTGATTAGAGAATCGTATGAACTTTATTTCCAGTGCAAAATGGGTGATGAAGATAAATCTTGGGTGCCTCACATTTGTTGTAATTCATGTGTAACTTTGTTGACTGGCTGGTTGAAGGGATCATGTAAAATGCCATTTGCAGTACCAATGGTTTGGACAGAACTGAAAGACTACTCAACAGACTGTTACTTCTGCACCACTAAGATATATGGAATTACAGCTCAGACCACAGACACAATTCAGTATCCCAGTATTCCTTTGGCCATAAGACCTGTTCCTCATGGCTCAGATCTTTCTCTTCCTGTACCTCCACAGTCATGGAGTTTAGATGATAGTGATACTGATTAAATAAATCCTCACAGCAAAGAAGATATTGAAGTACAACAAGACCCTGATTTCTCGGAAGATTCTGTGCCTCACCTTATAAGTTAGAAATAATTAAACGATCTGGTTCATGACCTTCATTCAGCAAAAAGTCAGGCCAAAATATTGGCTTTGAAGGGATGGAATCTTTTACAACCAAGTACAAAAGTATGTAGTTTTCGTCGATGACAGCAAGAGTTTGAACACTTATTTTTGTGTGATCTTGTGTACTGCAATGATATAGACTTATTGTTTGAAACCTTAGGACAGCAACACAAACCTGAAGAATGGAGACCTTTTATCCTTTTATAGATTCCTCAAAAATAAGCTTAAAAGCTGTCCTTCATAACGGAAACATGTATCCGTCAGTACCTGTTGCATATGTTGCACACATGAAAGAAACACATGCAAACATTAAACTGTTGCTTTAAAGTATAGTATACAAAAATCACTCATGGAATATTTGTGGCAATCTTGAAGTGATGGCTTTACTCCTTGGTCTACAACTTGGATACACAAAATACTGCTGCTTCCTCTGCAAATGAAACAGTAGGGACAGAAAGACCTTGCCTAAAAAACAGTCCTTAATTCCAGGTAATAAAAATGTTGTTGCTGAGCCTTTAGTAAGTCCTCAGAACGTGTACTTACCACCGCTTCACATCAAACTGGGTTTGATAAATTTGTTTGTAAAGGCACTGAATAAAGACTTTCATTTTCTAAAGAACAAGTTCCCCAAAATATCTGAAGCCAAAATTAAACAAGGCATTTTTATAGGTCCACAAGTAAGGGAACTTATGTGTGATCTTGCATTTGAAGGCACTTTGAATGAGACTGAAGCTGCTGAATGGAAGTCCTTTAAAGATGTGGTACCGAACTTTTCAGGTAACCTGGAAGGTAGAAAATTATAAAGAACTTGTTACTGAGCTTCTACAAAACTATAAGGCCATGGGATGCAATATGTCCCCTAAAGTACATTTCCTTCACTTGCATCTGGACTTTTCCCCACAGAACTTAGGAGCTGTAAGCGATGAGCATGGAGAACATTTTCATCAGGACATATGTACCATAGAAAACCGCTATAAAGGAAAATGGAGCCCTAAAATGCTAACTGATTACTGTCTGACTCTAAAAAGGGATGTAGTACAACCAAAGTACAGAAGAAAATCTAAAATAACTACTTTTTAAGGTAAGTGTAATTAATTGCTTGTAGCAAAATATACATGCCAAAATGAAGGCTACACTGAAACATTAGATTACTTGAGAACTATGCCTGATAGCACAATTTAGCAAGCAGATTTGTAATCAGCATGGCAAATACTGTATGATTCGGCACATGCAGTCTTTGTAACAAACAAAGTTTATTTTTGTTGTTCAGTGTAACATTTGCTGATGATGATGATAAAGTGCTGCAATTTATGACATGAACATCAGTGGAATCACTATGACAACCATGTGTTACCTGTCCATCCTTTAAAATAAATTTGCTGTGATTGAGTTAACTAATATAAAGTTAACAGAGCCCATATGCAACAGGACTTCACAAACACTATCCCCAAGGGTAGAAGATATTAGTCTGAGTATCAAACCTTCAATTTAATGCAGTTGCAGTGATATTACTCCTGGCATTAGTTACCAGTTACCCACGTTTTTGTCCCCCCGCCTTCTTCCAATAACCCAGAAGCATGCAATGTCAGACTTCATTGATTAAGAAATATTTGTCACAATATTACAAAAAGGATGCAATAAAATAAAAAAAGCATTTATGGTATTAGATTGTGTGATCAATTCTTCATCTTTAGCAAGTGTCATGATGTTAAGATGAGAAAATTTTAGGGATAGCAGAGGAAACTATGCAAACCTCTCCTTTGCTCAGTGAAGCCAACCAAAAGGCAGTTCCAATGGTAGTGTGCACCCTATTATACATTTTAATGGAGACAATCTTTCACACACAGTAAACAAATAATTTTAGTACAAAAAAGTTTTGAGGACGCATTAAACGAACAAACAAAAAAGTACACTGTAAAAAATGAGTCATTCACTGAATAATGAAACATACTACACTGCTGTTAATAAAAATTGTAACACCATGAAGAAATGCTCAGATTTGCAGGGTGGATATAGAGCACCATGGGAGATGACTGTATGCAGTTATTAATACGTAAACATGCCGTGTAGGAGGAAGAGACAACCATACAAACACTTGATGGAGTTTGAAAGAGGTAGAATCGTTGGACTCAGAGAAGGTGGTTTATCATACCGTGATAATGCTGCCCGTGTTAGGTGTAACACAACTACCATTATGCGTACATGGCATCAACGGACAGCAGGTTTTAAGCATCGTCATGCAGGGTCTGGAGCTTGAAATCGCAAGATCAAGCAGGAAGACAGGCACTTGCACCACATGGCAGTGACACATCGCACAATACCATCCACGAAATTTGTGCAGCAATGGAGGATGGTCACACATCGTCCGATGTCTGCAAGCACTGTTTCATCACCAACTGCTACACAAAGGCCTCGTTGCTCACCATCCGTTGCTGTGACTTCCCTTGACTCTGAACCATGGGCGCCAGTGATTGCAGTGGTGCTGCAAATGTCGAAACTGGAGTGCTGAATGAGAGCATATTGTGTTTTTGGACTAATCCAGATCAATCTAATGCATCACAACAAACGAATCCTTGTTTGCAGATACCATGGCCAACAGCATCTGGAAGGCTGCATTGTGCAGCACCATACCAGTCAAACACCAAATGTGATGGTCCAGGGCACTACTGCGTTTCATTCATGCACTCGTCTACTACGCAACACAGGCACATTGAACAGCCAACGGACGATCCCGGGAGTCATCTTCCAACAAGACGATGCTCAACCCCACGTTGCTCACACTGTTCAAGATTTACTTTGTGCGCATCAAGTCGCTCATTTTCCCTGGCCTGCTCGCTCACCAGATTTGTCACCTGTAGAGAACGCCTAGGGTGTCATTGTGCAACGACTGGCTCGCATGGCCTTGCTGCCTGTCACAACCAACGAATTGTGGATGCATGCAGAAGCAGAATGGAATTCAATACTGCAGACAACCATCCAAACTCTGTGGGGTCGGTTATCACCACTCACGGTGGATTTACTCATTACTAATTTTTTGGCCTTCCTCATCACAAACCGGTATGTAATTGTGATTGTTTGTAGCTTGTACCATAACTAATCACTCCCATAAATTGCATTGTGATTGCTTTTTTTCTTCTTGGTGTTGCTTTTTTTTTTTTTTTTTTTTTTCGACAGCAGTGTATTTGGAAATTTTCACTTCTGTGGTTTAAACCTGCTGAAAGAAAACAGTAAAATGATCAAGACCAATGGGGGTTCCACACGCACGTAACCATGATACAGAAATGGGATATAAAAAATATCAAAAAGCAAGAACATTTAATTTCTATACTCCAAAACTAAGGAAAACAGCACATCTAGTGCAGATTAGACTGTATATTTTCTTTTTTATGCCCCTGGCAGCTGTCATAACCCTTGTGCTGCTAGTGAAGTTGCATTATGATATGCTACATCTAAGCCAGCTTCTTTGGGGAAAACAGGGAACCTGAATTACTAACAAAATAAATTCATTTCAACAGAAAGTCATTATTGCAGCAACCTGTCGAAATAAAATTTATTTTCTAAGTAGAAAAATATGATGGTGATTTGAAGACACCCATAATATAATGCTTATAATAACAACTATAATAATATGGAAAATCCATTCTTATTGGCATCTCTGTAAATGGGAAATGTTCAAAGTATTGTAGAGAAGTGTTTGGCAGGGTGACTGCTAAACATCTGCTTCACCTTGACTTACTCTCATTCATCCACATAACTATCAGGAACTGCTCCCCCATTAATCTTATTCAACTTCTGGTAACATAAACTGTCTTCAGAAAGTTGAAACTATTGCAAAAGCATGAAGTCTGGTAAATATTTAACCAAAATTTATATATATACAAAGGGGGTGGGGATTGAAGCAACAAGGCAGAATGGTACTTTGTGAAAGGAAGTAAACATGGAATAACGGTAGCATTAATAACCTACAAGTTAAAAAAAATTGTTGGTTTTTTTTAATGTGAGAACTGATGACTAGAAAATGGTAATTTCTGTAGCCCCTTCCACATTCTCCACTGAAAGCAACTGGCCATAGTTTTCCATTCACATCCCATTGTACAGCAGCACCAATATTAATTTAAACTCAACACTGGCAAAACAAATTATCATAGTAATAAATGATAACATGGCTATTCCTATAAGTTACTCTATAAATTTTAAGTAAATATGGGTTTTCATAGGGATGTATGATTTTTCAGTAATCATATTTTTAGGTAGAAAACCTAACACCATCATCATAAATACTGGCTCCAGGATTACACAATAAATAAAGTAAATAGAAGAAAACATCCTAATGCAAGAAGGAGTCATCTATAACACAACATGTGTCAGCTATGCGGCAGAGATGGGTAGGAAAACAAAGCTGCAATTGAATATTTCAAACAAAACAGGTTTGGACAAACAAATACAAAATACAGGACATAAATTGATTTAGGACTCTGTAAAAGTATTGCCACACCAGCAGCATTTTTTAAAAGAGAAATAAATGATCAGGTGGGTTGGATTTTATCCTAGGAGTGGCAACATTTATTGAGTCCAGAAGATGGATAGGTCTCAAAAACTTGAAAAGTGAAAAATTTATATTCCTATGAAAACCATACTTACTTAAAATTTATAGAGTAACAAGCTATTTATTCAGGTCATGTGATTTTAAACAGGTTTCCTGCAGCAGCACTTGTAATCTTTTGTGTGTGTTCCAGGAGTCCACTGAAAAGGCTTGTTTTTACAAATTAGATCTGAACAGGAAAAACTAGCTTAGCGCAATCAGCAATTAATCTTCAACAAAAGACCGTTGTACCACAAGGATTGTATTTATTTTATGGTTTCAAGAATTTAGTTTTTCAGTGTGTCCAAAAATTTGGAATCATGTGACACTTCACTTGTGGCCATAACAGACCTGAAGTAGTAGCAAATGAAGCCAGCTCATAAAATTTCCATTTAACAAGGTGAAAGGCTTACCTCCACTTGGGCCTGGTTTGTCAGAAAGGCTGGCCACAACACTGCCCACTTTAACTTTTTGCTTCACTTTAACTTCCACGACTTTCTTCTTCCTTCCTCTCTCTGCAGATTTGAAACACGAGTAACAGTTACAAATACTACCCAGCAAAAAATTAAAAACTATCATTAACACATGTCTTATCACTTCAACATTCATGGATATCAATAACAACTTATAAGTTTTAAACTGTATATCAATCATTTACTTACCCGACTATACATGTGTAGGAAATCCACTATTTTATGCATGCTCTATCGCGTTTATGACTTGAATCTCCCGTACTAACATTGCCAATATTTTTTTCTTGCAAAACCTTATTTAAAAAGTTCAAATAATTTAAATGCATAATGAAGTGCCCCAGTCGTTATTTACATCACCTTAACTATGTGACTGACATGAAGCACAACATTCAGCCGTCATACAGTTGCAAACTTTTACTTCAAAACAGGAAAATTTATGAATTTAACCACTACAATTAATAACATTTAAGACTCATTAAAAAAAGTACTGAAGTACCCTCACAAACCCTAAACATCTCGATATCTCAGAATTAGTTTTTGGAAATCTTCATATTTCCATTATCAATGATGTTATCAATGTGTTCACACACACACTCAACGACTGAAAATGGTGAGTGCTTCATTTAACCTCAATGAAACCCCAATATTGATGCGCATTGACTTTTTGCAAAAAACAAGAGATCTGTCAGTATGGAATGATCTGTTATGACAGAAAAACAAATTTATTTTGAGAATTACAGATTTCTTTTTAATACATTTATTTTATATTTATCATTATTTATTTTTGTAATAAAACTTTTTTTTTTTATTATTTTAGAGCAAATCTTTTTCTTTTATAATTATTATTTTCCAAATATCTGGAAGTGTTGCTGGGTCTCAAATATTGCAAACATCATTTTTATGTTTTTCAATTGATGCAAATTCAGAACATTGTAATTCTTTTTCAGATTTATAGGTTGAAATTTATTTTATTTTTTCAAATTTTGGATATATTTTTAATACAATATTGAATGAATCAGGGATGTTTTTTCACTTTGTTGGTGCCAATATTTTATATATTGATTCAATCTCTGTTTTGACCTATTTTTGGTGCTGCCTGTGTATGAAATAGTGGAGAAAGATCCTTTTTATTAGTATTTCATAAGTACCTGCTTTTTCTAAAAATGTTGGTTGATGTTTAGTATTTACTAATAAATCATTGATAATTGAAACTAAATGTCTGAAATAACTATCTTTTTTTGTTCTCAGTTTACAGAGTTCACTAGTAATTTTTTCTGCATGTGGGAAAGATCCTAAATATTCTTTTCTTTTTCACCTTTAGTATTTTTATTCATCGAAGTAGGATATTTTTGTTTATTTTTAATTTTATAATATTAATATCTATCACCTTTTTATTACATCCAAATATTTTTTGCAACTGATTTAATCCAATTTATTTTTTTACTACAATGTTTCATTTTGGAAGAATGAGAAAAAGCACATTTACCCCAAATTTGCAAACTAACACACATGTTCATAAGAAACAGAACATCACAATGGTGTCGAGCTATGCCTGCAATTTTTACAGGATATGTGTATTAGGCAATACAGAACAAATGATTAGCATCTCAGTGTCCTATGTACCAGCTGTGTCAATGTAGTTAATAATCAGTGTGGCCACCTCTGGCTTGTATCACCTGCTGTATGCGCTGAGGCATTGAATTAAATAACATGGGAACGGTATCATGTGGAAGAATTATCCAGGCTGTATTGACTCGTGTCCAAAGTTCATCAAGAGTTACAGATGGTTGTAATACAGCACCTGTCGTTTGAACATGTCCCAGAGATTTTCTACGGGTGATAAATCCAGCGATCTAGCCAGCCATGGCAGAAATAAAATGCTGTTATCCCTGAAGAAAGCACGTGTTGTCGCTGCCACATGTGGTGTGGCAGTGTCCTGCTGAAATCTGGCCCCAGGGATGTCCTGCAGGTACAGAAGGGTGACTGCTCGTAGAATGTCAATGACGTAATGGGCACTCATTATGGTGGTACAGACTCTCACAAGAGGTAATCTGCTTTTGTACCCGACAGCACCCCAGGCAATTATGCCTTGTGTTGGTGTCATATGCCTGGTGCAAATACACTTTTTCAGACGCCTTTTCCCCTGTCATCGGGGAAGAGGTGTCAGGAAGATTGTATTGCACCTGGCATATTTCGGCCAGTTTCCGGTCTGTGATGTTGCACAATTTGATTTGCCAAGATGTGGCATGCATGCGCCTATGATACCAAAATGCTAATCATTTCTGCGATATTGCCTGGTTAGCATATCCAGTAAAAATCTAAGTCCCAGCTCGAATCCTTTCAGATGTTCTGTTTTTTTATGAATATGAGTGTATAACTGTATTCAATACATCATTTGATTTTAAAAATTGAATAGGGGAATTTTTCTTGGTTCTAGCAAAGGCAACTACACCAATAATTTTTCTATACTTTCTGTTGAATAATAGTTTTCTCACTATGTGGTGTACATGTAGATCAGTGGCGTATATTCGAGACTAGCTGTGAAGCCTAGAGAATGCCCAAATAAAAGTCAATTACCAACGGTACTAAGCTATGTGAAGCCTAGAGAATGCCCAAATAAAAGTCTATTACCAACAGTACTAAGCTATGTCTACGCTTTCACTGCGAAAAAAAAAACATGTGCAGATTCGCTTCTTTTGAATCAGTCTGGCGAGAAAAGACTAATGGGCCTCCTAGTGGAGTGATGGTGTCATCATGACAGTCTTTGCTGTGTGATTCAAAGACTTTGGATATGATTGCCTGCTAGAGTTTTTTTTTTTTTCATTGGTGGTTTAATGACTATCGTGAGCAACTCAATGGTTATAAGCAGTAGTCTACCCCTAATTTAGGGTCACTTATTCCAGGGAAGGGAGAGAACCAGTGCCATAAGACAAGCAACATCCATGCCTTACCAGGATTCGAACCTGGACCCATCTCGGACGAATGATCAGAAGCCAGTGCTTATACCATTGCACCACTCAGGGCGGCCAGAGTGTTTCCAATGACAACATGTAGGAGCAGCTGAAGGGTGAATGGGCCATTGCTTTGGCCAAAAGTTCGCTCAAAAAAGAGAAGACTTAGACTACCTTAGTCACTCATGTACTCCCGCCTGGAACAGCCCGTTTCATGAAAGTCATTTGTTGTGTGAAGTGGCAATGAATTAAATTCACGTGGTAACAATGGCACACACAACAGCAACTAGGCCTCTGTGAATCTTGGAGAGGTGCAAGCTAGTTCTGTGTGACATTGGCGAAAAGACCCCAACTCACTGGGTTTTGTTCCAGAATCATCCTTAGGTTGAATGACCAACTGGAACTCTCAGCTGTGGGCTAATCCCCCACACTGATGTACTTACCTGATTAAAAAGAAAAAAAGAAATATTAAGAATGACTCAAGTGTGGGATATGGTGGACCTACCACACTTGAGAAGGACGGTCCACCACGGAATCGACCTGGACTTTCTAAACGGCACACGAGAAAGAGATCTCTGCTGAGTGAATGTAAGATTGGTGTATGGAATACTAGAGGTATAACAGGGTTCCCACTCAAAAGTAGAAAAAAATTCCCTGACTTTTCCAGGTGGTTCTGAGAGTTTTTCCAGAGCGGCAAATCAAATAACATTGCGACAAATTGTTGCATTTCCTTACATTCTTGCGTTCCTTACGAAAGCATACATTTGTTAATTCTTTAAATAACTGTTCTTTATACAATTACCTGCTTTTTATTAATAACAATTAAATGCATGAGGCATATTATTTTTGGTATTATAATTCCATGATCTTATCTGAACCTAAGTGGTATACTGCCCATGTACAATTTGTTAATACATTCCCATAGAAACAGTTCATATGCAAGAAAAAATCTGTATGTTGAATAGTTTGTTTTCCTTTCTTTTATAGCACAGTGTAGATAAGCTTAATGACCGAATGGGCTCCTGCTCAGAGAAATGTCGAAAGAGAATCAACCAACAAAGGGCTTCGATCCATTGTTTAAGCGGTTCTCTTGTGATGTGTTTCTCCAAGCAAGAGTGTACCAGGCCACTGTGCCTAATTGTTCCATGTTACAAAATATGAAGCAAACTATCTGAAGAAATCGAATAAAACCGTAATGTCTACAGGCAATTTTTTAAATTCAGTTTTGATAATTTTTAGAGAACTAAGGAATAATGTAATGTATTGAAAGCAAGATTTATCAAATTCTAGACAGGCTGTAATTGCAAATAATTGCTTACCTGAAATTAATACTGATAATGTTATGTTCATCTAACATATGAGGGAGAATTAAAAAGACACCACATAATGACCGTCCCGATTATACAGTCCATAAAGATAAACAGAAAAAGGAATATAAAGGATAAATAACTTTCATTTTCCCTAATTGCTTTATAGTTACAAAAATTAGTGTATTTAACAAATTTTACATAATATTTAACAAACTCAAGTCTTATTTTTTGTTTCAGGTTTAACAACCACCATAAGCAACTTGTTGGGCTATAAGCAGTCATCCGTCCATCCCTAATTTAGGACCATTGGCTTCACGAAGAAGGAGAGACAGTGCCGTAAGATAAACACACCACCCATACCTCATCTGGGACTTGAATCCAGGCTCACTTGGACGAATAGTCAGAAGCCAGAGCTTAGAGCACTGCACCACCGAGGTGGCAAACCATGTATTTACATGTTTTAAAGAATACCTGAACAAAGACTTATTTTAAATTCTACATATAATGAAATATTTCAATCGATTAGGTGAAATTATATAACTGATTTATCTGTATTTTAAGTGCACACAAGTATATAAATAACATTTTAAACGACTCACAACATTTAGAGTTCCAGTTAGGTTTGAAAATGCAAGCTGGGAGAATTGTGACTGAAGAGAATAAATTGCCGTTAAATGATACAATGCTGAAGCTTTAAATCCTTTAAGTGCTTATTTTACATAAATATTAAAGAACACGGAAACTTTTGCTGAAATTGAAGTCTAATGGGAATGATAAAATGGAGAGTGTCTGCCAGAGTCTCTTAACATTTTGTTAGAACGGTTCTATCAAATCGATCTAACAATTTGTATTTTCTATTGGAATTCACTTAGAATCTTAAAAGACAAAGCAAACTAAAACAGCTATTAAAAATAAAAAAAAAGAAGAGAGAGAGAGAATGGAAATTGTGACAGCATTTCTGCGTCTGAGAAAAACGTGTGCCAGTACCATCCCAACAATTTCTAGCAATCAGGGAAAATACTGCTGACATTTAAAAATCAAAATTGTAATTATTTTAGCTAAAGTTAGTTCTTGCACTTGGCAATGAGAACATCGAATCTATGCTATTTCAGATGTGCCAACCTCTAGCAGAACGTATCAGTAATCAATAGGGGATTTTTCAGTAATGTTTCAGTAATGTAACACAAACTTTCAGTAATGTAACATGCCATTTTTTTTTAAAGTTAAGGACAATATTATAGTATTACTGTGTAACCTGCAATACTTGTATGAGGTGCCTATCGGTAATCACCATACGGAGCCTCATCATTAACGCGTGGAATGGGTATTTCATGAGAAATTAATGCATGAAATGTGTAATAACTTTGTATGTTTACACTATCCTCACAACAAAAAAATATGAAATTAAATTATCAATATTGTACTTACCTCATGTCATTGCTGACATAAAAACTCCCTTGTTGCTTGTTTTGCAGTGGTATATTCTTTTTCAGAAAACTTTTTATAACACAGCTCACCTGAGGAAAATGCTTTACTTTTCTGTACAAGAAGGGCACTTAATGTTTTGGTGCTCATTGTTGGGCAAAAGTATGTGAGGTATTTCCTTACTATACTAAATATTCTCTACGTAGAGGAATTGCTGTGAGGGATAGTCAATATTACCAACATTAGTTTAGACAATGTGGAATACTTGAGAAGGCCAGATGAATCTTTTGTCTTAGATATTTCATTCCATGCCACATCTGCTCAAGGATATCCAGCTTCATCAATATCAGAGTCTGGGAACATAGCATGAAAGAAGCGACCAGCATGATCACAGGTTGCTATAGGTAGGTTATGCTCCACAACGATTGTAGTAAACAGCAATTCAGCGTTTATCACGCTATTTTCATTCTTTTTGCAAAAAAATTATCCAAAGGCTTTGATCGAGTCTTTAATTTTACACAATCCTGGTGTTTGTTTTGACTGGATATGCCTTCGGCAATCATCTCGTCCTACATGGGCTACTGATTACTCTCATATTAGAACCTTTATTTCAGCATTTGTAACATTTTCCATTTCCTTGCTCAAGATTTGGATGTTCCTGGAGAAACCTCTTCGCATATTTATTTGTTTCAGAAATGATAATTCCAAGGATGAAATTGGTAAAAAACAAGTAAAAATATGCAATAGGTGTCACATCAGTTGCAGGAGCATGTTTGGGCCCCTGCATTTCATGTTAATAAAAAGAGATGCTGAGGTTGTTCATCACTTCTCTCTATTAACATCCTCCCATTCACTTCCAGAACTTTCATGATCTGAAGATTCACTATGAAGATCTTCACCTTCTGAAGAAGATATGGTGGTTAGTTTTTTGGCTTGATGTTGCTAGGCCAATATCACTTTCAGATGATTCAAAATCATCACCATCACTTGGCAAGCTTTCACTCTCACTACAAGCCATTTCAAATAACCTTAGAAAAAAATTTCATGCAGTAGGAAAAAGCACGTCTCCTAGTCTGAGGAACAAGCTGTCAATAAAGTCATCCTCTGCTAACACGAGTTTGGAAAAAGATGGGGAGTTTGGAAAAAGATGTGTCTGTTTGTTTGGGGAAAAGAAATGAATAATGTGAAGAGCTTCTAGGAATAAAACACCGCACTTCGTTCTCCAGCGCGGCGAAAGTCCGCAAGAAATATAAACATCCGTCATCGCCGGACCACGCGTTGCGACGAGTTGATCGTTATTGCACTTCGAACGGGGGCTCGAAAAGTGATTTCCGACAGTACGACGTCTTATAATTCACCAACAATGCAAAGTGAACAGCACTGCCTCAACTGCAGCAGGAAAAGTTTTGGCTAAAGTAACCTTTCTCCTGTCACACGGAAAAGTGCGTGGGGAACCGATAGCAAGCGCAAACTCTTTTACGATGACACTTACTGCATATTACCCGTAATTTTTGTCGTATTATCCGCAGACCACGAAATTCATATTAAAAAAAAAAAAATCCTTCGTATAATCCGCAGACTGACATTCCGGAAATAAAAATCGCCGTATAATCCGCACATCATAGATGTTGAACCAGAAGTGGAATTTCCGACAGAAAAGTCGGCCACATAAATAAATAAATACATCGCTCTTTCCACGTTCCAGAAACACATAGCAACCAAAAAATTGTTTTCAGCCGCCGCCGGGGAATTGAATCCACGGATCTCTCCATATATAGCCTAGCGCGTTAGCTTTACACCATGGTGGCCAACAATCCACGGTGCTATGTGTATTTTTAAGTCAGCTTCTGACATCATAAATCTGTGAGATGGGCTCAGCTACCGAGACGTCTCCATTTGGTGGGTATTAACGGCACTGGCTATATATATTATAGCAGTTAAATCCAAAGGGAGAGATCCAAGGTGAAAATCCTCCAAATACGTGGCGTCAGAAAATAAATAAATACATCGCTCTTTCCACGTTCCAGAAACACATAATGAGTCCGAAGTAGTAAGAGAGAAAAAAAAAAAACGATTTTATTAAATGAAGAAATTCATTTTTAAAGGTAACTGTTTTATATTTTTTATCTCCGGACAGATAAAGGGTGTGGCATCCATAGATCACGCCGATGCAGCTCCAGAGTATTGCATTACACCTTGCCAATGACGAAAGGCTGATACAGAACAAGTCGTAGAAATACCGTATGTACTCGCGTATAAGTCGAAAGTTTTTGGAGAAATTCCTGCTTTCAGAGTTGAGAGATCGTCTTATACATGGGCCAATAAAAAACCCTGTGAATTCTCCCGCGGAATAAACAGACGGATTTGTTTACGTTTTAGATCGCGACACAGAGGCTTTCCGTATGTTGCTGCACGATTGTGTTCAGACCTCAAAACTATCGCGCAGTGACACGATCATATCCTCAATTCTGTCCACCACTTCAAGCTTAAATTCGGCAGTGTAACTGAAACGTTTCCTTTTCAGAGACATCACGCTTGACAATGAAGGAAAACAGCAGCAACGACGTTCGCCAAAACAACGAAAGCAAACTAGACACAAGGTCGCGCACATGAAATCCGAAAGGAGAAACGCATAGGTTCGTGCAGCAAGTGCTGTGCGTACTTCTTTGGCTTTTTGCCAAAAACAGAGCCAGCACGACAGTCAGAGCTCTCCTCAACGATATCAAAATGACCCCTGTCGTCCTTCCCCACAACTTTCCCGATCTTTCGTTAAAACATTCCTCCCCCTCCTCCCCGCTCCGTACAAACTCCTGAACTGAGGAAAATTCTTCCGAGGGAGTTCCTTTTCCAATTATTACACCCTTCCCTGCACAATCACGCTGCAGATTTTTTTAAAAATCGGAAGGTTGTATTTTTTTTTTAAATCGGCGTATTAACCGCATCGGTGTATAATCCGCGAAACCTATAATTTTTACTTTTTAACAGATAATCCGCGGATTATACGAAGAAAATTACGGTACCATTCTTCCGATAATATCGCTGTTTGACGATATGATTCATGGACATTCCATTTTTTTTTTTTTTTTTTTTAGTGGAGGTTTAACGACCACCGTGAGCAACTCAATGGGCTATAAGCAGTCGCCCGTCCCTAATTTAGGGTCACTGGTTCCAGGGAAGGGAGAGAGCCAGTGCCGTAAGACAAACACAACATCCATGCCTCAACGGGATTCGAACCCGGACCCCTTACAGACGAATGATCAGAGGCCATCGCTTAGACCACTGCGGGACATTCCATTTCAAAACGATATGATTGATAATATATAGATTTCGGTGTCCCAATGATATGATCATTGAGACACCAAAATCTGCAGTCCGATTCGGAAAATATGCGGATCAAAATCGAAGGCCGACAAATCGGCAGCGTCACACTAAAAGGGTTTAACGAAAAAGGATACAAAATCGAGATTCTCCAAAACACACTGAAATCCGTAATTTTTTTATTTTTTTTTTTTGTTTGGAGGTTTAACGACCACCGTGAGCAACTCAATGGGCTATAAGCAGTCGCCCGTCCCTAATTTAGGGTCACTGGTTCCAGGGAAGGGAGAGAGCCAGTGCCGTAAGACAAACAAAACATCCATGCCTCACCGGGATTTGAACCCGGACCCCGTTCGGACGAATGATCAGAGGCCATCGCTTAGACTACTGCGCCACCGCAATTCTTCCAACCTGTCCGTACGTAATTCCGTAATCTGACAGTCGAAACCGTAATAATTACGGACAATTCGTAATAGTTGGCACCTCTGCTATTATTTGCTTCTAAATAACGCAGCATAGGATATTTAGACATTGTGCTGTTAAATTTCATAATCAATAAGCTGGCACACAGAGATCCTAATGCCATAACGGCAAAAAAAAAAAAAAAAAAAAAAAAAAATAAACCCAGAGATAAAAAAAAATAATAATGGAAGCAACAAGTGGAGAAAACTAACAGTTAATACGGAATACCATTTTGCCTTAGAGGCTACAATTCATACAAGTACTTCCAAAATCCGGAAGTCTTAAAATTGATTGCATACGTTTGCGACACAAACATTAGTACTGAACTTTTCTCGCAGGTCACAGTTCATTTCCAAGCTACGTCAAATTACTTGTACGGGAAACAATTAGAGGAAGTTTTGTGTGCATGTGTGCTCATAAAATCCTCCTAACACTTTTTTGTCAACATAATTTTTCATCCTGCGGCGAGTGGCATGTTTATACTTAACAATATCTTTACGAAGGGCAATACATTTATGCGATGTTGATCAGGCAAAGTGCGAGAAAGTTCTGGAGCCCACTCAGGTCATTTGCAGTAACTCCCCACAAATAACGTCATCCAAAACGGAGACAGAAGCTTTAGCGCCTGCACTGACACACCTGAAACCAATAGAGCACGCACGGCAAAGATTTAAATCAGTAGTAACTAGGTAAATTGTTTATATTTTTTTGGCAATGTGAGGGTAAAGATGTGAAATGAATAATTTATGCAACTCTTGTGAGGTGCAGCAACGCAAGAAAAAGAATTTACGATTACAAGAAAATTTCTACCCCGTCTAACTTTTGTTCTCGCAATTTTTTTCCCCATGTATAAGCTGAAACCTTAGGAAAAATTACGAGAGAATGACGAATTTTATATTTCTTATTCTAAATAACGGAGATGTTTGCGTTTTTACGGAAAACGGTTCCACTATGCACAAAAATTCAAAAATAATATCTTCTAATCTATCAAAAACAAAAAAAGTTGAAACTTTTAGGGTGTTTTTCATAACTTCGAGGCAGCTACCGTAAGAATCGGTGATGTGTTGGTGGAAAATTATTTCAATATCTGACAATTTTGCGTGGAATGACCCAGATGTGAAAATCTATGGTTCCGGGCGTCGGACTACCCTATTTTTCGCAACCAGCCAGCTCTTGCAGTAATCGGAATATAGTCTTAAAATAGCATTATGAAATAGAAATATGACAGAATCAAGAAAAATCTCTTTCCGGCCGTAAAACAACGAATCTAGAAAACGGCCGTGAAATCTGGGAAATTTGGTAGGTATGCAATAGTACCGGCTTCATTGCATGGTATTTTTCATACAAAATACTCGTAAGTACTATGAAAAAAATTGATCTTTCCCCCTCTTTGAAGAATCTTCCTATTTCATAATATCTTCCCTGTTCAAACATTTGAAGGTACATACTTTTCCAACTATACCAACTCTGCTACAGAATTACGAAAGCGAAGCTTTAGTTCGTAAGTGATACGAACTTTTTTCAAACTAAATTAGGTGCCCTCAATTTGCAACATTCATCCACACTGCTCTTGAAGGGAGGGGGGGCGAATTTATTAGGATGACCAACATCCGGCAAAATAAAATGTTTTTGTACGGTTTGATAAAAGACAAGTGGAACATGCAAAAGGAAAGAGGGGAAAAAAAAAAGCGCAACTTCTAAAGTTTCCGATGAATTTCAGCGAAATTTAAAATGGAACGTTATTTTCATATATCTTGCCCACTGTAAAAATTTCAGTCGGTTATTTAAAAAATTGAGGAAATAGCTTTTTCATAATTTTTTCCCAGTCTACACAGAGAACCAGGGCACCTACTTAGGAACAAGCGACTGCCTCTGCGCGAACGCAGCAGATAAGAGCCTGCGAAATGGGTGTGTGATTAATGGCTTTCTCTCACGCTTTGACGTGTCCCGTTTGTTCAGTTGTAGTTTAGAGCATCTGGAGATGGAAACCGCGAAGAGACGCACTCCCCAGCACAGCTGCACTTTAATCGGTGGGTGGGTTACCTCGAAGGATAAAACAACTCGGAATTATTTTAAAACTTAGCAATACAGAAATATATTCTACAAAAGTCTGAAAGAAAATATTTTTTGGCAAAATAAAAAATTCCCTGACTTTTCAGTTCCCTGATAAAAAATTCCCTGATTTTTATGGAAAAACACGATTTTACCTGAGTTTTCCCTGATTTTTGGAACAATTTTCAAATTCCCTGAGAATTCCCGGTTTTCCAGGTGGCGTGGGAACCCTGTATAAATGGCAAGATGAGTGAGGTGATTGAGGAGATGAATAAGTATAGACTGGATGTGCTGTGTGTAAGTGAAACCAAAAAGAAGCAAATTGGGGTAGAAGAAGTGAATGGCACGGTGAGTGTGTGGTCTGGAGTATTGGATAATATGAGAGGACAGGCTGGTGTAGGTGTGATTTTAAGTGAAAAGATGAAGAACAACTTGATTCACTATAGTTGCATAAGTGAGAGAATTCTCTGGATTCATTTGAAAGTGAAACTTCAGAGAATTGCAATTGTTGTAGTGTATGCTCCTTGTGACTCTGAGCCTTCCGATAAGAAAGAAGATTTCTGGAATGAGCTAAAAGCTGTTTTGAGCCAGTTTGGTGCTAAAGAAAAAGTTATAATAGCAGGGGATTTCAATGCTAGAGTAGGTGTACAGAATGCAATTTCTGACAATGTTCTGGGTAAGTTTAATGATCCTTGTGTGAATGATAATGGTGAAAGATTAATTGAACTCTGCATTGAGAATGGTTTGTGTGTATCTAATACATTTTTCAACCACAAGTATATACACACATATACTTGGGAAAATCATACTCTTGGTCAAAAGAGTGCGATAGATTTTGTTGTTTACGATGAGCGTTTGAAACACTTAGTTGTTGACACCCGTGTGATGAGAGGTGCGAATGTTGGTTCTGATCATTACTTGGTAGTGTCACGAGTGAAACTTAATGTTGGTTGGAGGAAAAGGAATAGGACGAGACCCAGGATAGAAAGAATAAAGGTTGATAGGCTCCTTGAAGATCATCAGCGGTATTCTGACTTACTCAGAGAACGACTGAAGGATCTGAAATCTTGGGAGACGGATGTAGAAAAGAAGTGGGAATGTTTTAAGAACTGTGTTGTCACTGCTGCTAAAGAGGTCTGTGGCACCACAATAGTGGGTAACAATAGAGGTGATGCTTGGTGGAATAGTGAGATTGATGAGGCAGTAAAGAAAAAGAAGGAAGCCTATTTGGGGATGTTGCAAGGTAGAGTCTCTGTGGATGAATATCGCTGTAAGAAGCGTGAAGCTGCTAAGCTGGTTCGCCACAGTAAGGCAAAACATAGGAAAAAGAAAGTGGAAAGGCATGAACTGGCTTTTGGAAAGATAGAAAGTCCTTCTGGAAGTACATGAGACTCAGGAAAAATAGGGGAAACAAAGTTGTAAGTTGTGTGAAGAATGAGATCGGGGAAATGATATGGGAGCCCAATGAGTTAAGTGAAAGATGGGGTGAATACTTCTGTGAGTTATTAGATCAGGAGAGCAAAAATGATTCTGAGACAGATGCAGATGATGTCACGATGAGGGATGAAAGCACAGGAGGGATCTCAAGAGAAGAAGTGTGTAAAGCTCTAAAATCTCTTCAGAATGGTAAGACTCCAGGAGTTGATGGCATAACTGCAGAGATGTTGAAGTATGGTGGTGACTCTATAATTGACTGGTTAACTGAAATTTGCCAGTTGTGCTGGGAGTTAGGAATGGTCCCTCGGGATTGGAAGGATGCTATTATTGTTCCTTTGTATAAGGGAAAGGGTGATCAGACTGAATGCAAGAACTATTGTGGTATTAGCCTACTGAGTGTGTCAGGGAAAGTGTTTTGCAAGGTTGTTATTGAAAAAGTACGGGATGTTCAGAGTGGTTTTATGCCTGGTAAAGGCTGCACTAACCAGATTTTTGCATTATGCATGATGATTGAAAAGTATCTGGCTGTTGGGAAGAAAGTTTTTACTGCCTTCATAGATTTAGAGAAAGCTTATGACCGAGTAAATAGGACACTTTTGTGGAAGGTATTGAATGAATATGGTGTTACTGGGAAGCTACTTAATAGTGTAAAAGCCATGTATGCTGGTAGTAGAGCTTGTGTACGAGTGAATGGTGTTTTATCAAAATGGTTTTCCATTGGTGCAGGAGTTAGACAAGGTTGTGTAATGTCACAATGGCTGTTTAATATATTTATGGAAGCATGCATGCGTGAGGCCAAAATAGATAATAGTGGTTTATGTCTTGGTGATATCCGTGTGTGCAGATTGCTGTATGTTGATGACACTGTCCTGTTGGCAGAGAGCAAAAGTGAGTTGCAGAGTATGTTGACTCGGATGCACGAAGTTTGCATGAAATTCAAACTGAGTATAAATAAGGGAAAAACTAAAGTTATGGTGTTTGAGAGAGGAATGGGTAGCACTGAATGTAATGTAAGTATAAATGGCACTGTGATTGACCAGGTGAGTGAGTTTGTGTATTTAGGAAGCATGTTTGACAGAGAGAACAAGTTGGATGGTGAAATCGGTAGGCAAGTGAATTCTTCTTTGAAAGTCATAGCTGCTCTGGGAGGTTTTCACAGGAATGATGGGTTCTCTAGAGAGTCCCGCATGGCTGTGTATGAAACAGTAATTGTTCCTACTCTAATGTATGGCAGTGAAACCTGGGTACTGCAGAAGAAACATAGGAGTCGTTTGTGTGCTGGAGAAATGTGTTACTTACGTGAGGTTTGTGGCAAGACACGATATGATTGTGTGAGGAATGAAGATGTATTGTAGTTGTGTGATGTGAAGCAAAATGTTGTTAGCAAGGTGGAGACCAATATGCTTCAGTGGTTTTGCCATGTTGAAAGAATGATGATGAAATGCTTACTAAGAAAATATTTTCAGCATGGCGAAGTTTGATACGACAACAATAAGTAAAAATATCTGGAAGTTTGTATTTCTCTTTGGAGCTAACCTCTGAATCTCAGAGAACAGCTTAGTGATATGTATGTATGTATGTGTATGTTGGATTCAAACTGTTTTGATAAATTTTGTGGAAGCTTTCTTGAACATCTGCTGTCAGAACCCTATGCTTCAAATTTTGATACAGTTAGACTCAAAAATTAACTGAAGGCATTTTATTCCCTTCATGAATACAAAAAGAAATTAGTGAAAAACATTACTTGTTACATGAAATTGAATAAACTGGACATTGTGTTTATTGAACTACACAAATTAGCAGACGTAATATTAAAGTTTCCATCAACAACTGCAGAAGTTTATCTGCATTAAAAAGAATCAAGACATATCTTAGGGCCACACAAGGACATGTGTACTTGAGCAACTTGGCTGTTTTGTTAATAAAGAAAAATATTCTTTTTAAATATGAAAAAGAACTCAGAAGAAACTTTTTATGAAATCTTAACATTTCAGTTCACACAAAAGGAAAGAAGAGTGGAGTGGATGTATAAATAAAGTATTTCAGAAGAAGAATGAAGTTCATGTGGAAATAAGTGTTAAAATCCTAATTCTCATAATTATTTGGTATTACGTTAGCAAATAACATGTACTTAAAATTAAAAAAAAAAAGTTTATTGGCTTCTATTACTTAACAACTGAAAAATAAACTTTGCAATTTAAAATAAAACAGTACTGGGAGTGCAGGTGGGGTTGGGGTTGGTGAGATAGCCCAAGACTCAGACCTAAGATATGCCACTGATGTAGATTTGTTCTTTTTACAGAATTTGTTTCTACATAACGGACTTTTGTTTCTCTTTGTTCAACAGAGGTAAGTACTATGATTTGATATTTTACAACATTTAGAATTTTCATTTCCTAGTGTTTTCTCACTAAGTGTCAAAAATGTCTAGTACTGAAAATAAAAGAAAGAAAAGGAAAATAAATAAAACTGCTACAAAATATCTTAGGAGGAAGAAAATTAAATCTTTGAACCCACACATGCAAGTGATATTATCCAAATTCCTTTATTTAAGGGTGAACAAAAGTGTGATTTCTTACGCCTCTTTATCTTTGGCCTACCACATGATCTTTTGACTGGGACTGGAGTGGGCGTGGAATTTCTTGACGGAGTGTCATCACTACGTATGGTAGTTTTCCTTGACTGCCCAACTTCTACAGCTTTTCCATACTGCTGTGCTTTCAAATTAGTCCTAGATTGTCCCAGAGCTCTGAATTCATCCTTCGGCGCCACATCATTAGTCACAACCTACAAGTATCACAATAACTTCGTAAATAACACGAAGACACAAAGGCAAAAGTGAACTTCAAGTGGAATTCCCTATATAACACATTAAAAATGTAAATACAAATCGTGCGCATTAACAATAGCTGTTCCAATTTTTAATGTACTACTGAAATGAAGTAATGGCATTCTTCCCTTGGTTCTCCTTCCCAGTCATGTATACATGCACAGATTAATGGATCAAATTTTCATAAATTTGTTATTTATAGCATGTCTTTTGTAAAAAAAGATCGCGCTTATGTTACTGGTTTGTCCGTCTGTTTATCCGCACCCACAATATCTCTGCAACTATTAGTCAGACTTGAAAAATTCTTTTGCATTGGGAAGCTTGAAATATGCGAATGATGATCCTTCATTTCGTTTTTTTTTTTTTTTACGATGTACAATTTCGCTGCCAGAGGACGTAAATGCAGATGATGTCGAATTCAAAAACACGTTTTATTCCACATATTTGCTTCTAAACATCCAATTGAAAAAATTCTTTTATCTTTCGATTCCATTTATGTAGAAGAGTATTTTAGATATAGCTACTTTTTCAAATTATGTATAGATTTTCCGCTAGGGGGCATAAATTTAAATTACATTTCCCCCGATAATTCTTTTAAAACTCCGATTTGAAAAAAAAAATTCTTCAGCGGATACACCTTCTGATGGAAAATCTTTTGCATATAATTTTAAATTTTTGGTAAAGAATACTTTGGCCACCAGGGGGCGTAAGCGTTAATTTTTGCTTCTGATGTATTTGCCATAAAATCTGAGCTTCTAAAATATCGATTGAAAAACTTCTTTCGTGGACTGATGCCACTCGCATAGATAAACCTTTTTGGAATATTTTCTTCTTAAAATATACCACAGTTTCTCTGCCACGGGGCGTAGAAGTATATCTTATTTTCATCAATATCTGACTTCTAGGAGTCCGATTTGAAAAATTTCTTCTTTGTTGGATAGTGCTTTCAGTGTGACATGGTTTTCATATAATTTTAAAATTTTTAAGTAATTCATAGACTTTCCACTAGGGGGCGTAGAGGTAAATTGCGTTTCCTTCTATGTCTCAGCTTTCGAATCTCCAATTTGAAAAATGATTTCTGCACTGGATACAGCCTTTGATGGGAAATCGTTTGCACATAATTTCAAATTTTTGTAAAGAATTGTTTGGCCACCAGGTGGCGTAAGTCTTAATTTCCGCTTCTGATGTATTTGCAGCAAAATATGAGCTCCTAAAATCTCGATTGAAAAAAAAAGTGGTTTGTTGACCGATACTACTCATGTCGACAAACGTTTTAGGAACATTTTCTTCTTGAAATAATGCATGGTTTCTACGCCAGGGATGTAGATGTATATCTTATTCTTGTCAGTGTCTTTACTTCAAGGAGTCAGATTTGAAAAATTCCTTCTTTGTTGGATAGTGTTTCCGATGCGAAATGTTTTCCCTATAAATTCAAAATTTTCAAGTAAATCAGACTTTCCGCTAGGGGGCACAAAGGTAAATTGCGTTTTCTGCGTTATTTCTGCTTCTAAAACTCCGATTTGAAAATTTCTTTCTGTATCGCATACAAGATCTGATGGAAAATATTTTTCACATAATTTCTAATGTTTCGTAAAGAATGGTTTGGCCACCAGGGAGCATAAGTGTTAATTTCTGCTTCTGATGTATTTGTAGCCAAATCTGGGATCCTGAAAACTCGACTAATTTTTTTTCTTGGACCGATACCGCTCATCTGGAAAAACCTTTTGAGAATACTTTCTTCCTAAAATAATGCATGGTTTTCCCACCAGGGGACATAAAGTCATCTTATTTTTGTCGATTGTTTCTAAGAGTACGATTTGAAAAATTATTTCTGTGTTGGACAGCATTTCCGGTGAGAAATGTTTCTCATAAAAATTCATGTTTCTCTTAATGCACAAGTCTGCCACCAGATGGCGTAAGCACACGTTTCCGTTTACAGCAATATCTGAGGGATTAAGAACCCTATTGAAAAACTTTTTTTCTTCTGCCAGATATTGTTTTCCATACCAGTTCCATTGACTTTGAATAGCTTTGATAAATTTAATTTGCGTCAGAACAAATTCAAAAGACGTGCTTATTTACACCCGAAAATTCGGTGTCATCTTTCTTGTTTACAATTATCGTGGCAAAGAATGACATGCCATCCCACATGCTTTTACTCTTAAGAGTACTTCTACTGTGCATTTTCCCACTAAAAAAATATATATATTAATCAGCTCATAATCTATTACAACAGTTTAGTCCAGACCTTAGCAGTATAGGGAAGATGCAGGATACTGAACACACTTGTACTAACTAGCGATTCAAAAATTTTGAATGAATTTTTTGTTGTTGATGTTTCTGGATTTAATGAACCCCATAAGCATCTAAGGCTATAAGTAGTCACCCATCCCTAATTTAGGGCCACTTAACTGGGAAGGTGAACAACCAGTGTTGGAAAGGCAAAAGCAGTATCACCCCAAGATTTGAGCTCAGACCCAGCAGTACGTGAAATCAGTCCCTTAGTGATAATTATTTTAAATTCTATGAAGAAACAGAGTGATTTCCAAGACATTGCAAAACCTGTTGCCTTTAAAATCCCACTATTTTTTTTATTATCTGCCTGAAGTTATATAGTCTGGCTGTATCTCCACAATAAATTGAATTACTTTGTAACTTCATTACTGCTGAAGCTTAAAAGTTTTAGTTATTTGTAGTTTTTAAGGGTATGTTTTTAAGGTACTAATAGGATTATAAATCATATTTGAATTTATGCCCTATTGTATTAAGTATATCATTCAAGTCTTTGTAACTTTATGAATCTATTGCAATTTAAACAACAGCTGTAGTACTGTAATATTTACTCAAACTGTATGAGCAACAGCCTTGAAGGACTAAATAATACTGAGAGTTTGATTTTAATCATGCATTTTATATATAAAGACCAAAAACATGTAAACATTTAGTCATTTAAAAACATTCAGGAAAATAATTTTCTCTTTTATGTTGAAAGTATGCACATAAATTGGGAGTCTACTACACAGTGCTTGCCTTTTATTTTTCAACTTACAATGATCCACATAGATAAATCCCTCCTGCACTCATACACCACAAACTTCTTTTTAGTTGTCTGTTCTTATTCCCTCAATAAGGGTGAAATTAATTTAAACCTCATCATTCCGGGGTTATTACCGATATGAAAATTTCCCAGTTTTCATAGAACTTTATTAACTGGACACTTCGGCACTTGCCTTCTTCAAAATCCATTATCATAACAAATTCCAGCTAAACATAGTCAATGCTTACAGCAATAAATCCATACAGTGTAAACTTCTAGATGGTGACAACTGAGCATATTTTATTTTTCAAATACTTCTTAGTGAAGCTTGTGCAAAACATAAACAGTGATAATCTGCCTCACTCTGTCAAATGAAAAATAAAATGTTAGTACTGTACATATGAATGTTTCTGTATTCTTACAATGAAGGAATATTTCTCTCTTTATGAATCAACTTAAATAAAAATAAAGTTATTTAACAGATATCTGAATGAGTATGCATACATTTCCTCTACAGCCTCACCTTGTTTAGAGGTAATCCAGCATTATAATTATCTTCAAGTTCTCCAAGAGATCTGTAAATAGATATAAAATGAGGAAAACTGTAGTTTTTGAAATCACAGAAATATAGTGACATCATATAATACACCACAAAAGCCAAGAAGTGATATTCTGGAAAACATTTTGAAACAAAATATCACAATCTTTGCTGTGTGTATCTTCATGGAAGCAACAACATTTGGACAACGTTAAAAGTATTTTTGGAATATTAAAAAAACGATATGAACTAAGCATTTATGATCAAATTCTGGTATAATACAAGAAATTAAACCACGAGTGAAACTGTAACACTGATGGTCGTTAAGGAGCAAGTTCAAATAAAAACAACCAAACAGAACCAGGAAAGTTAGTTTTTATATAGGTGGGTATAAAGGCAAAATTTGTGAGAAATAACTTTACTTCCAGTAGAAAATGTAAGTTTCCAAAAAAATTCGTTACTTTTGACAAATGCTTCACAGGAATAAAAAAATCAGTAGAATACTCTGGTTTTCTTTGTAGATAATTTATGCTATGCATCTTTCGCATGCCAAGATCTTTGTGGGTGTGAAATTAGACGAGTGATGAGGCATTTTTTACATTTATTTACATAAAACACATTGCATTTATTCAATTCATTCACAACCACAATCTACTACATACTAAGTGGAATTAAGTCATAAAATAAAATAAACAATAAGGTTTACTAATCTCTGACATTGAGTGGTACTTACAGTGGTGTTAAAAAATATTGCATCACTTGCAAAAACCACGAATTTTTAAGTTTAACTCTTTTTTAACTAACTAATTTTCATAGTTATTTCATTGTTTATATGTCATTAGATGCGAAATTTTAAGATTTCAAAAATGTCTTTGTTTTTCCTGTAGCTACTTCTGTTCTTAAGATACATTACAAAAATGCTAACCAAGTCAAAATTATTATTAAAAGAATCATTTATCCAATACTTAGGTTTACAGCAATAAATCGTTTTTGCACTTCATAAGGAATGAAATAACATTTGCATACAGAAATATAATGAAGCAAATTTATAAAATGTACCTCATATTTTGTTGCCTAGCCTTTAGCTTTAATCACAGTTTTGCATATTGCTGGCATACCGTGAACAAGGTTTTGTAAAGATTGGTTGAATGCTCTAAATCTCCTTGGAGGGGGGGCTTAAGCCTCCTCCAAGGAGATTAAGAGCGACGTATGTCACAAATTAAACGTTCAAAAATATTATTTTACATGTTTAAAAAATTGCACAGTGTCTGACATACTGTCTTCTGTTACATGGTGTCTTCTTCCCAAAGAGATTAAGAACGACGTACATCACAGCCGTACATATACTGTAGGCGTACACTATATATATATATATATATATAAAGTTTTGGTTTAAGTTATACATATATATTCAATTTATTAGTTTAGCTGTTATCATACACATACAAAATGCTCATTAGAAGTAAAAAATTAATAGATATACACTGAAGATCAATTGAATTAGAGACAGCTGGCATTATGCAAATGTGGCTCTGTGGGCGGCCCTGTAAACGGAAACCCACATAATGTATGCAGCGATGGGAATCAGTAAAAGTCGGACGCAGTATGGGCAAGACAAAGGATCTAAGCGCATTTGATCGTGGGCAAATTGTCGGGGCCCGACGAATGGGTCACTTCATCTCGGAAGTCGTGCAGGCACTGGAATTTTCACGAGACACTGTCACGGGTGCACCGTGAGTACATCGAATGTGGTAAAACTATCCCTGCAAGGCCCAACTGCCATGGACAACAGCGTGTGGATGAGCGGGGTCATCGTCGGCTAGCTCGCATTGTAACAGCGGATACACGGGCCACAGTGCAAGAAATCGCTCGGCAATTTAACGCTGGTGCACAAAAACATGTAAGCAGCCACACCATCTCCTCGCTAAGGGATACAGAAGCCATCGTCCCACGAGGGTACAGCTGCAGACTGCACATCACAGGGTGCAAAGATTAGCATGGGTGCGGGAACATCGCCACTGAACCCTAGACATGTGTGAAAATGTTGCCTGGACTAATGAGTCAAGATTCACGTTGGTACATGCGGATGGCAGGATACGAGTACGGCACAGACCACATGAAGCGATGGATCCTTCTTGCCAGCAGGGAACTCTTCAAGTTGGTGGGGGTGGCATTCTTGCCTGAGGACTGTTTACGTGGACTGAAATTGGACCTTTGGTACATGCGACATTGTCCCTCACAGGTCAACGTTACCGGGATATCCTGGACGACCATTTGCTCCCGTTTGTGCGTCTTCAACACCCCACTGGGGACCTCATCCTGCAACAAGGCAATGCACCGTGCCATCACTCCTGAATTGTACCCAAATGGTTGGATGAACACTCCACCGACGTGACCTCGTTTACTTGGCCAGCTAAGTCACCTGGCCTCAATCTTATCAAGCACATCTGGGATGCCACCAAGAGATATGTTAGAGGCTCTGACCCCCCCCCCTAAAATCTTCATGAACTGTGGTAGTTTGTTCAGGGGTTGTGGATCCTTATGGCTTCCCAACGCTTCCAGTGTCTTGTAGAGTCCATGCTGAGATGAATCGCCGTCGTCATCAGGGCGAAAGGTGGTGCTACACGTTACTAGAAAGGTATCTCTAACTCACTTGCTCTTCAGTGTACACTGACGGTGCATCCGTGACACATAGTGGCTCGTGAAAATTTCGGTGCCTGCAAGACTTCCGAGATGGAGTGACCCATTCGTCGGGCCCAGACATTTTGCCCACGATCAAATGCGCTTAGATCCTTCGCCTCACCCATACTGTGTCAGACTCTTACTGATTCCCATCGCATCACTCCTTATATTGTCTGATCGCTGCATACGTCATGTAGTTTCCGTTTACAGGGCCGCCCACAGCGCCACATTTGCATAACGCCAGCTGTCTAATTCAATTGCTATTCAGTGTATATGCACACGTACTCATAAGACAGAATAGATTAAATATGGCTTTATCATTGCGACTACGTGTGCGAGGGTTTTATCGAATTAAGATTTGATAAAGATGTCCACATTTATAAATATGAAATGTAAATATATGATTTTGTTTGAAAATATAATTCCACACCACTACTTATTCCCTATAAAAATATTGCTCTCAACACATTGAGGCATCGTTACCACGCATTTACTACTAACATATTTAATATTATGCTCACTCAATGTTAGGTATTTTATTTCTTGACTTGTGCTTTTTTTCGAAGGCAGGTCATTATGGCCTTTTTCTGATTTCCCTAGCTGATATATATATATATCCCCCTCCAACAGGAATTCCTGGGTGCGCCACACTGGTCGAACAATATGATTCCAAATTTGAATTAAATCTTCAATGAGTTGAATTTTGGTTGTTGGCTTTTTTTTTTTACAGTTCATACGACACTTTGAACCACAAATTTTCGATCGGGCTTAAGTCTGGTGACTGTGGTGGCCTATCAACGTGCTAAACACTTTTTCACTACTTTATCTAGCATGATGACAGGAAGCATTGTCATCTTGAAAAATAAATTGCAGTCGTTAAGTCTTCTAGATGATGGTAGCATCTTGTTTTCTAGTATCCAGTTGTATTTCTGGGCATTTACCATACCATCAACAATATGGAGGTTCCCAACACCATGTGCACACATGCAGTTCCAAACCATGATCTTCACCGGATGCTTAGCACCAGTCATTCGGCAACTTGGATGGAATTCTTCAGAGTTGAATCTCCTTACATAGCAACTACGCAGATTCCCACTATGGCAAAATTGTGATTCATCACTGAAAAGAATATTTTTCTATTGCTTGGTTGTTCAAGAGACATGCTATTTCACCCACTGAAGTCTACGTTGTCTTTAATTTGCAGTTAATAGTGATTTAACCTGCCTTTGCAGCCATGTATGTCATAGTGAAGCAGCCTCCTCCTAACAGTAAAGTAACATCAGTCACTTCAGACCATCTTTGAAGCAATTCAGGTTAACTGAGCCTCCTGCCTGCCAATTAGTTTTCTGAGCATTCTGTACTGCCTGGTTGTAGTGGATCTGTGCCTTCCACCAGGGATGCATATTTTTAATATCAGCAGTGTCTTACTTTTTTTCAGTAGCCTAATAACTGTAGATTGATGACAACCCCCTTTTTTCAGTGATTTGCCTTGAAGAATATCCCTCTTCATGCAGAACAACTATTTTTACTTTGTCCACTGTGGACAATTCCACAGTTTTAACCATTATTGAAAATGTACACAAATTATACCCTAATAACAACAAGTAACCCAATGCTCTCATAGCTATGTGTCAATCCTTATAAAGGCTGAAGTAGGATTAGGATAGCATTAAGTAACAACCTAATAAAGAATGTCTATGGTTGGTTGTACAACCTACAAAAGAATGTCTATGGTTGGCTGTACAACCTACAAAAGAATGTCTATGGTTGGTTGTAACAACTGATACACAGCTAACATGAATTTCAATGCATTTGTCAAACCCCATGCTTTATGTCATATCTTAAGAACAGAAGTAGCTACAGGAAAAACTAAGACATTTTTGAAATCTCCATTAAATTTTGCATTTAATGACAAACAATTACAAATAACTATGAAAATAAGTTTTAAAAAAAGAGAAACTTAAAAATTAACGGTTTTTGGAGGTGATGCAATACTTTTGCACACCACTGTAGGTAGGCAGATAAGTGAATGTTATTGTAAAAGAAATGAAAGAAGATATGAGAGTCGTAAAAGTAAATATTTACAGGTCCACAATCCCGTATTCGAAAACCCAAGTTTTTTCGTGGAGTGTCAGTCATCTCTGTGTACCAAGGCTTACTTGGTGCCCAAACAGCTTACCAAACTTGCCCCCTAATGTGACATCTACATTACAGCCTTGTGACCAAGAAATTTTACACTCCATGAAGAGCAAGTATAAAGACTATTTTTAAACTGTATGCTCGTTGCAGTCATCAAAGTAGTAGGAATCCAAAACTTCTGGAAAAAGTTCAATGTTAAGGGTGCCATTTATGGAGTTGCTAATGCTTGGAAGGATATTAATAAATCAACATTAATAAATGCTTGGCACAGACTTTGGACTACAATGATGTCTGATGTAAATGAACCTACAGATGAAGACTTTGAAAGATTTTGCGTTATTGATGAGAAGAAAATGATATCAAACCTAGCAACTTACGCTGAAAGTTTATTGCATGAAAGTGTAAATAACTTACAGGAAGCCGATATTGAAGAAATGCTGAACACTGGCAATGATGCACCTGTAGTGCATTCCTTGAGTGATAGGGAAATTGCTGAAATGGTGTTGCATGATGATAGTACTGATGATGATGATGACGACATTGTGAACACAGGTGAAAAAGTCCCCATGCAAAATATGGTGAAAATGTGTGATCAGTTAATTGCTGGCATTTATCAGTGAGCTAGAGATTATGGCAATTTACTCAGTTAAAGAGATTGCTTAGACAGAAACTTATGTTAATGAGACAGATGACATTTGAAGAAGTCTTTAAAAACACAATCTGCCATAGTGCTGCTGTATCACTTGAGAATCCTGTTCCTGGCCCATCATCAGATGTCCGACTGCAACCTGATGAAAACTATGATAGCGACATTGATGTACCCTCTTCTCCAAGATCCTCAAGCTAGATGTTTTTTTTTTTTTTTTTTTTTGATTGGAGGTTTAACGACCACCGTGAGCAACTCAATGGGCTATAAGCAGTCGCCCGTCCCTAATTTAGGGTCACTGGTTCCAGGGAAGGGAGAGAGCCAGTGCCGTAAGACAAACACAACATCCATGCCTCACCGGGATTCGAACCCAGACCCCTTCGGACGAATGATCAGAGGCCAACGCCTTAGACCACTGCGCCACCCAAGCTAGATGTTATGCACCTTAACTCAGAGGTGTCCCCAATATCTGAATAAGCCTCCTTGAGACACACACAATTCACAGGAAATAATTACAAAAGATATTAAAGAAATTGTAATGTAAAAGAAATGGAAAAAAAAAAAATTGCAAAAAAAACAACAACATTTGTATATTGTAATTTATGCTGTCGTACGATGTTAGAGATAGTTTCTTTTTACTTCCTTATTTACTAGAGAACTGCAGTGCAACAACTTATATTAAATTCTTTGCTTTCCCTTTTTCGTGTACCACCACCGACCCTACACCACTTCATCGGGAGGGGAACGATGTAGTACCGCAGCAGTGGCATATCCTGGGCTCTCACCCCCCCAGTACTGTTTTTTTTTAATTGTGAAGTTTAATTTTTAATTGTAAAGTAATAGAAATAACTTTTTCCAAATTTTAGGTACATGCCATTGCTATTGCTAGCACGATACCAAACCTTTGAGGATTAGGATTTGAACACTTATTTGTACATGGACGATGTCATCGCTCTGTCCATCTTCTTTTGAATACTTAATAAAAAAACGTGGACAGAGCGATGACATCGTCCATTTACATTATCTCCACGTATTTGATATATATTAACTTATTTGTACATGAACTCCAGTTTTCTGAATACTTTATTTGTACATGAACTCCATTCTTCTTTTGAATACTTTATTTGTGCATGAACTCCATTCTTCTTTCCTTTTGTATGAACTTGAGTGCTAAGTTTTCATAAAATGTTTCTTCCGAGTACTTTTTCCTATTTAAAAATAATGTTTTTCTCTATTGACAAAACAGCCAAGTTTTTCGAATGTGCATGTATGTCCTTGTGTGGCTCTAAGATATATCTTTATTCTTTTTAATGCTGAAAAACTTCTTTCGGCAGTTGCTGAGGGAAAGTTTAATATGAGGTCTATTAATTTGTACACCTCACTAAACACTATGTTCAATTTATTTAACTTTATGTAACACATAATGTCTCTTACCGATTTGTTTTTGTATTCATCAAGGGAATAAATCACCTTCAGTTCATTTTTTAGTCTAGCGGTATCAAAATTTGAAGCTTTGTGCTGCGTTGCCTCCTTAAGTTTTCCCCTGAGGTGGTCTTCAGGTTAACTATCTTTTCTTCACCACCACCACTCCACGCCTCAGCTCATCTACAAGGAGCACATGCCATACTTTTAGTCTCCAGGATTCTCACTGTTAGTCTTGCCATGTGACTGGAGTGAAGACTGAGCGGAGCCTGGCAGCCAGAGACGGGAAGAAAAGAACCAGATATTCATGGTATTACTAGTATGTTCTTTGACGGCATAAATATGGGAGCGTTATTCATTTTAGAATGCCTTGAAATGTTTTCCTAGCGAACTGAGCCATGTTTTAGTGTAGATGTTTGGGTTTTGGAAAGTGATAGCGTGTGTGTAGGTTTGTAAACGTGCATTTGTGATCTGTAAAAACCTCTTGGTCAGCAACACTACATATCCCTCTAATATGAGTGTTTATTTTTCTCTGAGGTGGTTTTGCTTTTCATAAAGTTTTACAACAAAACCGGATATATGATCATATTTTCATTTCAATACAAAAAAAGAAAGACAATGCTCTTGAAGAGTCCAAACAGAACAAGTGAAAGTAGGTATATGCCTAGTACTTTTTCAGTGTCAGTGCAAAAACAGGCAAGTGATTTTGGTTCGAAAGAAAAGGGACCGCATCAGCCACAAATTCTTTTTCCACTGACACAATTTGGTACACAGAAAAGGCAATTCAATGCTTGTTGGTAAAAACAATTTCCATGGCTTGAGTACAGCGTTTCTTAAAACAGTGATTTTTGTTTTCCGTGCCACGTGTTCTTAACTGAAACAGCGAAAAATGGAGTTTGCAATTGGAAAAAATGTTTAGGAAAACTAAAACTACACAAAAAAACTGATTGCCATTTTAAAGTCCTGGAACTCTGGATGAACTATAAACACTGCTATAAGTTCAGGTGTGGAAAATTTGGAGCAACAACTTGAATGTGCTTCAGTAGAAGAAATAAGAAAGAGGTGGAATTTCTTGAAGGGAATTATTGAAGTTATTTTATTGACAGTAAAGCAAGAGTTGGCCCACAGAGGACATGATGTTTCTCATCAAAGCAAGAACAAAGGAAACTTTCTGGAAATTTTGGAACTAACAGGAAAATATGATACTGCCAGTGATATCACAGCAATACCAAAAAATGCTTGTTATACCTCCCCAAAGTGTCAAAATGAGTTGTTACAAATCTGCAGTCAGTTTGTATTGAGTAAAACATCATTGGAGGCCAAAAGTTCTGGTTTTTACTCAGTTTGGGTAGATGATACCAGAGATATCAGTAATAACGAACAAATGTGTATTTGCATAAGGTATGTTTACGGTGGAAATTATTTGAAAAAATTCTTTTTGTCCACGTTACTGATTTGAGTGCAATGGGACTAAGATATGTGTTATGTGAAAAAATCAACGAATTTGTATTTAAAAGAAGTTCCTTGTGCTGGGTAGGGGCATGATGGATCATCTGTGATAAATGGTAATGTGAAGGGTTTGAAAACACTGTTTCAAAAAGAACATTCACAAGCATTCTATATACACTGTTATGCGCATCAATTAAATTTGGTATTAGTGAATAATTGCTTTGGCATTCTTGAAGTAAATTATTTATTTGAAATGTTGCATTCATATTTTTCTCAATCTCTTAGAGCTCATCACAACTTTATAGAAATTCAGGCTGATTCAGGTGTGGGCAAAACTGAGATGCAGGCATTGAGTTCTACAAGATGGGCTTGTCAAAGTAGAACATTAAAATCTGTGTAAAAAAAGTCTAAACTCTTTTAGAGTTTTTTAAAAATCCCAGAGGTGGTGATGTTACAAAAGCTACAGGACTATTTCTTTAGAATTCTTTCAGGACAATAGTTGTCCTACTTGTTCCACATAAAATATTTCCTTTGACTGAAATATTAAATAATTACACTGATCAAGAAATTTTTCCCAGAGAAATTGTAACTAATTTCAATAAACATACCCTTGGGAATATTGAAAGTAATCATAAGAAAGTAAAGTTGGTTATCATTTTGGAGATATTCATGTTTGAATTTATTGCTGTGATCTTATTTTATTGCCTTTTTAAGTGCTTTTTGAAAGCAGACAAATGACACCAGAAGTGGGTGATGTAAAAGGTATAGGCACCAGTGAGGCAGATAAAGTCAGTCTGCCGCAGTGCCGAAAAGCTTTGTTCATTTAGATATAACAGCAATCAGTGTAGCACGTAATGAGCTCAGGAAAGAGACTTATAGCAATCAGCCTCGTAAATGCGAAAATTTTGGTATTAGTTTTTGTTATGCACGTGACAAAATTGTGAGTGTTAAACATAGAAGACGTATAACTCCTTTAATTAGAATAGCCTATAAACATTATTTTGGATGCCGGATTAGAGAGACATGGGTGCCGCACTTCTGTTCAATTCAGCTTTGAGAGTGGATTAGAGGAAAGGGAACATCAATGCCTTTCATGATACCAATGATCTGGAGGGAACCTAGAGATCATGTAACAGATTGTTACTTTTGTATGACTCCAACAGTAAAAGGAATTAATTTTAAGAAGCAAAAGCATGTGCAGTATTCCAGCATCGATTCCACAATTACGGCCAGTATGTACCTCACAGTGATACACATCCTGTACCACAGTCACCTGTAAACTTTTCTTTAGATGAAAAAGAATGCATTCCATCAACTAGTCACAAAAAGTAGAAAAGATGAGGATTATATTTCATCAGAGAAACAGTCAATGCTTCATATGATCACCCAAGCAGAGCTCAATTACCTCATTCGTGATCTGGGATTAAGCAAAAATAAAGCTGAATTGCTTGCATCAAGGCAGTGGAATGTATTGGATAATAATGTACGTATTTTCATGTATCATGACCAACACAAAGATTTTATTTGTTTTTATGAAAAAGATTGTGAGATATGCTTTTGTAACAACATTCCCAGCCTTTAGATCTGTATCACAAGCCAGAGGAATAGTGACTGTTTATTGATGCTTCGAAAGTGAGTTTAAAAGCAGTACTGTTACACATTGGCAACAAATATAACTCCATTCCTGTTGGATATGCTTTATGGATAAAAGAAACCTATAATACCTTGAAAAAGCTATTACACGTGCTGAAGTACAATGATTTTCATTGGTATATTTATGGTGACTTAAAAGTCACTTCTCTTTAACTAGGAATGCAACTGAGATATACTAAATATTAATGTTTTCTTTGCGAATAGAACAGTCACGCTGAAGAGAAACACTACCATGTAAGAAAGTGGCCTTCACGGCAGTCTCCGAAGCCCGGTGCTAAGAATGTTGTGAACGAACCTCTTGTACCAGCAGCGGTCACACTTCTCCCACCACTGCACATCAAACTCTGATTGATAAATTTTTTTGTTAAAGCTTTGGACTGGGACAGTGAGGCATTTAGGTTTATTCAAGATTTCTTCCCTTCCATATCAGATGCTAAAATAAAAGAGGGAGTACTTATTGGCTCTGACATTTGGAAGCTCATGCAAAATGACAGTTTTCAAAGTGTTCTTCAGAAACTAGAAAAGAAAGCATGGCTGGCATTCAAGGATATTGTAAAAATTTCCTTGGAAATACTAAAGCTGCAAACTATAAGAGCATAGTTCAAAATCTGGTGAAATTTTTTCAAAAGTTGGGTTGCTACGTTTTTAAAACTGCATTGCCTTCATTTTCACCTAGACCCCCATAATATGGGAGCAGTTAGTGACAAACATGGTGAACGATTTCACCAGCAGATATCTGTCATGGAGAACCCTTACCGTGCACAGTGAAATGAAGCGATGCTTGCTGATTACTGTTGGTCCATTAAGAAAGATGCTCCTGAACAACAGTATAAATGGAAAAGCATGTAATGTAAAAACTTTGCTAATATAACACATTAATACACTTAAAAGTGTGTTCCCATTGCAAAATGTAAATTAACTGTAATGTAACATTAGCAAATATATCGTAATAACATACAAAATGTTATTACATTACAGTAGCGTATGAAAACAAATCCTCTGTTGTATATTTTATACACCGATGAGCAATTAATTACATTATGACCACCCTTAGCAACAGTAATATGGAAAAGTTTTGCAAATTTTATAATATGGACCTTTCCTGAAGAAGTTGCAGTAGCCAAAAAAAAAGTTTCTAACAAAGTAAAAAAGCCACAGATATTGCTAGAGATGCTGGCATTACTGCCTTGTGATCTGTTTCCAACTTTACACAAATTGGTGAAAATAGCAGTTACAATTCGTTTTACTTCAACATGCTGTGAGAGGTCATTCGCGCAGGCTCAAGTCATACCTTTGTTCAACAATGGGACAAGAACAGCTTTCAGGGTTGGCACTTCTCTCAATCCAAAGTGACAAATGTAGGAAAATCTGTTTAGACTGTGTTTTGGATTCATTTGCTTTAAAATCAGAGAGGAGGTTGCAGTTGTCACACTGTACTTTGAAACACCAACATGCATAAGGAACATTTAAAAGTACCTCATTTTTATTTTTAGGGTGCTTAATACTGCTAGATTTTTGCTTTTGATCATTAAAAGCGCTTAATTATTCTTTTGTGCATGTAGTCTTTTCTTCAGTTAGTGTTTTGATATATTTTGTTTATTTTCTTGAAGTTAATCAGTGTATAATAATGATATATTCATTACAGTAAAAGATAAGGTGCTTAATTTTCATTTATTTTTTGAAAATAAGAGTATGAACCATGAGCAACTCATATTGACATGAGATTTTTTTAAGCCCCCAATGTGACATTTCTAGTTATGCCACTGCCTTACTCTATGTATGTTGCAGCTAGCTGTACAGTATTTAGCTTTGTTTGCCAGACTTACTGATTAACTGCAGATACATATTTAGCTTAGTTTGAACCTGTAGCCTATATGTCCTAGATTATTTACGTTCTACATTTATTTCACTAAGTCATTTACCAGCATATAAATAAACTGTAATACCTATACCATTTATGGTCTTTACATATCCCACTTAGTGTGAATATTCACGTTTCTCTGCAGAAATATTGTGGTTCATTTGAAGCTGTGTATGTTCAAATTTTACCGAATATTTTTCTTGAAAATAAAATGTCCTTTAGTATTTATGGTCTATAATTATCCCATTACTTCACTTATCAATATATTACTCAATAAATAAACTGTAGTAGTGTTTGTAGTCTTTATTTATCATACTTAGTGGGAGTATTCATACGTTTTTGCTGCAGTATTAATTAATGCCTGATTACGGAGTGCTGCACTAGACTCCAGTGGGGGCACTTTCGGCTCCAAAATCAGAAAAATTCTGAAACACAGCTGGCCCCAAGGGTTTTGGAAAAGGGATTGTGGACCTGTACTAAAAACTATGGCAGCTGCAATAGAAAGCATTTCAACTATTTAGTTTTTCAAAAATGATCTTTATTTTTATTATTATTACATATTATTCAGATTTAGACGAATGTAAGAAATTACCCTGCTACCGACGAAACATGATGTAGCTACAAAAGTCCATCTGCGTATGCACAAGATAAAATCTGACCTCATGGTAGAAGGAAAAACTGCATAGCAAGTGTGTTAGTGAGGGGCATTGGTAACTTTTGGTCTAAGATATCTACAGGTTACACAGCATGGTGCTATACATCTTTTATTAAAACTCTCATCTATAGCAGAGGAAACCAAATTTTGCTACGAGTGTCATTTTCATAGCATTAAAAATGCATTTTTGTAATGCCCACCGTGAGCAACTCTTTGGGCAATTTAAGCAGTTACCCATCCCTAATTTAGGTTCTCTGGTATCAGGAAAGGGAGAGAGTTAGTGCCACAGGACAAACACAACATCCATGCCTCACCAGGATTTGAACCGGAACCCATCTTGGACAAGTGGTCAGACACCAGCACTTATACCTACTGAGCCACCAGAGCAGCAAGGGACAGCATTCAAAAATCAGATTTCGACAATGGTTTTCACTACTTCCATTGCCCATTTTTGTTACATCAACATTTTTTACTTGGGATCTACTTTACTACTGTTGGGAAAGATGCATAGCATCAAAAATTCAGTATACTTCACAAAATACTGCAAAGTAATATAAATTGCTGCATAAAAAAAAAAAAACATACCAGTGAACTCTGTAAGTAACTTGTATGGTGAATGTGCCACATGATCATTAGTGTTGAACTAAATCAAGAACACCTTTTTAAGACATGTTTCAGTTATGTTTTACATTTTAATAGTATAATAAAAAACAATCTATAATTTAACTTTTTAATGCAAAAGTCAAATCTACAGTGGCACAGCAAATTGCACCATTTTTCTGCATACATACACTGCTTTATGCATTCTGTAGTTTGACATGCACTGAAGTCTTGTTGATGCAGTTACTGGTACTTTATTTTCTTATTGGCAAAATTTAATAACCCCATTAACAATTTCGTGTGTAGGGTTGCCAGTTCTGAGGCAGAAGAGAACCAGAACTAACAAACACAGCATGTATGTCTCACATGGAACTATGCATGTACCAGCAAGGAAAATCCTGTTTAGTTTTCTCATAGTATTCTAATAATCATTTTGGTTGCACCATTATTATGTGCAAAAATATGTACTGCAAACATAAGCCTTGAAAAAACTTTGAATTTTTTTTTAATCCATCAAAATTTATATATGACACTTTTATGCCAAAAACACACCCACCAATTCTACTACCACATCTTCATTTGTAAACAAATTTTGAAATGTATGCACAAAATACTTCATAGATTTATAACCCTGGGTATCTGTCTTTTATATCAATTACTGCTGCATTCAAGAAAATCTTCAAAAGCAAACATTTTTAACTCACAATTATATATAAGATGAAAGGCTTCTCTCCCTAAGAGAAGGAAGCTTTTTATATTGCATATGAATACAAAAGATTGATTGCATTACAATTTACACTTGCTCTTATGAGAAGTTTAACATGCGTTGTTGCATGTTTCAAAAATTTGTGGTGTGTAACGTTATATTTAGATTGGATTTCTTCAAACTCTTCCCAACGGGCAGACCAACTGCCAAAATAATGGTAAATATTCATCAGCAACTCAGAAGCTTCTTCACCTAAGCACTCCAATGATTTTACATATGCATTCATCTCTGCGTTTTGCAGAAATCCAGCTTTCTGAACACATTTAACTATTGTCGAAATCTGTAAATTTTGCCAAGAAGCATGTACCCAATGAATACAATAAAAAAAACAGTGACTGCTTTTGAAAATTCTGTCACACGAAGGAAAATATTTTGAGACTATTTTTAAATGGAGTTTCTCAGAGGACGAAAGGATAAAATGTTATTAGCTCTATATAAAATGTTATTGGCTTAGATGCCCCTCAGCTCATCTTCATTCATCATTGGGGCTTAACACTTTTGCGGACAGTAATAAAAATGCAGAGACATTTATGGAAAATTTAAGTTTACTGTCCTGCTGAAAACATGAAGTAACTGGAACCCCCTACAATTTTGTCAGCATTTGCCGCTTTGTACTTACAGCGTGAAGTAAAGTTGGACGGCATATAAGGTCATCTCACTGGATGTGCAGTGGCATATCCTGCCTTGCCTGCAAACATGTTAATTATGAGCTGTTCCTACAATTATAAGGGGAGGTATAGGAGTACAGAAATAACTACATTTACATAGTTGTACTACGTAAGTACATTCACATATGAGGTTAGGAACAAATCTGTAGGTTTTTATTGGTGTAGGAAAACAAGTTGGTATGGCCGAGCTTTCGCGCACAAACATGTGGCTTTGTCAAAGCTGATTAATATCTAACTAATGCAGAGAAAATCAACATTGATCGTTAACATTTGAAAATCTATACACACATTGAATTAAGTTCACATTGTTCAGAACGGGAAAAGCGCGAGACAAAATGTCAGAGGAAAAAAAACTAAACGTAATGAAAATTCGGTCTTAACATTACAAGAAATCCGTCCACAGAGGGTGCAAGTCACAGGAAACAGTATCGTTGCATGCGGAAGTCGTCGCGAGGATTTTAACTGATTCTCTATAGGCGGTCTCAAAGCGAGTGGTGTATGGTGCAATCTCAAGATACTGTTTCCTGTGACTTGCACCCTCTGTGGACTGATTTCTTGTAATGTTAAGCCTGAATTTTCATTACATTTTGTTTTTCCTTTGTTGAAATTTTGTCTCTCCCTTTCCCCATTCTGAACTTAACTCAATGTAAGTATATGTATATATTTTCAAATGTTAATGATCAATGTTGATTCTCTCCGCATTTGTTAGATATTAATCAGCCTTGACAAAGCCACACGTTTGGGCGTGAAAGCTCGGCCATACCAACTTGATTTTTTTTTTTATTGGAGGTTTAACGACCACCGTGAGCAACTCAATGGGCTCTAAGCAGTCGCCCGTTCCTAATTTAGGGTCACTGGTTCCAGGGAAGGGAGAGAGCCAGTGCCGTAAGACAAACACAACATCCATGCCTGACCGGGATTAGAACCCGGACCCCTTACGGACGAATGATCAGAGGCCAGCGCCTTACACCACTGGGCCACCGGGGCAGCCATACCAACTTGTTTTCCTACACCAATAAAAACCTATGGATTTGTTCCTAACCTCATTAACTTGATGTATTTTTGTGCTCATCTCTTACTGTTTATCTTACATTCATATAGTTTTAGGCATACTTACAATAATAATCTTTCAACTTCCAGCATCTTCTTTTGAAACTATAATGTTAAATTGTACATTTCTCCCCAGTATGGTCAAAAAAAGGTTTGAAAAGGTGACCGGCTCCTTACCCTGCCTTCATGGTATAAACAATATCCTCATTTAGAATATAGCATTACTAAAGATGTTGCTTATTGCTTTGTTTGTTTTCCCTGAAGGTCCAGACAAATAGAAACCCGATTCTACTTGGAATGAAACAAGTGTAAGACAATGGCACAAAATGAAAAGTGTCGGTAAAGATAAATTGGAAAAATTATCCCAGCATTTCTTTTTTAAAGCTCACAAAGCTGCGCTAGTTGATTTTTGCCATTATTCGCAAAAAGATAAGCATGTCGATATTCTTTGAGACAAAAATAAAAGGGCTAGTGTAATTCAAGAACATGATAGAGAATTTAATACTAAATTTTAAATATTTTATTTGATGTTGCGAGAACTTTGGCTAGGGAAGGCATTGCACTTTGCGGAAATAACTCAGACGAAAATGGAAATTTTTGTCAAATCGTATACTTAATTTTTCGTCATTGCTTGATAACGAAGAAATGGTTAGATGAAAAGAGATTAAAGCCATATCATGTTACATATCTAAGTGCTGACTCTCAAAATGAATTTATTAATTTGTTGGCCAGTGAAGTGAGACAAGTCATAGCTAATGACATTAATTAAACTAAGTTTTTTACCCTAATGGCTGACATTACGCCTGATGTAAGCCATGAAGACCAAGTGAGTGTCTGTGTTAGAATTGTAGATGAGCAGGGAAACCCTAAAGAGCATTTGTTGGATCTTGTGGAAACTAAAGAAAAAACCAGAGAGGGATTAGCAAAACAAATCGTAGATTCCTCAATTAAAAAAATGAATTAAATATTAAAATTTTAGCATTTCAATCATACAATTTTGCGGCATCTATGTCGGGCCAATTTAATGGGGCACAGCAAAAAGTGTCAGAAATAATTGGTCGTGAAATTGTGTACATTCCATGCCAAGCGCATCGCATGAATACGTTTGTGGAACATAGCTATAATGCCAGCACAATCATTTAAGCCTTTTTTGATATTTTGCAAGAATTTTTCGTGTTTTTCACCAGCAGCACTAAACGTTACTTGCCATTATCAGTTAAACTACAAGAAGTCGAAAACTCTTTGCATCTAAAAAATTTGTCGAAAACTAGATGGACTGCTAGAGCTGAGTCAGTTAATGCAGTAAACTCTACACTTGAATCAATAATTGAACTGTTGAAAGAGATTTCAAATCGCTGGTAAATTTGACACAAAAACAAACTTTTGTTTTACTAAAATGAATTTTAACATTTGATTTCATATTTTTCTTGAGGATTATGAAAAATGTATTGCACAAATCAAAACTTCTTACTGAAGCATTGGAAAAAGAATCGTTAAATCTTCTGGATGCGTTGCTGTTCACTGATAGAGTGATTAAAAGTTTTGAAGACATAAGGAATGATATTGATGGCGTTAACAGTTTAATTGCAGCTTGTGTCAGTTTTTGCAAACAACCTCAGCATTGATGCAGAATTTGCTCTTCATCATAGGATAAGAAAAAACCAGTTCGTTTTGATTCTACAAATTCTCAAGCAAAATTTACGATACAAACTTTTTATAGAAAAGAATGCAATTTAGTTTTGGATCAAGTGATTTGCCTCATAATAATCTGACCGATTGCATGAAAAAAATTTCGCCACTTTACGAATGCTTATGCCCTCCTCTTAGGAGAAATTCTTTTACACCAGAGACAATGAACAAAATTGTTAATCTTTTCCCTGACAAAGAGAGCATTCAGGACTCTAGTGCTTTACAGTCTGAGCTCGAGATATTCTCTGCCCTCTGTACAAATTTGGAAACAATGACTGGTGTTATGGCAAAATCTGAAGAAATGAAATTACAGTTGAAGCTTACGAATTCTGTATGTTGCTTAGCACCGACAGCTCCCGTTTCTGTAGCGTCAAATGAGCGTACATTCAGTATTGTGAAACGAGTCAAAAATCATTGAAAAAGCACGCCTGACAATAGATTGAACTCTCGAACTCTGCTTGCAGTAAAAACTGAAATTGTTGATGTGCCTTGAGAAAATTGTTTCTTGATGGGCACAACTAAAAAATAGAAGAGTTAAGCTGAAGTAACTTATGAACGTTTAAATTTAACTTTCAACTAACTGGAGTTTGAGATCCGGTTTCAATATTACTTCAGTCGTATCAAAGATATATCATCAAATTTTCCATCACAAAAGAAAAAAACAATCGTGTCACACACACAGAAGTTGATACAAGTGCATTAATTAACTGTGAGTAGTTTTTCTATTTCTTTTGTTAAAGGTAAAGAAATTTTTCTTTTTTCATCTTAGTTGCTGCAAACGGAAAAGCATGTAAAGTTACTGCCCATCAGAAAATACTTGTAGAAGGGGAGGGCAATGTTGTATAACACCCAAATAATTTCCTTTAAAACAATATTAACAATCCAGTGTATCATTAAATCAGAATTTTTAGCCTGATTACTTTTATATACTTCTACCTTGATTCGAAATTTAAATTAAACAAAACTTTTTTTCAGACTACAAGTATTTTAAATAAAATGAATTTATGATGATAACATATTCTAAGATTCAAACTGACTGCGTGCCCTACACGAAATTAAGTCTATCTAATTTAATTGGAAGAGTTCGGTATTTTTTTTTCATTTTTACACCCCCGCCCCAATATAAACACTTTAGCTACAACCCTGTGCACTGTAATTACTGTTATTCGATATTAGTGATCACTCTAAGATAAATGACATTCACTAATATACACTCAGTAGACAAAACATTAGAGATGGAGCTGATGGGCAGTTGACATGGGCATTCCACAGATTCTAACCCCAAGCAGAACTTACCAGTAACCAATAGGGGAATTTTCAGTTATGTGGCAGTAATGGAACAAAAACTTCCTGTAATATTTTCAGTAATGTAATGTGCCACTTTTTTTTTAAAGTTAATAGAAATAACATTGTACAGTACAATTCTGAAAATCCGCGTGGATTTGAACACCAGTCACAGTTAACAGGCGGGTAAACAAAAAAAGGTTTCAGAAATAGAAATTTTTTATTTTCCAGCTGACAAAAAAATGTTTAAGATCTTTTTAAAGTGTTTTCTCTATTTGAAAAATATTACTAATGATATACAAAATAGTGTTCTCCCTAGAGACTTTTTGGTGGGCACCCACCCAGCTGACAGTGTTTAAGGTGCCTATCACTTTATCACCAAATCGCGACAAGCACAATACGCCAAAAAAAGTTCATCTGAATCGTTAATAAACGAATGCTAAAAATTGTGTTTTGTTTGTTTTTTTAATCCTTGTTACCACTAAGAAATTTGCTCATTTTTATTATGTGGATAAAAATCAAACGTTTAATCTTACATCTCCCGTGCAGTCTCCGTACTGAGAATCCATGACTTAGTTCTGTTAACTGCTAGGAGTTCAACATGGGAGGAAGGGAGGGGAGTTGGAGTCTTTCAAGTGTTTTAGTGAACTGGGGGGAAGGATGACAGAAAAGGGGAGGGCGATATTGGGTGGGGTCAGCAGAATGCGACAAGAGCAAGAGGGAAAAACTTCCTCTTCAGCTGACATGATTGCTGACCTTAAATAAAAAACTCAAAAATGCATTATCACGAATTTTTCAGACAGCTGTCTGAAATTTTTGTAAGCACCATAAATCCTTGTTACGAATGGATCTGCAAAATTTCGCCTGAATTGTTTAATAACTTTTTAAACTAGCCATGAAATTTTTTATTAAACATTCCTGTGCGACTGTTCCTCGTAAATCTCTTAATAAAAATGTTCATGGCTAATTAAAAAGTTTTTAACCAATTATTAAAGCAAAATTTTAACAGTTGACCAATCTTAGTGATTATGGAGTGTGTAAAAATTTCAGCCAGTTTCATAAAGAATTGACAATGATGAGTTTTCTTATCCAGTCTACTGGCAAAACCTTTGTAGCAAGCAGGGAACCCTGCTCTTACAATGCAGTTACGGGAGATGGGGAACCCTCCTGCTGTCCCATCCCACTTATTGAATTTAGCGGACGACAAATTTTGTTTAAAAGTTGATTGTTGATAAGCTGCTCTTTCCATTGTATGCTACACTACGGATATTTGTTGAATACTACATACATACATACATACATACATACATACATACATACATATCACTAAGCTGTTCTCTGAGATTCAGAGGTTAACTCCAAAAAGAAATACAAACTTCCAGATATTTTTACTTATTGTTGTCGTATCAAACTCTGCCATTTACAGCGATCTTGACATACAACTCGTGCTTCACTGATATCCATTACACGCCGTACACAAGATCTTTTATACTTCATACTCATAATCTTTTTCTCATGCAGACACTCCTGAATCTGATCCACCCATGTCTTCCTTGGCCTTCCTCTGCCTTTCCTTCCTGCCACTTGGGCTGAAAAGATTTTCTTAGTAAACATTTCATCACTCATTCTTTCAACATGGCCAAACAACCAAAGCATATTTGTCTCCACCTTGCCAACAACATTTTGCTTTACATCACACAACTGCAATACATCTTCATTCCTCACACAATCAAATCGTGTCTTGCCACAAACCCCACATAAGCAACGCATTTTTCCAGCACACAAACGACTCCTATGTTTCTTCTGCAGTACCCAGGTTTCACTGCCTTACATCAGAGTAGGAACAATTACTGTTTCATACACAGCCATGCGGGACTCTCTAGAGAACCCATCATTCCCGTGAAAACCTCCTAGAGCAGCTATGACTTTCAAAGAAGAATTCACTCGCCTACCGATTTCACCATCCAACTTGTTCTCTCTGTCAAACATGCTTCCTAAATACACAAACTCCCTCACCTAGTCAATCACAGTGCCATTTAGACTTACATTACATTCAGTGCTACCCATTCCTCTCTCAAACACCATAACTTTAGTTTTTCCCTTATTTATACTCAGTTTGAATTTCATGCAAACTTCGTGCATCCGAGTCAACATACTCTGCAACTCACTTTTGCTGTCTGCCAACAGGACAGTGTCATCAGCATACAGCAATCTGCACACACGGATATCACCAAGACATAAACCACTATTATCTATTTTGGCTTCACGCATGCATGCGTCCATAAATATATTAAACAGCCATGGTGACATTACACAACCTTGTTTAACTCCTGCACCAATGGAAAACCATTTTGATAAAACACCATTCACTCGTACACAAGCTCTACTACCAGCATACATGGCTTTTACACTATTAAGTAGATTCCCACTAACACCATATTCATTCAATACCTTCCACAAAAGTGTCCTATTCACTCGGTCGTAAGCTTTCTCTAAATCTATGAAGGCAGTAAAAACTTTCTTCCCAACAGCCAGATACTTTTCAATCATCATGCATAATTCAAAAATCTGGTTAGTGCAGCCTTTACCAGGGATAAAACCATTCTGAACATCCCACACTTTCAATGATGTAAGACCCCGTACTTTTTCAATAACAACCTTACCAAACACTTTCTCTGGCACACTCAGTAGGCTAATAACACGATAGTTCTTGCATTCAGTCTGATCACCTTTTCCCTTATACAAAGGAACAATAATAGCATCCTTCCAATCCCGAGGGACCATTCCTAACTCCCAGCACAACTGGCAAATTTCAGTTAACCAGTCAATTATAGAGTCACCACCATACTTCAACATCTCTGCAGTTATGCCATCAACTCCTGGAGCCTTACCATTCTGAAGAGATTTTAGAGCTTTACACACTTCTCTTGAGATCCCTCCTGTGCTTTCACCCCTCATTGTGACATCATCTGCATCTGTCTCAGAATCATTTTTGCTCTCCTGATCTAATAACTCACAGAAGTATTCACCCCATCTTTCACTTAACTCATTGGGCTCCCATATCATTTCCCCGATCTCATTCTTCACACAACTTACAACTTTGTTTCCCCTATTTTTCCTGAGTCTCATGTACTTCCAGAAGGAGTTTTTATCTTTCCAAAAAGCCAGTTCATGCCTTTCCACTTTCTCCTTCCTATCTTTTACCTTACTGTGGCGAACCAGCTTAGCAGTTTCACGCTTCTTACAGCGATATTCATCCACAGAGACTCTACCTTGCAACATCCCCAAATAGGCTTCCTTCTTTTTCTTTACTGCCTCATCAATCTCACTATTCCACCAAGCATCACCTCTATTGTTACCCACTATTGTGGTGCCACAGACCTCTTTTAGCAGCAGTGACAACACAGTTCTTAAAACATTCCCACTTCTTTTCTACATCCGTCTCCCAAGATTTCAGATCCTTCAGTCGTTCTCCGAGTAAGTCAGAGTACCGCTGATGATCTTCAAGGAGCCTATCAACCTTTATTCTTTCTACCCTGGGTCTCGTCCAATTCCTTTTCCTCCAACCAACATTAAGTTTCACTCGTGACACTACCAAGTAATGATCAGAACCAACATCTGCACCTCTCATCACACGGGTGTCAACAACTAAGTGTTTCAAACGCTGATCGTAGACAACAAAATCTATCGCACTCTTTTGACTAAGAGTACGATTTTCCCAAGTATATGTGTGTATATACTTGTGGTGGAAAAATGTGTTAGATACACACAAATCATTCTCAATGCAGAGTTCAATTAATCTTTCACCATTATCATTCACACAAGGATCATTAAACTTACCCAGAACATTGTCAGAGATTGCATTCTGTACACCTACTCTAGCATTGAAATCCCCTGCTATTATAACTTTTTCTTTAGCACCAAACTGGCTCAAAACAGCTTTTAGCTCATTCCAGAAATCTTTCTTATCAGAAGGTTCCGAGTCACAAGGAGCATACACTACAACAATTACAATTCTCTGAAGTTTCACTTTCAAACGAATCCAGAGAATTCTCTCACTTATGCAACTATAGTGAATCAAGTTGTTCTTCATCTTTTCACTTAAAATCACACCTACACCAGCCTGACCTCTCATATTATCCAATACCCCAGACCACACACTCACCGTGCCATTCACTTTTTCTACCCCAATTTCCTTATTTTTGGTTTCACTTACACACAGCACGTCCACTCTATACTTATTCATCTCTTCAATCACCTCACTCATCTTGCCATTTATACCTCTAGTATTCCATACACCAATCTTACATTCACTCAACCAAGATCTCTTTCTCGTGTGCCGTTTAGAAAGTCCAGGTCGATTCCGTGGTGGACCGTCCTTCTCAAGTGTGGTAGGTCCACCATATCCCACACTTGAGTCATTCTTAATATTTCTTTTTAATCAGGTAAGTACATCAGTGTGGGGGATTAGCCCACAGCTGAGGGTTCCAGTTGGTCATTCAACCTAAGGATTCTGGAACAAAACCCAGTGAGTTGGGGTCTTTTTGCCAATGTCACACAGAACTAGCTGGCACCTCTCCAAGATTCACAGAGGCCCTAGTTGCTGTTGTGTGTGCCATTGTTACCATGGAGCGCCCCGAGGAGGCAAACCCATCGATCACTATGACCGCCCGCGTTGAATACTGTATAAATAAAAATACGCTTTCATAACGTGAAACATTTGAGTGCGATACAGTATTTTGTCATTTACAGTAGTACAGGAATTGCTATAGTTCAAAAGAAAAATGTACGGCGGGTGAACAATGGATAGAATATCACGCAGGTGCTGGGTGATGAATGTCAAACTATTCTCGCACTACTTCAAATCGCAGTGCTGCACGCTAGCAAAATTGAAAAGAGGGGAGTTTATATAAGTGCGCATGATGTTTACCACGATGCAATTACTTTACTGTAATGCCAAAACAATGATAAAATTAATTCAGCTACAAAGAAATGTGCCGTCTGCTAGATTTAACGTGCGATCGGCACTTTCATTGTGTTCATCACTTCAAGCTTACTCAGCATTAGTGGGGGGAGGGCATTACCCAGCTAAAATTTCTAGCTGCCGTATAATTATTATTTTTTGGTCAAAAATGTTGGTACAGTATTGAGAGATTGAAATTCAAATAAAGCACATATCAAATGGGCAATCTGGGAACTTAGCATTGCGTGTTTACATTTTTTCTCCGGTACACATGCTGTGAGAATCTTTTTTTTTTTTTTTTTTACGTCTTAAGGTGAAATTTTTTAAATAATTGTTTGGAAATTTGAGAAAACGGCAGGAGTGAAGAGAAAGCACAGCTCTTTAACGATTCAGCAGAAAGTGGACTTGTTGCAAAAACTTGATAATGGCAGTGCACCAAAGTATATTGCGGAGCCCAGCAAAAACACAAGTGCTGGGAAACTGCTGGCCACCAGCTGGCAGTGATGGGTCACTGCTGGCTGACATTTGATGCTCACGGCCCTGTAGCGGTCCGTTGGTGGCAGCGCTATTAGTTGGCGAGCCATTGATGGCCCTGCAGCATCGCTGTGAATTGTGGGCCTCCAAGCAAGTGCCACTTGTGGGCCGTTGCTGGCAACCAATGTAACATCAACAGCAGGTGGAAGCAACGGGACTGCGCATGCAACCCATGGTACCAGTTAGTTGAAGACGACACTATTGCCATCATGTTACTTTAGTGGATATTAAAAAAAAATCCATATGTAGAGAGGTGAATTAATTTCCTAATGAAATTCCACGTCGACGAAGATATCAGATTAAGCCATGAAATACACCCACTCCATTCCCATGAATAACAATTCATGGAATGGAGTGGGTGAATAACAAGAAACAATTTGAAACTGCTTGAAACAAATGTCCTGGAAAACCATTAAAAAAACGTTTGTTGGAAAATATATATATATATATATATATATATATATATATATATATATATATATATATATATATATTCTATAAAGATACCTAAGCAAAAAAATACATATATAATTTTGACTCACACCTAGTACAACATAGAAAAGGTTATGTATCTACCTGTGTGAGTAAAAGGAGAAAAGAAAAAAAATAAAATAAAACAACTGAATGTAGAAGGTGTCGAGAATACTGAGCCTTGGCTTTATCAAGGACCAGCAAAAACTCTGCATTTTCTCACTTCCACAAAGACCTAGTTGGAAATGGGTTTCTGCAAGGCCATAGATGCAAGTAACATTCCCACCTAAAATAGTTTAAAAAATATATATATAAGTCATGTCCTCCGTAGAGTAGCATGACCTAGCACTAGTTAACAATTTCGCTTGCATCCATTAACCTTCATGGCCCGACCCATGCTCTTCATCTGTTACTATTAAACAGAGAGAAGAAGATTAAAGAGAACTCAAGCTGTGAGAGTGACATAATAAATAGAAATGATTTTCAGCTATAACGAAATTCCAAGTTCGTTTGAGAGAGAATTTAAACCTGAAAAACAAATTTTACATTGCAATTAAAAAAGGAAATGTTAATTTATAACGAACAGATTTTTGAAAGAAAACTTGAGTCTAAAACCCCCTACTCTACAACTTATGACAGCACGAAAACGAGAATAAGTTAAAGATAATAATTAACTAAAGAAAACTTTGTGAAAGTTATATACCTTAAACAGTTAGTTGCAATATGTACAAAGTATTTCAGCAGTGCTTTAAGTGCATAATTAATTAGTTATTAAGAACTTAACTACTTTGAAAAAACAGCGCATAGACAGCGCATAGAAAAGGAACAAGCTTAGCCATCTTCTGTTCCTAGGTACCACAAAAGACGCTCAAAGTTACAAAGAAAAGTAAGAGTTAAAACCCGCATAAATGTTAACAGACAAACCAATGCTTAAAAGCTGAAAAGCTAAAAAACGACAGAGAAAAGGTACATGAAGTACAAACATTGAACTTATAAAACCTAGAACCCAAAAACAAGGAAGAGAGCTTACCTCTTGTGTTACAAAAACTTTTCTCCTCACAAGAGGAGAACATGGCTGACCTCTTCCGCCACTCCCTAGACGCTGGGGGGCAGTGAGGGTGGGGCTGATGGCCTCCTCATACAGCAAGAGACCAACGCGCGGAGATTTTAACCAGAGAAAAAAATATATAAACTTAAGACTGTGGATCTGTATGATCAGAATGAGCAGAATTAACTCTCCAGAATACATGAGAAATATTATAAAATACACGAGCAGTTTATTTAATAATCTTTGCATGTATTAAATCACCTTAGTGAGCTTCTATAGATTAATCAGAATCTTATTAATTTTAATGTTGGTTTTACTATTTTTAGTATAGCTATCCTAGTGATGAATAACTAGTTTTCTTTTTTATTTGTTTTTATTTTCTTTTATAAACAACAACGCTATGTGGATATAATGTACTCATCTATGGGTCGAATACACAAGACTGGGAGGAATTCGCTTCTAAACATAATGAGAAGTAAATTAAAATATCTTTCCTCTTTAAAACAAATGTAGCTTCGGACAACGGAAAGGAAAGATATAACGTTAAAAATGTAACAGAATGTGACATGAACCCGGGTAAATATATATTAATTTAACAATCTCCTTTCAAGATGACAAGGACAGTACAAAAATTTGGAAAGCGACTAAGTATGTACACCCCTTGAAAATGAGTGAAATTCCCTTAAGGTAAAAAAAATATATATATATATATCATTACGTTGAAAAAAATTAATTTATGAATTATATGAAACTGACTTTTATGAAAAATACCTCGCAATATTGTAAAATGAAAGAGGGAAGGAACCATTCGATTACATATTCCGCACGAAACAGACAGCTTCAAGCACAAGCTCGTCCGTGGCAAATTAGTCTGGTCGGTAGAGAGCTCAGCTCCCATGCCAACGGCCCAGGTTCGAATCCACCCAGATTCAAACGGGCGTTTTTCCGGTCTGTTGAGAAATTTCCTGAATGCAGTGTTATAATTCCCAAGTTTCGTAAGGGTAGAAAAAAAAAAAGTTGTAGCTTTGGGAAACTGTGGGTTGTTATCCTTGATTTTTATTTCTTTTTTATGGCTACTACTGGGAAATTGGCGGACAAGATTCGGCAAGCCCCCAGTTACGTCACGTGGTTGCTGGCTGCCATTACCGGCAAACTAGCAGACCACATTAGGCTAGCCATCATTTTTGGCACGTGCTTGCAGGGCCACTTATGGCAGCTACTGCCTGTGATGGACAACTGATGGCCCCTGTTGTGGCATATGACAACTGATGGGGGTTCCAACTGTTGGCCACCCGGACATTTTATTGATGGTTCGGCAGCGGCAACATAGTGCTGGGCCATTGCTGGCTGCCGGCAATGGCCCAACAAGACTTTTTGCTGGGAGATTTTTGGTATTGCTGTTCGGATTGTGTACGATATTAAGAAAAACCAAGACAAGATATTGCAATTCTATGCAATGAGTGATAGCAGTTCTGGAATTGCTGAGCGCAAAACGATGCATGAAGCCACAAACTCCACCCTCGATGCTGTTGTTTACGAGTGGTTTCGGCAAAGGCATAATTGATGGTATGCCAATTACAGGTCCACTCTTATGCAAAAAAAAAAAAAAAAAACAAGCTATTTCATCAGCAACTGAAGATTGATGAGCCTTGTAATTTTTCAGTTGGATGGCTATCCCGCTTCGGACAAAGACATGGAATCCGTTACTTGAAATCATGCGGGGAGCAAGCATTGGCAGATAAGGTAGCTGCAGAAGGTTTCTGGTAGTGTTTGCCAAATTTGTCCAGGAGGAAGCACTTTCTCCTGATCAAATTTATAACATGGATAAAACTGGACTTGTCTGATGTCTACCAAGACATACTCTAGTGTGTGCTGATGAAGCAGGACCTTCCGGTGTTAAGGAAGGCAAAAAAAAAAAGAGTAACAGTTGCTCTTTGTTCCAATGCCTTTGGAAATCATAAATGTATGTCATTTGTGATTGGAAAAAGTGCTTGTCCTAGGGCATTGAAGGGCATAAAGGTCTTGCCTGTGATCTATCACAGTAATAAAAACTCGTGGATGACCAAAGAACTCGCTACAGACTGGTTCAATAACTACTTTGTTAAAGACGCCAGAAGTCATTGTGTGGAAGTCGGACTTGCTCCAGACTGTAAAATTTTGCTGGTATGGGACAACTGCAGGGCACATCCTGAAGATTTAACTTCAAATAATGTTGCAGTTATGTTCTTACCCCCAAACACAACTTCATTAATTCAGCCCATGGATCAGGGTATAGTTAACAGTTGTAAGTGCAACTACAAAGGAGAATTCTTAAGGAAACTGTTGAACTCTGATAAATCGTTTCAAACAATCAAAACATTCATTAAAGATTTCACAATAAAGGACTGCCTGTACTCAATAGCAGGTTCATGGAACAATGTGAAACGTTCTACTCTAATAAACGCATGGCATAAGTTATGGCCAGCATCAATATTTATTGACTCTGAACCCGAGGATTACGAGTTCAAAGGTTTCACAGCTTTGAAAGCCAAATCAAAGGCTACGGAGCTCCTAGCACATGCCAAACAAGCAAATGTGTCAATGATGAATGCTTTTAGAGAAGAAGATATAGTTGAATGAATGGAATCTTCAGACAAGAGTGAAGTCCAAATGATGACTGATGATGAAATCATAGCTTGTGCGATTAATCCCGATGCAGGCGATTCAGACACTGACCGCGAGGATTCTAACAAAAAAATATTTTTAGGCGATGGAATTTTGTTGGGAGAACAATACATAAATTTTTTAGAACAGCAGAAATGTGTTTCAGCACAGGAAATAATGATGACTTATAGACTTCAGGAAAAACTTCAACGAGAGAAACCAAATTTAAAACAATTTACCATTGATGGAATGTTTGCCAGCCAGAATGTTTGATTAACATATACAGTATTTCGTAAAAAAAATTCAATTAATATAGTACTGTATTATGAATTTGTTCCCTATATTTTACTTATTAAATACTGTATATATCTACATAAATTCCAAGTACTACTAATTACAGTATTAAATACTTTAACATCCCTATTATTTGGAAAGCGATTTTGAAATCTGGCAACAACTGACGCTTTTACCACACGTCTCATTCCATGGCTTATGAAGGTAGAAGCCGCTACCGAAACGTCCTGCTCTAATATTTCAACGTAACTTACGCGTGTGATCACGATTTCAAGAATTCTTCTTTTAGTATTAAATACATATTACTAATTAAGTTTACTAATTATTAAACAAATGAAAGCCTATAATTACATACATACCATCCTATTTGAATTAGTATTATACAGTACATATGTACTAGTAAGCACACACAGGTTCTCTAAAATCTGCAAAATTCTACAATCTGCACAACCTCTGGAACCAAGTTGTACTGTATATAATACTACTGTGTAACATGTAATACTTTTATATATCATAAAAACTTACTTTCACATGAATTACAGGACACTATCATAAAATATCATTATAGTCCTGCTTTAATTAATTTTTCTATGTTTCTAAATTCAACTATTTGATGGATTCTGTTAAACAAAAATTATATTAATACAGTAGTTTAAAATTAAGAAATCTCGGAATATTATTATTGTATTTTAACAAATCCTTTACTGTCAAATAAATTTCTTCTTTCAACAGCACAATTATGTGAATGTATTTTAACAAATCCTTTACTATCATGTAAATTTCTTCAAAATTATGTGGTTAGAAATTATTGTATACTTATGAAGAGAAAACCAACTTTACACAACACTCTTCCTGCTCAATATTCATATGTGGTGTTACCAGTATGATGGAAAAGAAACTGAAAAATAATAATTAGGTTCTGAGTTGAAGATATATTCTTCTCATAATACGTGGTAAATACATTATGATAATTAACACAGCAATCAGACATCACTGAATTGACTGTAATTACTATTTCGCACGTGAATTAAATCACATCAGAAAACTTTAAAATTTCGCTCCACGGCGATGAAATTTTAAAGTTTTCTGATGTGATTTAATTCACGTGTGAAACAGTAATTACAGTCAATTCGTGATGTCCGATTGCTGTGTGAATTATAATAATTAGGTTCACCTGTCAGTTTTGCCCGGAGCTTCAGTTTCTTTTTGCCTTACAAATGCTTTCTTTCACTTCAATACTAATCAAAAATTATGTACCTGTATGCTGACAGTTTGTATATGGCATCTTTTCCTATGTACATATTCTATTTCAAAATTCTATACATATTTAAAAGCCTTTTAAGTCAAACTTCTTTCAAGTAGTTGGCTGCTTTTCAGTGCTGCCAATGTGGCATGCTTAGCAGTAGCCAATTCTTTTTCCGAAAATTTGGCAGATGGCAAACCTCTGCAAATGATGCCATCTTCACTTTTAAGGTTAATAACAATGGCTCTAAAGTTTCAGTGGCTAAGTTTGGCCTAAACTCTGTTCAATTCTTACGGACAATGCCAAAAAAATTTTCTGCAGTTGCACAACAGTGTGACCCAACAAGGATAACATGCGTCAGGTGTGGCCAGGTTTGGAAGTTACGCATAAATAATTATTTTCTATGTGACATGTAAAATGCGTAATTTGTCATAAATGTAAAATATTCAAAACTTGCTTTAAATACAATGAAAAAAAAAAGTGCTACAATGTTACTCAAGTTCCTGGGCTAACAGTGACATGTGCGTGGGTTACTTGAGGCAAATCAAACGAGCTCTCTCTGTTATGTTTTTCATTTCTTCCATGCTTTCCAAAGACATACCGACACCACACATTGGTTTCTCCGCGTAGCTTTGCTACTCGCCGACACACTCTTGCATAGGATATCCAGCGTTATTACTGGTCATCAAAGGATGCAAACAATTTCAATCATGTGGATTTTGTCCTTTTGTGTTTCTCATCAGAAGATTGCATCTTTTGCCCTTTTATTTCATGCTGAACTCCTTATTTTCTCATTGCAATTTTTATGTATGAATAGTGACTTTGTGCACAATTATGACTTTGTTTATTTTCCTTTATTCTGATGAAGTCTTCCTGTTTACAGAAGCAAATTAAGAGAAAATGCAAAATTTAATGTTTACTCATGAGAACTCTTTATGGTTACTTTCCCACAGGCAGCATCTTTATAACTTTTACTACATACTTCTAGATTGTTTGTGATCTGATCAGCTAGGAATTATAAAAGAATGAAATGACAAAATTAACTTCAGTTCACAACATTGTTCCGAAGCATTCAGTAAGTGTTTAGAATCAGTGACTTTGAAATTAGTAATATCTCGTATTAAAAAAAAAACAGTTGAGGACATTATGTGGTACTCGTACGCTGGAAGACCTTTGTATACGAAGTATGACGAACTTTGTTTTATTCCTACAAAACTTGGGCATAAAAACTGCTCAAAATGAATATTTTGTGGTTTGGTAATTAAAAATAAAGCAACACAGTGCATTCAAGAATATAGAAGCATATGCAATAAACAAAATTCTACTTTGAGTGAAGCCTCAACAGTATATGTTCATGATCATGAATCAAACATTTCTGTTGTTGTTGACAACTCTCCAGCTCAACAAAACAGAAGTGTGTATGATACAAGCACTTCACAAAATGAAGATCTCCAGACTATGAATGCTTCAGCCTCAGCTTCATTCGCACCAATAATTGAAGACCTTGAAACAGCAATTCCTCAAAAATGTGGTTGCCTGGTTTCTTAGAGTTCATCTATGTCAACAAATTCTAATATGAGCATTGACTGCATTTATCAACAAGACTGATATTAGTACAGTAAACTCTTGCTAATCTGGCCCTTCAATTATCTGGCCATGATATAAAAGAGGCAGAGTTACAAGTCTATGTGAAGTCAGGAGCGTGGGTTATTTTTTGACCAATTGTTGCTACCCAGGTGGTGCTGTGACACACGCCGGCCGGCCACAAGTGAAAGGTTTTAGATATCTGCCAAGCTTATACTTTTTTATATGATTAAGTGCTCTGCATATTTGTTTCTTTTATTGCATATAATTTTGTTGTATTGTGCATAAATTGACCATAACCAGATCTTCTGTATTACACATTTAAATAACAACTGTCTCACACGATTAAAAACATCTCCACTATGTACAATTGAGTCATTGGCAGTAAGTTTAATACAGTCAGGTCACAATGTACAAATAAAAGGTGATAAGTTAAAAAGGCAAGATCTTTCGAGCTCCCACTGGAGCTCATTTTCAAGCCATAATGCCGTGTGCACCCCCAGAGACACGCACTCATATACAAAAGTCTACATCACATTGTCCTGACAACATAATGCTGTGAAGTTATAAACAGGCTACACCACTCTCAGGGAACAACAAGCATTTTAAATTTTACGATATTAAACAAGCTAATTTGTAAAGATGCAATTGCACACATTATACAATGCAGTGATAGTAATAATGAATATATAATTACCATTGTAGGTCTAATTTGAAGTCAATCACGTGTCATCAAGAGTGTTAGATCGATATATATGTTCATGAATAGGCGCTGGCATAGTACGTATGAATTGTCTCCATGATGAAGGTATTATTGTTGGTAAATCCTTATTACAACAATGGGTACCATATAGAAGAATGTGCATTGCCTCCGTGAACCATGTATCACTCTTATTCGTTGTGGTTGATAGAAGTCTTATTTCTTCCCATTGGGGACTGTAATCATCTTTTACAAACTTGGCCAAAGCTGTATTCATATTGTCTTTTCTGATATTATATATTGGTGCTCCTTACGCCGTACTCCCAATGTTCTTGTAGTTGATCCAATATATACCCTGGGTTCTTGACCCGATATACTTGGCAATAATGGTATTATGTAAACACCATGTCTACATATGGAATGGGGTTACGGTCGCACTTTATCATTGTGAAAATGTGTAGTTATTTTAACCTCAACTTATGTTTTTTTACATATATTATGTAACTGTTGATTTACCACCAGTTGGAAATCCAGAGATCCTACATAACATTGTCCAATCGTAATGTAGTGGTGTCAGCCCTATGTCGTGCCCTAATAAGATCCCTTACTACATAATCGGGGTAATCCTAGTATTGTGCAAGATCTTGAACAAAGTCTAGTTCTGCCTGTTGAAGTTTCTTAGAGGTATGTGTGAATGCTCGATCTTCTGTATTACCTTGTTTTCGCTAGCTGCTTTGTATATAGCTTTGTTGTAATAATAATAATAAACACCCATGCAGTATGAACATAATGCTAGTAAAGCAATTTTGTGACAAAGCATGCCATCGGCAAGCACGTTCATTAAAGCAGACAAAAATCTGTGACATGTTGCGAAGTGACCGAATTGAGTAGAAAATACAAGATTTCTTCTATGTTTTTTGAGAGAGGAACTGGTAGCACTGAATGTAATGTAAGTGTTAATGGCACAGTGATTGACCGGGTGAGCATGTTTGACAGAGAACAAATTGGATGGTGAAATTAGTAGGCGAGTGAATTCTTCATTGAAAGTCATAGCTGCCTTGGGAGGTTTTCACAGCAATGATGGGTTCTCAAGAGAGTCCCGCATGACGGTGTATGAAAGTGTAATTGTCCCTACTCCAGGGATCATAGCATACTTCTGGAAAATTTTAGGTAAGAATTTTAGGAATTTTAGGAATTTTTAGAAAAATTTTAGGAGTGTATTTCAATAAAAACTAGATGTATATTTGTATACATCTAGTAAAACAACTTTGTATACATTGTAAAGAGTTTGCTTCACACCCTTCAACCATATATACTGATAGACTGCGCATGACATCAAAATTTCTGGCTCCAACATAAAATCACATGACAACAGTCAAAAAGATGGGTTACACCTGCTGTGCTTATGGTTGCTCTGACCGATATAGTAAAGAAAGTTCTATGATTTTTCATGGGTAAGAAACGAGTTAAATACCTAAGTCAATAAAGTTCAATTACTTAACCAGAAACTTGCAGCTATTGATATAAAAATATAGTAACTTAAGAAAAAAAAAATGGAATGCATGTTCCAAATTCTTCGCAAATGTTCATCACATCACAAAATGTAAACAACACGATCATGCATGTATATAGCTCATAAGTAAACTTACCTGAAGAGTTTTCATTATATATGAGGTGCATTCACATAATACACCGAAAACACTGAAGTTCTGCAGCGTAAATTAGTAATCATAACAGCATTTGTACACGAAATTTGGAGTCTGATGATGACGTGCCCAATGTTTGAGCCATGGCGGCTTTGATGCAGCTATTGCCAATGCGCAGTCCATTAGTATATATGGTCGAAGTTCACACCCAAATTTTTTGCATAACGTCTAATGTCTTAAGTTTAAATATGATTTACTTCTAATGTTCAGTTCTTATCTTTTCACGTGTTATTATCATATTCAAGTATATTTACCACATTCAAGTTTCACTTTGAACATTAATATGCTGTTGAACCAGAAGCAATTCACGATTTTCACAGTAAAGTTTTCAGGTTTCACATTAAACTATAATATCCTAAAAAGGTAATTGAAAACCAAGAACTATGTACAATTGTTCACTGAATTACTTTTTTCATATTATTGTTTTAACCTTTTCCTGATTAGCCTATCTTTTTCTGCTTCCACCACAACTAATTTACTTTCAGTTTTCTTTATTTCAGCTGAACCTTGTATGATCAAGTTAGAGGCAACTGCTATTTCAACAGTATTTTGTTTTTCTACAGCTTTTCTCATTCTTTCTGTTCCCTCTTGAATTACTGCTAGGGAGGCTTCTTTATCTTTTTTAAGCCTATTTATTTCTGCATCATTTTCTTTTATTTTGTCATCAAACTCAGCTTTTCTTTTTTTCTCTAGCTGCTTTTCCTTATTTTCCCTCTCTTTCTTCGAAAATAAAAGCATAACAAACAGTGCGAAAACTAGCTCATAAATAGAATATTTGAAACACTCTTAATGTATGCACTCTCAATTATTAGGGATGGTAGAGGGGAAGGGAATAGAACTGTCCAAAATTAGCAAGTTTTCGTTGCGCTAGGGCGCTTAAGCACGGCTGAATTCCTTCAGATACCCCCAATGTTCAAATGATTGAAATGTGCTGATGTTCATGGAATGAAATGGTTGATCAGCTATGATGACCGCATAAAAGTTCGGGGTGGGGGGGAGGGCTTTATTTTTTTTATTTTTTAGTTTATGCAACATTTTACATCACTCCAGTATTTATCTTGTCATCATCAACAATCGCAATGTAACTACCGCTTACGATCGCGGATATCAGCAACCGAAAATCTGCCATATCTCTAAGTGATATAACACACAGTATCCTGTTACAGTGTATTGTAATTGAAAAAAAAGGATGTGGAAAAAAGAAACTTTCAGAAATTAAGATCATCAAGTCATGTGTTTCAAAAATCCGTTTTCCTTTATAACGTTTAAAAACATGTTTTTGCTTTTTTACCTGTAGTGTAAATAAAAAAACTATGTTGATTTTTTACCTGTAGTGTAAATAAAAAAACTATGTTGATTTTTTTTTATGGAATCAGACGTCCGTATGTCTGATTGTCTTCATCTGAGTTCACACTTTAGCTACTGTGTACAAGTAGACCTATTTTTTCAGCTCAAAAATATGTAGTTTTGTATATATTCACAGTATAAGTCATTCCTTATTCCCACAGAACTGAATTCAGCATATGCAAAATGAAGATCATCAAGACCCGCCCAACACTATGTTTCTGATTGTCTGCTGTTTATATTCAAGAAATGCAAACATGGATCAATGGCGAATGCAGCAACTATGATTTTTATTTATTACCAAGAAAAAAAAAAAAAAGAGCCGTGAAAGCTGTAAAGCTGAAACGGATATTTCTCTCGAACCCCCCTGCACAAAAACATTCCAATTAAGATCAAACAGCAGGAGGACGCGTCCACACAACACAACCTTTGGAATTACCTGATGGAATGGCTTCTTTTCATTTGGCACATCGCCATAAATCACCACCTGCAGCTCACTGAACTGTCAAGTTGCACCCTTCCTCCTTCACTTTAACTATAATAGAAACTGTAAAAAAAAAATGCTCCCCAATTTTCGACAAAATTAAATTACCAAATTTACGCCATGATGTTGCAATTTACTAAAATACGTTTGTTTATCTGCTGAATATTGCTTAAATCCATTGAAAACTTTTTAATTATAGATGATTTTTTTATTAAAACAGTAACTCAGACGTCTGAATAAAAACGTGTTTGTAATTCAAATAGAGTCCATATCATCACAGAAAAAAAATTTAAGGATCACTCTGTTTAAATAAACCATGGCATCTAAAAAAAATAATTCACTTGCTTTTCCCGTAATTTATAATTACTGTTTCTTTTTTTCAATCCGATTATGCAACGTTTTTTTTTTTTGTTTTTTTTTGCATCTGCTAAAGTTCCTAACGGAATTTGGAGAAATTTGCACTAGAACTTTATTGTGATGTATCTTAACTACTGTAAAAATTTTACTGTGTTATTTTCAAAATTCAGAAAAATGGATTTCTGAAAATATTCTCCTAGTCCTTTTGTGCTGTGGAAGTGATAAACAGGTGTTTGCTTTCTTCCCAACCAAGGGCTTCAGATCAGCGCTCCCAGCTGTCAATCAACCGTTGCTATGGTAACACCCTTTCTGCTGGAGGCTCACTCTGTCCAAAGAGGCACACATTCTTGTCCATAATAAAAATTACCAATGCTAACTTTTAAAGTTTTAAACCAATTCAACTGGAATTTTGGAAGTGAGCTTCTGTAATCCAATTACAGTGAATGTAAAAATTTCAGCCACTTTCGTGAAAAATTCGCAAAGATAGTTTTCTTATTTTTTATCATAAGTAGTGGAAGTCTCTTGAGGGGAGGGAGGGTGGCATGCACATAAACAAGAAGAAGATGAATGTGTTGTTCAGGCATACTCCTCACTGGTGGATGCCAGCTGACTTGGTACATACGCGACCCCCTGCAAATGCTAAATGCCTCTTCTTTCCCCTTCTGTTCTCAATTGTCGGACGGACATCAAGCTCCCCTTCGACCTACTAGTAATCATCCAATTTTATTGCACTGGAAGTAGTGCCTTTTTTTTTCTTTTTTTCCCCCCAGCCAAATTAGGATTTGGTGCACATCGGAAACCGCTGCCGGTGGTTTCTTTGAGAACAGAGAAAAGGAACTTTAAAAAATGAAGGGGTAACAGTAACACGATTTCCTAAAAGGGCATTTTTTAAGCACTAATTTCAAATTTCAAGGCTTTTCAAGACGGCATTAAAAAAACACCGTTTTCCAGGATATTCCAGGCCTTGAAAACGTAATCATGATTTTCCAGGACTTTCCAGGTTTTCAAGCACGCGTGCGCACCCTGCGTAATGGTAAATTTATTGGCGTTAATAACGGTTGTGTTTTTAATAAATAAGCTTACGAAAATTTTAGGATGAATAGCAAATTTTAGGTATAATTTTAGGAATTTAAGGAGGGTCACAAAATATTAGGAATTTTAGGAGGAATGCGATCCCTGCTACTCTGATGTATGGCAGTGAAACCTGGGCACTGCAGAAGAAACACAGGGAGTTTGAGTTCTGGAAAAATGCGTTACTTACGGGAGGGGAGGGGGGGGCAAGACACATTCTAATTGTGTGAAGAATTAAAGAATTAAGATGTCTTGCAGTTGTGTGATGTGAAGCAAAATGTTGTTAGCAAGGTGGAGACTAATATGCTTCGGTGGTTTGGCCATGTTGAAAGAATGAGTGATGAGATGCTTACTAATAAAATCTTTTTAGCCCAAGTGGCAGGAAGGAAAGGCAGGGGAAGTCATGGAGAATCAGATTCAGGAGTGTCTGCATGAGAAACAAATTATGAGTATGAAGTATAGAAGATCTTGTGTACGGCGTGTAATGAATGTCAGTGAAGCCTGAGTTGTATGTCAAGATTGCTGTAAATGGAGAAGTTTGATACGGCAACAGTAAGTAAAAACTATCTGGTAGTTTCTATTTCTTTTTGGAGCTAACCTCTGAATCTCGGAGAACAGCTGAGTGACCCAGTGATACAACGACCTCTTTGGAAGCGCAAACATCGTACGCTACTGAGGATGACTCGCAAAATGAAGAGTTGAAACTAGTTTAGTTAATAAAACAATACAGCATGTGAAACAGTAATAAGTAATGTTGTATACCAATGTGCATAATACCACGCAATTAGCCACGTATTGATGTAGAGCATTTATTGAATATTTGACTCGCAAACCACATGCAATCCCTCAACTGGAGATTAACACGAAGTAACATCGATATGGAGCCAACTGATCGTATTGAATCGTCCGCCATTGCACCACCAGGGCATGACAGACGCTGTGTTTATGAATTCAAGAAAACCCGCATCAAATTGTCGAAAGAAGTCGAACATCTGAACTTCCTTACTATATGTAAGAACAACAAGGTGACACCGAAATTCTTACAGGTAAGAGCTAAAGCTATTGGTCATAAAGACCAAAGTATCATCGAAATATGCGAACTCAAAAGACTAAGAGCGAACATAAGGATAAAAAGAAGTGATATTGACAGACTTAGCAAAAAATGCATTGAATTGTATAATATATGTTCTCTCACATTAAATTACGACGATATGAACTTAGAACTTACCAAACTACATGCAAATATTGAAAAGTTAGTGATGAAATCCCGTTAAAAGCACTTCAAGAAAGTTGAGAATTTAATTGACTGCAAAGCTCGTAAGACGCCCAAACCACCCAATCCTAGCAAACCTGCATTTATCAACAAATCTAGCTTGCAATTGACTGCCCTCCAAGTGAAAACATTAAACCGTGGCACGAAATTTGCCTATGAATGCGACATCCCCCAAACCAAACGAATAATCCCTAAACTCGAATGCATAATAAGCAAACTGCCAAAAGGCATACAAAACCCACTCCGATTTAAAATTGTGAGATCTATGAATAATTCTAGTAACAGTAAAACATCAAGACCTGTAATCAAGTACGAAAGACAAGCCCTCATGGACCTAAAAAAGAATCAGACTATCAAATGCCTCTTATCAGACAAAGCTAAACAAATTGTCATCCTAAACAATGACTAATATAACTCAAAGATGGAAACAGCAATCAATGATTTAAGAGAAAAATGCATAACTAATGACCCAACTGATATCATTAAACAGTTAGCAAAACATAAAAACCACAGTGAGTTACCAACAAGTATAAAGATGAGAACTTTCCCACCAGTAGGAGCAACTATACCAGTAATATTTGGTAGAATTAAGACACACAAACCTGACAGCCCCATCAAGCCAATTGTAAATAAATGTCTTGCCCCAACTATCAACATGGAAAGGGCTATCTTCCAGTTTCTTAAGCCATTCTTTAGTAACCACCCGTACAATGTTGACAACTCCGTTGAAGTCATTAATAATATCAAGACTATTAACAATACTAATTTCATAATGTATAGCATGGACATTATATCACTCTACCCAAATATCCCAGTTGAAAAATCTATTGAGCTTATAAACAACAAGCTACAATCTGAAGGTATTAACAACGCAGAACGTGACAGCATCATCAGTGCCCTAGAATTTGTCAATTACATCAACTTCTTCAGATATAGAAAAACAATATACCAACAGGACTATGGTGCACCCATGGGTTCACCCATTTCAGGGTTATTGGCTGAAGCCATACTGCAAGATATGGAAAACCAACTCCTCAGCAACATGAATGATGTACCCCTCATATACCTAAGATACGTCGATGACATCCTCATCTTCTGGCATCACAGTGAACCCAAACTACAAGACTTCCTGTGCAAATTCAACAATTTCCACCCAACCATCAAAGCAACAATAGAAAAAGAGGTTGATCAACGCATCAATTTCTTAGACATAACCATACATAACAGCAAACACAAGATGGAATATTCAGTGTACAGGAAACATGCATACGTGCCGACAATTATACCATATGCATCTAACCACCCATGGAAATATAAAATATCAGCATTACAATTCTTTGTCAGAAGAACTATATCCCACTCATCCAATACGGCTGCTGAACGGAGAGAGGTTAAGTGGATCCAGGACACTGCCACTGAATTTGGCTACAGTAAGAACTTGATAACATCAATTTATAATAAATATAACAACAACAGTCAACAGCCAGTTGATAGGAAAGAGAAAGAAAAAGTGTACTGTGGGAAACTCCAATGTATGTACCCAATCAGTAACATCCTTAAAAAAGAATGCAAGAAACTTGATTATGAAATTGCTGATACTGTTAAGGACATATTGAAATTTTTGACAACTGACTACAACAACCAACCCACCCTAGAAGCTGCAGGTGTATACTCCATCCCTACAAGAAAGGCAAACAACAATCGCACCGATAAAATATACATAGGCAGCACGAAACGATTCAAAACTCGCCTTATGGGTCATGTCAAAAATTGGAACAGGAGAGAGGTGAAAACGGCATTAATCCAACACTGCCAAGAGAATGAGGTTATCCCAGATTGGGAAAACGCAGAAATCTTAACAACACACAATACACACCAACAAATCCTAATGGCAGAGGCAGTACTGATAGAGAAAACTAGTGATATAAATTGTAATAACAACACCCCCTACGACCTGCCATATGCATGGAAATTCTTGGTGGAACGTGAGAAGAAAATAAAAAGAAGATGATGTCCAAACAAACCCATGACCATAATAAGCATGCACAACAAGGACACAGCAGAAAATGAGAACGATCTGTAACCCAGTGATACAACGACCTCTTTGGAAATGCAAACATCGTACGCTACTGAGGATGACTCGCAAAATGAAGAGTTGAAACTAGTTTAGTTAATGAAACAATACAACGTGTGAAACAGTAATAAGTAACATTGTATACCAATGTGCATAATACCAAGCTTAGTGATATGTATGTTTCTTTTACTACATAAACATACATATTGTACTTTACTGATACGAAAAGATCTTTCATTGTTGTAAATGAGACAGTATAGTACGTTATGATCATGTTCTTTTACCATTATCATATGCTTGTCTTTTATTCATATTTTTTAGATACATATGTACTACATACAGTAAACTTGAAAAATTAAATTTAATGACGAATTAAACTAGATTTTTATGCACTCTCGGTAATCTGGCACCCCTCTGCGTGAGGAATGGCCAGATTAGCAAGAGTCTGGTGTATGAAGGAAAGTTGTTCATGCCATTGCCAAGTACTTTGGCTGTAACATTCCATTTAGTGTGGCAGATTCTGTTCATTTTAAGGTCATGCATTCTGTGCATAAACCTTCTAGTCAAAAGGCCAGTGGTGACAAACTCTTGGACAAAGTTAATAGCACATTAATAAGAGCCATGCCCGGCTGCATTGGAGTCAGTCAGTCAGTCCTCCTCGATGGGTGGAAAAATGACGCCAGTAACACCAAAAATGTTGCGACTTTACTACGTAGTGCAAATGACAGCGGTAAGTTTGAAAGCACCTTTCTAGAAGCCTTTGATATATCTTGGAAACAGAAGAAAAGTTGTGCGAAATCATGCAAGAAGTAAAGAAGCTAGTAAAAGAGAAGTATAACATTGATGTAAATCAGAGTAATGCTGAATAACAGCAAAAATCTGAATATCCATAATTTTGGGTTAGTCATCCGTAATCCCAGGAAGAAATCCGTAATAATTATGGAGATTCCATAATGGTTGGCATCTGCACAGAGTGAAATGGACCCAAACTGAATGCAGGTGATAAACAGGAGGACAGCATGGCTTCCCAATAGTGTATCGCAATCAACAAACATGGGTAAACTTGATCTGAGTAACTTTGATTGTGGACGCATTGTTGGCGCAAGACAGATGGGTCATTCTATTGCCCAAGTGGTAAGAACTCTAGGGTTCTTGAGGGTAACAGTATCTAGGGTGTACCGCGAGTATATCAATGGTCGTACTAGTACCCAGAGAGCAAGCGGTGGCCAACCACATGATAAATCACCAGGGTTGACGTAGACTACCCAGGCTTGTACAGACCAACTGCTTGGCAACAGTGGTGCAAATGGTTTTTAGCACGTCTTTTGTAAAAAAAGATTGTGCATATGTTATCGGTTTGTCCGTCCGTCTGTACCCACGGTATCTCTGCAACTATTGGCCCGATTTGAAAAAAATTCTTTTTGCATTCGAAAGCTTGAAATATGCGAATGATGATCCTTCATTTTGTTTTGTTTTTTACGATGTACAATTCGCTGCTAGAGGGCTTAAATGCAGATGTCAAATTCAAAAATACGTTTTATTCCACATATTTGCTTCTAAACATCAGATTGAAAAAAATTTTATCTTTTGATTCCATTTATGTAGAAGAGTATTTTGGATATAGTTTCTTTTCCAAATTACACATAGATTTTCCGCTAGGGGCGTAAAAGTAAATTGCATTTTTCCCGATAACTTCTAAAACTCCGATTTGAAATTTTTTTTTTTCAGCAGATACATCTCCTGATGCACAATTTTTTGCATATAATTTTGAATTTTTGGTAAAGAATACTTTGGCCACCAGGGGGCATAAGTGTTAATTTTCGCTTCTGATCTATTTGCCATAAAATCTGAGCTTCTAAAATATCGATTGAAAAAAATTCTTTCGCGGACTGATGCCACTCACATTGATAAATATTTTCGGAATATTTTCTCCCTAAAATATTCCACAGTTTCTCCACCAGGGGCGTAGATGTATATCTTATTTTTGTCAATATCTCGATTTCTAGGAGTCTGATATGAAAAATTCCTTCTTTGTTGGATAGTGTTTTCTGTGTGACATGTTTTTCATATAATTTCAAAATTTTCAAGTAATTCGTAGACTTTCCGCTGGGGGGGGGTAAAGGTAAATTGTGTTTTCCTCTATATCTCTCTCTGCTTCTAAATCGCCAATCTGAAATATTCTTTCTGCACCGGATACAGCTTCTGATGGGAAATCATTTGCACATAATTTCTAATTTTTGTAAATAAAAAAAAATGGTTTGGCCACCAGGGGCGTAAACCTTAATTTCCGCTTCTAATGTATTAGCAGCAAAATATGAGCTTCTAAATGCTCGATTGAAAATAACATCGTTTGTAGACCGATACTACTCATGTCGACAAACCTTTTAGAAACATTTTCTTCTTAAAATAGTGCACGGTTTCTACGTCAGGGGCGTAGATGTATATCTTATTTTTGTCAATATCTCGACTTCTAAGAATCCGATTTAAAAAATTCCTTCTTTGTTGGATAGTGTTTCTAGTGTGACATGTTTTTCCTATAAATTCAAAATTTTCAAGTAATTCATAGACTTTCCGCTAGGGGGCGTAAAAGTAAATTGCGTTTTCCCCTATATCTCTGCTTCTAAATCTCCGATTTGAAAAATTCTTTCTGCACTGGATACAGCTCCTGATGGGAAATCGTTTGCACGTAATTTCAAATTTTTGTAAAATTGTTTGGCCACCAGGTGGCGTAAGTCTTAATTTCCGCTTCTGATGTATTTGCAGCAAAATATGAGCTTCTAAAATCTCGACTAAAAAAGTCTTTTGTGGACCGATACTACTCACGTTGACAAACATTTTAGGAACATTTTCTTCTTGAAATAATGCATGGTTTCTACGCCAGAGGCGTAGATAGATGTATATCTTATTTTTGTCAATATCTCTACTTCTAAAAGTCCGATTTGAAAAATTCCTTCTTTGTTGGATAGTGTTTCCGATGCAAAATGTTTTTCTTATAAATTCAAAATTTTTAAGTAAATCATAGACTTTCCGCTAAGGCGCACAATGGTAAATTGCGTTTTCTGCTCCTAAAACTCCGATTTAAAAAAATTCTTCCTGTATCGCATACAAGATCTGACGGAAAGTATTTTTCACGTAATTTCTAATGTTTGGTAAAGAATGGTTTGGCCACCAAGGGTCATAAGTGTTAATGTCTACTTCTGATGTATTTGTAGCAAAATCTGGGCTCCTGAAAACTAGACTAAAATTGTTTTTCTTGGACCGATACCGCTCATATGGATAAACCTTTTGTAAATACTTTCTTCCTAAAATAATGCATGGTTTTCCCACCAAGGGACGTAAAGTCACATCTTATTTTTGTCGATAACTCCGTTTCTAAGAGTTCGTAAGCTCACGATTTCGTTTACAGCAATATCTGAGGGATTAAAGATCCGATTGAAAAACTTCTTTCTTCCGTCGGATACTATTGTTTTCCATACCAGTTCCATTGACTTTGAATAGCTTTGATAAATTTAATTTGCGTCAGAACGTATTCAAAAGACGTGCTTATTACACCCGAAAATTCGGTGTCATCTTTCTTGTTTAACCTGCCAACAGGTTAAATGTCGGAGGCCCAAGCAGCAACAATTGAATGGCACAGCACACACTGCATATGCTGGGCTATGGAAGTCAGTGCCCTATACGTGTGCCATTGTTTACTGCTTGCCATCAGACATTACACCTCGCCTGGTGCTAGGAACATCAAAACTGTACCTCTGCAGAGTGGCACCAAGTTGTGTGGTCAGATGAATTCCCCATTTTCAGATGTACCAGGTTCGCTCTGTTCAAGGTGGTTTTGGCTATAAGATGGTTTGGGAAGCCTTCTCATGTCTGGAGAGGTCTTTAACTGGTGAATATTACCTACACATTTTCATGGCCCTCACAATTTCTGTGGCCAATGGACATTTCAGCAGGACAGTGCACCCCCCCCCCCCCAAGGCTGCATGCAACCACTCAGGCACAGCTTGAGGAACACTCATCTGAGTCTGGAACCATCTACTGGCTCTAAAGGTCCTCAGATTTAAACTCTGTGGAAGCTCTCTGGGATGCCATGGAGCAGAACATCAAATCTGTGGATCTTAGACCAACGTTTTGGATAGAATTGTGGACAATACTGCAACAACATGCATGGCTGGCATTACCCCCGGAACACCTCAGGCATCTGGTGAAGTCAATGCTTCAGTGTGTACAAGCTGTTATTCATGCTAGAGGAGGACCAACACACTATTAGGTAGGTATCTCTAATGTTTTGTCACTTGTGTCTATTTGATGCATACTGTATTTCATAAATTCTTCAACATTTTATGAATAGCAGTAAAAAAATATTCTTATATATTACAATTCAGCTATTTCTATTACCTGTCATAGAAATAGCTGCACCAGGAATAGTTAATCATGAAAATCTGTTTTTAAATAGTCGGCCTTGGTTATTTGTATTTTTTTAGTGCATCCTGTGTAACACTTGCACACACAAACACACGTTAGATAGTCCACTTACTGTTTCAGTTGCTTGAATCTAAAGATTGGTTCTGTACTAATTGCAGTTTGATCAAGGAAAGGTGGTACTGCTTTCTTCAATCTTTCATAATACTCCTCAGTTAATGATGAAATATTCTGGAAAAAAATTCAAGAAGTTAACTGATATAGATAATGTAATCTGAATAATCTGCAAACAATACTATCAAACATTTATTTACAGGAATAAAAAAGGGTTGTGATCACTCAATCTTTCATACTAAAATCAAAATTTTATGATTCAGTACCATACAAATTTAGGCAACTCATTTAGTTGTTAAAACCTAAACTCAGCTTCATTAATGACATACCAAAATCATAGAAATCAACAATTTTAAGAATTCCCAGTGAGTGAATCGGCAGACATCAGATATGCCAACCTTCAAAATTTGAAAATCAGGAGACTTTTACAGCTCATAAAATCACACAAGCGCTATTTTTATACATATTTTCCAGATGTTGGAACAATTTTCCAGAAGTAGTAATATTGGTCTATAGTTTAATGTTTAAAAAAGTTAATCTAAATGCAGACCATATGTTTAATTGCAAAATAAGAGCCGCGGATGGCTTAGTGGTTAGCGAGTCAGGCTATCGATGCAAGGTCCTCATGTTCGAACCTGGGCTGATCTTTCAGAGATGGTGTGATTTACTAACAATAGCTGAATATCCGCCGTGCATCGGACGAGCACGTTAAGTGACGGCCCCCAGGCTGGACCCACTGGTTAAATGGGTATCCTTTCCTATGCCCCCTGAAATTCTCTCACCCCTCTGTGTGCAACATTGTACTTGTACGGTGGCGCCATCTACTGTACTCTAATCTCACTACATACTGTTCTGTCAAAGTCGCTAGACTTGCTCTCATTCCTTCCGTTTCTGTGCCCTGCCCAAAAGGCGATCTCGCTGTAGGTGGCTGGGACCTAAACTCTACTCACTGTGGATAGAAGTCCTACAAGAAAATGACAAATACTGTGAAAAAAAAAATTGCAAAATAAAAATCATAAGGAAAATAGTTGTTAACCAGATATAATTAATGACCCATTAATGATTAATACAAGATATGTATTTTTTGATACATTATTCAATCATAATTAATCTTTATCCTTATTTAGTGAATGCACAGTAGCTGATTTAGTTTTCTTTAACAAAGATCTACAAAAGTTTTATTCAAAGCATTTTTCTTTCATTTTGAACTTAACTGTCAGCAGTTTTTCCAGTGTTGGAATAGAGAGTGTTAATCTAAAGTGTGTGTCTTTGTAACTAAGCTAAACACTCTCTCGCATTCAGCATTGCTATGGGACAGTGTTAATATAGCAAACATAACTTTTGATAACAAATCATACATACTGCCAACAAATCATCATACTGCCAACTGAATATTTCAACTTGCCAATCAAACTCCACTGAATATCAATTCTCTCTTCACATTTAATGTTTTCTGGTATATTTTCCTGTTGCAACACACAAAATTGGGTCTGCAAAATGTTCAAGGCTGCATATCATCCGTGTTAGAAAATAAAACCAAGAAGTGCCAGAAACCTATCCACAAAATATTTTAAATCTGAAAACGAAGCTTCCTCAATACGTGCCAGTGATGCAACTTGTTCTATACAATACAAGCAGACTGTCCTATAACTAAGTCAGAGTCAGCCTTTTTTCTTTCTTGTGATAGTTAAGATCAAATAGTGTTGCAGATGACTTTACTGCTGATGGCAAGACAAATCTGAACAGTTAAGTCTTTCAACATATCAAGCAGCACTGATCTTAACACATGGATACGAGGAACTCTTGACTGCAGCTTAACATTTAGTTCTTCAAATACAGGAATGACATTCAGAAGAAAGAGGCACATTTGTTGAAATCAGATGAGAGAAATAGGAAAAGCCTTTCTTCATGGGTGATCACTTTATTTGAAGATATTTTAGAGCTGTCTTCTGTGGATTTTAACTTCTTTGAATTAGATGAACTTGGATCAGAGCCTCTTTTCCTATCTAAGGCTGTATTTATAATAGAGACATGTTTCAGAATCTTTCTTACTTCCGTGTCATGCATTGATTGAAAACAGAGTTTAATTTTCCGTTCAGAGCTTCTTTCCAAGTAATAATACGTCAATCAAATATTCATCAACTTTATCGGGAAAGCATTCTGCACCTTTCTCTGTAGCCAAATTTATCAAATGGCAAGCACACTTAATTAATGACAACCAAATGCTCCATCTGGCCTTTCAAAGTACCTGTAACTCCTGTTTTCATGCCCACCATGTTAGGAGCATTATCTGCCCCAAGGGCTAAAAAATTTTGTAATGGAATACCATGCTTGTTTAGAGCATCTAAATTGAGATGTGCAATATTATAGCCAGTATCATCCCCATCCAATACTGGCACTGACAACAAATTACTTTTAATTTCCAAGTTCTGCTCATTGTAATAAGACCAGAATTGAAAATAACTTAGAATCACTTTTGTTGCTTCTATCTGTTGCAATAGAAAAGGCCCTTTCTACAATATTGCAACAACAGATTCTTCTTCCATCTCACCCATTTCCCCAATAATCACTGTTGTCTTGGTTTGGGAAGCACCATATTTTTTTGCATTATCGCCGCCGTGGAACATTTTTCGAAATAATGATGCTGTATGATCTGTACAGGTGATTGGAAGATTGTGCTCCACAAAAAATGCCGCAAAATATGTCTTTGCATGTATAACACTGTCATCTTGAGCACAAAATTCAATCACCTGAGCAAAATCCTTGTGTTTTTGTTCCTTCAAGTGTTTCACAATATCATTGTTTCCACCATGAAGAACAGAAATGTCTAAGTGGCAATCTGTACAAAATGCATATGCACTTCCCTTTCTAGAAGCAATAATAGACTGATAATCTTCAGTATAGGACTTGTTAAAACTAGTTACATATTTTCTTTTCGACACTGCAATCTATCGAGAGAGTACGTCAGTAGCGAAATCATGAAACAAATATAAACCTGCAAGAGCGCTGCTGTTGCCAACCACTAAAAGTTCTACAGAAAAAAAAAACGGCATGAAAATCAACATGAAAACCACCTCCCCCTACTGAAACTTGTTTTCACGTACGTCGATTCAGCAAGATTATGAAAATGCAAAATGGCCCACATTGCAGGGTTCGCCAGGTAGGACCAGTTGGAAAAAACCCACCTGGGTTTTTTCAAAATTAGTTTCTATTTTTTGCTTCTATAATATTCTAAATTTAATCAGCACCCAACAAAATATTTTCTTTTACAATTAATAACAATAGGAATAATGACTAGATTCACTTTCTTACCTTCTCAAAGGTGACGGTTTACTGATTTTATTATTTTGCAACACAAAACAAAACTTTCAGATCAGCTGAAAAAGCAACTGATCTGAAATAAGAAAATTAAACAGTAATACTGAAAATAATAAATGGTTGCATATAAATAGCTTTTCACGTATAAAGAACAACTATAGAACAGACCAACATTATCTATTCATACTATAGAAAAAACAATAAACAGAATATAACAACTTAGCTTCTAAAATATTATCTTTACATAAAATTTGCCTGAGATATTATTTATGTGCAGCATGTAAACTGCAATGGTTTTTGACTATTTACAAAAGATTGCCTAAAAATTAAACAATAGTACAGATAATAAAGTATTTTTGCTTTTTATTTTACTAGAATCTCAAAAGCAGGCTGAAATTATCATAGTTTTGTGACCCACACAATTTTCAAACCTCTTGAGCTTTTCTGTGAAACAGCCACATTGAAAATAATTAATGTAATCTCAGGGGCTTTAGCCAGAAATAAAACTACCAATCTACAGGAAATTTTGATCCATGCTGTTATCTTAAAAATGTATAAACTGAACAAGTTTTGTAGCTTTCTCTACCCCAAGCACATTTTGTAACTTATTCTAAATTAGTTGAAACAGAGGAAATTCTCTCAATGGAGACAGATGAAGCTAGTGCTCAATGTGAGCATACAAAAAAAGTCAAAATCCTGCAGGCAATTTTGAATTTGAACCCTTTTCAGATATTTTTGCCATGATTAGCAACCATTTTATGGAAGAAAACTGGCTGATGGCACTTTCTTTCATCCTTGATGTTAGGTAATAGTCTGCGTCATTAATTTTGAAAGCCATTACAGCAGGCAAATGCACGGTCATATCAGAATAATATGACCACCTACCTAAAAATGGGAATAACCACCCTTGGCCCAGATGACAGTGGCGAGATGATATAGCATAGATGAAATGAGGCCCTCGAAGATTGCTCGAGGCACACGTTCCCATTCGGACAGCAGCACAGCAAGGAGGTTGAGGTTGGCCGATTTCGCCTCTCAAGGGAGAAAGGAAACATCACTGTCGTGTTCCTGGAACAAGTCATGCACCCCCTTAGTGACATGACAGTGTGTATTGTCCTTTAGACACCATCACCACCAGGGTAAATATCCAATGTGAAGGGATGCATGTGGTAAGCGAGGATGGACAGGTGGTAGACATTAGTGTTCAGGGACGCATTTGTTACCAGCGGTCATAGGGTATAACAGGAAAACTCCCCCTAGACATGCTCACTGCCACCATTTGCCTATACTTGAACGACAAGCGTATCCGGGTGTTGGTTTTCATGTGACCAACGCAGTGTCCACCACCACTTATCACTTCTGTGGAGTAGAAACCTCAATGCGTCAGAGAAGGCAACCTTTTCCCCACTGTCCAATGACAGTAGCCCCATGAGAACTGCAGGCGTCATTGCCGATGGACCTGGGTTAACATGGGCGCCTTGACGAAGTGTAGACTCCGGAGACCCATGCGTAACAGGGTTCGCTCTACTGTTATCAGGTATATTTACCTGGGTGCCCTAGCATTCATTTGCGTGGTCAATTGCTGCACTGTTGAGCGTCGATTGCCCTTTACCGGTTGATGGAGGAAACATTCTTTTCTGGGGTCGATGGCCTTTCGAGCTCCACAGTTATGATGTCGGGAGGTACTCGCCGTGCCAGCGGTCCATTCTTGGTACACCCTTGCTAAAGCAGCTTGCAAACAGCTCATGAAGTCTGTTGTTTCTGAGATGCTTCCACCTTTGGCATGGTAACCGATGATCATTTCTTTTTGAACATCCGTCAAATCACTACTGGCCATTGTGCTCATGTTATGCACTATGGCTCATCTGTCCTGGCCAGCCACTTATATCTCCGTGTGGTCGACCATGTCATGTGCACTCTGACATGCTCGAGTGAGTACAGTGATTCCAGGGGTGGTCGTATTATTCAACTGTGTAATCAGGGTGAAATTTGGTATCCACTCTTCTGCAATACTCTTCTGTTTTGGGTTAAGTTTCCGACATCTGTATTTCGAATCCACGAGGTTTGCTAGAAAATGTGGTGCAAGAAGTTCTTGTTCAAACCTTTTTTTTAAAATCTAGATTTAGGGTGCAGCACCCTAAAATCTAGCCATATTTCAACAGCAACTGAAATAGACATTGTCTCTCTCTGAAGTGTGTCCAGTGTGCTAGTAACAATAGATAACTGCTTTTCCAGATTCATAGCTTCACAGTAAATGCCCATGTTATCCAGGATTTTTTAAATAGACTGATCAAATTCCTCAATATGCTCTAAAGATATTTCTCTGTATTTATGATAATTGGACATAAATGTTTTAACAGTCAGGATGAGAGTTGCACTTTGTTTCATTACGTAGTTGTGGCATTAAGCCAAGCTTTTCTTTGAAATATCCATGTGATTGATTTAGACCATGTTACAAAAATATTTTTCCACCTCTGCAATCTACTTTAAAACGGTCTTTGGGGATCTTTTTCTACCACATTCAACAGGTGTGCTGATCATCCATATGTTACGAGAGTTGGATATTTTTCATTTAAAATATTCCACATTTTCATCATTTTTTTTTTTTTTTTTTTTGCTGTCAGTTACAACATCAAAAACTGGTTTTCTAAATTTTTCTTTGCATTCCTTTATGGCCACCTCTAATTTAGAAGCACAATATTTTGATGTTTTCTTTTCTAATACAGTATCATCAGCATACAGCAAAAAACTTTCTGTTCCGGTATGGACATTAATAGCTTGTACTGGCTCATTCTTCACACTGAACCAGCCATCTGTGGTGAGAGTCAAACTGCCCGATTTCATTTTTTTCTGAAAGCTGAGATTAATTTTCTTCTTAACATGTATTAAATCAATATGAAAAGGAAATAAAATCTGTTTATTGACGTATAAATATTATTAATAAAGCGTAAACTTTCAAATACGTCAATAAACAGATATTTTATTTCCTTTTCATACTGATTCTTTGACGTAATCTACCCGAACTTCAGTTTTAGGTATTAAATCACTTACCCAAGGCTTTACCCAGATATATTTATTTGGTTCTAGTTCCCATTGAAGAAATTTTCATTCAATCTTCCTTCCCTCAGAGTTTTTTTTTTTTTTTTTTTACAGACGTTTCTGGCCTCTTGATTTTAGTCTGTAGCCAGTTCCTAAACTGAAATGTTTTCATTTCAGTTTAGGAACTGGTTACAGTATGAGAAACCTGGAAACAGTATGAGTAACCTGGGAACAATGTTTGAATTCTTCAGGAGTTAAAGCTTTTGATAATTCTTCTATACATTGAGAACAGGCCTTGACTAAAATCAAGAGGCCAGAAACGTCTGTAAAAAACCAAAGGAACTCAGAGGGAAGGAAGATTAAATGTTGATTTCTTATGCTGCAGTATCAAACAATTTTCCACCAATGGTTTTCGCTGAGGGTATTTGATATCCAGGTCTCAGTGTTTCGATCACAATTTTAAACTGATCCAATTCTGCTGCATTGAATGGTATTTTAGCAGGATAAAAAAAAAATAAAAAAAATTGGGTACTATCAAGGGATTCCTTTTGTGGTTTTAGGGAAGAATTTACTCATTGAACGTTGCTCCTTTGTTTTTGCAACAGTACTAGAAAAAGCCCAATAAAACCTGGAAAAGTTTGATAAAACCCGAAAAAGCACCCCCCCCCAAAAAAAGTGGGCTGGGTTTTTTCAAACCCTGCCCACGTTTTTTAACAAATAAAATAGCAGCCAACTGGGTTTTTTTGTTTAGGTTGTGCACAAAGGCGAAAACGACAAAAGGGACTGTACTACCATCACCTTTCATTACAAGGCAAGGCCAACTGTAATTACTCCCTTTTGTCGTCAAGTGAATTTGCTGCAACTCAACTGTTTATCATCACTTAGAATGAGCGCAGCTTTTTTGAGGTGATGGGTTGAAAGACTAAATTGCAAGGAGAAGACAGGGCAGCTCCCATCTATCACTGACCCTCTCTAGCATTCTAGTGCCAGAGCGGGCGAGTTCTTTGTTGAAGGCGTATGACAATCTGACTGGGAGAAAAAATTTTAAAGCAAATTTTTTCTGATTTTTAATATAAGTGAATTTTTTGCAGTGAATGAGATGTTACAGTATGAAGTTCAGTTTTAAATTTCGCCAGAATCCATTGGAAATATTAGAAGTTACGCATTAATTTTTTTTTCAGTTTTTGTTACTACATTTCCATTAACTACTGTTTTAAAAATATATATAACTCTGCAATTTTTTCCTTTAAAGGCTTTTCTTTCTTTTCAAACCACAGTTTGAAGAAACATTTACTATTTGGGAGAATCATGGAGTTTATTATTAATTTTTTTAACTCCACAAAAAGATTTATATATACATATAGTGTTTGTCATAGAGATACTTTTTACCTCATTCCCACGAAACAGAATCAACAGAGACAGTGGTATCTGTCAAAACAAATATGGAAGTATCAAGCTTTCTTTTTTTTTTTTTTTGGTTGGAGGTTTAAAGACCACCGTGAGAAACTCAGTGGGCTTATAAAGCAGTCGCCTGTCCCAAATTTAGGTCTACTGGTTCATGGGAAGGGAGAGAGCCAGTGCCATAAAACAAATGCAACATCAATTGCCTCACCAGGATTCAAACCTGGACCCATCTCAGACAATTGGTCAGAAGCCGGCGCTTAGACCACTGTACCACCTGGGCGACTTTCTTTTTGCACATAGGAGATAACTGATGACTAATGTCGCTTTGCACTGATGCAGAAAGAAAAAGACTTCACAGGCAGTTCTAAATAATGGTGGTTGATGGCATTTCGACCATCCTAACAGATACTTCTCTGTGAAAATCAGGAGAATTTGACATTCATCCAGAGAGGGTGGGAGGGAGTAAGGACTTAAAATCTGGAGAGTTGGCACATCCGAGACATATTTTGATAGGGTGTAAAACCAAATATTGGCCAATAAAATGAAACATTTTTATGACAGAAGAAAGTAGTGTTGAGACTTTAGGGAAAAACATTCCTACTGATTATACAGTGTTTCTTGGGAAACTGTTTTAATGATAAGAGAAAGAGTTCAGAATCATGGAAAAGTACAAACCTGCTTCAGCCAATCTGCGATTCACAGTCCATGTTGACATGGGAATGTCCACAGCTGCCTGTACACCTTGCAGAATGTCATCTATTGTGGAGCTGCTACAGCATGCCATTGAATGCGGCAATCGAGACATTCAGAGCCCAAACTCAGCTCTATGGTGCCTACGTGCACCATAGAGCTTAGTTCGGGCTCAATTTTTGGAGCCCAAGCCCACCCGAATTTTATATTGCAAGATAGAGCCCGGGCCCAAACGAGCCTGAAAAGTGGCTAACCTGTTCAACCACCAATAAAAAAACATCTCCTTTTCCACTATCTCCTCCTCCTCAATTAATCAATGTACTTCTCAAATGGGGAAAGGACCTCCATCTATTTTTTAAAGTGTAACTGTACGATTTTCTTTGAACGTTCGTTTCCACCTGAAGTGCTTCGAGCGGCCGGCATCCAAAATGATCGGGCGGTGCTGCAATTGTATATGTTGCTCAAATAATGCTAATATTATCACACCATAATGCGCTGCAATATGTATGTTTGCTAAATAGAATTAGCAGGGAGCTACTACGTGGAGACGGGGTAAATTATCGTCGGCATGCTATCAACTAACCAATATCTAAACTCTTGAAAAAGCTTTTTCTTCTCTGCAGAAACACACTAATTTGCAGCCTATGGCATTTTCTACCCAAGCCCGGAATAAATAGCTATCTCGAATGCCCGCTCCCCAACCGGAACCACTTTCTGAAGAATTCCCTTTACCAACTACAAAGTGTCATTTGCTAAATCATATAAAATCACATTTATACATACAAAATTTCTCTCTCTCTCTCTCTCTAAGAGCCCAAACCGCACTAAATATTCTACAGCCAGAGCCCGATTCAGCCCGTCTCAGCTCTGGTGCACCAGTCATACTACGGTGACACATATTACCTTCATCCAACCACTATCACCACATTTGGCTGACAGTTGTTTCATCCCAATGAGTTTTCTCTGTGATGCAATGGGGGGTCCAACCAGCTGTACGTAGCCTTATGCCAAAGCCTATTTTAAAGGTTGCAGTATGATTCCTGAATACATCACCCAAGCACTTTTACTCCTTACACATGCTTTTGCCACCAAGATTGCTCCAATGCAGTGGTCCATGTGCCCAGGTGAGGAAGACCAAACTTGGCTACGTAAAGCCACTTTATCTCGCTCCCCTATCATGTGATTGGTTTCCAACTGCAAGTTTGCACAACCCAATTGTAGACATATACCCACTAGTTTGCATGATGCACAGATAAATACTTCCTGATGTGGCTTTTTCTATGTCAAGCAGGGTACATTCCAATATTAGGTAAAATGTTCAATGCTCTTTGAGCAGCTACTGAACCCTCTAACCATTGAACTGAACAGAACTTAAGGGGGAACACTGGGGCTTCCAGTCAAGTGTATATAATCAGCCTGATTTCCAGGTCAATCTTTAAATAAATTATATAACACATATAGAAATTTGTTAATCTCCCAAGAAGTACTTTTATGTCCCGTTTTAAATAAACGCCCCACGGATAATATGCGGTACACGGGAACCTATGTCTACAACAACACAAGAAACTATTTTGTTTGAGTTCACTTTTAAAAAATGAATGGAACTTGTGATTTATATTCGAGTCATCCATAGAAATCTGGAGCATTTTGTGTATTTGTGATTTGGGAATAGCTTTCTTAGAAAGAGAGCACGATGTCCTGGAAAAACAGTTAAATTTCTGGTCAAAACAGTTTTTCTGTCACATTTGCAAAATTTCACATGAATTTTCATTTGGACTTTTTGTATTAAAGATTCATCAAAACACTGCAAAAGCTTCAGTAGAAGATAGAGAGGCTGCAGAGTTCATAAGAATATGGCCAAGTCAAAACATATTGTACATGATGTTTTGCCCTTTTTGATTATTATTACTATTATTATTATCATTTTTTTTTTTTTTGGCAACAGCACTTTAGAAACATTTCGGACAAATCTGAACCTAAGCAGTATGATGAATGAGGCACAGCTTGAGTTACTTTGATTATTCTGCAACTACCAATTACAGTGGTAGAAGTGGACTTCACAGAAAATATAGGACATTTCCTGAAAAATATAGGAAATTGGGTTGAAAGAAAATTATACTAAAAATATAAGGATTTTTTTCACCTGATACTTTGGACCTTTAGAAACATACATCAAAAATATGTTTTATTAATCAGAACAGTTACAAAAATAATGATAATAATTAGGACATTGTTTGGTGTCCCCATCAGTTTGCTTAATTTCAGGTAACTTTCCCCAGCAATTTTAATTTTTTTGTTCCCAGCTTCAATTAACGCATGTGAAGCTGTCGCATCACAAAGATTTTCTTTTCAAAGCAATCTCAAGTCTTATATTTCCTTCTTCAATGACTGCTTGTGTTGATGAAAATTCAGTTTGGAATATTTTACACTATTCTTTTGGTGGAGGGAGGAACTTTTTTCTGTACAACTGAAGACGGGGGGATTCTTTTTTCCAGCACTTTCTATGCTTTATACTTGGAGTATGCTTATTTGTAGTATGTCAGCACTTCTTTAGTAATTTCAGTTTCACTCATTTTTCCTTTAATCTTTAATAATTCTTATTTCAATAAGTGTCTATAAATAAATGAAAAGTAGCCAATAATTAGTAAGCTGTACAACTTACATACCTACATACATATCACTAAGCTGTTCTCTGAGATTCAGAGGTTAGCTCCAAAAAGAAATACAAACTCCCAGATATTTTTACTTTATGTTGTATCAAACTTTGCCATTTACAGCGATCTTGACATACAACTCTTGCTTCACTGATATCCATTACATGCCTTACACAAGATCTTTTATACTTCATACTCAATCTTTTTCTCATGCAGACACTCCTGAATCTGATCCACCCATGTCTTTCTTGGCCTCCTCTGCCTTTCCTTCCTGCCACTTGGGCTGAAAAGATTTTCTTAGTAAGCATTTCATCACTCATTCTTTCAACATGGCCAAACCACCGAAGTATATTGGTCTCCACCTTGCTAACAACATTTTGCTTTACATCACACAACTGCAATACATCTTCATTCCTCACACAATCAGATCGTGTCTTGCCACAAACCCCACGTAAGTAACACATTTCTCCAGCATACAAATGACTCCTATGCTTCTTCTGCAGTACCCAGGTTTCACTGACATCAGAGTAGGAACAATTACTGTTTCATACACAGCCATGTGGGACTCTCTAGAACTCATCATTCCTGTGAAAACCTCCCAGAGCAGCTATGACTTTCAAAGAAGAATTCACTCGCCTACTTGATTTCACCATCCAACTTGTTCTCTCTGTCAAACATGCTTCCTAAATACACAAACTCACTCAACTGGTCAATCACAGTGCCATTTATACTTACATTACATTCAGTGCTACCCATTCCTCTCTCAAACACCATAACTTTGTTATTATATTTGCACTTTTCAGGTATTAAACTCCTGCAAAGTGTGCATAGTTTACGTGCAATTCATAAATGAAAAACCATTAAAAAGTACCAATCACTCACCCTAAAGATCATGGTAATCTCCATTGACCACACACTTCCAACACGTCAATCATCGTAATGTTTCTGGGCTTCCAAGGTTTACAGACATCTTGCTTACGATTCTTACTTCCGGGTGTGAAACATCGGAATTTTTTTTTTTTTTTAGCCTTATAAGATGTAACTATAAAGCTTATCAATGCCATAAAAACCACACATACTACTCATTCATACAATTCAATTAAAAAGGACTTGACAAAAAAGTATAGTGAAATTTATCCATCTATTGAACTGACAGTAGAACAAGAACATGACAATACTTTGGCATTTTGGGATATTTTGATTGTTAAAACAAATGATAATATGCAATTCAGAGTGCATAGAAAATCTTCATATATCCCAGTACTTATACCATTTCAGTCATCGCATCCATTAACACATAAAAGAAATAGTGTTAAAACACTAATTAAAAGAAGTTTAACACACTCATCAATGGAACAGTATAAAAAAGAGGAAATTGAATATATTGAAAAAATTGCATATGATTTTGGTTACCCTAAACAGGTATTAAAAAAATGGATTTATGAAATAACTCAAGCTTACAATAAGGTCAAGATTGATAAAAAAACTTGTAAAATATGTAGGAGCAATACCATATGTAGAAAATGTTTCAGCAGAAATTAATAAAGTTTGTGGCAATTATGACTTACAGGTAGGAAATCAGGTACTTACTGTAAAAAATTTAGTGATTAAAAATGAAAAAATCAGCCAATTAGATAGAGCAGGAATTTATGAAATCCCTATAAACCAGCAACCTCCTGTGTCATATATAGGTAGCACCAAGAATAAATTAAAGTATAGATTGAACCAGCATATAAATAATTGGAATAAAAAAGAAGCTAAGACAGCATTAACCCAATACTGTATGGAAAATCAACAATGTCCAAGGTTTGAGGATATTAAAATTATTAGGAGCTGTAAAACCGAAAGGCAGTTAAGAATTGCAGAATCAGTGTTAATTGAAAAAAAACAGATCAAGATTATGCAACATTAATGAGCCTAGTAACTTAAACGAACAATGGAAAGCCCTAATAAAAATAGAACAGCAGCTTAGAAAAAAAAAAAAAGGAAAAAAGAACAGCAAGGACAATAGATGGTGCCAGAGACAATGATTCAGAGATAGCGACTGGGGCCCGTGCCTCGATGGCTCTGCTCACTTGAGCTGTGGTGGGCGGGTGAGACACACCTGCCTCCTGATGAAGACAGTGGTCTGTTGAAAGTACTAGAGGATTGTGTGTGAAGGGCTGAATGAGTGACACTTGCAGTGGGAGTGGCAGGGGTTTTGAAGCGGAAGGAGCAGTATGGTGCTTGCAGTTGACAAAGGTTTAACCACCCAGTAATGTAAGGTTATGTAAATATGTACATAGTTTTTAATTGAATTGTATGAATGAGTAGTATGTGTGGTTTTTATGGCATTGACAAGCTTTATAGTTACATCTTATGAGGCTAAAAAAAAAACCGATGTTTCACATCCGGAAGTAAGAATCGTAAGCAAGATGTCTGTAAACCTTGGAAGCCCAGAAACATTACGATGATTGACGTGTTGGAAGTGTGTGGTCAATGGAGATTACCATGATCTTTAGGGTGAGTGATTGGTACTTTCTAATGGTTTTTCAACCATAAGTTTGGTTTTTCCCTTATTTATACTGAGTTTGAATTTCATGCAAATTTCGTGCATCCGAGTCAACATACTCTGCAACTCACTTTTGCTCTCTGCCAACAGGACAGTGTCATCAGCATACAGCAAACCAATGGAAAACCATTTTGATAAAACACCATTCACTCGTACACAAGCTCTACTACCAGCATACATGGCTTTTACACTATTAAGTAGATTCCCACTAACACCATATTCATTCAATACCTTCCACAAAAGTGTCCTATTCACTCGGTTGTAAGCTTTCTCTAAATCTATGAAGGCAGTAAAAACTTTCTTCCCAACAGCCAGATACTTTTCAATCATCATGCGTAATGCAAAAATTCTGGTTAGTGCAGCCTTTACCAGGCATAAAACCACTCTGAACATCCCACACTTTCAATGATGCAAGACCCTGTACTTTTTCAATAACAACCTTACCAAACACTTTCCCTGGCACACTCAGTAGGCTAATAAGACGATAGTTCTTCCATTCAGTCTGATCACCTTTTCCCTTATACAAAGGAACAATAATAGCATCCTTCCAATCCTGAGGGACCATTCCTAACTCCCAGCACAACTGGCAAATTTCAGTTAACCAGTCAATTATAGAGTCACCACCATACTTCAACATCTCTGCAGTTATGCCATCAACTCCTGGAACCTTACCATTCTGAAGAGATTTTAGAGCTTTGCATACTTCTTCTCTTGAGATCCCTCCTGTGCTTTCATCCCTCATTGTGACATCATCTGCATCTGTCTCAGAATCATTTTTGCTCTCCTGATCTAATAACTCACAGAAGTATTCACCCCATCTTTCACTTAACTCATTGGGCTCCCATATCATTTCCCCGATCTCATTCTTCACACAAGTTACAACTTTGTTTCCCCTATTTTTCCTGAGTCTCGTGTACTTCCAGAAGGACTTTATCTTTCCAAAAAGCCAGTTCATGCCTTTCCACTTTCTCCTTCCTATCTTTTACCTTACTGTGGCGAACCAGCTTAGCAGCTTCACGCTTCTTACAGCGATATTCATCAACGGAGACTACCTTGCAACATCCCCAAATAGGCTTCCTTCTTTCTCTTTACTGCCTCTTCAATCTCACTATTCCACCAAGCATCACCTCTATTGTTACCCACTATTGTGGCACCACAGACCTCTTTAGCAGCAGTGACAACACAGTTCTTAAAACATTCCCACTTCTTTTCTACATCCCTCTCACAAGATTTCAGATCCTTCAGTCGTTCTCTGAGTAAGTCAGAGTACCGCTGATTATCTTCAAGGAGCCTATCAACCTTTATTCTTTCTACCCTGGGTCTCTTCCTATTCCTTCAACCAACATTAAGTTTCACTCGTGACACTACCAAGTAATGATCAGAACCAACATCCGCACCTCTCATCACACGGGTGTCAACAACTAAGTGTTTCAAATTCTGATCGTAAACAACAAAATCTATCACACTCTTTTGACCAAGAGTACGATTTTCCCAAGTATATGTGTGTATATACTTGTGGTTGAAAAATGTATTAGATACACACAAACCATTCTCAATGCAGAGTTCAATTAATCTTTCACCATTATCATTCACACAAGGATCATTAAACTTACCCAGAACATTGTCAGAAATTGCATTCTGCACACCTACTCTAGCATTGAAATCCCCTGCTATCTTTTTCTTTAGCACCAAACTGGCTCAAAACAGCTTTTAGCTCATTCCAGAAATTTTCTTTCTTATCAGAAGGTTCCGAGTCACAAGGAGCATACACTACAACAATTACAATTCTTTGAAGTTTCACTTTCAAACGAATCCAGAGAATTCTCTCACTTATGCAACTATAATTAATCAAGTTGTTCTTCATCTTTTCACTTAAAATCACACCTACACCAGCCTGTCCTCTCATATTATCCAATACTCCAGACCACACACTCACCGTGCCATTCACTTCTTCTACCCCAATTTCCTTCTTTTTGGTTTCACTTACACACAGCACATCCAGTCTATACTTATTCATCTCCTCAATCACCTCACTCATCTTGCCATTTATACCTCTAGTATTCCATACACCAATCTTACATTCACTCAGCCGAGATCTCTTTCTCATACGCCGTTTAGAAAGTCCAGGTCGATTCCGTGGTGGATGTAAACCTTTATGTTAATTCCACCAACTTTGTTAGTAATATTATATATTAACAACAGTATAATTCATATGTAATAATAATATAATTCGTATTAACTTCCGTTAATTTGAACCATCAGTTAATTCAACTCCGTAGCAGAACCCAAAAAACTCCCCGTAGACAATGTTAAAATCTTGTAAGTAATTTGAACCATTAAGCTGGTTAATTCAGTAAAGGTTTACATTAGGTACACATCTTAAACCCCCCCCATATTTTTGTAAGATTTTGGTGTTGTACCTCATGTAAACCTTTATGTTAATTCGATCAGAAGATCAGCACAGAGCTATATTTTTTTCCCCTTTTAACCTCCACTCACATGACAGAACTTCGGCTTTTGTTATACATTTTTTTCTTTCTGGCAACAATCATTAAAGTTTGTCACAGTAAAAAAAAAAAAAAAAAATGCTCTACCTGGCTTGATTGTTAGCAAAGAAAAAAAAAACTACCCAAGTGTGGGGGAGCAACACATCCTGCATTTTATTTCTTCATTGGCAATGGTGATTTCACATGGAGCAAAAAGCTAGTTAAATTGTTGCAAAGCATTCAAATTTTATTGCAGTACGTTTTCAGATGGTAAAATAACCTTCGGATACATTCTGAATGGTGCTGCAGCCCGCTGTAAATTAAACAGATGTAAATGCAAAATCAGACTCCATGGATAAAAATATTTAATATTTTAAAATTTCCTTGTAGTAGCAGAACACTACTACAAGCAATAAAAAAAAAAAAAAAAAACCTCTATCTTCTTCAGTAATGTTTTACATACTCCACACCACCAAAATACTGGGCCCAAATTTGGAAATGCTCGATAGATTTTAAAATTCGTATAGAAACTAGTCCTGTCCATACTAGTAAACATATACGGGAAGGGGGGGGGAAATGCTGGGTCCATGCCACAATTTTTTTCTTACTAATTTTTATTAGAAACATTCTGAAAACATTTTGATACATTTAAAATATTTAAATTACCCAAAATAGATCCACTACATTGATCTTAATTTTAGCCTAGGTTTGACTAAGTCTAAAAACTACAGAAATTTACAGATCACAATCAGTCCAGCATACATATTATTTAAAGAAATGACAAAAATGTTATAAAAACATCATTGAAGTGTTCAACATACATACCTTGGCTCAAACAGGAACAGTCTGTTAATATTTTCTTAATAATAGAAAATTCTCGTTCGATGGATTTTTTTTTTTTTTGGTTGGAGGTCTAACGACCACCGTGAGCAACTCAATGGGCTATAAGCAGTCGCCCGTCCCTAATTTAGGGTCACTGGTTCCAGGGAAGGGAGAGAGCCAGTGCCGTAAGACAAACACAACATCCATGCCTGACCGGGATTCGAACCCGGACCCCTTACGGACGAACGATCAGACGCCAGCGCCTTAGACCACTGCGCCACCGGGGTGGCCGTTCGATGGATGCTTGACCATGAGAAAGACAAAGAGCGGCCTTTACTAAAACAGCAAGATGTGGATATCTGCAGCTTTGTGTACTTTCATTCTGAAGTGATATCACTTGAGCCCAGAATTCATCAACAGGCTTCCATGTAGCACTATCCGATGTTTCATAAAACTACTCCTCTGGAATATCACTGTCAGTAAGATATAATCTCAATTCATCTGCAATTTTATATCTACTTGTAACTGATACAGATTTTGGTAGCATAACAGCTAACCTCTTTATATATGTTATGGTATTAGCAAGTGACTGTTTCCTCATCAGTGGATCCTACTTTTTAGAGGGAATTTTTAAGCAAATATAATAAGAGATCTACGTAGAATTTTTTTTTTTTTTTTTTATATCAATCATGAAATACCCTCTATCTTCTTCAGTAAGTTTTTTACTTAGTTCCTTAGCCTCCGATCCCATTTCAACATTTTTTTGTTTCACGGCTTCATCAGTAATGTGAACTGAAAGCAGTTCCTCCCCATGTAGATTTCTTATTTTCTCAAGGTCCAAAAGACGAAACATTATTTTCCGTACAAAATTATTGATTTCATCATATAATAGATGGATAAGTGTATATTTCCCTTGCAAAAAACCTTAAAAATTCTTCAAATACTGAGCTAATGTTGATTCAAAAGTTAAAATACACAGGTAATTAAGACTATTTTGCAATTTTTTTAAACCTATCCAAATTCACCCTCTTGTTTTGTTTATCAGAGGACAAAACAACTAAAAAATACTGGTTCAAAATCGGCAGTAAATTCAAAATTATCTGTAGAACATGAACAATTGATAGCCATCGGTTGCTGACATGCCGTAAGATGTGAATATGCATTTCCTCTGAATCGTCACAGTTAAGAAATGACGACTTTAAGTCTTCTTTCTGAGAGGTGTATTTATTAAACCTAGTATCAACATCTTCAACGACTTCTGCAAATGATTTTATTTCAAGTCCTTGACCAAAAGCATTATGTACAATATGCAAGTTACACGTACCAATGTTAACTAAGTCACCTGCTCCTTCCTCTCTTAAACGCTTCTCCATTATTTTAAATACTGCCAAAGTCACATTTCGACCATCTGATCCAAGCATCAGCATATCTGCCAATCGCAGGTCACAGGTTCATAAACGAGACATTAATGCAGAGTCAATGTCCGTAGCTGTCGCGTGGCCTAGTAATTCGTTACCAATATAGTGTTCCACAATATGGTCAGATTCAGTGCTCCAATATCTAATAAAAATGTCAAGTTGTTTATTTTTGGCTTCATTCAGTGTTTCATCATACATCAATGTACACTGAAGTGCCAGAAAAACTGGTACACCAGTCTAATACTTGGTAGGTCCCCCACAGGAGCGCAGCACAGCAGAAATACGACGGGGCATGGACTTCACTAGCTTCTGAAAATATGCTGTAGGCAATGCACACCATACTTCCTGCACAGCGTTCCACAATTCGGGTGTATTCCGAGGTCTCCGATTTCTGTGTTCGATAGCGCGCTGCATGGCATCCCAAATGTGTTCCATCACGTTCAGATCTGGGGGACTTGGGTAGGAATGGCAACACCCCAAACTCAGATGAATGCTCCTCTAACCATAATGTGGCATCCCAACACTTGTGTGGAGGTGCATTTGTCCTGTTGGAACAGGCCCAACCCATCAGCATGAATGCAGAACATGAACGGGTGTACCTTGTCAGAAAGGATGCGCACATAGCGTTGGCCGGTCACAGACGTTTGTAAACGTACCAAGGGTCCCAGTGACTTCCAGCTAAACACACCCCCATACCATTACGGACCCCCCACCAGCCAGTACAGTTCCCTGTTGACAGGCGGGATTCCATGGCTTCATGGGGTTTGCGCCACACATGAACCCTTCAATCTGCCTGATACAGTTGGAAACACGACTCGTCAGACCAGGCTACTTGTTTCCAGTCATCAAGTGTCCAGTGGCGGTGTTGCCGTGCCCAAGCGAGGTGCATAGCTCTGTGTCGTGCACCTATCAAGGGGACTGAGTTGGGCGTCAACTCCCAAAGCCCATATCGTGCAGGGTACGTTGCACAGTCTGGACGCTGATGCTTGTTGAGGCTCCAGCATTGAATTCCGATGATACCTGCGAGAGTGTTGCACGCCTATCGCGTGAAATGATGCTTGACAGCCAACGATGGTCACGTTCACTCAATGTCTTTTTACGGCCACACTGGTATTGTGGGTTGGAGGTTTTGCCGGAATTCTTGTAGTCACGGTACACCCTTGCAATGGTAGTCTGTGAAAATCCGAACTTCGTTTCTACCTCCAAAATACTATGGCCCATCTCACGAGCGCCAACTATGACACTGCGTTGAAAATCGCTTAAATCATTATTACTAGTCATTTTCATGCCGAAAACAGCTGTGACAGCTGGCAAGGATGTCTATCACTTTATATACGCACTGGCAGATGCAACCGAGTATGTGCATAGGTGATGTTGCTATGTATTTTGCATAAGCTCATCTGTACCAGTTTTTCTGGCACTTCAGTGTATACAGAGAGAGACTTGCTGATATCTGATATTGTTTTGCTTAAAAAATATGGACCAAGACCATGTGAAATTTAATAAGCAATTTTTCTTGATAACTTTAGTTCCTTACTTTCAACACACTGTGGAAATATTCGACGAAACAAGTCACTAATGCCATCGCAGGATGAAAAGGAATAGTTGTTAACTGCCACATGAAAGGTCCAAAGTATTTCTGCGCAACAAATTCTTTCCTCATCTTTAATACTCCAAATGGGAACAATTCCTGTTGTACTGCTTGAAGCTGGCCCAGAATGCAAAGTAATTCCATGTGTGCCACTACTGGTAACAACTTTTTGAAATCTAGTTTGGGAATTATCCAAGATTTCCTTTGATTTATTCTTGTTTACTAGAGTTGGAATGCTGCAGTAACTGACTTTTCCCAGTTTCCTGTTGCTACGTTACATTTGCAGTAATTACAGTAACAATGATAATCATCTTTACCTTTTATACACCAAACTTTTATCATCATTCCATTTGCATCCAAATCTTCAAGCCAATGGTCACAAAATTTTGTTTTTCACAGCATCGTAGGGAAATATTAAAGAGCAAAACAGTTTGCACGCTTCCTTACTTTTCACTGTCCTTTGTTTAACAAAGCCGAAAACAAAAATACGCCGCCCTTACCACTTAGGTGTGCTGTGAAAAAGTGATAATTACGATTGCTTTCAGCTTTCGCTGCAAATCCGACACAGTTTGAGCGGTTTCACCAAAGAACACAACTTCTCTTCCTGTCAGGAGGGCGAGTCAACTCTTGGGGTGGAGGGGAGGCTATATGACGGATGTGTTACCACGAGTGAAGAGCGTACAATGTTTTTATTGCATCACCTCATGCGTCTGCATGGGGTGATGCAATGCCACAAAGCATCGGTGCAGCCCAGTTGGAGGGGAAAATAGGACAACTTCAACCTCTGCAATTATTTTCTCTTTTTGGCATGTACCATATGTTTTATTAAGGAGAGTAGTTGCATCATCCAAAGCTTTTGAAATCACACTAGTCATAGTCAGCTGAAGACTGAGGAATAACAGTGATGGCTGAACTTGGAACAGGATTTTTCATAACACCTACATCATTTTGTAGAGTAGGTTATTTAGCATCCAAAGTTTCAAATTTTGCTTGCACTTGGGTCTACTTGCTTGGATTACAACAGCTGGTCACCCAACATCACAAATGAAAATGCTTTCCTATGTACCATACATACAATTGGCGCTGTATTCACTTTTGTCACAAGGATTTAATGATTTTGCCCAATGAGGATATAGATTTTTTTTTTTTATATATCACATTTTCTTTGACATCATTCATTCAACAGAAGGGCAAGAACTGAAAAATATATTAAATTTCATACACTTCTCATAAAAAGGGCAACTAAATGTGATATAGAACAACACTAATGAAAACCATCACACTGTATGAACTTAGGCTTACAGTTAAGCCTTTTCCTAAACAGAAGGAAGGAAAAGAACAGGACTAGTACGGTGTTAATTTTAGAACAAAGAACTGAATAAGTCGAACCAGTTTCATCTATTGTTGGGAAAATATCCCTTTAGTTGTTGGTATTTTGGCAGCTCACCCATTTTTGCTGCCAAGGTTTCCCTTTCATGCAACCAAGTGATGGGAAAGCTATTTTTTTAAAAGTAGCTAGCTACTGCTACAAATACATTCTCAAAAAAGTAGCTTGCTACAGCCACAACTACTTTTTCTAAAAAGTAGCTAGCTACACTACTTTTTCTGAAAAGTAGCTACTTTTGCTTTCTTCATTTAGCATTAAGTTAAAACTGCAATTTCTGAAGATGATCTTTAAATGTACATTTTTACAAATGGCATTCAGAGCTAAATACTGAGGAAATAAATTGCACAAATGACATATCTTTGTAAATATTTATACAATGTACATTCTTATGTATTGCATTCAGAGCTAAATAACAAGGATTAACACAAAAAAATATACTTTTGTATTTACCTCATCTTTAATAATCATAGGCAACATATTTTATCACATTCAGTGGCTTATATCCAAGGCTAGCTGATATGACCAGAGAATTCAGATAAAAACACTATCTGTGAATTCTCATTTTCTTTACTAAGAGAATTGAATCTCGCTATCACGTCATCAACAAAATCGCTAACTCAATCATCTTGTATGAGCTGTTTTCTCAGGCTGACCAAGAAAACTGCTTCATAAGTAGCATAAAGGGAGAATCTAACTTTCACAATGTGAGTGAAGTCGGGTACATGATTGTAGGCAGGACACACTTAACTACCCTGTTTCAGCCAATGATGACCCAGGAAATCTGGGAATGTCACGTGATTTGTAAAGTAGCATGCATTGTGTCACTTTTCTTAAAGTAGCATGCATTGTAACATACTTTTCCACTAAAAGCTACTTTATTTTGTACATGCTACTTCTACAACTCCATTTTTTTTTTTTATTTGTAGTGATGATAATGCCACACTACTGTAAATGCAGCATGCTACAGTAGCACCGCTACATGAAGCACACTACTTCTGATCACTGATGTAACTTGGCTTTTTTTCCTTCTACCCCATCACTTCTGTAGTCAATGAAAATTGAGATTTTCACTTGGGATCACATGTTACGTGCTTTTTATCTAGTTCCCTACCTTTAACTCTTGTCATTCATTGTTCACTCAACCAGTTTTTTGTTGATAATGAAGGGAATATCTACTTTTAGCATACATGAGACTGACCAAGGAACAAAAAAGCTGAACTTTTTAATTGGACAAAAAAAAAAACAGAACATGCGACAAGAAAGTGTGAATATAATGCAGCACGAGCAAGATGGAACTGTTCACTGTATTCATAATATAAAATTACAGAATTCAAAACAAAATAAAGTGATTTTAAAAGACACTGCTTCAAACACATCTCTCTCTCTTTTTTTTTTTTTTTTTTTTTTTTTTTACTTCCTAGAACATCAGCTCAATTTTCCTCTTGTGTTGCTTTTTTCCCTCAGCAAGTTCCTTGGCCATATTTGTCTTTTGATGACTTTGCAGCTGCACAGCTATCTTTGCTTAGTTTTTCTTTCTGTTGATACCATTCCCTTCCTATTTCTTCACCACTTTTCTTTTCTCCTCCTCCTTTATTCCCTCAGATGACAATAATTTATCCATCATGCTGAAAGAACTATCAGCCTGAGGACCACAAACGCACGATATCAAAGCTTTCGCTACTTTAGATAAATGGTGCGACTTTCAGAATATGAATACTTTTGAACACCATGCATCAATTCTAACAAATTTTCAAACTCCATCACTTCCGTTTTTGGAAAATTTGCCCTCCCTTATCAAGCTTCGGTGCAGACCTTTATGGGGGGGGAGTAACACTTAACAACAACACAGGATAGTGAGAACATCGCGGGAAGAAAAAAAATGTGATTTCGGGAGAAATCTTCGCTTCGACAGACTTCTATTTTCGGAAACTTCTTCCTACATTTTTAGGTTGAAATGCAGCATTTGTGGAATAAAAGGATATTTAAGAACAATATTGGGCAGAAGGAACTTTGCGAGAGAGAAAAAAAAAAAAAAAAAAAAAAAAAAGACTATGGGAGAAATCTTCGCTGCATCTAACTTTCGTTTTTGAAAGACTAAATCAAGTCGCCAAACGAAAAACAAATTTCCCTCCCGCACCATTACTCCCTCAAATTTCTGTTCAGTTGTGCATTGATCTCGAACATGCACAAAATGATAATGGAAATGACAGAATTCTTTGAATCCACGGAAGAATCTCGTGCCTGAAGACTACAGGGAAATCTTCGGGCAGTCTTAACCTCCATTTTTGGAAATCGCGACCCACAGTTTCATGCTGAAATGCAAACAATTTATGCAATAAAATGATATTTAATAACAATACTGGGAACAGGCAACATCATGAGAAAAAAAAAATTCCGATTACGGGGATAGTCACTCCATTTACCTTCAGTTTTCAAAAGTTCTGAAAGAAATACCATCCCTAGACAGAAAACAACCTCTCCCACCCCCTCCCCCATTTCTCTTCAGTTCTGCATCGATCTCGAGAATGACCCAAATGATGAAGAAAAAACGGAATTCTGGGAATGCTCGGAAGAATCTCATGTATGTTTTAGATGTGTACACAGCTTAAACTCAATCCATAAATAAGAGAGAGTTCTGTGCAATAGAAGAGCAAAAGGATTGGGGGGGGGGGGATTTATGCAATTTTAGGCCATTCATTACTTAATTTCCGATACCTGGTAGTCACATAAAAGTGTCCGCTTGCCAGCAGACACTTTTATACCTATTCATACCAGATACATTTAATTCATCTAATAGTCAAGACACTTTTATACCAGATACCTTTAATTCATCTAATAGTCAATGTTGGATCCCTTATGTAACAGACTTTTAAGGTTTTCTGTGAAGTTTTTTCTTTGTACATTGAATCTGAAATTTGTGATTTAATTCTCATCATTTGGAAAACTGCAGCAAAACTGCTTGACATTTATTCATCTTACATTGTGTTGATTTTTTGGCAGTCATGTTAATCAAATGGCAGCAACAATCTTGGAAAACTATTGTTGCTTGCAATCCTTAAACCCAGCTGCAGCTTTGAAATGTATTTGCATTATCACATGCACAAAAGGTAGTTTCCCATGAAATATTTCTTTTCTCAAATTAAACTCATTAGGCATTTTTGGAGGTCTACACTCAAACAAAATGACTGCCCCATTGTTCATTGCCACTAATTACCATAAATTTGCATAGAGCAAAAATGGGATTAATCCTGTTTTCCTACATTTTACTTTAGTAATGTATTAAACAAATTAGAGAAGTGCATGTTATACACATGTACAGCATCAGACAAAACAATGCAGTAAGTGCTGAGAAAGTAACAGGCTCAACTACAATCTGTAGATCACACAGTGCAAAGAAAATCCACAATATCTATTTCAGAACTCAAGACACACAATTTGGTGGAAACTTATTGATGAATTTCAACCTTTTTGGCAACTGTATATCCTGTCTCTACAAAATTCATGCTGTGGCCAGCTGGAATGGGCTTTATTTTGCACTAATGTGCAGGATGTTGCGACACTTCCGCAACATCACGCAAAGGATTTTTGTCATGGTTTCAAAGTCTGCTGTTGCAGGAGGATTAGTGACGAATCCTGTCACATGCTGCGGCATCAGTTAGTGTCAATTGTAAAAATTGCTAACACTAGAATTACATATTCCCGATATTGTTCTATGTAAGTTTTGTGGTCAGCTGCTGCAGAAGCAGTCGTGGTAAATCCTGCCACATGCTGCACTAATGGTTAGCACTGATGCTAAAAATTTGAATCACTGTTATAACTAGGGAGTTACACATGCTGACAGTGTTTTAGAAAAGTTTGAAAGTCTGCTGTTGAAGAAGCAGTCACTGCAAATCCTGTTACATGTTGTGGAATCGGTTAGCGGCGACTGTAAAAATTAGAGTTGCAGCTGACCACGGAGCTACACATGACAGACGTTGTTCTACATAAATCGATCCATTTAAATTCACGATGGTGCAGAATGACAACTACTGATGGGGTAGCCAGTGAAACATGTACAGGACAAAGCATTGTATCAGGCATCATTACTATCATTGGCATCATTATTAGGAAAGTCAGATCTAAATATAAACTCTTTCACAAAGGCTACAAAATTAGTTTCATAGAGTTGATAATGTGGAAAGTAAGAAAAAGTGAAAGAAATTCAGCAGTAATTTCATCAAAATTGGGTGCTTCGAACTTCTAACAGATTACCAGTCTTAGAATATGTCTTTGTCGTTAAGTTGGCAATCTTGATGAAACAAAATCAACATTCTGATGGCAAAGAAGGGAGCTTGAACTTGCTTTTTTAAGACACTGCATAGTGGCTGCCAAGAAAACAGAATCGTCCGAGTAGCTGAAAGGAAGTGGGCAAAAGACTGAACAGCCATTTGGATTTCACAATGGCCATTAGATAGACACTCAGTGCTTCACTTGAAAACACTATCTTGTCACCTTGTTACAACTTGGCTTAAGCACCAGCCACTTGAAAATGCTATCCTATTTTCACATTGCAACTGGCTTAAGAACTAACAGCTGCAGTTGAAGATAGAGCATCAATCTGCATATCACAAAAGGTGAGCTACTTGCCAAACAAGGGAGAGTGTGAGAAAATGGTTATGTGTTTGAGATGAAAAAAAATTGAAGTTATGTTGCCTTTGATCATTTGGTGTAAGAGTGCTTGGTCATAAGCAAAAAGCACTAAATTCACACATTACTAGTGTATCAATCAACAAGTGAGTTTCCAAAAAAATTCTGGTATTGTCCGTAATGCCATAAAGTCAGCTGAAAATCCGTAATAGTATACATAACCCAAGTTGCAACATGCAACTGGGGTATGTTTAATTACATGAAACAAATGTCTGAAACTGTTCCAGAATGTCTGAATTCATACAACAGCAATGTCAAATCCAATGATGATGTACACTATTTGTCTCTTGCAACTTAAGAGAAATGAGTCTAATTCTGAATGTGTTATATATGTATGCAAACAGTTTTATGAAAAATGAATTCTGCCACTCTTTTTTTGCCACAAAAAATAAGGACATTTTAAGCACCTCTCGCCAAATTTTTAAAGTCCTTACCAATTGCAAACACAACAAAAACATACTTAACTATGCAGATTGTATATATTTTTCTATATAATTTAAGTTAGAAGATGTAATAAAGTTGAACTTATGCAATTTAAAAGAGAGCTCTACTGATCAAATCAGTTTTTTTATGTGAGAGAATAATCACATATGCAATAAAGGATGTGTAAATTATAAAACTGTGGTTAAAGTTATGAGTTTAAGATTTGAATTTCGCACTTAATCATTCACAGAGTTTAAAAAATTAAGCACTTTTTAAAAACTTAAGGCTTTATAAGGACTGTGGGAACCTTGTATTAGTCTGATAAGCATAAGTAAACATCTTGTTAAAAGATTAAAACTAGCTGGAAAGTTGGCAGGAGATTATCAGGGGAAAATAAAATTAATACAATAGGCAGAGAGAATTATTAAATATAGAAAAATATAGAAATATGAACATCAATGCTATCATATCTGAATTAGTTATTTCTTCAAAAACAAAGAAACTCAAAGGTCATGATATTACACAAAGAATTTGGTTATATGATTTATGTAGCAGAAAAAAAAATTAACACATTACATTTTACTAAAGTAGATCACAGATCATGGTGAACAGGTACAGTTACACAATGATCTGATGGCATAAAATTGGCCATTAGTGACAACATTATCAATTCATCCACAGCAGAAAATCTCACGATAAACCAAAGAAACAAACTCAATAAATTCTTACATTTTGCAAAAGCATTTACTTGTTACAATAAACTAAATTCTGCAATTTAAATAAATCATAATAAATGCTAGTCTCACATTTAAATATATCTGTTGTGCACACTGTTGTAAAGAACACCCTAAAGGTGTAAGCACAGGCTGTTTCCGCACGATAATATTTATTCAACTTAATTGAAAAACTGTCCTTAAAATGCATTAGAAGACTTTACTTACAATAAAAAGGTTAAAAACATATGCGCGAGTCGCTCTGACCACATCATCAGGTGTGGGCAAGAGTCTAGCAGGTACTACAGTTTTATATACAGGGTTCCCACTCAAAAGTAGAAAAAAAAATTCCCTGACTTTTCCAGGTTTTCCAGGTGGTCTTGAGAGTTTTTCCAGAGCGGTAAATCAAATCACATTGCGACAAATTGTTGCATTTCCTTACATTCTTGCGTTCCGTACGAAAGCATACATTTGTTAATTCTTTAAATAACTGTCCTTTATACAATTACCTGCTTTTTTTAATAACAATTAAATGCATGAGGCATATTATTTTTGGTACCATTATTTTTGGTACCGTTGGTTCAAATATTCTTTAAAACATGTAAACCATGTATTTACATGTTTTAAAGAATATTTGAACAAAGACTTAATTTAAATTCTACATAAAATGAAATATTTCAATCGATTAGGTGAAATTATACAACTGATTTATCTGTATTTTAAGTGCGCACAAGTATATAAATAACATTTTAAACGACTCATAACATTTAGAATTCCAGTTAGGTTTAAAAATGCAAGCTGGGAGAATTGTGACTGAAGAGAATAAATTGCCCTTAAATGATACAATGCTGAAGCTTTAAATCCTTTAAGTGCTTATTTTACATAAATATTAAACAACACAGAAACGTTTGCTGAAATTGAAGTCTAATGGGAATGATAAAATGGTGAGTGTCTGACAGTCTCTTAACATTTTGTTAGAGCGGTTCTATCAAATCGATCTACCAATTTGTATTTTCTATTGGAATTTACTTAGAATCTTTAAAGACAAAGCAAAGTAAAACAGTTATTAAAAAATAAAAAAAGAAGAGGGAGAGAACAGAAATCGTGACAGCATTTCTGCGTCTGAGGAAAAACGTGTGCCAGTACCATCCCAACAATTTCTAGCAATCAGGAAAAATACTGTTGACATTTAAAAATCAAAATTGTAATTATTTTAGCTAACGTTAGTTCTTGCACTAGGCAATGAGAACATAGAATCTATGCTATTTCAGAGGGGCCAACCTCTAGCAGAACGCATCAGTAATCAATAGGGGATTTTACAGTAAGGTTTCAGTAATCGAACACAAACTTTCAGTAATGTAACACGCCATTTTTTTTCAAAGTTAAGGACAATATTATAGTATTACTGTGTAACCTGTAATACTTGTATGAGGTGCCTATCGGTAATCACCATACGAAGCCTCATCGCTAACGTGTGGAATGGGTATTTCATGAGAAATTAATGCGTGAAATGTGTAATAACTTTATATGTTTACTCTATCCTCACAAAAAATATGAAATTAAATTATCAATATTGTACTTACCACATGTCATTGCTGACATAAAAACTCCCTTGTTGCTTGTTTTGCAGTGGTATATTCTTTTTCAGAAAACTTTTTATAACACAGCTCACCTGAGGAAAATGCTTTACTTTTCTGTATAAGAAGGGCACTTAATATGTTTTGGTGCTCATTGTTGGGCAGAAGTATGCGAGGTTTTTCCTTACTATACTAAATATTCTCTACGTAGAGGAATTGCTGTGAGGGATAGTCAATATTGCCAACATTAGTTTAGACAATGCAGAATACTTGGGAAGGCCAGATGAATCCTTCATCTTAGATATTTCATTCCATGCCACATATGCTCAAGGATATCCAGCTTCATCAATATCAGAGTCTGGGAACATAGCATGAAAGGAGCGACCAGCATGATCACAGATTGCTATAGGTAGGTTATGCTCCACAACGATTGCAGTAAACAGCAATTCAGCGTTTATCACGCTATTTTCATTCTTTTTTGCAAAAAAATTATCCAAAGGCTTTGATCGAGTCTTTAATTTTACACAATCCTGGTGTTTGTTTTGACTGGATATGCCTTGGGCAATCATCTCAACTCTCCTACATGGGCTACTGATTACTCTCATATTAGAAGGCACGCAAGGAAACCTTTATTTCAGCATTTTCCATTTCCTTGCTCAAGATTTGGGAGAAAGATTTGGATGTTCCTGGAGAAACCTCTTTGCATATTTATTTGTTTCAGAAACGATAATTCCAAGGATGAAATTGGTAAAAAACAAGTAAAAATATGCAATAGGTGCCACATCAGTTGCAGGAGCATGTTTGGGCCCCTGCATTTCATGACAATCAAAAGGATGCTGAGGTTGTTCATCACTTTCCTCTATTACATCCTCCCATTCACTTTCAGAACTTTCATGATCTGAAGATTCACTATGAAGATCTTCACTTTCTGAAGAAGATATGGTGTGCGTGGCACTGTGGCTAGTTTTCTGGCTTGATGTTGCTTGGCCAATATCACTCTCAGATGATTCAAAATCATCCCCATCACTTGGCAAACTTTCACTCTCACTACAAGCCATTTCAAATAACCTTAGAAAAAAATTTCACACAGTAGGAAAAAGCACGTCTGCTAGTCTGAGGAACAAGCTGTCAATAAAGTCATCCACTGCTAACATGAGTTTGGAAAAAGAGGGGGATTCGTAATTTATGGAGTTTTGAGATTGTGTCTGTTTGTTTAGGAAAAAGAAATGAATAATGTGAAGAGCTTCTAGTAATAAAACACCGCACTTCGTTCTCCCGCGCGGCGAAAGTCCTCAAGAAATATAAACGTCCGTCATCGCGGGACCACGCGTTGCGACGAGTTGATCGTTATTGCACTTCGAACGGGGCTCGAAAAAGTGATTTCCGCAGTACGACATCTTACAATACACCAACAATTCCAAGTGAACAGAACAGCCCTGCTTCAACTGCAGTAGGAAACGTTTTGCCTAAAGTAACCTTTCTCCTGTCACACGGAGAAATTGCGTGGGGAACCGATAGCAAGCGCAAACTCTTTTACGATGACACTTACGGCATATTACCCGTAATTTTCGTCGTATTATCCGCAGACCGCAAAATTCACATAAAAAAAATCCTTCGTATAATCCGCAGACTGTGACATTTAGGAAAAAAAATCGCCGTATAATCCGCACATCATAGATGTTGAATCAGAAGTGGAATTTCCGACAGAAAAGTCGGTCACATAAACACATCGCTCTTTCCACGTTCCAGAAACACATAGCAACCGAAAAATTGTTTTCAGCAGCCGCCGGGGAATTGAGCCACGGATCTCTCGATATCTAACCGAGCGCGTTAGCTTTACACCACGTTGGCCAACAGTCCACGGTGCTATGTGTATTTTTAAGTCAGCTTCTGACATCATAAATCCGTAAGATGGGCTCAGCTACTGAGACGTCTCCATCTGGTGGGTATTAACGGCACTGGCTATATATATTATAGCAGTTAATTCCAAAGGGCGAGATCCAAGGTGAAAATCCTCCAAATACGTGGCGGCGTCAGTAAATAAATAAATACGTCGCTCTTTCCACGTTCCAGAAACACACGAGTCCGAAGAAGTAAGAGGGAAAAAAAAAACATTTTAATAAATGAAGAAATTCATTTTTAAAGGTTACTGTTTTATATTTTTATCTCCGAACAGATAAAGGGTGTGGCATCCATAGATCACGCCGATGTAGCTCCAGAGTATTGCATTACACTGCCAATGACGAAAGGCTGATACAGAACAAGTCGTAGAAATACCGTATGTACTCGCGTATAAGTCGAAAATTTTTGGAGAAATTCCTGCTTTCAGAGTTGAGAGATCGTCTTATACGTGGGTCAATAAAAAACTTCCGTGAATTCTCCCGCGGTATTTACCAACTGATTTGTTTAAGTTTTAGATCGCGACACAGAGGCTTTCCGTATGTCGCTGCACGATTGTGTTCTGACCTCAAAACTATCGCGCAGTGACATGATCATATCCTCAATTCTGTCCACCACTTAAAAGTTTCAATTCGGCAGTGTAACTGAAACGTTTCCTTTTCAGAGACATCATGATTAGCAATGAAGGTAAACAGCAGCAGCGACGTTCGCCAAAACAACGAAAGCAAACTAGATACAAGGTCGCGCACATGAAATCCGAAAGGAGAAACGCATAGGTTCGTGCAGCAAGCGCTGTGCGTACTTCTTTGGCTTTTTGCCAAAAAACAGAGCCGGCACGACAGTCAGAGCTCTCCTCAACGATAAAATGACCCCTGCCGTCCCTCCCCACAACTATCCCGATCTTTCATTACGACATTCCTCCCCCTCCTCCCCGCTCCGTACAAACTCCTGAACTGAGGAAAATTCTTCCGAGGGAGTTCCTTTTCCAATTATTACACCTTTCCCTGCACAATCACGCTGCAGATTTTTTAAATCGGAAGGTCTTATATATTTTTTTTAAATCGGCGTGTTAACCGCATCGGTGTATAATCCGCAAAACCTATAATTTTAACTTTTTAGCAGATAATTCGCGGATTATACGACGAAAATTACGGTGCCATTCTTCCGATAATATCGCTGTTTGACGATATGATTCATGGACATTCCATTTCAAAACGATATGATTGATAAATGATATGATCATTGAGACACCGAAATCCGCAGTCTGATTCGGAAAATATGCGGATCAAAATCGAAGGCCGAGAAATCGGTAGCGTCGCACTAAAAGGGTTTAACAAAAAAGGATACAAAATTGAGATTCTCCAAAACACACTGAATTCCGTAATTCTTCCAACCTGTCCGTAATTCCGTAATCTGACAGTCGAAACCGTAATAATTACGGACAATTCGTAATAGTTGGCACCTCTGCTATTTGCTTCTAAACAACACAGCATAGGATATTTAGACATTGTGCTGTTAAATTTCATAACCAATAAGCTGGCACACAGAGAGAGATCCTAATGCCATAACGGCAAAAAAAATTAAACGCAGGGATAAAGAAAAAAATAATGGAAGCAACAAGTGGGGAAAACTAACAGTTAATACGGAATACCATTTTGCCTGAGAGGCTACAAATCATATTAGTACTTCCAAAATCCGGGTCTTAAAATTGATTGGCTACGTTTGTGACGCAAACATTAGTACTGAACTTTTCTCGCAGGTCACAGTCATTTCCACGCTACGTCAAATTACTTGTACGGGAAACAATTAGAGGAAGTTTTGTGTGCATGTGTGCTCATAAAATCCTCCTAACACTTTTTTGTCAACATAATTTATCATCCTGTGGCGAGTGGCATGTTTATACTTAACAATATCGTTACGAAGGGCAATACATTTGTGCGATGTTGATCAGGCAAAGTGCGAGAAAGGTCTGGAGCCCACTCAGGTCATTTGCAGTAACTCCCCACAAATAACGTCATCCAAAACGGAGACAGAGGCTTTAGCGCCTGCACTGACAAACCTGAAACGCACGGCAAAGATTTTCATCAGTAGTAACTAGGTAGATTTTTTTTTTTTTTTTTTTTCGGCAATGTGAGGGTAAAGATGTGAAATGAATAATTTATGCAAATCTTGTGAGGTGCAGCAACGCAAGAAGAAGAATTTACGATTACAAGAAAATTTCTACCCCGTCTAACTTTTGTTCTCGCAATTTTTTTTTCCCCCTATGTATAAGCTGAAACCTTGGGAAAAATTAAGAGAGAATGATAAATTTTATATTTCTTATTCTAAATAACGGAGATATTTGCATTTTTACGGAAAACGGTTCTACTATGCACAAAAATTCAAAAAATAATATCTTATAATCTATCAGAAACAAAAAAAATTGAAACTTTCAGGTTTTTTTTTTTATAACTTGGAGGCAACTACCCGTAAAAAAAAAAAAAAAAAAAAAAATCGCACGAATCGGAGATGTGTTGGTGGAAAATTATTTCATTATCTGAGGATTTTGCGTGGAATGACCCAGATGTGAAAATCTATGGTTCCGGGCGCCGGACTACCCTATTTTTCGCAACCAGCCAGCTCTTGCAGTAATTGGAATATCGTCTTAAAATAGCTATAAATTAATTTCTTCATGCATTATGAAATAGAAATATGACAGAATAAAAAAATCTCTTTCCGGCCGTAAAACCGGAAGACAACGAATCTAGAAAACGGCCGTGAAATCTGGGAAATATGGTAGGTATGCAATAGTACCAGCTTCATTGCATGGTATTTTTCATATATTTTATGTCAAAATACTCGTAAGTACTATGAAAAAAATAAATCTTTCCCCCTCTTTGAAGAATCTTCCTATTTCATAATATTTTCCCTGTTCTAACATTTGAAGGTACATACTTTTCCAACTATACCAATTCTGCTACAGAATTACGAAAGCGAAGCTTTAGTTCGTAAGTGATACGAACCTTTTTCAAAATAAATTAGGTGCCCTCAATTTGCAACATTCATCCACACTGCTGTTGAAGGGGAAGTGGGGGGATTTATTAGGATGACCAATATCCGGCAAAATAAAATGTTTTTGTACGGTTTGATAAAAGACACGTAGAACATGCTAAAGGGGAAAAAAAAAAAGAAGCTCAACTTCTAAAGTTTCCAATGAATTTCGGCGAAATTTGAAATGGAACGTTATTTTCATACATCTTGCCCACTGTAAAAATTTCAGTCGGTTATTTAAAAAATTGAGGAAATAGCTTCTTCATAATTTTTTCCCAGTCTACGCAGAGAACCGGGGCACCTACTCAGGAACAAATGACTGCCTCTCTTCGCGAACGCCAGCAGAGCCTGCGAAATGGGTGTGCGATTAATGGCTTTCTTTCACGCTTTGACGTGTATGTTTGTTCGGTTGTAGTTTAGATCATCTGGAGACGGGGAAACCGCAAAGAGACGCACTCCCCTGCACAGCTGCACTTCAATCGGTGGGTGGGTTACGGAGTTGCCTCGAAGGATAAAACAACTCGGACTTATTTTAAAACTTAGCAATACAGAAATATATTTTACAAAAGTCTGAAACAAAATATTTTTCTGGCAAAATAAAAAAATTCCCTGCCTTTATAGTTCCCTGATAAAAAATTCCCTGATTTTTACGGAAAAACACAATTTTCCCTGAGTTTTCCCTGATTTTTGGAACAATTTTAAAATTCCCTGAGAATTCCCGGTTTTCCCGGTTTTCCAGGTTGCGTGGGAACCCTGATATAATACACTCTTAAACATTTATGCAAGCAAGTTACTGATCATTGCCAGTTCCGATAATGTTATAAATATCTGAAGAGCCTCTAACATCGGCTAGAGCATGATGTGAAATTAAAGTTCGCCAGGGCGAAGAAATAATTGATGGGAGATCTTCATTGCAACAGTTCACCCCATATTTAATAATGAATAAGCTTTCCATCATGTGCAAAGCGGGTAGAGACCCAGCAGAGCCCAAAATAGAAGCATTGTCCTAATCTGGAATGTAAGGCCCTGAACAAACTGTCTTTACTAGTGCAGAGAGGGGTTTCAAAGTTCTCAATGAATATTTGTGTTCTGCAATGCGCACACCAAGACTGCACAGGGTAGAACCCACGTAACAGCCCATACAGCACAAAACGTTTCAGATATGTATCAATAATGTTACAACCTCTCATTTTCGTTACACTTTCAGAGATATCTTACAATTACGTTTCAGCAACATCTATTTTGGAACATTACGTTTACGTTAAAAATAGCATTTACCGATACTACTGCTTTATAGTTTTCATTGTACATAATTGCTACCTTGATGTTACATTCCGGCGATATTTAAGATTTTTGGTTTGGCAACGGCATGGATTCGCATGCGCATTTATGCCATTTCACCGAAGCACTCTCCTAGTCGTTCCATGTGGTACTGGGATATTCTTTGGTGAAACTGTCTTACTCGAGTTAGCTAGTTAGTGTACACTAGTGTTTGCCCTTATGTTTTGCATGCCAGTGTATAATATCTTAGTAAGTTTGTTGGTTTTGAATAAAAAAATGTCTCAAAAGTAGTTAGTTTGTAAAGGTAGAAAAAAAAATGTTAATATATTCAGAAGTTTAACGAATACACAAGTTTTGGAAAAAAAATAGATATGCATTAAAAGGTACATTTCATTGATTAATCATGAAGAAATTTAAGTCATCCCACAGAAAAATAAAATGGTCCGTGGAAAAAATAATGTATTTCTATTAAATAACGTATTCGCAAAGCATTGCCCTTCTCATTAGTTCCTACAGAATGCTGTAAGTGCAATGCGTCCCGTGGTCGAGTGGGATAATGCATCTGTCTAGGAACCCGCCGGACAGGGGTTCAAAACTGGTGTGATCTTCGAGGATTTGCATTTCCTTGGAAAGAAAATTTCCCAGCGTCGTGACGGCACACCGTCAAATTTCCTGATGGAGAAAAACAAAATAGTGTACAAAAGATATTGGCGAGACCATGCGGGGAGGTAAAAAAAAATTGGCGAACAAAACATGTTCGGTAGGACCACGTGGCACACGAAAGTTATGGTTGAACACAAAGATAAAATGGCGGGCAAAAGATGGTCGGGAAGATCACGTGAAAAAAAAAATGGCTGCGACTGACGTCATGATTGACCACGAATCGACCACATCCGTCCTTGAGGCAGCACGTGGACGGCTTCCTTTTTACAGAAACCCCTATTATCAGGTAACAGTAATGATGATGATGTCACAATATCTTTCAAATATGTAACAGTAATGTAACAAAGTTACAAATATCTTTCAAATACATAACAGTAATGTGAAGTTGGTATGCTAAAGTTACAAAGACCTTTCACTGTAACGTATCGGTTATGTTTCAAAGTTATGTAACGTTTGCGGACATTTTGCCATAACCGTAAGGTTTCTGAAACATTACTGTTACATTGCGCAACATATCTGAAAAGTCTCAATGTTTTAGTGCTACGTACTTGTAACATTGTAACATATACGAAATATTCTTTTCTGTGTGAGAGAGGTCCGTCGTTTCTCCGAGGTTGGTCCGGAATGGAATCTTGTATACTTCATGTAGACTCATAAGAGGAGTGGGATCTCTATATCTCCTGATTAACAAGAATAGGTTAAGTGTTCGAACCCCAAATCCTAAGTCAGATATTTTACAAACTTTAAGAAAGTTGGTAATCGGTGGAAATATCACATACATGATTGAACATAGTTAAATTTAGTTTAAGAATAGTTACAGATGCAGATCTACTGTCTACATCACATTCAGTCACCTAAGTTCTAATCATAGGGACTTGGTAAGGTTCTGCCATGTCATTAATAACTGGTTCATCCAGGAACTAATATGACTTAAAAACTTTTCAGTTACACATAAAAAAATTTGGAACTCCATCTTGAAATTTGGCAGCTAAATAAGTGAGTTTGAAAATTTTGGCAATTTTCAACAGACACATTTCACTTCATTGGAAAATAAGCTTTCAATTTTTTTGAAACATTTAAAAAATTGATATAAAAACTTGGTTTAAATTACACCATGTCTGTGTCTAACTAAAAAGTTTTTACCAAATTTAAAAGCTCATTTTTCATATTTTTATTTGCACTTGAAAGTAATAAGTAACAGCCATATTAGTATATCATCCCTTAAAAACAAATCAAACTCACTTTGATTTCTTTCTCATTAAACGATCTCAGAGCTCTCAACGCATCCTTGAAACAGCTACTCCTCGACGGTGCTAACTTGAGTAAAGGGATTGGCACAGCAGGTCCCATCTGCAATGAGGAAAGTAATTACAGAGTTGCAAATCTAGCACTTCACATTTGATTCTATTTAAGCATCAATCAGCCAAAGGTAAAATCATAACAGTAAGAATTAGGTATGAAGGGAGGGGATCCTTTCTGCCATGCATGGAAATTACCTACTGTACCACCAATTTGATCTATTCTAAATGCTTTCAAAAGAAATTTCTGTTTCATTGCTACCTCCCCACAGTGGCGGCTCGTGGTAGAAAAAAAAAAAAAAAAAAGAAAGAGCTACAAGAGCAATATGAAAAGATATCTATCTACTGTCTTCAATGAAAATCACTATATGAGGACTGACCTATTTTTTGTATATTAGATCAATTCTGTTTTTCAAAGCTGCAAATCTGTCGATTTGTCGTCATAGAATGGTTGTTTCTTCGTGAGCATCAATAAAATATCTTTCTGAATAGAAATATTTGCCAAAGAAGCAAGTCCATGGTTAATATATATCAAATACGTGGAGACATCGTCCATTTATATATATAGAAGCAAGTGTATCTTGAGAAATAACATTTCTTGAGTAAGTTTGTATTCTTTTAAGGCAAGAAAAACTTCTTTCCACTGACACACTTGTAGATGGAATGGTTAAAATGAGGGCAACCAATTTATAAGCTTCTGTAAAAATGTCTATCTTCATGAAACACTCGAAGAAGTTCTTCAGTCGATATATTCCTTAATTTTTCGTTGGCATATACAAGACAGTTCATTTTTAAGGCGCTGGAGTTTAGTAAATACTTTTCTGTAAAAATGTTGTAGATTTTCAGAAGTGTGAGAGGGAAAGCTTGAATTAAATTGTTCGAATTTGGTTGTGTCAGCAAGACAAACAAATTGAAGTTTTTCACAGTCTTGAAATCTTATATCCATTTCCATAAGAATGTGGTCTAAAATTTCAAAATACAATTGTTTATAATTTTGAAAAATTGTTTGTGTAAAAGCAGCATATTCCTGTTTAGATCTGTTTATTTCTGTGATTTTGCTAGCTTTTCCAAACAGCGTTTCAAATACTTCATCGTTCCCTTTATGACTCAAAATTTCACGAGTTTTTTTAATTTGAGTTACACAGTAGTTTATGTCTAGTGATTTTTTTCTGCAAAATTTCGAATAATAGATCGGTGGGGCCAAAAATTTCCTTAAATACTATTGCCAAAAATGTAAATTCAAAAGTGTTCATATCGTTTAAAAACCCCTTGGCAAGTTGAATTGATTTTTTGTCAGAAATTCGAATACTTCCTTCAATTTATCCCAATCTTCAACAATTACACTTACTAACTTCGAAGTGGAGGACCATCGAGTTTCTGCTATGGTTGGTATGCATCTTGCGGTTGTAGATGTGAGTGTATAAGATCGCTTCACTGAGTGGTGAAAAAACGAAGGAATTCCAGTGAGGCTTGCATAAAATATATGATACTTTGAAATTTTAGAAAAACTCTGCTGTAATACAAGGTTCAAACTATGTGCTAAGCAATGAACAAAAACAGCTTGAGAAGCTTTATCCTTGATTTTTTTCTGGAGCCCATTCAAGTGTCCAGACATTACACTTGCCCCATCATAACATTGTCCTATTAATTTGTGTTGATAATCGAATTGTTCCAAAATTTTGGCTAGCATTTTGTATAAAGCTTCTGACGTTCGATCTCCACTCACGTCGTGGAAACCCAAAAATTGCTCTGCCAAGACACCTTCCGAATCAACAAATCTTATTAAATAGCACTGATAAGTCTGATTTATGTCTGTGGTGTCATCTACTTGAATAGAAAAGCATTGAACTTCATTTATTTCATTTTTAACGTGATCGTTTATATATTCAGAAATACATTCAATTAATTCAATTTGAATAGTTTTTGAGTCACCTGTGAAGACATTTTTTATCTTTTCGTATTGATTTTGAATTTCTAAAGGACTTCTTGATATCAACAATGAAAGTAATTCCTGGAAATTTCCACGATTTATCGAGTCCATGCTTTCGTCATGGCTACGGAATTCTAGTTCTTTGCTCAAATATAATACTGCATCAATCGCTGTCTGCAGGAAAAGTCTATTTAAAAGAATGTTTTCGTTGAAATGCATTTTCGAAAGCCTAGAATTCTCCCTCAGGGCATTGGCAATGGTGTTCTGATTTTTTCAAAATTCCTTAGCATTAACTCGCACTTCAGGTGTTCGCTAGAATCACCATGTTTATGAACGAGTGTGTTATATATAATAAATCTGAGAATCAGTCTTTATTCCACGCCGAATGTTTATTAATGAAAAGTAAGCAGGGCCAACAAAATAATTTTTGTAACACAGAAGTACTACAAAGCCATTTATAATTCAGTAAACCAACAATTTTTAAAATTAATATTGTAAGATTTACGGCTCTTCTTGATTTCTTTTTTGGCAACAATTGTCAGGGAATCCGTCGGTCGTCCTTGAAGTAAAATGTCTCATTTATCTTCACGTTTCCACCAATTAAATGCAGTTTGTAATAAATTATAAACAATGTCGTTCACAGGATACATACTTTAATTAAAACTATCACTAATTGTTAAACGGTACACGAAACTACCATAACAGCTAAACTTTTTGACAAATAATCACAAAGCACGAAAAAACAAATCCCTTTCGGAAAGCATGTATCACAACACCGCAAGAAAAAAGCCCTATTGGATTGCAAGATACCCTGGGTAAACCGTCCCATTTCACCGTGATCTCCTTCGAAGGTCACGATTTCATCTGCAGAGCTTCGGCACAGAAAGCTAAAACACTTCACTTGCGCGCCAGATAGGGGAGGTTCACGTCATGGTTACCATAGCAACTCGGTCGAAAGCTGCAGACTTCCAAGGGTTTTCATTTCGGCTCTTCACTTGCACTGCTTTGCGTATGAGGACTTGTTTTCCGTATTGAACGCGCTATATGAATTGATATCTAATCAAAATTTTGAGTATTTTGTAACACAATAGAGACAAAAAAGAATTATACAAATTACTGAATAAAACTTTATTTTAAGTAAAATAGGTGAAGAGGCACTTCACCTACTTCACCTGAAAAGCTGCCACTGCCTCCCCATCATAGTAGTAGTATTACGTACAGGATTGAACATAGCTGAATTTTCTTTAAGAATGGTTACAAAAGCAGATAGAAGCAATTATTGAAAGGGCAAAAATTAAATCAACCAGCCCTGACAACCGGACATATGATAACCTTCCCCGCTACATTGGATCTTTCCCCTACATACAGCATTTCAGTTATTTTCTCAAGAACTCGCTCCGGAAATTTGGGCTTGACATCGGGATAAGAGGATCAAAACCACTCTCCAGGATCCTCACTTCAAAAAAGAGCGCTATCGCGGATCTTTCAAATGCCGGAGTCTATTCTATACCGCTAATCTACCCCGACGGATCAATGAAAGAATATGTGGGCATGACAAAGCGCTCCTTCAAGGTCAGATTAGCGGAGCACAAGAGAGATGTTGCAGTGGGAAGAATAAACACAGCACTAGCGAAAGAGGTCACAACTCATTCAGCCACTCCACAATGGGGTAGCATAAAGAAAATAGCCTCCTACACGAACGCCAAGGCTATACGGGAATCCATTGAAATTATAGCCAACCCGATCGCGGGCAATGATGAGCTTTCTTTTGACGTATCTTTTGCATGGCGCATGTTTCTGCGTACAACGCACGCCTAGCCCATGTCTTTCGCCCGCCTGCACGAGGCACTTTCACATGTAAAAAGTTCTTACATTTATATTATTATCTTGCATTTAAATTCTTGTATATATTCTTTAGACGCTATTCCAGCCTGATGAAGCTACCCGTTGGTAGCGAAAGCTCGCTCGCTTCTTTACTGTATATTACGCCAAAATAAACGGATTTTCACAAGATTTGTTATCATCTGGTGTAACTACCCACCTGTTTATTTCTGTATTCATGCTATTTCCGGGCAACATGGGTATTTGTATGGAGTACCAACGTCTAAGAATTAAGCTCGAAGAAGAACGCTGTCACCTTACCTTCCTCTCCACCTGCAAGCAATGGAAAGTGATACCAAAATTCCTCTGTTTTAAAACCACTATTGATGGCCAGTGGTTCCAGAGAAAGAAGCAACTTTTTCAGCAACAGACCCTATCTCATCTAGTCCAGCTTAGAAGAAAGGTCATGGCCCTCGAGACACTGCTTTTTAGACTCTATACCAAGCTCACCACTGAAACCACTCCCCTGGAATTGGATTTTTTCACGAGTAAATTACACATGCTAGTACAACGGCAATATAAATCACTATCGATGAAACACACTAATAAACTTGCCAGACTAAGAAACCCGCAGCAACCTCACTCATCGAACTTCGTGGTTCCTATAGTCAACATCTCAAAGAATTTCTCTCACGATGAGTTAACTACCCTGCTCAAAGGACCTAAGCACGCCTTCGAAGCTCATCTACAACCCTCTGAAATTATCCAGCTGGTCGAGAATTTGATCAGCAATGTTCCATCGGAGCACCGAGACGCATTCCGCCATCAATGTGCCCTGAAGCTACAACAATCACAAAAACAAAACAGAACCAAGAAGAGAAATCCAATGCCAAGGATGGATATTAACGCCTTCAAGAACGATCAAACATTTGTTTTTGTTTTAACCGATAAATCCCAACAGTTAGCAGCTTTGTATACTATAGACTACAAGCGGAAGATCAATGAATTCATCCAACAATCAGAGTCAACAGTGCAACTCACTAGCCTCCTGAACCGATGGACTGCCAAGCTAAAGAGAGTAGCAAAGATGGCACACCTACCACCAAATCTTATGAAAGCCGCTAAGCTCCCTCCAGGACCTAAGATCCCGCAACTTATTGGGCGTGTAAAGCACCATAAACCAGAGCTTCCTATTTGACCGATTGTCTCGCGCAGATCTGCTCCTTCCTGCCACCTAGAAAAAGAATTGGCACATTTCCTCACATCCTTCCTGCCAGAAACCGACAATGTTCTGCGCTCGTCTACAGACTTCATCTCCAGAATCTCCAGCGTTTCCATTCCTGAAAATCATCTTATGGGTAGTTTTGATATAGTGTCCTTATACCCATCCATCCCAATTGTTGAGGCCATTGGCAATCTTAAACAAGCGCTGACAGCTTCTGCCTTGTTTCAACAAGACTCACTCCTCCAGATTTTTCACCTAATCGAACTAGTCACAGACTAATTTTTTCAATTTCAAAGACCAAATTTATAAACAATCTAAAGGAGTCCCTATGGGATCAGCACTCTTAGCCGTGCTTGCTGAAGCTGTCCTTCGGCCACTAGAAGCGAAAATCCTCAGCGCTCAAACCCTGCTCCCAACAACATGGCTGAGATACGCCGATGACATTTTCTTCATCTGGCCTCATGACAGTATTGATCTTAAACGTTTTTTCGACCAGCTCAATACTATGCACCCAAGCATCAAATTCACGATGGAACAGGAATCCAACAACACGCTCCCGTTCCTTGATGTACTTATAAAAAAGGCACCACACGGAAGGCCACTAACAAACAAGTGTTTATTATAAGCCAACACACGTCCCAAACGTGATGCTGCCTTCCTCGTCATGCCAGACGATCCACAAAATGGCCCTTTTCTGACACAGGGCACGCCGGACCTTAACGCACTGTTCTGATCTACCTACTCTCCAGAAAGAACTCAATGACTTGCGAATCCTTGCAACCACAGCAGGTTATGACGTACAGAAGATAGAAGCGATTTTGAAAGGGCAAAAATTAAATTAACCAGCCCTGACAACCGGACATATGACAACCCTCCCCGCTACATTGGATCCTTCCCCTACATACAGCATTTCAGTTATTTTCTCAAGAACTCGCTCCGGAAATTTGGGCTTGACATCGGGATAAGAGGATCAAAACCACTCTCCAGGATCCTCACTTCAAAAAAGAGCGCTATCACGGATCTTTCAGACGCCGGAGTCTATTCTATACCGCTAATGTACCCCGACGGATCAATGAAAGAATATGTGGGCATGACAAAGCGCTCTTTCAAGGTAAGATTAGCGGAGCACAAGAGAGATGTTGCAGCGGGAAGAATAAACACAGCACTAGCGAAAGAGGTCACAACTCATTCAGCCACTCCACAATGGGGCAGCATAAAGAAAATAGCCTCCTACACGAACACCAAGGCCACTGCTATAAGGGAATCCATTGAAATTATAGCCAACCTGATTGCGTGCAATGATTAGCTTTCTTTTGATTTACCTTTTGCATGGCGCACGTTTCTGCGTACAACGCACTCCTAGCAAGTCTTTCGCCCGCCTGCACGAGGAACTTTCACGTGTAAAAAGTTTTTACGTTTATATTATCTTGCATTTAAATTCTTGTATATATTCTTTAGACGCTATTCCAGCCTGATGAAGCTACCTATTGGTAGTGAAAGCTCGCTCGCTTCTTTACTGTATATTACGCCAAAATAAACGGATTTTCACAAGATTTGTTATCATCTGGTGTAACTACCCACCTGTTTATTTCTGTATAGTTAAATGTGCTGACAGAATCACATTCAGTTACACCAAGTTCAAATCATAGGGATTTACTGAGGTTCAGCCATATCATTATTAATAACTGGTTCATCCAAGACTTAATAATGACTTACAAGCTTTTCAAATACATATATATAAATTTAGAGCTGCGTCTTGAAATCTGGTGGCTAAAAAAGTGTGTTTGAAAAATTTGGTAATTTTCATCACGCCCATTCCACTTCACTAGAAAATGAGCTTTTAAATTTGGTTAAAACATCTAATTGATAAACTTGGTTTACATTACACCCATGCAGTGGCATAGTCAGATGGGGTTTTTGAACCCTTCCCTTGAGGGGAGACAGAGCATGAATTTAAAGCAATATATACGTGATATAAGGCTTTCACGAATGAACCAAACCCATGGAACTTTTTTAAATACTATGTCACACTTCATGGAGTGCCCACTTGCTTGCACATGTCTGTCTAATCCTCTACAAAGCCTGTAGTTAAAATTTTTCACAGTAGATTAATAATTAGAGGTGCCATGATGTCATTAATTAAGCTAAAAATCATTTTAAATATTTCGGCAGCTATTGTTTTCTTATTCTTGTTCAGTCAAATCCATTCAAATAATGGTTCAACTGTTGGAACTTTTTACATGTTATAGTTCTTTTGTGTGAAATGCAATTTCTCAGTTGGAAGTTATTAGTATTTACTGCAAACAAATATCTCGCTAATCAAATATAATTCAAGAAAAACTTTTCACGTACCTCTCAGTTGCAAGTGGTCAGTGTTCAAATAATTTGTATGTGTGTTCCCATCAGGCTCTTGAGTTTAGACTTTTGAGAAATTAGTTGGCACATAAAAAAAAAAAAAAATGGGGTCCCGATGAAAAAAAAAGGGGGGTAGTTTCAAAAGTCTACAAAAATCATGGGGTGATTTTTCAAAAGTCTAAACTCAAGAACCTGATGGGAACAAACATACAAATGATTCGAACACCGACCACTTGCAACTGAGAGGTACATGAAAAGTTTTTCTTGAATTATATTTGATTACCAGTACATACTAATAACTTCCAACTGAGAAATTGCATTTCACACAAAAGAACTACAACATGTAAAAAGTTTCAACAGTTGAACCATTATTTGAATGGATGTGACTAAACAAGAATAACTTATATAAAACATGTTTTTTCATCTCGACACGTCGAGAAATACGTACATATTATTTTATGTCAATTGGGACCCCGAGTTCCAAAATTACTTAGCTCTTGACCTGTATGTTTCCTTAACTGCATTTTTTTTTTGTCTAAATTTAAGAACTCCACAAACCTTTAAAAAAAGAATAATTCATGGAAAATTTAGGACGAAATTAATTGACTTCGGCAGGCTTCAAAATGTCTCATAATGAGTGCTTTCGTTTCTTTCCAAGAAATATCCTCACAGTGGTGGATATCCCTGATGCCACATCACCACAAATGTTAGCATTTTGTGGTAAACTACCCCTAAAAATACTGAACAGAACAAAACACTTTCAAAACTGGATGTGGTTGTCTGTTCATATTCTGTGCATGTTTCTAGTCTGACAATTAGAAAAACATGAAACAAAAATCATCAACATGCTGTTCTATATTGTAACTTTTAATTCATAACTGTATTGTAATACATAAAAAATTATTAAATAAGAAGAAATTTCTTACCTTATTTAATAAAAATAAGGTAAGAAATTATTGAAAAAAAAACCTGATAAAATATTGGGGAAACAGTTGCGTGAAACAATGGACTTAAAAAAGCATGGAAACCAACAGAATTAATATAACAAATTTATCATCAGTCGTCTGTCACAAATTTAAATGCACTGAATCAATTATTACTTCAGCAATCGGATCATTATAGTGAATAGCTTTTTAGTTCACTGTTCACCAAGAAATATCAGAATGCTAAGAAATCATCACTTCTGGAGCAAGAATCTAACCTGCACACCACATTTTCATTTGATTCACACTTCAGGGCGATGCAATTTTTAAGTTTCTCTGAGATGTTACATGGTAAACAGTGAACTAAAATGCAATTCACTAACACAATCTTATTGTTAAATATAATGTACAAGGGCTATTCAGATATTTCAACCTCCGTTGCAATGTAACACGTGATGTAAGCACAGTAGCCAGCTCCAGCATGCACCATAGCATCATGTGATGCTTGCCCTCTGCACAAGCCATGCAATTGGCCATCTGGCATTAATTCTTAGTGTTGTACGGATGAGTAACTATATGTACTGCAATCGATGCTCCCGCAATCTGTGAAATTCATGCTGTTATCTGTTTTTTCATGCTGAAAGGAAAAGTGCCACAGAAATTTATCAGAGAATGAGTAGAGTGTATGGTCCGAACTTTATGAGTGAGCATGTGTGAGAGAGTGGTGTATAAAATTTGGAGATGGTCGAACAGACGTGCACGATGAAGGGGATCAAGGTCGGTGATCCATTGCGACTGATGAACTTGTTCAAAGTGTGGACCAAAAAGAGCGCAAAAGAAGTCTCTTCACAATATCAGAGCTGTCGTGTGATTTCCCCCAAATTTCTTGAACTGTTTTGTACAAGATTACAGGTAGGTTAGGCTACCATAAGTTGTGCCAGATGAGTGCCACAAATGCTTACCAATCTGAACAAAATGCAGAGAATGGGATCAGCTTTGACAGTTTGCAGCATTACAGTGAAGTTAGGGATGCATTTCTTGAACATGATGAAATTTGGATTCAATTTGCGAATGTCGAACACAAAGAGTAGTCAAAGCAGTGGATGCACACACATTCATTGCTTTGCCTAAATAAGCCCCCAAAAGTGCAAACAAACGTTTTCACAAAAGCTGATGGCAACCATTTTCTGGGATCGGAAAGGAGTGCTTCTGATTGACTTCATGGAACCAGGAACCACATGCTCTTCAACAACAACGTGTGGCCACACATGGCTGCACGCACACGAATATCACTTCTTTACCTACATGAAAATCTGGTTGGGATTGCAGTAACAATGAGGAGATGAATAATGGTGTCCAATTATGGCTGAGCACTCAGCTGGCAACCTTCTTTGATGCAGGGATACAAAAGCTCGCACCCTGATATAATAAGTGTCTCAATTTTGGTCGTGACTATGTTGAGAAGTAGCCTAGACCTGTAAGTATATTTCGTACACAATAAAATAATTTGTTCTCTTGGCTTGTTTTCTTCATAGCCGCCCACTGCAGTTGATATCTGAATATCCTACATGCTTACGAATTTTATCATTGATGCTTACGAATTTTATCATTGATTGGTGAACAATACGTTTCCCTTAATTTCAGTGAGGATCCACTGAATCAATATTTACCTGTAAAAATAAAAACACTATTGCTTTTAACCACTGTGTCACAGACACTGTTCCTAAATTTGATTGAAATGGAAGTTGCCTGTAGGATTACAATATCTATGAAAGTAGGAGTGGACTTTTTTTCTATTATAATCTTTACCCAAAATCAGGAGTAAATCCCTAGCCTGGCCACAAAACTATAAGCTTCTCTTCAAATCTGTGTAAAGATTCATTTGTTTTCAATGCAATCTAACAAAATTCTTATTTAAAATGTTTTACTGGCTGAACGTTCTTTTTGGTAAACATTACATGAAAATGTACCTAACAGTGTACACACTCAGAGGACTATCTGTATATTTCATGCATATCTTCCACATTAGAAAGACGTACTATATGTGGTTGAAATACTGGATATGAAGAGATTCAGTATCTCTGTATAATTACTATTACTCATGTCAAAGTGAGGACTTGTGATTATGGTGGTGCAGAAAATTATCACTATAATTATATTAAAATAAAACTAGGTAAGAGCAATTACTTCCATATATACATCCTGAAGTTGTCACCATTCTTCCACTCAAATATACCATAAGTTGTTTAGTCTTGCAATACATAGCCATTCTTCCACTCAAATATACCATAAGTTGTTTAGTCTTGCAATACATAGCCACTGAACATCTCAGACTAAACAACTTATGGTATATTCGAGTGGAAGTATGGTGACAACCTCAGGATGTATATAAGTAAGTAATTGCTCTTGCCTAGTTTTATTTTAATATAATTATAGTAATAATTTTCTGCACCACCATAATTGCAAGTCCACGCTTTGATATGAGTAATAGTAATTATGCAGAGATACTGAATCTCTTCATGTTGGGTCATTTGTACATTTTTAATAAAAATTGTTTTCTGCAACAAAAGAACTTCAGTGCCATATTTTCCTTTGAATGTGAAACTCAAATTAATTTTAAATTCATGTGAGTAAAATATTATACATGTACAAGCATTATAGATTTCATACATTTATCTTCCCAAGCAATTTTAAACTGAGTGTATAATAAATATATAGACAGATACATATATGCATCAAGAAATTAAATTGCTTAAACATTAAATAACATTGTACGGTCATACAGTTAACCTTTTGCAGCAGAATATAAACCACGTGAAATTAATCTTCCTGTATCTCAACCTCTTACGGAGACTTATATGTTAGTAAACTATTCAAGCATATTTATTTAACAGTGAATCCACTGCATGAAAGAATAAATAATACTATATTGCTAAAAAGATATCTCAAAGCACTTACTGGAATGGGGCAATGACTTATATAAATAGCTCCAATATTAAACAGATGGTATATAATATATTTCAAATCCTCCTCATCCTGGAAGTAGGATTCCAATTCTAACAGCTCATGAATGTGTTCCTGACACATTCGTATCTGTTAAGTGAAAATAAAAAATGTATTTTACAAATTTCAAATAAACACTAGATGAAAAATTGAACTACGCCGAAGTCGGTAACTTAAAAAATATGAAGGTATACACATAATACCTTCATTAAATGACATTTAATAAAAGGTAAGCATAGGGTTCATCACATAAAAGGGAAAACAATTCAAAGATGAAATTTGTTCAGCTTCAGGATCATATCGTCAAAAGTAATTTTGATTGCAATTAACAAGCACATAAAACTAAATCAGGGTTGCCACTCATATTAGCTTTAAAAATTCTCGGAGTTTTCCAGATAATTTTGTGGAGAATTTCAGGTAAAATTTACATATTATGTATAACTATGACAATATACATACTATTGGATTGTCGGAAAAGTCATAACGTATTTTGGCACCCGATGGCGGTTGGGCGGTTTTGGAAGTACTAGAGGCATGCACAGCTGTTATCGCTATGGCATTCAACAGGTGCCAGTTCTAGCTGCAGTCTAGAAGGAATAGTGAGCGATTTGGTTGATTTGCAGAGATCTGACATCAAGTTGAAGATGGAAGAACTGCGCATTTTTGCCATATTTTACTTCCGTAAAGGGAAGAATGTGTGTCAAACTTGTGAAAAGTTGCGTAAGGTGTACGGTGATAATGCTCAACAAGAACATCCCTGCCAGCGGTGGTTCGCGAAATTCCATGCTGGCGATTTTGACCTGAACGATGCTCCTCGGTCCGGGAGGCCCACCGAGGTTGACGATGACAAATCAAGGCATTTATCGAGTCAAACCCACGTTACACAACACGAGAGATTGCAGACATATTGCACATCCATCATTCAAGCATTCACGACCACCTGAAGAAGCAGGGATACGTAAGCAAGCTTGATGTGTGGGTTCCTCATGAACTCTAAGAAGCTCAATTGACGGCGCGTATAAACATTTGCGATATGCTCATTAAACATGAGGAAAACGATCCTTTTTGAAGTGACTGATAACTGGTGACGAAAAGTGGATTCTGTACAACAATGTGCTGTGCAAACGGTCTTGGTCCCGACATGCTGCTTTGCCTCAAACGACATCCAAAGCAGACATTCATCAGCGGAAGGTTCTGGTCTCAGTGTGGTGGGATTTTAAAGGTGTCGTGTTTTCCAACCTCCTACCACAGAACCAAACAATCAATTCGAATGTGTACTGTCGGCAATTGGACAGTTTGAACGAATCCATCATCCAGAAACATCCAGAGCTCATTCATCGTAAAGGTGCTGTGTTTCATCACGACAACGCGAGACCACACACAAGTTTGATTACCCACCAAAAACTATTGGAGCTTGGGTGGGATGTGTTGCCACACCCAGCACACTCACCTGACCTTGCGCCGTCAGACTTCCACTTGTTTTGCTCTCTTCAACAGTCCTTGCGTGGTATAACGTTCAATTCAGATGAGGCTGTAAATCAGCACCTTGTACAATTTTTCGCCACAAAAGACAGGTCCTTCTATGAACGAGGCATTCTGCAGCTCACTGAAAGATGGCAAAAGGTTATTGAACAAAACGGGCATTATGTCATTGATTGATCTTTGTTCTTTCTATCAATAAATTACCTTTGCAAAACATGGCTAAAATATGTCATGACTTTTCCGACAACCCAATAAATGCCACATCTATAATGCAATATATTCAACGCAAGAAGAACAAGAAAGATGACACCGAATTTTTAGGTGTAATGAGCACGTCTTTTGAATCCATTCTGACACAAATTAAATTTATCAAAGCTATTCAAAGTCAGTGAAACCGGTTTGGAAAACAATAGCAACTGACCAAAGAAAGAATTTTTTCAATTGGGTTTTTAATCCCGCAGATATTGTTGTAAACAGAATCCTGAACTTATACCCTCTGGTTGCAGACTTGTGCATTAAGAAAAATTTGAATTTATATGAGAAACATTTTGCAGTGGAAATGCTCTCCAACAAAGTTTTTAAACCATACTCTTAGAAGCAGAGATACCGACAAATATAAGATATGCATCTACGCCCCATAGCGGGAAAAACATGCATTTTAGGAAGAAAGTATTCTCGAAAGGTTTTTCAATGTGAGCGGCATCGGTCCAAGAAAAAAAAAACAAATTTAGTCGAGTTTTCAGGAGCTCAGATTTTGCTGCAAATACATCAGAAGCAGAAATGAACACTTATGCCTCCTGGTGGCCAAACCATTCTTTACTAAATATTAGAAAATATATGAAAAACATTTTGTATCAGGAACTGTATGCGATATAGGAATAATTTTTCAAATCGGAATTTTAGAAGCAGAAATATTGGGGAAAATGCAATTTACCTTTGTGCCCCCATAGCAGAAAGTCTATGATTTACTTTAAAATTTTGAATTTATATGAAAAACATTTCGCATAGGAAATGCTGTCCAACAAAGAAGGAATTTTTCAAATCGGACTCCTAGAAGTAGAGATATTGACACAAATAAGATATACATCTATGCCCCTGGCATAGAAGTCATACATTATTTTAAGAAAAAAATATTTTTAAACGGTTTGTCGACACGAGTAGTATTGGTCCACAAACGAATTGTTCTCAATCAAACTGAATGAAATATAAGTCTACATGGCACAGTGACTGACCAGTTGAACGAGTTTGTGCATTTAGGAAGCATGCTTGACAGAGAACAAATTGGAAGGTGAAATTAGTAGGAGAGTGAATTCTTCATTGAAAGTCATGGCTGCTTTGGGAGGTTTTCACAGGAATGATAGGCTCTCAAGAGTTTCCCACATGGCTGTGTATGAAAGTGTAATTGTTCCTACTCTGATGTATGGCAGTGAAACCTGGGTACTACAGAAGAAACATGGGAATCATTTGTGTGCTGGAGAAATGCGTTACTTACGGGGGGGAGGGGGTGGCAAGACACATTCTGATTGTGTGAGAAATGAAGATGCATTGCAGTTGTGTAATGTGAAGCAAAATGTTGTTAGCAGGATGGAGACTAATATGCTTCGGTGGTTTGGCCATGTTGAAAGAATGAGTGATGAGGTGCTTACTAAGAAAATCTTTTAGCCCAGGTGGTAGGAAGGAAAAAGAGAGAAAGGCCAAGGAAGTCATGGGAGGATCAGATTCAGAAGTGTCTGCACGAGAAAAAGATTATGAGAATGAAGTATAGAAGATCTTGTGTATGGCGTGTGATGGAAATCAGTTAAGCTTGAGTTGTATGTCAAGACCGCTGTAAATGGAGAAGTCTGATATGGCAACAGTAAATAGAAATTATCTGGTAGTTTGTATTTCTTTGTGAAGCTAACCGCTGAATCTCAGAGAACAGCTTAGTGATATCTATGTATGAGTCTTTTGGAAACAAACATGATCTTTTCATCTCACGAATGCTAGAGAGCATCATCAGCTTTGACGGACTTCACACTACTTAAAGCAAAAGTACAGTATTTTTTGGAATATAAGACAGTTATTTTTTGAGAGAAATTTCAGAAAAAAAATTGAATTTAAAAAATGTTTATTAAAGGATTTTTTTTAATTTTGTGTAAAAACAGTAGCTTAAGAATCACTGAATCTTTGCCATTTGAAAGGATTCAATGATGTGTGATACACAGCTGACGAATAACGTAGAGAAATCATCAGTCCATTGGCATATGTGCACTGCAGGATTTGGCGACAATGTCACAGCTTTATACAGCAAATAGCCTTCGTTATTGGTTTAAATGGTCATCCTTGCTGCATGGCTGATGTGTTAAAGTAGGATGGACTTGGTCAAAGTCTATTAGCATTTTGTGGCATACAAACAATTCCTGGGAACAGAAATTTTTTTTTTTTTTTTTAATCCCAGAGCTTGCATAGAATCATTCAAAACAAAAACTATTGTAAAAAAAGTGAATGGGCTAACCTCTGCACATCGTTAGCGAACAGGAAAGAAGACTGTCAAATGTGGTTGAATCTTCCATTGCAAATTTTAAATAAAGCCCCCCCCCCCCATTAAAGTTCAAGCAAATTTCGCACAATGGATGTTTCCAGAAACTACTTCAATACTACAACACCACATTGTTTATGTTACTGTTAGTGAATAAGATTTTTGTGTTTTATCTCCAAAGTTTTGCATAAACTGATGAATTTGCATGATCAATAATGCAGCTGGTAGTAATGCATTTGTGCTGAGTTTGCTGGTACAGGATGTCTTAAGTGTCTGTTGTGATGCTTCATCCTGATATGCAGTTTTTTTTTCCTGTCTCTGCTTTTCAAAAGAATTATGATAGTTCTTTTATGTCGTTTCAAATCACTATGTATAACATGTGAGGTATGTGCTTAAACTGTGCTTTATATCATTAACTCGTGAGTATACATACAGGAACAAACACACACCTATCATGATAGCAGGCTCAGCTCATAAAAAAGCATACACACGCGTGCTTAACAATGTATAAACATAAAAAGTATAGTAAACACAAGCAATCATGATACAATGACACTGTAGAAAATGTGCAGAATGTCATTTACTGTACCTAAATAAACATGATAACATTTTAAACTCCTTCAGAGGTTTTTATAGCAACATACATATACATTCATGATTATAATAATGACCTGGTATATAAGATGCAGGGGATTTTAACACCAAATTTGTTTGAGAAAAAAAGTGCCTTATATTCTAAAAAATACTGCATTTTCTTTCACTCATCATTGGTGTATTAAGAACACACCCCACAAAACATTTTATACCTCTAATTCTACAAATAATTAACATGCATTAACCTCTTCAGCAATGCTCTTACCACAATTTTGAAGAAAACAATATTATTTACATTGCTATTTACATCTTATCAGACCTTGGTAAGAAATAAGGGTGTCATATATTTCTTAATATTATTGCCCATATACTGACAAAGTGTCAGTTTAAGAGATCTACTCAAAGAATCCAAAATATCTTATCACAAACCTTCTACAGACTAAAGATTCATACAATCTTTTGAATTAATGAAATCATACTAAACCTTAGTGAAGTTATCTTTTAAATTTAATTTGTATTTCACAATACAACATATAATTTTTTTACTGGCAGAATTCAAACCCATGTCTCCCTACACCAGAGTGGCTGTTTTCCAAATTGAACTACACCAGTAAGCTTTGCAACAGTGCCTATTTGACTCGTATATCACCGTTGTAGTACAACATCTATTGGGTTGTCGGAAAAGTCACTGCGTATTTTGGCACCCGATGGCGGTTGGGCGGTTTTGGAATAACTAGAGGCATGCACAGCTCTGTTATCACTATGGCATTCCACAGGTGCCAGTTCTAGCTGCAGTCTAAAAGGAATAATGAGCGATTTGGTTGATTTGCAGAGATTTGACATCAAGTTGAAGATGGAAGGCCAAACTGTGCATTTTCGCCATATTTTACTGTTTTACTTCTGTAAAGTAAAGAACGTGCATTAAGCTTGTGAAAAGTTGCGTAAAGTGTATGGTGATAATGCTCTACAAGAACGTCAGTGTCAGCGGTGGTTCGCAAAATTCTGTACTGGGGATTTTGACCTCAACGACGCTCCTCGGTCCAGGAGGCCAACAGAGGTTGATGACGACCAAATCAAGGCATTGATCGAGTCAAACCCACGCTACGAGAGATTGCAGACACATTGCACATCCATCATTCAAGCATTCACGACCACCCGAAGAAGCTGGGATACGTAAGCAAGCTCGATGTGTGGGTTCCTCATGAACTCGAAGAAGCTCAATTGACGGCGCGTATGAACATCTGCAATATGCTCATTAAACATGAGGAAAACAATCCTTTTTTGAAGCAACTGATAACGAAAAGTGGATTGTGTACAACAATGTGCTGTGCAAACGGTCTTGGTCCTGACATGCTGCTTTGCCTCAAATGGCATCCAAAGCAGACATTTATCAGCGGAAGGTTCTGGCCTCAGTGTGGCGAGATTTTAAAGGTGTCTTGTTTTTCGAGCTCCTACCACAGAACCAAACGATCAATTCGAATGTGTACTGTCGGCAATTGGACAGTTTGAAAGAATCCATCATCCAGAAACATCCAGAGCTCTTTCATCGTAAAGGTGTTGTGTTTCATCACGACAACGCGAGACCACACACAAGTTTGATCACCCACCAAAAATTATTGGAGCTTGTGTGGGATGTGTTGCCACACCCAGCATACTCGCCTGAACTTGTGCCATCAGATTTCCACTTGTTTCGCTCTCTTTTACAGTCCTTGTGTGGTATAACGTTCAATTCAGATGAGGCTGTAAATCAGCACCTTGTACAGTTTTTCGCCACGAAAGACAGGTCCTTCTATGAACGAGGCATTCTGCAGCTCACTGAAAGATGGCAAAAGGTTATTGAACAAAACGGGCATTATATCATGGATTGATCTTTTTTCTTTCTATCAATAAATGACTTTTGCAAAACATGGCTAAATTAAGTCATGACTTTTCTGACAACCCAATACATCATGTCACGTAGAACATTACATCTTCACCTCTTGAGAAAGTTGGGGGTACAAAATCGCAGGTTTGGTGTCAGCCGACAACTATGCTAGAAGGAACACATAATAGAAAAGGGAATTTTTAATTCCACACATTGTGTGGAAGGATCATCACATCACACAAATTTTTCAAACCTAAAGGCCAGGAGATTAACTTTTGTTTGGGTGACACTATAACCTTTTTTGCTAGTGGTGAGATTTGAACCAACGTCTTCCTACTAAGCATGCGGCCGTTCTCTCAGCTGAACTAAGCAGGCAGGCTTATTGCTACAACAGTGCTGATTAGACTCGTATGCCACTGTAGTAGTATGCCATCTATGTCATGCCATGTGATACGCACATTACATCAAGGATGACTATTTAATACCTTTCATAAAATTTTTGGGTTCTACTCCCAACCTTTCATGAGGACTAACTCAAGTGAGTAGGTGTTCCACCTCATTTGGCAATGCAAAGCCTTTCTGGACATTAAATTGTTTGGCACATCTTTCACAATTCCACACCTTCTACCAACTTCATTTTTACAAAGATGATGAGACAGAATTTTGATGGGATCCCAGTTAATTGAATGTTCAGTGTATTGAATGTGCTGATCGAGTCCTGTTTTGCCGTTAACATTTTTGATAGAGTTTCATGTTCGGCAAAATTGGTCCTATGTTGTCTCGTAGTATTTTCTTACATACGTTCTCCCACAATTGCAGTTTGTGTCATAGACCAGTCCTTCCTGTAGAAGGATATAGTCTTTTTTGCTTCATGGAATGGACAATTTTTTAATTCTGTTGCAAGTCTAGCACAGATTTTTTTTCTAATTAACTGAAAAGCTTCTAATACACATTTATGGAAGGTAACTTTCCCAGTCAGCTTACCTGTTTCCAATTTAACTTATTTTTTTATTATATATTGTTTCAACTGCTGTTGAAGGATAATTATTTACTGCAAGTGTAACTTTTAATCTTCGTTTTTTTGTTTTTTTGAACATCTGTGAAGAATTCAGAGTGTGTTTTATCCAGGAATTGTGCAGCCACATCAAATTTAATTTGGTAGAATGGTAATAGTGGTAGCTCAGAACTGTATTAGTAGGTTTTATATACAATTTTGTAGCAATTTTTCCTTCTGAAGCTGTACAAGTCAAGGAAGCTCAGGCTATTATTAATCTTGCTGTAGTTAAAGTGTGAATTTCAGGGAATTATCAAGTTATTAAACATGTTGAGAATATTTTTTGGGAGAGTGTTGTCATTGCAGTCATCTATTATGAGAATGTTGTTCATGTTTCACACATACAGGCAGAATAATTGTGGTTGAGGCTGGATTAATTTATCGTCACTTTCCCCATGTAGTAACTTCCAGAAAAGGAACCAAAGGAAAACCCATCACTAAAAACACATGTCTGTTTGTAAAATTTCTTTTCAAATTGGAAGAAAATATAATGGAATGTAAACAGAAATACACTCACGGACAGTCAAATTTGCGCACCTAGAAGAAAACATGCTACAACCGCAATACTTTGCAAATCGCTAGAGTGTGCTGGTAGGCAAATGATCCACATTTAGTGCGAGTGTGGATGACCACACCCCCTGTGGTGACGCTGCAAGCACGAACTGGCAGCCTTATAAACCAGCGTGTAGTTGATACCTCATGAAAGCGAAAAGCACCGACCGATGCAAGCAAAAGTACAGTGTGACAAGAATGCCGGGTAGACGTCAGATGTTGATTTACGCAACTTACGGACTTTGAGAGGCATGATCATTGGGCTGAAAACTGCTGGGTGGTCGGCGTGACGTATAGCCCACCATGTGGATCATTCTGACTATACCATACGACTGTGTTGGGAGCAGTGGACACATGACAGCACTGCCACATGGCGGACCGGCTCTGGACAGAACAGGAGGACCACCGGTAGAGTTCTGTGTGCCTACGAACCATTTCCCGATGCCTCGCGGAAGTGATCTGAGATTCCAACGCCCCTTACGTGTGCTACCATTAACCCCTGAACATTGCTGGCTCCATGTGCAGTGATGCCAGGCCAGAGCGACATGAAACTCCACAGACTGGCGCCATGTGGTATTTGGCGCTGAGTGCCACTTTGTTTTGGGGACAGATGATCGTGTCCGGGTATGGAGGTCCCAGGGTCAACGGCACAATCCTAACATTGCACCACACCTCCCCCACTGCAGGCATTATGGTTTGGGGAGCCATTGCCTACGATAGCCGATCAGCTGTAGTGGTGGTACGTGGATAATTGACGGGACAGCGGTATGTGGACGAGATCCTATGGCCCCATGTGCTCCCATTCCTGGCCAGGATTCCAGGTGCGCTATACCAGCAGGATAACGCTTGCCTGCACCGGCTTGGGTTGCCCAGGACTGCCTACATCATGTCCAGACAATTCCATGGCCTGCCCGCTCCCCAGACATGTTCCCTATCGAGCATGTATGGGACCAGTTGAAATGTCGGCAGCACTATCTGGGATTTGGACATCAGGCGTCTGTCCAACACGTGTGGGCCACCATCCAACACGTGTGGGCCAGTCTGCTGCAGGACATCAGGCGTCTGTTCGCCTACATGCCAGAATGTATTGCAGCATGTATCGCCGAATGAGGCAGTGCGATGCACTATTGAAGATGACCAGACTGCATACCACAGATCCCTCTGTAATTGTCCTACAGCTCTATTTTTGCCATCATGTGTATCATTCATCTGTATAATTACGTCCATAAAATTTCAGTTCAATCCGATGCTTCCTTCTTGGTGCACAAATTTCATTGTCCGTGAGTGTACATCAATTTCTGTGAGTTTATCAGGCTGTCTTTATAGTCTTCTTAGAAAACTATTTTGTCTGCTGAAACTGCAAGATATATAAATAGACAATGTCATCGCTCTGTCCATGTTATTTTACAAATGTTTATAAAATAACGTGGGCAGAGCGATGACATCGTCTATTTACATTATCACCACGTATTTGAAATATATTCACTGAAACTGGAAGATATTCTATAAGGAGGTTCAACCAGATGTTTGTATACATTGAGACCACATCCAGCTGTACTAAAATGGGGTGTTCCACAACAGGGAGGAATTCCAATTTATTAATGAGTTCTTTAATTTTTCATTAATGCAGGAGGAATGATTTTTTTTAATCAAATTATTAAGGAGGTAGTAAATGAGGGCAGTAATGAATGGGAGTAGCTGCATTACGTAGTGATATTGTAGCATATAAACATAGAATCTTGTTGTAGTGAATTTTTGAAAGTTCTTTGTAATTACCTAATACAGTAGAGTGCCAATTATCCAGATCATGGTCACCCGTTTCCTTCGTTGTTGTTTTTTGTATTACACGTACATACACCTAGAAACTTTTTGATCACCCTGTATATTTTCAAAAGATGAAGCTGGCTCAACTCAGGGCGCACATGACGTGACAGCTAGAATTTTCAGCCTAAAGAGCGCACAGGTCTCTGGGAGGCATTTAGACCTTAAATGGCTTTGAGCAAAAGTGTGAAGGAGACCAAGTCAGCGGAGTGACAAAGTGCTAGAATTCCAAAAGGTCCCCTCCCCCTCCTCCTCACTATGTTTCCCCTGTATTATTCACGGTGGAGAAGGTGGCCACGTGACACCACTACTCATTACCTTTTGTCTTTCCAGTTTAAACCATTACGTGCTGAAGAGTCTTGCTTCTTCGGACAAGTGTTTATATCCCTTGCAAAGAAACGTGTGCAAAACAAAAACGTGTGGTTCTATCGATAAGTGATAAAGGTAGAAATCATTAAAAAGTTGAACGCTGCATCAGGTGCAAAATTAGCAGCAGATTATTGTGCGGGAACATTAACAATATCTGACATAAAGGAAAACAGTGAGAATTTTAAATTTTGTTTCTTATTTGGAGAAAGGGTCTACGAAAGTGAAACGTTCCGACAACCAAAAATTGAAAGATGCTGCTTACATATGATTTATACAGAAGCGTTCTTCAGGTCAGCTGATTTCTGGCCCTATGATTAGTGTAAAGGCTCTTTAATGAAGAAATTGGAGGAGATTAAGAATTTAAGGCAAGTTTTGGTTGGCTTAGGCGCTTCAAAGATCTACACGGAATTCGTGAGATAGAAATCCATAGTGAGAAACTTTCTACGAATTCAGAATAAGCAGATGAATTTGTGCAAGAACTAAGGGTTTTTATAAAGCAAGAAAATTATGATTTAGATTTCATCTACAATGCTGATGAAACAGGGTTAAATTGGAAAAGTCTTCCTGCAAAAACACTGGCTTCGGGAAAGGATGCTGTAGCAGGCTACAAAAAGCGCAAAGACAGTGTGACAATTCTTGCCTGTGCTAATGCTAGTGGAAAGCACATGCTCATTTTGTTGCTTATTGGAAAATCCAAGAAACCTAGGGCTTTCAACAAAGTGAAAAAATTGCCTGTAATTTAGACCAATTGGAGAAATGCACAGATGATTGCTACAATTTTTATAGATTGGTACAACAAAACTTTTATTCCTGAAGTTAATGAGTACCAGAGAATCACTGACAAAGTGGGAAAAGTTTTGCTGATTTTGGACAAAGCGCCGTCACATCCCTTGTCTGATAGGGAAGGTGGCATGTTTAAAGTCATGTTCCTGCCACCGAATGTCACATCAATTTTACAGCCTATGGACCAGAGTGTGTTGGAAACCTTAGATTGTATAGGAAAGAGCTTCTTTGGGAACTTTTGATGTCAGATGACGAAGATGAACAGGTTGTTAAATTTATAAAAGTGTTCGACCTAAAAAAAATTGTCTTATGGTAGCTGATGCAAGACATTCTGTCAAAGGCACCACTCTTTGCAAAGCATAGAATAACTTTCTGCAGAACCGAAAGCTGACAAAATTGAAAATGACGAAATGATTGATTTGTTACCAACTTTAAAACAGATTCCTGGATGCTCCGAGTGCAATGGTCATGATGTACAAGAATGGCTGAAGAGTGACCAGAAAGATCCAGGGTATCAACTTTTAATGTAAGAAGAAATCATTGAAGGGCTTGAAGCTCATGAAGAAAAAGAGGGTAATGATGAAGGACTAACCCATACAGATGCAGATGAGCAGCCTGTGCATTCCAAGGCATTTGAATGCTTTGAAAAAGTGATGAAATGGAAGGAGAGGCAGGAAGAATGGAATTTTATTGACTTAATACATTTAAAAAGAATGCAGGACTTAGAGGCATGAAAACGAGTTTCATCTTTTAAGCAGGAAACAATAGATGAATTTTTCAAAGAAAGAGGCAAAGTAAAAATTTGTTACATACATACATACATATGGTATGTATTTCAATGTTTTTATAGTGTCTAGTATATCATTTAATATACATACATAATTTCTGCAAAAATTTAGTGAAAACATAATGTAATGATTTTTGCTTGTTTTTGTGTTATTAAGCACAATTTTTACAAAATGTCCAATTTTCCAGATTTTCAATTATCTGGATTACTCCTGGTCCCTACTAATTCAGATAATCAGCACTCTACTGTAGTATTTTTTTAATTCAGTGACTTGATCAATTTTGAAAATGTTTATTATTGGGGAGTGGGTCCCATTGGAATTTCTTTTAGTTCTTCATATCAAGGCATTTTAAGTTAATCTTCCATCTTTTTATTGTATCATTCATTTTCTAGTAATACTATGGCCTTGTTCCTGACTAATTTTAAAGCTATAATTTCACAAGTTTAAATTTTTTTGGTCATTAGTATCTTTATCTCCTTTCTTTTAGAGAAATTTCTTAATACACTGAGAGTATTCTGTTCTCAGTTTACATTCTGCTGCAGAATTCAGTTTTGGGTTATTCCATGTCAGATCACCCAGGGTATGCCACCCACCGATCTAAGATCTTTGTGAAAATTGGCACAAAGTGAGATATGAAACCTGCTAAAATTATAGGTCAGTCGGTTCAGTAGATCTTGAGTAATGCCCCTTTAAAAATTGGGTAGCTCTACCTTTAAAGTTTTTGTGCTATGAGTTTTCAGAACGACATTTTAGGACAAAAATATTCATAATTTCACAACTAACTGTTGTAGCCACATAATTATTTTGCTTAAATGATCTGTCTGCATGATCCATACATTTAGGAACAACTTGTTTCTACACATTTTTAGAATTAAAAGGACACTTTTTTAAAAATTTAATGACAAAAGGACATGGAAAAATGAGGCCATATTTTTATTAAACAAAACTTTTTAAATAAGCCCCCACTTCAAATTTGCTAAAAATATTTTCATGCGTGTATTATAACGTAACCTTTCAGCAGGAGAAAATAATACTTTGGACAATTTGCAATTTTGGCGAGGAAAATAAAAATCCAGACCTGCCAACCTCTCAGAACCAAAAAACATAACACTCAGAAAAATTGTAACATGACGCAGGCTGATAACATTTTAAGCCTATTTCAGCTATATAAATTCTTGATGAGAATGTAGGGATTTTTTTCCCTACACCAAAATTTTATTGAGAAACTAGTTAAATCTAATCAGCAAACACTTTTATCCTGTTAATTATTAGAAAAAAAAATTATGATTACGGGAGAAATTCTCACTCCGCCCAACTCCCGTTTTCGAAAATTTTGAGAGGGGGAAAACTTTCATTTTAGGAAGTCTGCAAGATGGTTTAATTGGGTTCTGGAGATGTCGTTTTTGTCCGCAGGACCAAAATAAATCTGCGATGTGCATTGGCTATTGTCGCGATTGTGCTACGAGGATTAGTACAAAATGAATCTGCGATGCATGTCGGTCATCGCAGCAATTCTTTTATGGGGGTGGGTGCAAACTAAATGTGTGATGTTCGGTGGCCATCGCCGCGATTCTGCTACAGGGAGGAGTACAAAATAAACCTGCAATGTACGTCACTGCGGTTCTGCTACGGGGATGAGTACAAAATAAATCTGCGATGTATGTTGAGCGTTGCTGCGTTATGCTACGAGGACAAGTACAAAATAAATCTGCGATGTATGTTGGGCGTTGCTGCGTTATGCTACGAGGAAAAGTACAAAATAAATCTGCGATGTACGTTGGGTGTCTCCGCGATTCTGCTACAGGGATGAGTACAAAATAAACCTGCAATGTACATCACTACAGTTCTTTTATGGGGACGAGTACAAAATAAATCTGCGATGTACATCACCACGGTTCTTCTATGGGGATGAGTACAAAATAAATCTGCAATGTATGTTGGGCGTTGCTGCGATTATGCTATGGGGAAGAGTACAAAATAAATCTGCGATGTACATCGGCCATCACCGCAATTCTGCTACGGGGGCAAGTACAAAATAATTATGTGACGTACATCGTCCTTCACGAGAAAGAAAATTATGATTACGGAAGAAATCCTCACTACGCCTAACTTCCGGTTTTGTAAATTTTGAAAGGCGGAAAACATGCATCTATGATAGGGAGTCTGCAAGATAGTTTAATAGGGTTCTGGGGATGTAGTTTTTGTCTGCAGGACCAAAATAAATCTGCGACGTATGTCTCCCGTTGCCGCGATTCTGCTACAAGGCTTCTGTCTGAAGAGGGAAAAATGGGGGAAAAACATGACTATTTTTTTAAAAAATCTTATTTTTGGCTGCAAAATTTTACTAGCATACTGCAGCATGATTTATCATACTAAATACGATAAAATTGTAATAGTTGGCAGGCCTGAAAATCCAAAATGACATGTTTTATATAGGAACATTCAGAAGTGACATTAACCCATTTTTTTTTAATTAAGTGGTTGCTTGACACCATTTTGTACACTCCCCCCCCTCACAGTTTAGCTTTATTGGTGAGTAGCTCAAAACAATTTTTATTTTATTTTTACGTGCCACCATCTTGGGTATAGGTTCACTTTTCTTTTCTGTAGCAGGCCAAAATAGGGCATCACAGTGGTTTTGAAAAAAAGGCAATTGCTTTCCTCTTACTGTAGATCAAAAGTTTTGGTTTTCGCTACCTTTTTTTTACAAAAAATTTACAGAAATGATAGAAAATACTTTTTTAACCTTGCTTAAAATGGCATTGAAATATGCAATACTCACAAGCATAAATCACCATTTTTGATGGACTGTTAAGGTGACTGGGAGTTGGAACCCCAAGTTGGGAATTTTTGTGTAATAACTATGGCTAGTAGAGTCTTCAGCTACGGAGAACTTAAGTCTGGGTTTGATCCTGCCCCCCCCCCCCTCAAAGTTGCAAAATTTTCAGCTTTTGCAGATTTCAAGGTTATGCATCTCAAAAGAGGGACCAGATATTTTTTTCCCCACCAAGGATCCCCTACTGGTACTCAACAAAACCTGTGAGTTCCATTTTGTGGTTAAAACTGGTTTAGAAGTTACAGGCTCTGAAATATTTGTGAATAAATGGTAACATTTCAGCATTTGAAAATGCACAGAAACTGATGAATATTTATGCTTATTTCTGTTTTCAAAATATTTTTAAGTCTTATGGAATTATATTTTAAACATCTTTAACTACCAAATACTATATGTGCATTTATACATAAGGTAAAAAAAAAAAAAAAAAAAAAAAAAAAAAAACTTACCAGAGCATATTGTAAAGTCTGCAATTCACAAACTTCAGCAGCAACACTTGTCTAGATGTATAGCCTTACTTCTGTGAGTGCGCTTGCAACTCACTATATTTGTTACTGTTGAATTTAATATTTTGACCAATTTAAATTTGTAACTAATCAAAATGCTAGCCTGCAAAGCTGTGCTCACAACTGCCAGTCCAATCACCAAAGTTTTTTTTATAGTTGCAGTGCTTAAAAATAAATCGGCAATTGCAAAAAAATGTGACCGACACGGCCACCGGCGCTATACCAAGCTGTTTCTTTTCAGTTTTTTTTTTTTTTTTTTTGTTTTTAAGAATACAAGCAACTGCAAAGATTAGGTGTCTCTAAATTTCTTACTAATTTTAATAAAAATATAAACTAACAGAACAAACCATTTTATGAATCATTTTGACATTGAATGATATGTTTATGTATCATTTATAAATGAACTTTTCCTTGGTTACTTAAGAGATAAATGAATTCTTTTCTGTCAGTTTGAATTAAAACTAAACACAATAACTAATTTTCATAGGAAAAAAACTTTGACTGAGCCAGGTCTTCAGCCTGTTTGGATAGGCTGTATGTTCTTCCTGTTGCTGTGTTTACCTCAACTAAACATAATGTGTGTTTTTTCACAACAATAATTAGGCCAATAAAAAGATGGAAAAGGCCCATGTGGGTGCATGAAACAAACAGTCACATCACCTTCATCATAGTTAATCTTTTCAACAAATCCCACATACCAACAGGAATCATACACATGCTACATAGCAGTTAGCATGTAATTGTATCTCATCTTGAAAATTAGTTACACTGATTTTGGAAATAAAGCTGTAATATTTATCAGAACTTAATCCCTTAGCACCAGTTCTGAAATTGAGAAATGGTGTAAAGTGATGCATTGTGCGCATACCAGAAAGAGCTTTTGCTTTCTCAAACTGGCAACTAAGCTGATTACGCACTTTGTTCATCTCTTATGCACACACAAAGAAAAATGCAATTTTTTTAATATTACCTTCGCAGAAGTTATACATTGTTGCAGCAGATGTTATTTGTTGAGCTAAAGGTCACTGCAAACTCGCTTTTGTTGTTAGCCTTTTTACAACTGCACCAATACCACCAGCACATGGTGACTTGCCATGGCTTGTTGCAAAAAATGATCACTTCCCTACCGATCTAAAAAAAAATCCTGTTCATGATAGTACAAGTTCAGAAAATTCTTGTAGTTTTTATATTGTGCAAAACAACCATCAGTGAAATACTCAATATTTCTCAGTCTGTGGTAATGTACAACCATTTTTCTAAACTGAAGACAGTAGAAACATCCACAATGACTAGAAATTTTGGTAGGAGGAAAAAAACAGAGCAAGTGAGGATATAACTTTATTTTGAAGTCCTGTAAGGAGGAATGATTGGGGGGGGGACTAAACATTCATTAGTACTTATGGCAAGAATTTCATTATTGATACACTCACAGACAATGAAATTTGTGCACCAAGAGGAAGCAGCGGATTGGACTGAAATGTTATGGACATAATGATACAAATGAATGATACACATGATGGCAAAAACAGAGCTGCAGGACAATTAAAGAGGGATCTGTGGCACGCAGTCCGGTCATCTTAAACAGCGTGTTGCACCACCTCGTGCAGCCATACATGCTGCAATACGGTCTGGCATGGAGGCAAACAGACTCTCGATGTTGTCCTGGGGCAGAATGGCCCACACGTGTTGGACAGTGTGTTTCAAATCCCATGGGCCTAAATCCATGGGCCAGTCTGCCATGTGCGGAACCAGCAGCTGATGTTTCAACTGGTTCCACACATGCTCGATAGGGGACATGTCCGGGGAGCGGGCAGGCCATGGAAGTGTCTGGACATGACGTAGGCAGTCCTGTGCTACCTGAGCCATGCGCGGACGGGCATTATCCTGCTGGTATAGTGCACCTGGAATTCCGGCTAGGAATGGGAGCACATGGGGCCATAGGATCTCATCCACATGCCGCTGGCCCATCAATGATCCACGTACCACTACTAGAGCCAATCGGCTATCATAGACAATGGCTCATCAAATCATAATGCCTGCAGTGGGGGAGGTGTGGCACTCTATAGCAAGGTCGGGAAGTGCCATTGACCCGGGGACCTCCACAACCGGACACGATGATCATCTGTCCCAAGAACAAAGTGGCGCTCATTGCTAAACACCACAGGTCGCCAGTCTGTGGTATTCCAAGTCGCTTCCGCAAGGCGTCAGGAAATGGTTTGTGGGAACACAGGAGCCACTACATCTGCCTGTATAGCGGACCGGGTACTCATGGAAGCCGTTCACGCATGGTGCACAATCCATTGATCCTGTCTACCGGTGGTCCTCCTGGTTCGTCCGGAGCCAGTCCACCGGGTAGCAGTGCTGTCACGTATCCACTGCTCTCGACACAGTCAGACAGTATGATCAAAACGATCCACTTGGCTGGCTATACGACGCCCCGACCACCCTGCGGTTTTCAGCCTGATGATCCGGCCTCTCGAAAAGTCCATAAGTTGGGTAAATCGATGTCTCTGGCATCTACCCGGCATTATTGTCACTCTGTACTCTTGTTTACGTCAGCCGGTGGTTTTTGCTTTCATGGGGCATCGACTACACGACGGTTTATAAGGCTGCCAGTTCGTTCTAGCAGCGCCACCACAGGGTGTGCGGTCATGTGTAATCACACCAAACGTGGATCATTTGCACACCAGCATTTACTCTACCTATTTGCGAAGTTTCGCAGTTGCAGCATGTTTTTTTTCTAGGTGTGCACATTTCATTGTCCGCGAGTGTAAAAAAAAAAAATGTAGGTTGGACGGTTTGTTTCTTTCTATTTTTCATTTTCTTAAAAGTATTTACATGCACTGGATGAAAAACTAACTAAAGAAAGTTCCTGTACCTTATTACAACTTTATATTCAACAGGTTAAATTACTTTTATTTGATTGCACATTTAATATGAAAGTAGTACATAAACTCAAAAAGGAAAAATATTCTATGTACTTACGAAAAAAATCTGAAGATCCAAAATAAATTATTTTATTTGCAGATGATCTGAAACGTGTGTGTGTTCCCCCAGACTTAAGATTTCCATAGCTGAAAACTACTAGCCGTAGTTGTTACACAAAAATTCCGAACTCAGGGTACCAACTCCCAGTCACCTTAACAGTCCATCAAAAATGATATGTTTGCAAGTATTGAAAATTTCAACATTTTAATTAAGCAAGGTTAAAAAAAAAAAAAATCATTTCTATACATTTTCTGTAAGTTGAAAATGTTCTCTTCAAGGTAGTGAAAACCAAAACTTTTGATCTACAATAAGAGGAAAGCAATTGCTTTTTTTCAAAACCATTGTGAGGCACTATTTTGGCTGCTGCAGAAAAGAAAACTGTACCTATATCCAAGATGGTGGTACATAAAAATTAAAATGTTTTGAGCTACTCACCAATAGGATTAAACTAGGGAGGAGAGGGGGGGTTGCATAAAATGGTCAAGCAAACCACTTAATTAAAAAATTTGGGTAATATCACGTGGGAACGTTCCATATATAAAACTGCCATTTTGGATTTTTTTCCCCCTCGCCAAAATTGCAAATTGCCCAAAGTATTTTTTTCTTCTGCTGAAAGGTTACATTATAATACACACATGAAAATATTAATAGCAAATTTGAAGTGGGGCTCATTTTGAAAAAAATTGTTTTGTTTAATAAAAATATGGCCTCATTTTTCCATGTCTTTTGTCATCAAATTTAAAAAAAAGCATCCTTTTAATTCTAAAAATGTGCAGAAACAAGTTGTTCTTAAATGTATGGATCATGCAGACAGATCATTTAAGCAAAAAAAAAAAAATTATGTGGCTACAACAGTTAGTTGTGAAGTTACGATTTTTTTTTGTCCTAAAATGTAGTTGTGAAAACTCATAGCAAAAAAACTTTAAAGGTAGAGAGCTACCCAATGTTTACAGTGGCATTACTCAAGAAAGATCTACTGGACTGACTGACCTAAAATTTTAATGGGTTTCATATCTCACCAGTACAATACTCTGTACCAATTTTCACAAAAATCTGAGATGGGTGGGTGGCATCTTGTGAAAATGCTGGGTGATTTGACATGGAATGGCTTTATTTCTACAAATACACTCTCCCCAAAAAATATTCTCAACCTACTTAATAGTTTTGATACTTTCCTAAACTTCATGCTAGAACTGCAACAAGATAATAGCCTGAAATTCCTGGACTTTTTAACAGTTTCAGAAAGAAAAATTGCTACAAAATTTTACAAAAAACCTGTCTACAAATACTACTAAAGTTCTGGACTACCACTCTTACCATTCCACCTATATTAAATCTGAAGAGGCTACACAATTCCTGGATAAAATATAAAATATTTGAATTTTTCGGAAATATTATTAAAAAAAACCCACGATGAAGCTGAAAAAGTTACACTTGCAGAAAATAATTAGCCTTCTACAAGTAATTGAAAATATATTTAATAAAAAACTAAGTTAAATTAAAACAATCTAATAATACCATTGAGATAGCCAAGAAAGTTACTTACCATAAAGGTTTATTTGAAAAAACTTTACAGAATTAGCAAAAACTTTTATACTCAACTTGTCCTAGGCCTAAACAGCAGAATAATAATAAAAAAAAAATTCTCTTCCATAAGGAAAAAAGACAGTCTTGCTACAAGGAGTAGTAGCATACAGTGCTAACTGCAGTTGTAGGAAAACCTATGGTAGAGAAACTAGGAGACAGCTTAGGACCCCCATAGTAGAACATAGAAGCACCACAAGAAATAGTATGGACAAAACAGGACTTCACAGACACATTCAAAACACTGAACTCCACAAAATTAGGGACTCTCTCCATAAAAATTCTGTCTTGTCAATAACATTTTGCAAAAAAAGTAAGTTGGAAGAAGGTATGGAAATTAAAAGAAAATCTACAATTAACAACAAGAAAGACTTTGTATTGTCGCTTGAGTGGCAACATCTACTCAGCTGAGTCAGTCTCGACAAAATGTTGGAGTACAAACCCAAAATTTTAAGAATTAAAAAAAGTCACCCTCAAAACCCCCATATAATAAAAATGAAATTAAAATCGCTTCTATATTTTTCATAGAGAACAATCAACCTTTGGCATGTTTCAAGTCTTGGTTTCTTCATTTCAGTTGTTAGTGATGCGGCACCCAACAAGCACACACTTTGTTGTATCCTAAAATATTAACAATGTCATTGACACTACCTAAACTAATATTCGGCTTATTTGCTATGGTTCTCCGAGTTATTCTTTTATTTTTCCAGATAAGCTCATTGACTTTTTGCCTGTTCACATCACAAGTTGTAATTATGGGCCTTCCAAGTAAGCAGCTGATCCTTTACAGCCAACATTACTCCACTGTGCTTTGATTTCCTTACCCAACAACGAAAAAGGCTCATGTTCAAAGTTCCAGAACCATAAACTGCCACTTACTAGCACGAATTTCTTTGGGAGCTACATTTTTGTGAGTTAAAAACTATGTAATTGATTGTTGTTTCACACCCATTGACACAGTGAAAAGAATCGTCCATTTTAAACACAATTAAATACGAACAAACAGATGTACAGAGTTCTATTATGCAGTAAAATGAAGCTAATGACACAAAGAATTGTTTGCCAGGCAACAAGACATGTGTGCGATGCTTGCACAGAGGCATTACTTATTAAACACCTAGTATTACTGTATTTCCTGATTATAATGCAGCAGCACTAAATTTGAGTTTCGAAACATCTGAACTGCAGTGTTTAACTAGACGCTGTTTATAACTTTTTTCAGTAAGTAGAATTATACATTTCAACCACTGTTCACTATATTAAAACAAATTCTTTCATGGATAGTTTACAGCAGACACTGATCTTAAAGCATTTTAAGTGCCAACTGTTCATTGATTATTAGCATGGGAACCTAGCAGTTGTGCAAATTATGTCTCAAAACTTGCACGATTGATTATATGTGAATAGGCAATTTGAAGAATGGCAAAGGTTCAATTTGGCCTTTTGTTTTGCATGTGATTTACTTATTTAGGATTAATAAATTATGCTTCGGAACACATCTTTCTTTTAGTCAGTTTTTCTTTTTTATCTCACACCAGGGAGAGTAAAACATGAATTTCTTTTAGGCCTTGTATGTAAGTACTGCCAGTGAGCCTGCAACTGGGAAAAACACAACATTGTATGCACTGCCATTATTGCACACTTTCTCACATATGAAATTAGAATCATCTTTCTAAACTTACGTAGGCCACTTAACATGTTAAGCAGAAGCTAAACAACATTCACCTTGTGCTACCAGGGAATGATAACAAATGCCCCACTATGAAACAAGATCTTTCACAGCCCCTCCCGCTCCCATAAACTCGGAGTGGGTCTTTTAAACATTACAGGACTGCCAGCTTAACACACCCAAGAAAATAGTTGCATTAGTAGCCACTAATGGTAAAAATAGTAGCCTTAACAACTTATGTTAATGACTAAAATAGTTGCCCAAAAAAGTGTACGAGTTTTAGAATGTAAGTGCTCCACACCACAAAAAAAAAAAAAAAAATGTTTTGTTAATTTTTTTTTTATTTATTTCAAACACCATGGTGACAAAATTAGCACATGTTCACATTTTGGTGGGGAAAAAAATTTATATATTACACACACACACATTCATTGCAAAAAGGGCATCTTAAGTTTCAATATAATGCTACTCAAGACACTCAGAACTATAAAGGTTCTGACGTACCTGCCAGCAGGACGCACACGACATAAAGGCAGATAATAGTCAGAACAAACGTCCGCGTAGCTCAATTGGTAGAGCGACTTATTCCGGAATGAGGGGATCCGGGTTCGAATCCTGGCGCGGACAGAAATGACGGAGAAATTTACTTCGTTATAATGGCACCCGAACTATCCGGATGACCCGACCGTTCAAAAATCTTGCAATGGTGTGATGGTATTTCCACACCGCGAGATAGGAAAAATCAGAATCCCTTCTCCAGCGCTTCGAAAAATAAAAATGTGTGATGTTGCATTCCACACACCAGATTGACTGGGAGTTCTCAAGTGCATGTTCTACAGTGGATAGGCTGCCTGCAACGATTCATGGTCACGGCTGACAAGTGGGCCATGCCCCTGGCCCTCTTTTTTTTTTGAGGGGGGGGAGAGGTGTGACGTACCTGCCAGCAGGACGCACACGACATAAAGGCAGATAGTAGTCAGAACAAACGTCTGCGTAGCTCAATTGGTAGAGCGACTTATTCCGGAATGAGGGGATCCGGGTTCGAATCCTGGCATGGACAGAAATGACGGAGAAATTTACTTCGTTATAAGGTTATGGAAATTACCCCCCCTCAAAAAATTATTCAATTATATATCAAAAACTACTTACATAAACTAAGCTGATACAAACTTTGGAATTACAAAACACTTCCTCCTTTGTCATTGTTCTGGAGGTCAGATGTTCTCATCTGTATCAAGCCGGTACGGAGAGCTTTCTTCTGAGTTGTGGTTGGTAAAAAATATACAAGATTTTCCAAGTGGGGTTTCATACACTGTGTTGAAAAAATTGTTGTGTATTTCTTCTTTCAAAGGCCATAGTTGTGGTCATTCAGTGACGATTATGGGCAAAACAATAGGAAAAATTCAAATGTAGAATCTGGCAACAATTTTAGTCCTCCATTGGCGTGATGAAGACCTAAGATAAGGTCGAAAGCTTCCAACTTACGAACTTTTTGTAAAAGTTTTAGTTAACGTAACTAGCGTGATCAAGTTACCTTTCTTTGGTCATTCAGTGTTATGATGATCACTTGTTTTGTACTGTACACATAATAATCGTAGTTATCTGATATGAGGGATATCATCTTGATATCCCTCATATCAGATAACTACGATCATTCAAATAAAAGACAAGTTTGAAATATTTCCAAATGTTCATCTATTCGAATGTCATTCAAATAGATGAACATTTGGAAATATTTCAAACTTGTCTTTTGTACAGCTACGACAATAAATATCAAACACTGTGAATGTATTTAGTATGGAACAAAAACATGAATCCTAGAACTAAAAAAATTAAAACTTGCAGTTTATTATCATCAGGAATGGAATGGGTATAGTGTAATCTCCCTCTTCAATAATGGAAACTCTTTAACTCATAAGTAATAATAATAATTGTGATTAACATGATTTTGAATTACGTTGTAAAAGAGTACATTTTACTTTGATTCCCATATTTGAAAGGTAAACGTAAAAAACCTGACAAACATCTTCACTTCATTAGGGCATGGACAACTGTCTTATGATTCAAGCTAAAGTCTGTGTAGGTCAGGTATAATTGATATGAAGCATTACACCTTGATAATGGTACAGTCATTCTTTGCAGTGTCCTCGATGCTTTGGGGACAAATATAAAGAAATTACTTTATCCTGTAAAATTATTCCAACTCATAATTACAGAAATAAGAAAACAAAAAAACTCTTCTAATTTGGGTTACTTTTATAACAGCAGACAGTTAAAAATCCCTAGATGTTAACCATGATCAATTTTCAAAGCTCTAACAACAGTAAAAGTAAGATTATCCTTACACCCACCCACTGATGACAATAAAACCAAAGATCAATTTTTTTGAAATGATTGTTTTATAACTTCTGAAAATTACTGTCATGGGACATCAAAAACTTTTATATGATCCCCCCCCCCCCCAATATATATGAACAAACTTTATCATTTAGCAAATTTTTATTTTTGTTGGGGGAGTTCTCTTTAAAGTTTACATTATTCTTATACCATGGTAGCAATTTGGAGGAGTTATAAGCAGTAAATTATTTCAAAAAATTGAGTGTGAACTTATACCACTGCTATCAGTGCATATAAGGGTAGGCTAAACAAAAAAAGGCTTCCTCATTAACCTTAGATTTATTCCTTTTTTGAGGTTTCCTGCATAAATGCATCAATTAGGAAGGATTTTCTTTTATGAACTACCCTATTCATTTTTAATGCTTCAAGTTCATGTTGTCTTTCCTTTTGTCGGAGTTTCTCTGCTTCTTGAATGCCATGTGCAACTCGCATTGCAGGTATGTTTTTTTAATGCTTGCTTTAGTCTCTTACTGTCTTCTTTAAGCACATAGTCTAATGATTATTGTACTTCTCTTTTTTCTTGAACAAGAATTTTTATCATCTTGTTTTTCATGTTTTCTATAGTTTGCTTTCTGCTCTTCAAATCCTTTATTTGGCAATTCTTGTTTCAATCTCTCAGCACTTTCTTTCTCTGCTTTCAGTTGCTGTTCCTTTAATCTCTGCTCCTCTTCCAAATGGTTGCTATATGACCTATGTGCATTAAGTGCTAATTTTATTAGTTCTTTGGTTATTAGCACCTTTGCAACTTGGTTGTTAAACATTTTTAATGCATTTCGAATTGTTAGTCTCTCATTCAACATCTTCTCAGACATAGATGCCTTCTCATCTGAAAGAACACTTCGTGGTACAAAAGAGCCTCTCTCTACATCAAAGTTGCCATGTGATAAAGCAAGGCGTGCTTTCACAACTTTAGCCAAAGATGGATATTTCCAGTCTCGAAATGTCTTTTGATATGTGTCTCTCCAAAAATGATCAATCCTAATTTCCCTGTTTGGAATAAATTCTCATACATACAAGTAATCTATACCTAGACACACGTGATTAGAGGAACGACCAAATGACAAAAAGTACAGTCTCGTTATTTTTAACAGATACGCAGAAATGTCTCGCCAGGTGTTTTTTCGATTACCACTGTTTTTTCGTTATGAACAATTCCTAATTTATATTAAACAGTTTGTAGATAATGTAAAGTGAGTTTAAATGTCTGTTGGCGAAAACATGCAGCATTTTCAGAGTCATTCAGAAAATAAAGCTGTAAAAACAATCACGCAAATTTATTTCAGTGAACATATCATTCATGAAATTCTAGGTACAAAATTTTCGACTTGAAATTGATATATTTAACTGCAAATAAATTTCAGTAAGCACAGAAAACAACAGTCTTTAATATGGCAAAGGCAAGATATGTGCTCGCTCCTGGCACTGCTGTACGGCAATCTCTGCCGTATTCCAAACAGAAAACGGGATACTTTTTCGGCGGAATATCTTGATTTGAGTAGATCGTTCCTTTAATTACATGTGGGTCTAATCTATACTTACCACTGACTTTTTTCCATGATATTTGCAGTAAAGCAGAAAGCAATAAACTGAACACGACATATTGATAATGATTCACATGGTTAATGCGCTTTTTCAATCATAAAATTCCAGGACTTTTGGATGTTTTTCCAGGACATACGATCCAAATGCCTTACTTAAAAATATAGTGAAACCATATGTCTGTTCAATTTGTAACCTACAACAAACAACTTCCTACATGCTTGGGCAAACTTAAAACAGAATGTTAAAAATGATGTCTGCTGCAGCTAATCAGAAACTTAGAATCACAGATAAATACTGAAATACCAAAACTGTCACTGAAAATGTGACCAGGTTTAATATCTACTAAACTTTTATATACAGTATACTTCACTGATTTTGAGAAAACTTTATTTTTCTACTTTGTAGTTCAATTATTGAAGCAAATTACAGAATTAAAAAAAAAACCATAAAACTCAAAAATACATAGGTATGAATGTGGCATTTCTCTTGAAATGCTTTCATATACCACACAATTAATACATAAAATACTATTTATATTTAATTATTTTGAAATAATGCTTACATTGGAAATTTAAGTGTGAGGAAAGGTGAAATATCTAGAACTCTTTCAAAGGACCAACGGGATTGTTATTTCTTAAACACATAATCATGGGAGCAAGAATTTGTGTTACAGTTTATTTAGGGAAAGAATTTTCAACATAATATCAATGCAGCAGCTATGTTTTAAAATTTTACTCGCCAGCAAACAAAGTATGCACAAAAATTCCCAATGTGAAATGAAAGAGAATAATGGGTAAACCTTGTGTCCAAGGGCTGTGTGCAATTGCATTCATTAGTGATCATAGCAATTTAACTGGGCATGATTAAAAAACTAATTATAGAAACTCAGAAAATACTAAGAAACAACTAGATTTAAGTTTCTGATATTAGAAAGCAATCTGATTTTATGACAATATTTTATATAAAGTATTCATTACAGAATTTCAGTAAAGGTAAAATACCCCCCCCCCCACCTCCCCACCAACACACACAAAATTTCAGCGGAAGAATTTTGCATAATGGAAAAGTTGAAAATAGGAGAAAAGCATTCTTCATAGCAAAAGCTATGCTATGGAAAAAAAAAAAAACTTTTCAAATACGTCTCTCGGAAGCAGAAATAGCAAGAAAAACGTTTTGACTTTTACAACCCCTAGGGGAAAGTTGTACATTATTTGAAGAGGATCTTCTTATTGTAGCAAAAATCTTATTCACTCTCCATCTTTACTATAGCAAATGGCATACAGTAAAAAGAAATTTCTCAATAGGGTTTTTACAGGCAGAGATAGCCTGCAAACAGAAGTACACAAACACCACCTAGCGGCAGAATTGTGAACCACAAACCTCCTCAAACACAAACCTAAAGTGTTCCATAAAGTAAATGGTATCTGCTGTTAAAAGAATTTTTCAAATTGGACATTTAGAAGTACAAATATTAAGAAAAATGGATTAAATATTTGCGCCCCTAGCGGCGAAATTGTGCATTATTTTGTGAAGAAAATACAAATAAGGAGTTTTCACAGTTAGGTATCTATCGAAAGAGAATATTTTTCAGTCGGGTTTTCAGTCCTCTGATATTGCTGTAAATGGAAATGTGAGCTTACGCCCTCTAGTGGCACACTTGTGCATTAAGAAATATTTGAAATTTATGAGAAACATTTCGCACTGAAAAAGTTTCCTAACAATGAAAGAATTTTTCAGATCGGACTCCTAGAAACAGCGATATGGATCAAAAATAAGATATACGTGTATGCCCCTGGTGGAAAAATTGTGCACTACTTTAAGCAGGAAGTATTCTCAAAAAGTTTTCCGAGTTGCACGGTATCGGTTCACGGAAGAATTTTTTCTAGAGTTTCCAGCTCAGATTTTGTTGCAAATACACCAGAAGCCAAAATAAACATTTACGCCCCCTGGTGGCCAAACCAACTTTAACAGAAATGAGAATTTATACGCAAAACATTTCAACCTCAAGGGCTGCATCCGACTCAGGAAGAATTTTTCAAATTGGATTTTTAGAAGCGGAGATATTGGGAAATTGTGATTTACCTTTACGCCCCTAGCGGAAATTTATGCATTATTTAAAAAAGAGACTAAAATAATTTTCTATATAAATGTCATTGAAAGGAAAAGGAATTTTTTCAATTGGATATTTAGAAGCAAATATACGAAATGCATTTTAAATTCGATACGATCTCCATTTGCGCATCGAAAAACAACAACATCCGGAATGAATGGATCATCATTCTCACATTTTATGTTTCCCAATACAAAAATCGAACTAATAAAATTGCAGAGATATGGTCTCCCCGGCGGGACAGACAAAGTGATAACATAAGCATGACACAAAAGATGCTAATAACTGCAACTATTAGTTCGAGAAATGTACTGTTTTAACTTATAATATCAGTTCTATAAAAGACTAAGGGGGTAAATAAAAGAAATATTTTATCGTATTCACACTGTAGATAATACATAAATTTACAAATGAAATTTTTTATTGTAGTTAAAAGACTCTGCAACGTTATATCCTCCTCACGTCAAGGTCGACCGGAGATTTAATATGTATCCTCAAAAAGTTCTTCACAATGTTCAAGTCCAGCTGCCATTAAAAGTCCCGAAGCTAAAAAAGTTTTTTTTTTTTTTTTTTTTTAAATTTTTAGTTACTTATATTGATACACGCACTATGAGGAAACACGAATAACTTATAAAAACCATATTTACACACCACAGTTGCAAATTCCGGTCACATTAGCTTCCATGTCATTTCTGAGTCGGCGTTTCTTATACTTTACTAAGGTTGAGTTCCAGTAGTCGTCAAATTTCAGTTGTAATATCCATTGTAAACTGTTTAATATATAGGAATACTATATAACATAAAGACTTCTCTATCTTCCATAAGAACCACTGTGTATTGACTCTCATCTTAAACCTACGCATCGCCACTGACCAACTGTACGCGTTTCGCTCGTGTGATTACCCCGGCATCCTCAGCAGGAATGGTGTCTATTTGCTTCGGTCAAAACCTACCTTGACAGATGTATTCTTGCACCTTAGGTTCCATCTGTTCCCTTGCTCCGTGCTTCCATCAATTGCCGATCTTCGAAATTTTATTCAGAATTACATTTCTTTTTAAATTATGTTTATTTTTTGATTTTTGAAATAGTTTCTCCTCTGTCGTTATGTTTTTCCATGGGTCTGGCAAGATTATTGGGTTATTATTACAATTTTCTGTTTTTTTCGATAAGTTGCAGAAGCTATACTTATCGAAAAAACAGAAAATTGCAGTAATAATAACCCAATAATATATTTTTCCATGGGTCTTGGCAATTATGTTTTTCCGTGGGTCTGGCAAGATTATTGGGTTATTATTATTGCAATTTTCTGTTTTTTTGATAAACGACAGAAGCTATACTTATCGAAAAAACAGAAAATTGCAATAATAATAACCCAATAATCTTGCCAGACCCAAGAAAAAACATAACAGACAAGAAAATATTTCAAAAATCAAAAAATAAACATAATTCTGAATCAAATTTCGAAGATCGCCAATAGATGGAAGCACGGAGCAAGGAAACAGACAGAACCTAAGGCGCAAGAATACATCTGTCAAGGTTGGTTTTGACCAAAGCAATTAGACAGCATTCCTGCTGAGGATGCTGTGGTAATCACACAAGCAAAATGAGTACAGTTGGTCAGTGGGGATGCGTAGGCCTAAGATGAGAGAGTCAATACACAGTGGTTCTCATGGAAGATAGAGATAAGACAGTCTATGTTATACAGTATTCCTATATATTAAACAGTTTATGATGGATATTACAACTGAAATTTGACGACTACTGGAACTCAACCTTAGTAAAGTATAAGAAACGCCGACTCAGAAATGACATGGAAGCTCATGTAACCGGAATTCGCAACTACGGTGTGTAAATATGGTTTTTATAAGTTATTCGTATTTTCTCATGAGTGTATCAATATAAGTAACTTAAAATTAAAAAAACTTTTTAACTTCAGGACTTTTAATGGCAGCTGGACTTGAACCTTGCGAAGAACTTTTTGAGGACACATTAAATCTCCTGTCGACCTTAACGTGAGGAGGATATAATGTTGCAGAGTCTTTTAACTACAATAAAAAAATTTTAATTTGTAAATTTATGTATTATCTACAGTGTGAATATGATAAAATATTTCTTCTATTACCCCCCTTAGTCTTTTATAGAACTGACATTATAAGTGAAAATAGTACATCTCTCGGGGAAAAATGCAAATCCTCCATCGAATTAGTGGCATGTATGGAACGTTAAGAACACTAAGAAGCAAGGCTCAAGGTAAATAAACATCTTTATTTGAACCAAATAACAACATAACAGTAATAAGAACTAACAAACTGTGTAGGGCTCCTCTAGCAAAGGCTTAAAAAACATGATGAACAGAATAATTTGACAGTTTACGTCATAGCAGTAAAACAGTTCGAAGTGTATTAAAAATAACTAGTTTTCCTAACACCTCTTTTCATTGGATCATTTATTTTATATGAAAGCCATTCAATGTACTATGTTCCCAATATTGGTAGGAGGTGAGGTTGGAATGATCGTCAAATAAAAATTCCTTTTGTGGTATGTTTATCAGTAGCTTTAAACTGGGTGTGACATTATTCCTAATAGTCCAAGGAGATAAATGGAACTGCAGCATTATTCTCAGAAAATACAGTAACACAAAATCATCATTGTAAAGCAGGCTGCTGAGATACTCATTTTCAAAACAAGATACTCATTTTCAGAAAAGATAAGTACAAATGAAAATTTTGCTCCACACAATCATTACCTCTGACAAAGTCACACAATTCTGTACAGTTAAAACAGAAATTACTAGTGGCATACGTTACCCGTACAGGAACTTTCAACAACGAGAGGGGTTGCTTGAGATACAGTGAATACAAAAGGTATACTGCACCAACTTTCTGCACAGGATCAGAATCATTCATTAAAAGAAGTGCATTCCTATAGCATTCTTCAGTGAACTGTCAAAGACAAAGGAAATTACAGTTACGTTAAGAAAACTATATCCACATAGTAACAAGTACATGTCTAGACTATATTAATTGATTGATCAGTATCTGACCAATAAATTACAATTATTCAATGTGTTAAAAGTAGTTGCTGAAGCCAGTCAATTTACACCAAAACTCTTGCAGTATTTTTTACGAGCAAAAAAATGACAATGAACATGCAATAAAATGTTTATTTTCATGCTTCTCCACACTATGTAGGTTACTCAAAAAGAAAAGAAATATTCACCATCACCCAATCTATGCAAACATGTAAGTTATGCTTATTTTGAACAAGCACTGTCATCATTGAAACAGAAAAGATACGAATTTTAAATAACATATTGAACATATTAGTGACAGGTCAGAAGTACCAAATGAAAGAAAATCTTTGATAAATCACTCTTGAATAGATATATTTTTTAAGTTACATACTTAATTCTCATAAGTTAGCCCTGAATATTGGTGATTTCCTGTGCTTCTCAGTGAACATACTCAAATGTAAAATAAACTATTACAAATAAAGTTTTAAGTTCTTTGGCTCACCAAAATGGAGCAAATGGAAAACACAGATAACTCCTGTGAAATATAACATCCCTAATGAAGGCTTTTAATTTTTAAGCAGCCACTTTCAAATGCATCATACCAAAGGAACTTCTTTGGATAAAACAAAAGACAAATAAAGCAAGACACATATCACCAAATTACTGAGTGAGTGTGATGAGTATATCTTTTAGCTGAAATAAATGTATGATAATAGAACATGTCATAATCACCAAATATTTATTGGCAGGTTTATGATAAAGAACAAAACATATGTCACAGTGAATGCCAAACTGTTGCAAAAAGAATGTCTTTTTAGCCAAAAAAAAAGACATTCTTTTTGCAGCAGGTAAAAAGCTGCAAATAGAAATACAGGGAGATTCTAAATTCATAGGACAAACTGTAACGGGTGTTAGGGCACACTAAAAAAAAAAAAAAAAAAAAAAATTTGTCAAACAATTAATGTCTGCAACCAAAGCGTGTTGGCGCTAGAGGGCGACGTTTGGCATGCTTGAAAATCGCTCCTCTACTTAAACCCGCCAGTAACAAGGAGGATTTCACACGTCATGGAGCAATTCGTGAATTCCAAGAAGGCAGACATGCATCAAATGTATGGGGCTGCTAATGGCAACAAAAGAGCTGCACAAAGATTGTACCATGAACGCTTCCCCAATAGGCAAGTGCCAGATCATAAAATTTTTTGAGTGTTTGCACTGCCAGCTTTGTGAAACCGGATCATTCCATGTCAGCAGGCATAATGCGGATTGGATGGGAAGTTCGAGAATTCTAGAAATGGAAGAACACATTTTACGAGAGGTTGAAAGTCCCAACAAAAGCACAAGAGCTGTTGCACGTAGCATAGGTGTGAGCCAAACCACCATATGGAGTTTTGCACAAGGAGCAACTACACCCCTTCCATTTACAGAGAATTCAAGTATTGAGAGCTGAGGATTATCCTCTGGGTGTAGAAATCTGCTGCTGGTTTATGAAACAGAGTGCAGTGCAGCTGGATTTTCCAGCACACATGCTCTTCACAGATGAAGCCTGGTTTTACACGTGAAGAAGCATTTAATGTGCACAATGCTCATGTCTGGGCAAAAGCCAATCTGCACGCTACGCGGCTACATGCTTACCAGCAACAATTCTCTGTCAATCTTTCGGTGGGCATCATCAACGATTTTCTCATTGGGCCATATCTTCTACCACCTCAACTTAACAGGAGGAGATAGTATTTTTCTGGAGGTCTTGCTGGAATTGCTTAAGGATATTCCAGTAGCCATTCAAAGTCTAATGTGGTTTCAACACGATGGGGCGCCAGCACATTTCAGCATTGATGTTCTTAATTATCTGGATGCCACTTTTGGAGGACGATTGATTGGCAAAGGTGGGCCTGTCGCTTGATAAATCGGGCGATTGTGGTGGCCAAGTCTCAATTTCTTCCTATGGGGACATCTGAAGGGCCTCTTGTATGAGACTTCCATTGACACCACTGAGGACCTCGCCGCCAGACTGTTGCTCCTGCAACCATTCGAGAAATACCTCGCATATCTTCGAAAATGTACGCCAATCACTACGTCAATGCTGTCAGGCATGTATTACTGTTGGTGGTTACTCCTTTGAGCAATTATTGTAAAATGAGATAAATAAAAAAATTTGTACCATTTTCTGAGCAATTCCTGTGTTAGCGCTTAAACACAACAGTTGCAGACATACATTGTTTGACAAAAAAATGTTTTTTAGTGTGCCCTACCCCTCCTTAAAGTTTGTCCAATGAATTTAGAACCACCCTGTATATTTTTGTAGCCTTTCTGGCAAACAATTGCGATGGTAGAAAATTAACAAAAAAATGTTTTTCATAAAGAAATGCATTGAATTTTTTTTTTTTTATGAAAATGGAAATATAATCACTAACAAATAGATTTATATGCTTTTAAGTGGAAAATTGTGCATCATCAGAAGTAGATAATGTACATAAATTTCTTATGTGATGCTTTGGAAGTAGAGCTGTCACTTCAAAGGTAAATAAATATGCACTTCCAGTTCTTAGTGACAGAACTGTGCATGACTGGAAAGTAAAAAGAGCACTTCAGGTCATATTTTGCATAACAGATGTTTACTTTTATGAAAATAATTTGTTGACAAATACTTTTTAGGAAATCATCTGGAAAATAGAACATGCATTTATGCTCTCTTGATGAAAAATTGTACATTAACTGAAGTAGACAATTTGACAATGTTCTACAGCAGTGGTTTTCAATTAGATTGTAGACCCCTAGTTTTTCAAAAACCAAGCCATGCACAACTGCTTTTGAAAATTTTGATATCCATATGGTTATCTATGCAAAACAATTTTTGGAGAAAATGTAAGATAGTCCTTAGTAAGTCAATAATTTTAGGCATAATAAAAAACAGACCATTAAATCTGATTTCACCATGTAAAAATGAAAATGATTTGGTTAGCGAAAAAAAGACAAATTCACTAACTTCTATTACAATTGCACAAACAATGACAACTCCAGCAGCTACTCAAGTGATGAGAGAAATCAGGTTTTTTTTTTTTTTTTTTTTTGGTCACAAGCCATCTCTTCCACATCTGGTTCAAAATTTCCTACTTTTAGTCTCAAATCTGCATCAACATTAAGTGATTTCTATGTTTGTTCAACAGATGTCTCACATAACGATTAGGGTTGCATTCATATTGGCTTTAAAAATTGCCCGAGTTTTCCAGAAGTTAATTTTGTGGGAAATTTCAGATGAAATTTACAGAATATGTCATCATCAACCATTATCAATCTACTGCTGGACGAAGTTCTCCCCAAGTTTCTTCCACAACAGTCTGTCTTGTGCCAGTCTCCTCCATGTTACTCCTGCATACTTTCAAATTTCATCCACCCATCTCCCATGTGGTCTTCTTCTGGATCTTTTCCTGTCCTTTGGAATCCAATCTAAAATTTTGGCTGTCCATCGATGGTCTGCCCTTCTGGCAGTATGTCCAGCCCATTGCCATTTCAGGGATTTTACTCTAATCATGATGTCTTTCATTCTTGTCATTTTTCTGATCCACGAGTTCCTCTTCTTATATCTCCTGGTTACACCAAGCATGCACCTCTCCATGCTACTTTGAGTTGTCTGCAGCCTTTGTATGTCTCTTTTAGTTAAGGTCCACGTCTTTGCACCATACGTAAGCACTGGAAGGATGCATTGATCAAACACTTTTCTTTTAAGATATAATGGCATATTGCTCTTGAAAATTATGCTGTTTCTTTCAAAGGCTCTCCAGGCAAGTTTTATATGCTGATTAATTTCTTCATCAATGTGACCCCCACTTGATATCTGCTGTCCAAGATAAATGTAGGTATTGGTTATCTCCAGTTTTTTCCCCATCAATCGATAAATCTTCGTTTCTTGTAAAAGCATTATACATCACTTATGTCTTTTGAAAGTGCATTTTTAATCCCACTTCTTTACTCTTGTCAGCAAGTTCCTGGATCATACTCTGCAGCTCTGATGGGGTAGTTGCAAAAATGACTACATCAGCAAAATGAAGGTGATTTAGATAATCTCCATTAATCTTCATCCCTTTGTTTTCCCAGTTCAGCGACTGAAAGACATTTACCAATGTGGCATTAAAGAGCTTGGGAGAAATAGTGTCACTTTGTCTCACTCCCTTTCCCATTTTTATGGGTGCTGTATTCTCAAATAGCTTAATCTTTGCACTTGCAGTTTCATAGATGTTATTAATAATATTAATGTATCATTCAATACCACAGGATTTCAAAGCCATTGTAACTGCTGGCGGTTTCACGGAATCAAAGGCCTTTTCATAATTGATAAAAGCCATGCATAATGGAAGTTCATATTCCCTTGCTCTTTCAGTTAGTTCTCTCAGTACATGGATATGATCTATAGTGCTGTATCCACCCCTAAATCCAGCTTGTTCTCTCGGTTTAGCCATGTCCAGTGTTACCTTCAAGCTGTGTGAAAGAACTTCAGTGAAGATCTTATAAACCACTGTTAGGAGGCTGATAGGCCAGTGGTTCCCGAGATACTCAATGCCACCTTGTTTATGTGGCAGGATCATTGTAGCATTGTTCCAATCCTCAGGAATCTTCCCTTCATTAAGGCATAGAAGTGAAAACTTGGGCGAGTACTGTTTCAATTTCTCCACTTGCTTCTTGTATGATGTCTACGGTAATTCCATCTTCTCCTGGAGCTTTTCCCTGTTTCATGTTCTCGATTGCATGTGCAACTTCTGCTGGGAGGACTGGAAGAACTCTATTACCTTTCGTAATGTCTGGAGTACATGTATCATCCCTTTCATATAGTTTTGAGTAGAAATCTTTCACTCTTGTCAAAATTTCACCTCTATTTCTTGTTACAGAATCATCTTTTCTCAGAGCCGTACTCTGTTTTCTTCCCTTACTCAGATGTCCCTTTGCTCTCTTTAGACTTTGGTTGTTTTCAATTGCTTTGTTCAATAGTTCACAGTTGAATTTCCTTACATCTTCAGTGATACTTTTTTGCACCATCTTGCATAGCTCTATATATTCAACTTTGGAAGTCACTTCTCGTTTAGTTGTCCTCATCTCTCTCCTTTTTTGCATCAGAATTTTGTTTTGTTTTTTCTGATAATTTGTTTGTATGCAACTTGTTCTTAGTACCAGCTATTTTTGTTGCTGTTTCCATAAGAGCCTTGGTTAGTTTTCTGTTTACTTCAGAGATGTCCACATCTTCCGACGTTAAACCTTCTAGAGCAGAGAATCTGTTCCTCAGTTCCAATTTGAAGGTATAATGATGTTTAAGGTTGGACATGTCAATACACTTTGTTTTATGAGCTTGCCATGCTCGAGTTTAGCATTGAGGTGCATCTTACCATTCTATGGTCACTACCTGTGTTGAATTTGTTTAGCACACTGCAGTCTTCCATGACAAATTTCTTGTTACACATAATAAAATCAATTTCACTTGTCAATCCATTGGGGTGCCTCCATGTCCATTTCCTTTGCAGCTTTTTCTTGAAAAAGGAGTTCATGATGAAAAACCCTTCTGTCTCTGCAAATTCTACGAGAGTGTTTCCATGCTGGTTCCTGTTGCTGTGACCGAATTTACCTACTGAAGTTTCATTCTGTTGCCCTATTTTCACACTGAAATCTACCATAATTATCTTTAAGTGCTGCTTGCCTTTATTATTTAGATTACGAATTTCCTCATAAAATTATTCAATCTCTTCTTCAGGATGACTTGTATTGGGTACATAAGCTTGAATAATCTGAGCCTGGTATCTTCTCGAGAGTTGGATAACGAGTTGTGCAGCTCTGTCAGGGGAACTTTCAATTTCTACAACTTTATCCTTCAGTTTCTTGTTTATTATAAATCCAACACCACTAGTTCTGCCAGTATCTGTCCCACGATAGTAGAAGAGATGTCCACTTTTCAGTTCAACGAGATCATCTCCTTTTCTCTTTACCTCACTTAGCCCGACGATGTCCCACTTAATCCTTTGTAGTTCTTCTTCCAATTCAAGGAGCCTTGAATCAGAAGATAGGGAGTGTCCATTATACGTAGCCAAGGTCAGCATCAGATGGCAGCCTAGTCCAGTCCTCCGGTGATTCTTAGCACCCTCTGCCTTCATGTCGCACTGGCCACCACTGCCCTGGCCAGGTACATTCCAGCTGCCGGAGACTGAGGGGCAAGATTTCAGTTGTGGAGTCATTTTGGAGGGGTTTGGCCATAACTCACCACGCTGGCCAAGTGGGTTGGCGAGTGTGGGATAGCATTTCCTCTAATCCCGATGGTATAGTTATACCGCTATTGGCGGTCATCGGAGCCCTTTTAGTGGGAACAGGATGCACCACGAGAAGGTGGGGTTGACATTTGTCAAGGAGATGCTGTAGTATGTTTCGCATCACCTGACCTTACATCCCACAGAATATGTATAACTCTATAATTATATTCATATTAAACACCACATCTATAATGCAATATATTCAACAAAAAGAAAAAAAGCTATTATTGTACATTTCAATTAATTGCTGGCTACATCAATTCATAGTGCAAATTTTATTTCTTCACAGCACCCTAAAATAGAGCTACTTACATAAAGTGCAGAATTATGTCAATATATTACAGCTTGCACCTGGAACATATAAACTACATAGTCAAGTCACATTATTGTGACCACCTCCTACTTTTGATGTCAACAGCGTGTAGCCAATGAAGGAAGGCATGTGTCGTGAGCTGGCTTAGAGGGTTTATAAGGTGTGCTGTAGGCGTTCTGAAAACATATCACACGTTGCTGTCATGGGTAAAAGGAGTGATTTATCAGATTTGCATAAAAGGGACGATTATTGGCTTTCAGGCCAAGGGTGGCAGTATTTCTGAAACAGTGCAGTTTGCGAACTGTTCGCGTGCTGCTGTGGTTAAAGTTTATCGTGATTGGAGAAATGGCACCATTGCGAATAAACAACATGGAAACTGGGGAGCACTACGTGCCATTGATGCGAGAGGTGAACGTTGGCTTCGAAGGCGCGTAAGGGCCGACCCACACACTACAGTGGAACAACTCACTGCCCGAATGAACCATGGGCTACCGGAAGTGTGTCTAAAATGACAGTTCAGAGAACCCTGGTGCATGTGGGGCTCCGATGCAGACTGGTCATTGCACCTATGCTAACGAAAGTGCATCAGCAGAAAAGGCTTACATATGCACGGCAGTATCAGAATTGGACCTCTGCTGATTGGCAAAGGATTGCCTTCGCCGATAAGTAATTTTCTGCTTTATCAAGCGGATGGACGTTGGCGTATAAGGCGAGAAACGTCGGAGAACAAACACTATTCAACCACTGCTGGAAGAACACAAGCTGGTGGAGGGCAGCGTTATGGTCTGGGGAATGTTTTCATGGCATTCTCTGGGTCCACTCATATCTGTGGAAGGCACTATTGACCGAATTAATTATGAATCCATCCTTGCAAACCATGTACACCCATGCATGCCGATTGTTTTCCCTGGAGCAGATGGGATCCTTCAGCACAACAGTCACACAGCAAGAAATGTCAGAGAGTAGTTGGAAGAGCACGATGAAGACCTCGAAGTACTTCCCTGGCCCCCTAAGTCCCCAGACTTAAACCCAATTGAGCATATGTGGGACCACCTCAATCGTGTTGTTCACTCTTATGGATCCTCCACCACATACCCTACAGCAGTTGTCAGATGCACCGCAGTCAGCTTGGCTCCACATAGCTGTGAACACCTTCCAGCACCTTATTGAATCACTCTCAGCCCGTCTAGCTGCTGTCCGCGCTGCACATGGCGGTTACTCTGGATCAGGGTTTGAAATTAACGGGGGCCACGAGCGAAATACGACTGCATTTTTGCATTTGGCGACCAGTGATTTGACATCAGGGGCCAAATTGCAATTACATGTATTTTCTACTGCATTTTATTAAGATTCTTTTTAATCTGAATGACTATTTTTTTTTTGTTCGCGATTCTTAGTGGTTTGCAAGAATTGTTCCCTTCCCCTCACTCAGTTTCTTAATTCAACTTCAAGATGCACTTAACACGTAAAACTGTGTATCACGCGCTCGCGTTGCTGACTTCCCGTTCTGACCCGCATTATCGTCACACAAGCAAGTTAAAGAAGTAACCTTGAACAATGAGCAGGATACTCCCACAGTGATCATTGGACCTTTGAGAGTGCCCCTCTGAACCTGAAGCAGAGCAGAGCCACGGCTTGCCTGAAATTCCGTAATTGCAACTGAAGAATTGCATAATTATTTATTCATCGCTTTACACATCGGTTGTCCTTTGAATTGATTCATTGTAAATCTAGCGTCAATATAATTTCTTGGCTTATGGTGCATAATTTTTTAGCATGTTGCACTAACCAGAGTTCGCCAAAATGCGTAATTACGCGTCTAGTAGGTACGCATCGAAATTTTACCAACGCGTAAAAATATGCATCAGGAATTTTTCTTGACATGTAAAAATATGCATCGAAAAACGCGTGAAATACACTCTGAAGAGTTTTACCAACGTGTAAAGAACAGGGCTCAACATATTTTTGCTCTAAAAGTAGGGGAAAAAGGGGACCATATTTGCAAAAAAAGGTACCAAAAAGGGACCAGTTATAGAAAAATAAGGACCACAGATTTTTTTTTTTTTTTATACGATTGTCTAAATAAGGTTAAATTAGGCATGTGTCACCATTAATTATGTTCAGTAGTAAATACCTTTACTTCAGTCTTTCAAAAAGTTATTGAGATCATATTTTCACTCTACCATTTTATTACAGTTAAATTACAAAGAACAACATGTCCAAAGCTATTATCTAGTTAATAACAACATACATTAACCAATGAAAATAAATCAAATGGTTACATCAGACTATATTGCCAAACAAAATTTTGATATGTAAAATGCAGTTTGATATTGATTAAAGAGGGAAAATTTAATTGGCTATCGAGACTGGAATTAAAAGAGTATACTTACATACCTTGGTAGTTTTGTTTCTCTACAGTAACTAAACAATCTTCTGTTGAGAATAATTTGCTTATATTTATCTATTACTTTAGTGTTTTAACTAACCTTAATATTCTTGCTACTGGTTTTCCTCTTCAAGCTGAGAGGAAAAGGTATCACTTCTTTGAACCTAAACCAATACCAAGAATATTAAGCTCAGTAAAAGCACTGAAATAATAGCTAACTATAATCACAAATTTTACTTATTATAAATTCTTAGTACCTTGACAAAAGATTCACCATATTTAAAAGTTATTTAGTCTTCTGTTTCTTTGCAAAAAAAGTTTGTCATGAGAGTGCTCTTGGCATCTGCTAAATCATTGTTTTTTTAGAGCTTTATTCAGCCTTTCATTCGCCTCACTTAAAAGTTTATCTGACACACTACATTGGAAATGTTCTTCCCTAGCAGTTTTTAAATCATTTTTCAATTTTTCTATGTCTTTCTGATTGTGTTTAATTTTTCGTGCATTTTCTTCTTCAGCAACCACACTTTCTTGCAATTCCTTTGCTTTTTCTGCTTTTGCTTCTTTTTTCCCTCTCACTTTCCAGATAACTGTTATAGCTTTTGTAAGCAGCACGAGCTAAATTAAGCATTTCTTGGGTGATTGGAACTAATTCTGGTTTGTTCTGATATTGTTTTAATGAGTCACTCACTGTTAACCTAGCATTCAAAGTCCTCACTGACATCGATGCCTTATCCTCTGTCATTATTCAAGATGAACGGGGAAAACCCTCTTTCCACATTTGCACAACCATGTGTCAAAGTTAAGCAGGCTTTAACCACAACTGACATGGTAGGATATTTTACTTCACCCATAGTCTTTATTTCAAAAATCTGAGACTAGTAGTGATCAATTCTGTTTAAAACATTTATTTTTTCTAATCTGAGAAGTTTCCACTCATCCATAAGCTTATCAGCATTAATAGAATAATAGCTATATACCATATTCACTACTGTTTCACACGTTATATACGTTCTGTGCACATTCGCAGCAAAATCATCCTGGCATTTATATATCATATGAATAGGAATAATATTATAAGTTTTAATTATTATATTATCAAGGACTCACTTTGTATCGGTATTCCAGCTTATTAAGCTTCCTCTTGTATCTTGAAAAATATGTTTATCTAGCGTGTCATTAGCCACGTAGAATCATCGTATTAAAAATAGGCCCAATTGAAATTTGCGACCAGGGTTTAAATTCAAATAAAACACGACTATGGATATCATACAAAGAGAGTGTGAAAGAATTATGTACAATGTAATTAAGAAACTTGTGTCTAGCGTGTCATTAGCCACGTAGAATCATCATATTGCCAATAGGCCCAATTGAAATTTGAGACCTGGGTTTAAATTCAAATAAAACATGACTATGGATATCATACAAAGAGAGTGTGAAAGAATTATATACAATGTAATTAAAAAACCTATACCTTCAACAGGTATTGTCAATCTTTAAAAGAATGAATGGATAACATCAATGACATTCATTACAAACAGACCTCAAATAAAATTTTTGTTCATTATTGAACAATGCCAGACAATCTCTGTAACACGCACACAACTCCACGTAAACCACCGGACATGTTTCGGCACGACTGACTTTCGGCCATTATCAACGGTATGCATCCTGGATCAATGTTCAAAGTTGTTATATATCTAGGTCACCTCGGCATCACCTCCGCTATAGTTGTTCCACGTCGACGTTTTCCGTCATCGTTACATATACGTGTATTCACGTGCGAGTCACTTCCACGCCATCTATTGGGTTAATTCCGGAATTGCTGTCGCTGTTTTTATTTCGTAAGTATATGTTATTTCTTTTATTTTCCTTTTTGTTGTTATATTTCGTATTATTTTCTTGTTGTATTAGATATTTCCATGGGTACGGGATATCTTTCGGAGTAGACGTATTGCAATTGGATTTTCTCAATTGTTATAGCCTCAGACCACAAAATTTGATCATGTTTATTGTGGGAAGTTAAGATTTTACTATTTTCCCACTCTGGTATTAATTCATTTATCATACAATGTTGTATAAGTGATGTTTTTCTTCTTTTTTAACCCAATTATCATAGTGCTCATTCAACCTCGTTTTAAACCTTCTTTCAGTACTACCGATGTAATATTTGTCCTGCTTATTTTCCTTTGGGTCTATTGTAGGAATCGTGTATACGCCTGCCTTATTTAGTGGATTTTTATTGTAACCACTGTTTGTCAGTAATTTAGAATTATCAGTAACTATTTCTGCAATTTCAATATTGTAATTCTGGCATTCTTTTCTTATAATATTGCTTAGTGGAGGTAAATATGGTATACTTCCGTAGAATAACGTATTTCTTTTTGTTAATCCATTGTTGTATTTTTGCATATCAGCTCTTCTTATTTTGCGATATAGTGAAACTATCAAGCCAACAGGATATCCAAAACATTTAGCAGTGTCTTTAATCCACTTAATTTCCTCAATAAGTGCAATTTTCGTTGATGAATGGGTTATAGCTCTATTTATAAATGATCTGAACGCTGAAATTTTATATCTCCATGGGTGACAGGATTCATTGGGAATTATAGCAGGAACGTAAGAAGGTTTTCGATATACCCCAAATTCAATTTTATATTGATGCCTAAATAAAGAAACGTCAAGAAAATTAAGTTTGTTGTCAATTTCTTTTTCATATGATATATCAGATCATTTATAAATAGAGCTATAACACATTCATCAACGAAAATTGCACTTATTGAGGAAATAAAGTGGATTAAAGACACTGCTAAATGTTTTGGATATCCTGTTGGCTTGATAGATTCACTATATCGCAAAATAAGAAGAGCTGATATGCAAAAACACAACAATGGATTAACAAAAAGAAATACGTTATTCTACGGAAGTATACCATATTTACCTCCCCTAAGCAATATTATAAGAAAAGAATGCCAGAATTACAATATTGAAATTGCAGAAATAGTTACTGATAATTCTAAATTACTGACAAACAGTGGTTACAATAAAAATCCACTAAATAAGGCAGGCGTATACATGATTCCTACAATAGACCCAAAGGAAAATAAGCAGGACAAATATTACATCGGTAGTACTAAAAGAAGGTTTAAAACTAGGTTGAATGAGCACTATGATAATTGGATTAAAAAAGAAGAAAAACATCACTTATACAACATTGTATGATAAATGAATTAATACCAGATTGGGAAAATAGTAAAATCTTAACTTCCCACAATAAACATAATCAAATTTTGTGGTCTGAGGCTATAACAATTGAGAAAATCCAATTGCAATACGTCTACTCCGAAAGATATCCCGTACCCATGGAAATATCTAATACAACAAGAAAATAATACGAAATATAACAAAAAGAAAAATAAAAGAAATAACATATACTTACGAAATAAAAACAGCGACAGCAATTCCGGAATTAACCCAATAGATGGCGTGGAAGTGACTCGCACGTGAATACACGTATATGTAACGATGACGGAAAACGTCGACGTGGAACAACTATAGCGGAGGTGATGCCGAGGTGACCTAGATATATAACAACTTTGAACATTGATCCAGGATGCATACCGTTGATAATGGCCGAAAGTCAGTCGTGCCGAAACATGTCCGGTGGTTTACGTGGAGTTGTGTGCGTGTTACAGAGATTGTCTGGCATTGTTCAGTAATGGACGAAAATTTTATTTGAGGTCTGTTTGTAATGTCATTGATGTTATCCATTCATTCTTTTAAAGATTGACAATACCTGTTGAAGGTATAGGTTTTTAATTACATTGTATATAATTCTTTCACACTCTCTTTGTATGATATCCATAGTCATGTTTTATTTGAATTTAAACCCAGGTCGCAAATTTCAATTGGGCCTATTGGCAATATGATGATTCTACGTGGCTAATGACATGCTAGACACACATGTTTCTTAATTACATTATACATAATTCTTTCACACTCTCTTTGTATGATATCCATTGTCGTGTGTTATTTGAATTTAAACCCAGGTCGCAAATTTCAATTGGGCCTATTTTTAATACGATGATTCTACGTGGCTAATGACACGCTAGATAAACATATTTTTCAAGATACAAGAGGAAGCTTAATAAGCTGGAATACCGATACAAGGTGAGTCCTTGATAATATAATAATTAAAACTTATAATATTATTCCTATTCATATGATATATAAATGCCAGGATGATTTTGCTGCAAATGTGCACACAACGCACAGAACGTATATAACGTGTGAAACAGTAGTGAATATAGCATATAGCTATTATTCTATTATATAATACCACATATTTTATTTTTGGTTATTTTACTAACCAAAATCAATTACTTATCAGCATTAATTTCCATAGGTAAGAAAGAAGAAATTTTAGTGATATCTTGTAAACTTTGACTCAGATTTACTTCACTTTGCTGAAGGCAGCGGAAACATTTCAGCAACTTGTTGCTACCATTAATGTTTTTCGGCAAAATGTATTGTCCAGCCGCAGCATAGTGATTGCGGAGAGATAACAGAAAACTCAATCTTTCTGAATCTGACAGGGGAGCGAGTTGATTTTGCAGTTCTGCACTTAAACTTAGCGGAAGGTCTCGTACTGGAAGCAAATTCTCCAATTCAAATACACTTTCTTCTAAATGCTTAGTAAAGTTTTCTATGGCTTCTTTCTTACAAATGTGGCCCATTATGGTGATCATTAAGTCTTTCAGCTGCTGGTGCAAAATATGTATCAGTGGTTCATCTTTTTGAAACAGACATGTAAATTTAGCAAATAGGGTAGCACTTGATGATATGAATCTCAATTCAGCTAACATAGTTTTCTTTTGTAATAGACTAACAATTTTCTTATAACTAACAGTACTGATTAATTTATCTTGTTTGCAAGGTATGTATTTTAAGAAATACTCCGTGACTGCATTCCACTGCTGCAAAAGTCTGTTGGCAGCAGGCTCAAGAGTCAACCACCTGGAACTTACATGCTTAATGAAGTGTAACTTTGGCAGCTTTTTTCTTTCTTGGATTCTGGAGTAATCTTCCCAGTGTGATGGTCAGCCATCAAAGTAGTGATAAACTGATAATTAAATCTGAAGCATCGGAACCAAGGTGCTCTAATCCTTTCTGGAAAGCATTGTGAACCACATGAATATTGCAAAATCCTACATCAACAAGTCCCTTCTTTCGAATAGCTTTTACTTCTTCATTGACTAACCGGAAAACCTTTTTGTTCACGTTTGGTCCATTACTTGCAAGCATAAGCTTAGAAAGAGAAATACTTCCATTATTTAGTGCCAACAGTATATTATTTTTCAAATGATCTCCTGTTGCATGACCCATATAAAAACTTTCCAGGTGATGACATACAATTTCTTCCTTGGATTCAGACCCAAAATCTTACTACAGTCTGAAGTTCCTTGAGTCCAGCATTATTGGTGGTTTCATCATACTGGTGTGTAAAGTAACTTGCCTGAGCTTCATCTAAAAATTTTTTCCTGAAATAGGGTGCTAAAGCATCACTGATAAGATACCGGACTTTTGTAGCATTTAACGAAAATTGATGTGGAACGACACCAGGTAAGGGAAACATGACTTTAAAAACTTTGGCTATATCATTGCAAGATTGTGCTGACATGTTTGAGGCAACTGCCTTCATGATCCAGATCAGTTCAGCAGTACAAGCAGAATCTTTTGGACTATACAGATGCAATGGCAAAGTGCTCTGGCTATGACTTGCTGATGGAATTCCTATGTCATCTTCGGTAACACTGAGACGAAGCTGTTTTGAGCAGATTTTCAGCTTGCAATTTTCTTCTTCAAAGTGCTGCTTGATGGCATGAAAGACTTTTCCAACTGAAATTTTCTTATTACAAACAATACAAAACATTTTGCTGTCGCTCTGCTTTTTAGCCCAGTCAGAAATTTTAAAACCACCACTGTCTTTTCGTTCCAGCCATTCACTTGCAAATTTACATTTCCCCCTTTTTCTTCAAAGTCAGCCTGAAAAAAAAAAAATTGCAATGAGAACCAATCTTCCAACTTCTCTTGGTACTAATTTTTGAAACACTACACAACACTCGCTTAAATTTATTATCACTCAAACAAATAAGAAGTGCTGTACATGTGATTAGCAAAAATTCCCAAATTGCACCACAAGTTTTTTTTTTTTTTTGGGGGGGGGGAATAAGATCAACTGTTTCACATAAAAATTTCATGTGCTGTGATTATTACAGCTGTGAGCAAACATTCAATTATACAAAACAGTTTGATGTAATTTGAAAGTGACATTAACTTTTTGAAGTGTCTCAGTTCATATCAAGCATTAAAAGGTAGACAGTAGACACACATTGCAATCAGTAATCTAAAGGAATTCAAAAGTTGCACACATACTTACATATGATGTCCCAAATTTAACTTTGTGAACATTGGCTTTTAAATCATGCAGTTAACAGGAAGTGTACAAAACTGTACAAATACCACTCTGTACACATACAGTACACTTTGCTGGTACTGGTAACTATCACCTCAAATTTACATTTAGCAAGTTCCACTTCAAATTTTATTGAAATCAGTTTATGCATTTTGGGGCTGTAAGATATGTACTGGAATTTGTACATCACCACTCTGTACATGAACAGAGTGGTGCAGTTTCCTGGAACTGGAAAGCACCACTAAAGATTTGCATAAAGAAAAAGATTTCCATTTCAAATTTGATTAAAATCAGTTCATCTATTATGGAGTTAGAGTGTGCTGGTATCTGTATAATACCACTCAATAGCATGTACAGTGTACTGGATTAGGTAACTATCACCTAACATTTGCATTTTTGTAAGGAAATTCCATTTTTGAACTGCATTAAAATTACTCCAATCACTGAGGAGCAGAAGTGCACAGATGTGTACTGGAATCTGTACTCCTTGAAACCAAAGCATGGTACTGGATATGGTGGCTCGCTAGCGGCATCGGATTTAGAATGTATCCGGCCAATACCGATCAGTTGAAACTTGTTTCTAGGGAAATTTGAATCAAAGATGCATTTTTAACAGAAAAAAAAAGTTTGTAATAATTAATAGATATATAAATAAATAAAATTCACCGATGAGACATTAATCTTAACAACTACATACTGTCTGTGTGTTAGTTTATATAAATACCTGCCAACCAAAATTTTCCTAAATCAAGAAGATTGCTTGCAAAAATAAAGAAGATTTACCCTAAAAACAAGAATTCCCACAGTACCAAAATTGTTATTTCATAATTATCTGTTAGGAGGAGAGAGTTGTATGGGAAGCTGGTAGTATGTTTGATGATATTTATTTGCAGTGATTTTCCTGTATCAGTCACTCACAAATGGAGTTCAGAAAAATTGTATGATTTTCAAGTTTTTGCAATTTTTAAAAATTGAATGACAAAAACATTTAGAAATAATATACTGATTTCATTTAAGCAATGACCAGGCAGTGGCATTTTTTGGCATGTCTAAAACACTCTTAGAAAATTCAGCACATATTGTTGGTTTTATACTTAATTAGGAGAAGGCTCTCCAATGTCTCATCAGACATTGATGAGCAGAATTGCGTTCTATTATTTGTCACCAAATAAAATACCCTCTCACATTCATTTCCACGAGGATGTGCAAAATCGACAAAAGCACATGTGCAATTCTGTCAAACTTTAGGTAGCCATCAATACTTGCCACACACTTCAATGATGTGATACGCTTCCACCCTCCTTTGAAAGTAACCCATCCTCTAATAAATTCCCCAACTACTTAAAATTAAAATATCAACACTTGTCAGAAAAATATATCTTATTCACAGAAAAAAAAAAGGCATTTCTGGTTTTATAGCATTAAACATTGAAAAGGTATTATATTTTTGACAATTTGAAATTGTGTTATTTAGCAGATTAAATTAAAAGAACTAAAAAATGAGAAAAAAAAATGTGATCATGATTCGTGTACATGTGGTCTTCAACATTCTCAGAGTTTGTTAGGTAGTGCTACAAGGCCTAGTTTTCCATGTTCAAAAGTGTGATTACTCTTCTTTTATTACTAAATTTTAATTTTCATTACAGTAATATTACTTTCATTCAGTAATTATGATCAGATTTGATAATCGCAGGGTTCATACACTTTTACAGAAAATAAATTCCAGGACTTCTCCAGGAGTCCATAAAAAAATTCCAGGAGCCCAAACTTTTGCTAGAATCACAGTGTTTTGTTCTCTATATTGTAAATTACGGTGATGTTCACTACTACTTATTTTTTTCAAGTGTATCAGGGTTTACTGACCACCATGTGCAACTCTGAGTGCTATAAGCAGTCTCACATCTCTAATTTAGGGCCACTTATTGCAGAGAAAGGATAAAGCCAGTGCCATTAGATAAGTACACCACCCATATCTCATATGAGGCTCAAAACCAGCCCCACCTAGGGCGAATGGTCAGAAAAAGTGCATCAGACCATTTGGCCACTGGGGCAGCACTACAGATTTATTTAGTTTGAAAGTTTAACGACCACCATGAGCAACTCGACGGGCTACAAGCAGTCACCCGTCCCTAATTTAGGGTCACTGGTTCCAGGAAAGGGAGAAAGCCAGTGCCGTAAGACAAGCACAACATCCACGCCCCACCGGGATTCGAACCCAGACCTACTCGGATGAATGGTCAGAAGCCAGCGTTTAAACCACTGCCCCACCGGGGTGGCACACTACAGATTTAGAATACATCAACTGAAAGCAGAAAAGATATACACATTAGTAGAGATGGGACATTCTGATTCATTAAAACCTTAAACATGCTTCCTTGCATTTCTAAAACAAAATAAAATACATGCACAATACTAATAATTTTTTTCCCTGTAACACAACATTTTTTTACAGTGCCTACATATCAGAGTGCAGACACTGGGCTAAAGTGAAAGACCCAAAACTTTTTTTTTTTTTTTTTTTTTTTTTTTTTTTTTGATTGAAGGTTTAACGACCACCGTGAGCAACTCAATGGGCTATAAGCAGTCGCCCGTCCCTAATTTAGGGTCCCTGGCTCCAGGGAAGGGAGAGAGCCAGTGCCGTAAGACAAACACAACATCCATGCCTCACCGGGATTCGAACCCGGACCCCTTTCGGACGAATGATCAGAGGCCATCGCTTAGACCACTGCGCCACCGGGGCGGCCCCAAAACATTCACAGAGCATGAATCATGTCAACCTCAATAATGACACTGTGCATCAACAAGCTTCATAGGATTTAGTTTTTTTTTTTTTTAATCCACTTTGATACAAACCTTAAATGGCAAGATATTCCATACTCTGGAATTTAAGAAACTAGAAACAAGAACCCGAAAAGCTGGAATGCCAACCCTTTGGGAACCAGGAACAACAACAACAAAAAAAAAAAGATTCTGTTTTTACTAGTAAAAATATTCTGAACTTTCTACTTACAATATATAACATGCCTTCATTGGATGACAGACAGTGAAATATTTATGTTTCTGTGTGACTACTTGGTATGAGGGGAACATTTAAATGCATATTTTTGCAACATGTACTTTATCTTCTCTACCTGGATTTATTGTTTCTTTTTTATATCACTTTTGAAAAATGGCTACTGGTTAAAAATTTTACATAATTTAATACATCAAAATGTTTCACCTGGTAATTACAATGTTTTTCATTTTCAATAGCAGTTGTGTTTTCAAATGGTTAGTGTTCCTTTTCCTTCTACATTTATACTCTGTCCATACGAACTTGGCGGCCTGTCGGCAGAATTGAACTCTGACAATTAGGGGTGATAGCAGGTATCAAGGTGCCGTTCTTCCATGAAACTTCCTTGAGTGACATCAAGATATATGAAACTCCCTTGAGTGACGTCAAGATATAAGGTTTTAAATTGCCTAAAGGTGTGGATTACTATAGTCGATCCAATGGTGGGGTGGACAAAAGAATTCTCCCAGTGATTCAGGAAAAAGCAATCTGAGGCAGTAGGTATGCTTTCAATGCAATTGGAACAAACTGGGAGGGGAATGTTAGGTAATCCTCACCACAGCTTTGTTACAAATGAGAGACTGTGATAATCTATAGTTAGTTTTCTTTAGTAACTAAGGAAAAAAAGTGAAAAAATTAATTTTCCGAATTTTCAATTAAAAGATCTGAATTTTTTTTACAGATGTAACTGGGTCATGTAAGGTTACTATGAAAATTTCACTACAATCAAATGAAAACTTTTTGAATTTTGCACAAAAAATTTATTATGGCATTTGTTCAGAGCCAAAAGAAAACGCCGTCGGGCCGGGACGGCACTTACAAACGTGATTAAAAAGTTTTGTGGCTAGTTTTCACAATTTTTATCCGATTCACACAAAATTTGGTGGGTATGTTCCGTTTAGCTATATATGAAGCACATTAAAATTTTAGCTAATTTTGCTGAAATTCAGCAAAAATAGAAAATCGTATTTTTATACCAGTAGAGTGCCAAAGATCCTTATCAGTCAAGAGAGGAGGAACGATTAAGAGTGCTTTTATGAAGACGTTTTTTGCGGCGCGTTTTACGGACGGCAAAAACGTCGCGTTTTTTGCCGTCGTTGCCCGTTTTTTATGCAGACGTTTCGTGCCGCGCGCTTCGACGACGGCAGATTGTGTGGTCAGTGCTGCCAGTGACTTCGCATTCTAAGCAGATGGATCCGTGCGTGTTGTATTGTTTGTATCGGTGCAAAATATCACAATCTGTTGTCGAAGACAATAACATTTTCAGCAGTTATTTAATTTATTTTTTTATATTTTTTTTCAAAATTTTTCAAAACTTGTGTTTTCAAAACACCTGAACACGATGCCCAAAATTTTTGATTTTTTCTTTTTCAATAAAAAATTTTGATTCATTTCCGATTTTCATTACCAGAGCAATTCAAATATGTAAAAATTCTTGTAAAAGACGCAAAACTTATTATTTTTTCCACCACTGGGGAACTTGAGGCTTAAAAAATTTGCAGTGATGCACGTCTTTGGTACTTTCGAGTTTTCCCAGCAAAAACAGTCTTGCTGGCCCAGCACTATGTTGCCGCTGCCGAACCGTCAATAAAATGTCCGGGCGGCCAACAGAAGAGCCAGCAGTTCAAGCCAACAGCTGGCCAACAGTTGGCACCCCATCAGTTGTCATATGCCACAACAGGGTCATCAGTTGTCCATCACAGGCAGTAGCTGCCATAAGTGGCTCTTCAGCGGCCCTGCAAGCACCAGAAATTATGGCTAGCCTAATGTGGTCCGCTAGTTTGCCGGTAGTGGCAGCCAGCAACCACGTGACGTAACTGCTGGCTTGCCGAATCTTGTCCGCCAATTTCCCAGTAGTAGCCATAAAAAAAAATAAAAAAATTCAAGGGTTACTCGCAGTTCCAACTTCTTTTTTTCTAATTTTACAAAACTTGTGAATTATAACACTGCGCTGAAGAAATTTTCTCAACAGACCGGAAAAACGCCAGTTTGGATCTGGCTGGATTCGAACCTGGGCCGTTGACGTGTGAGCTGAGCTCTCTACCTACTGGCCTAATTTGCCACGCGCGAGTGGGTTCTTGAAGCCGTCTGTTTTGTACCGAATGTGTGATCGAATGGTTCCCACTTTCATTTTACAATATTGTGAGGTATTTTTCATAAAAGTCAGTTTCATATAATTCATAAATTTACTTTTTCAACGGAACAATAGTTTTTTTTGTTTTGTTTTTTACCTTAAGGGAATTTCACTCATTTTCAAGGAGTGTACATACTTAGAGAAAGGAGATTGTTGAATTAATATATATTTACCCGGGTTCATGTCACATTCTGTAACATTTTTAACGTTGTATCTTTCCTTTCAGTTGTCTGAAGCTACATTTGTTTTAAAGAGGAAAGATATTTTATTTTAGTTTTAGTTATTTTTTGAAGCAAATTTTTCCCAGTCTTGTGTATTCAACCCATGGATGAGTACATTATATCCACATAGTGATGCTTTTTTTTTCCTTTCAAATAATTAATAAATTTTGTACACGGCATATAATTTTTTTTCCCCAACTAACTTTTTTTAATAGTTTACCAGGACATTCGTTTCAAATTTTTTCTTGTTATTCACCCACTCCATTCCATGAATTGTTATTCATGAGAAATAGAGTAGATGTGGAGTGGGTGTATTTCATGGCTGTAATCTAGTATTCATGGCTTAATGTGATATATTCGTCGACGTGGAATTTCATTAGGAAATTAATTCGCCTCTCAACATATGGACATTTTTTTCTTAACCCACTAAAATAACACGATGACAATAGCGTAGTCTTCAACTAACTGGTACCATGAGTTGCTTTTGCGCATGCCCGTTGCTTCCATTTGCTGTTGGGGTTGCATTGGTTGCCAGCAACGGGCCACCGGTGGCACTTGCTTGGAGGCCCACAATTCACGGCGATGCTGCAGGGCCATCAATGGCTCGCCAACTGATGACGCTGCCACCAACGGACCGCTACCGGGCTGTGAGCAGCAGATTTCAGCCAGCAGTTTCCCAGCACTTGTGTTTTTGCTGGGTTCTACCCCTAACCGATACGAATTAATTATTTTTATTCTTATTGTGTCTAATATCTTCGTTATACATGGTATGGTCACAAGTAAAATAATTGTAATTTGACTCTCCCGGATTTTTCTCACCTTTTACATACACATTGCATGTAAAAGATGAAAAAGCTATCCTTAAACAGCAATTTTCATTGGCAATTTGCACCGAAATCGTACTCGAACGCTGGATGAATTAAAAGAGAAGTACAGTTGCATCATTCGCAATAGTGTACTTTTTTTATTCAAAGCTGAAACAGCGTCAGCAAAGCGACAGGCTACAAGCTATTAATAAATGATATTAAGATCAAACAATAATAATAACAGTTTGAACTAACCAAGACTATGTTTCTCTTTAAACATCCAATCCTTCGAACTCCAGGTTAAATAGAGTGCATACTTCGATCCACTGATTTTTTTCAGGTTTTTATTTTTGTAGTTCTCCGATGACGAATCCCAAATTGCTCTATTATTTTTAATAGCATCTATAAAACATTCTGTTTCAACATCATCCATTTCTTATAAAATATAACAATGTCACTTAAACTAGCACATGTAATCCCACGGCGATGAACACTGATGGACAGTGGACACTTTGTTTGCAGACCGGTTGCCAGCGACCCTTGGATTGCAGATGGGGGGGGTCGATTTATTACAAGCCGAAGGCAGGAAAAGGCAGCGTCTGCATAAACAGTCCCACTCGACACCATGTACTTGGAAAAGCTGAGAGTCTTTTTGCTGCCCAGCGTTCTCTAGATCACGACGGCATGTTTTTCACGACTTGACCGCAAGAAAACAGAAAACGCGACGTCAGTGCATAAAAGGAACAGCTTGTCCCAATTGCTTTACAGAACGGACGTTTTTTGCCGTCGCCGAAACGCGCGGCAAGAAACGCTTGCATAAAAGGGGCCTTCCTGTGCATGCTACTGGCACCGTGCCAGCTTAAGCAAAGAAGTTCCTGCAACCCCTCCCTTTCCCCCAACACATACTCTCCTCTAGTTCTCAGCTGGAGTCCACACACACACACACACACACACACACACACACACACACACACTCCACACACACAAACAAACAGAATGATGTTTACATAAAGAAAAAGACGCACAAATAATAGATAATTACAAATGAACTGATCGAGAAAATAGAGATCTTTCCTTCTTTTTCTCGAAAAATGTTGTTAGGAGGGGATCTAATTTAGATTCACAAAATTCATCTTCAGTAGTTCGTTTAGCCATTGATTTCACTATTTCAGTAGTTTTTTGTACGGCCACTGCTGAAATTCTTGGCAATCTTCGAGTCCGGAAACATTGCAGTTGTAGTAATCGGCAATGAAAAGAAATCATATTATACTAAATTCTCCATAGAAAAATTAATTAAATGCGTAGTCCATAGTATGCGATTGTTAACCGTAGAAACTAAGTAAACGGCATCTCTTCATCTCTTAAAAAAATTTCCTACTCGTTTGTTAACATTTATTTCCAACAGTATACAGCGAAATCCGACGAAAAATACCGAACTTTCTTCGACCAGAAATTCTGAATCGATAAATAAATGTCGCTTACCGCAGGAAACATGGAATAACATAAGGATCGCTATGAAATCATAATAAAACAAAAGCAGAAGTTTATGCTAAGCACAATAACCATTTCCATCAATGAACAAAACATTCAGCCATTTTGGCGAAAATCCGGAAGAAACTATCTTCTGGCCGTAAAACTACCCAAAACTTTCGGGAAATCCGATAAGTTGGGTTACGAAACACCACAATTCAAAGACTACTAGATCAAATGAAAATTTTATATTTGAGATCTGTATAGTATAAAACTGTATTTTAATAACAAATATAAAATTCACTCACCTCAGTCTTTCGATGTCGGACGTTGAGCGACAAAAAACGCTGCCGCAGGGCGTTGACCACAAAAGAACTGTTGCATGAAAAAAGGCTCTTAGACCCTGCCTGCAAATTTTCTTCTTTCTGGTAGATTCCAAAAATATATATGCACAATCACTCAAAAGCATTCAACATAAAAACAGCCAATAGATCAGAAGTAAAGACTGAAAACCAACAACGGAATTGAGTTGCACAGTACCTACATAAGTAATCCCCCGCCCGCACTATCTAGGTGGCCTGCAAAGTTTTTGTTTTGTTTTTTTCTTTCCCTCCCTCATTGTTTGAGATGCTCCAAGTTAAATGGTTTTTGTTATGGTTTCGAATTGAGAGCTGAAGATATGCACTTGGAAGCAACTGCACCTGGGACGAAATTTCTTGCTTTTGCATCATCTGCCTGCCGGATGAATGTAGCACAGAAACTAAGTATTTTCAAATGCGATTCTTCCACAGTGATCAGTGATTTCGACAGAGATAAATAAGGAATGCAAATAAATCTATAAATACAAAAATGATGGTGAAAAGTGGGAGGGAGATTCCTCAAGAATTTGCAGAAAATGATGGCTTCCAAAAGGGAAAAAAGGGACCTAAACGGACTTTTAGGGAAAAAAGGGACTATTTGCGAGCCCTGAAAGATACGCACGGGATGGTATTTAGTCTTTCAAAAAACGGAAGTAAACGAAATAAAAAAAAATTCTGTAATCATAATTTCGTTTTCCCGCAATATTGCCTCCGTCCAGTATTGTTGTTATATATCATTTTATTCCATAAATATTTGAATTTCAGTTTAAAACTGGAGGAAAAATTTCCGAAAACGGAAATTCGACGGTGCAAAAATTTCACTGTAATCTTCAGACATGAGAGTGCCACGGCTTCTAGAATTTCTCCTTTTCCATCTTAATTTGCATTATTCTCGAGTTTGATGCATAACTGAACAGCAATTTTGGGGCAATTGGTACTGGTGAAGGATGCTTTCCACCTGAAACTTTCGAAAACGGAAATTTTGTCTTTCAAAACTTTCGAAAACGGAAGTTGGACGCATTGAAGATTTTTCCCGTAGTTGTAATTTTATTTTTAACACGATGTTTCCTCTGCCTATAATTGTCGTTAAATATAATTTTATTTCATAAATATTTGTAATTCACCTTGAAAATGGAGGGGGAATGTTCGAAAACGGAAATCAGACGTAGCAAAGATTTCTCCCTTTACTGCAATTTTTTCCCCCAACAATGCTCCGAACATGTGTCCTGTGTTCTTAAATATTCCCCCAAAAAAGGTTTGCATTTCATCTTGATAAGAGGAGGGGGAGGTACAAAAACGAAAGTGACGAAGCTGAAAAGTTTGTAAGAATTGATGCATGGTGTTCAAAAGTTTTAATATCCTCAGAGTTACACTTTATCTTATCAAAAATAGTGAAAGCTATCATGCATTCATGGTCCTCACAGACTGAAAGTTTTTCAGCATGATGGATAAAATTGTCATCCAAGGGCATATAAAGGAAGAAAAAAAAAGTGCCAATAAAGAAATGGGAAGGGCAACAAAGATATCAACAAAATGAAAATTTAAGCACTGGATGCTGCTTAGCTGCAGAGTCAACAAAAGACAAATGTGGCTGTGGTACTTGCAGAGAATTTTATGCTGGGCAAAATCGCAGTCCAGAATTTTAGTTACTCTTCAATTGTGTATGTAAGAAAAATTAATTCTTGGCTCCTAAAAAATTGTGGATGGCTCCTAAATATTTAGCTGCACGGGCCATTTAGCACATGGCAAATTTTTTTTTAGAGTTGTACCCTGCTCAGGATACTAGCTAGTGGTCTTTGCTGTTAAATCTATTTCTAAAATGTTTATCAATCCACTTATTTGCTGTTAAATCCATTTTTAAAACGTTTATCAGTTGTCACTTTCACTCCTTGTTTACGGGCTTGCCTCTCCACATTGAACTATTACATCGTTTTTTGTTTTTTTCCTTTGCTGGTAGCAGGGAAATAGTAATTACGTACACAATATGCAAAAAACTTAGTTTATTTTCCCCTGACTTTACCTGTTTATGGTTCAAAAATTTATTTCTTCCAGAGTATTCCAATTTTTAGCCTTATTTTTGGATTCCTGAAGTTTTTCCAATTTCCCGGTCAGCTGGCAACCCTGACAATAGTCTATTATGACATCTCAGAGTTTTTCATTATGAAGACTGCAAAACAGGTGTGCATTTCAAAAAGGTAGAAAAAGTTATTTCTCCCATACAATGATTATTCAAATTTAATATTTAAAAGAAGAAAAATATGAAATGAGTATTTTCATGTGAATGGTGCCGTGGACCAGCATGGGTCAGGAGACGACCAACTGGGAACCATTGATTCGCAGTGTAAAATGATATCTGGTGCAAAGAATTTTTTCAGTCTGTTTTTAAGAAACATAATTCTGAGTGCAGGTAGAAATTTCTATCTATGCCCTCAGTGCAGTGCAGAACTTGTATTATAAAAATACAGAGAGACGATTCTTCACAATTCAACATAACATGCATAAGAAAAACAAAATGGAATTTTCTGAAGCAGATACTGTTAGGAGAATATAGGTATTTATTCCCCACAGAAGGAAAACTGCACATTTAGAGTGCACAGTGCTCTTTGCAATGCATGGTAGTCAGTATAAAAATAACCTTTCGCAATCAGATTTTTAGAAGTGGAGATACAGTTGCAAGTAAGAATACACTCCCACCAGTTGAAGAACTGTGCATGATGTAAAACCAGAAAAGCACATGCAAAATATTCTCATAGTGAAAAATGTTAAATGCAAAAAGAATGTTTTGAACAGGATTTACAAAAGCAGAGAGAGAGAGAAACAGAAAAAAATATTTATGACACTATAGCAGAAAAACTGTGCATTACCTGAAGGACAAAACATGTGCAATCTTTTTCACAGAGAATGGCATTCAGTGCAATCAAAATCTGCTCAATCAAATTACAGTTGCAAATAGAAACACACACTTATGCCACCTAGTGACAGGATTGTGCATTATGAAAAATACAAAATTGCAAAAAAGCATTTCTTATATGGAAAAATATATATATATATATATTTTTTATTGGAGGTTTAAAACCCCCACCATGAGCAACTCAGTGGGCTATAAGCAGCCACCCGTCCCTAATTTAGGGCTACGCTGCAAGACAAACAACACTCATGCCTCACCGGGATTCAAACTCGGACCCTTCTCGGACAAATGTTCAGAAGCCAGCGCTTAGACCACTGCACCACCGGGGCAGCATCAAACGTGAAAAGGTTTTCAAAATCAAACTTCTAAAAGTAAAGCTATTGACAAAAACAACAGAAGTTTATGCTTCTAGCAAGAAAACTATGCAGTATTTTGAGCATTAAAATAAGCTCAAAATAATGCAGTTTTCTTGCTTAGGAGTGTAAAAGTATATTCTATTTTGTTTATTTAAGTGATATCTAAAAAAAAAAAAGTCAATCAGATCTTCAGAAATGGAAATATCACTGTGTAAATAGAAATGTGCACTTACATCACCTAGTACCGAAACCGTTTGTTGTTGAAAGGTAGAGAAGTTATACAAGGCAAAAAGAATTTCTCAAATCAGACATTTAGAACTGAGTATAGTTAAAGGAACAACAGTAAACTTAATAAAAAGGTCCTCGAAAATACGAATTTTTTTCTATCATATTATACGGGTGACGGAGGTTGTTCATAGAGCCAAAATCTGTTTCCCTACAGCCATTGGGAGCTGAGTAAATAACCGACAAAGTTTCTGGTGATGATGTCACACTAGACAAGCGGTCAGTCAGGCCACTTCTCCCACCAGCGACATCTGTGTACTCGGCACGGTAGGGGTTGAGAGGGAAAGCACAAGGTTATTAGTGTCAGGAATGTCTCTTCTTGTGTTGCAAGAGTCCTGTTCGTTGGTCATCAAACTTTCTGCTACAATTTACACAACTGGAATGAATTTTAAATAATTTACGGATTTCGCTGAAATCTTTGGTTTACAATCACTCAGTAGCACTACTTTTTACAAAGTGGTAAAATTTTTAGTTGGGCCAATAATCAAGTTTACGTGGCACAGTATAAAAAAAGAAATTACTGACTATTTAAAATTATGCGATTCTGAAATTTGGGTGAGCAGAGATGGACAGTTTGATTCGCTAGGTTTATGTGCCAAATACTGTATGTATTCCATTATGGATATTCGCAAGGGAAATATTGTTTTGTCGTCCAAAAAGGTGCTTTTGACGGGGACTTAGAAAAGAATGTGTGCAATTTATTACTCTCGGGCCTCTATGAAAAAATAAAGATATCAGTATTTTTTTATCAGATAGGCATAGAAGCATTCGTGCCCTAACGAAGAAGAAATTTCCCCAAATTTATCAGTTTGATGTGTGGCACATGGCCAAAAGTTGGACTAAAAAATCTAAAAGCTGCTGAAAAGAAAGTGCCTTAATTAGAAGCATGGCAGTCTAGTATAAACAACTATTTATGGTGGTCAGCTCAAACGTGTAATGAAGATGCTGAACTGCTGGTAGAAAATTTCTATCTGTGACTAACCTGCCATACAGTAATAACAGTAGAAATAACAGTTAGATAAACTGCCTTTTTATCTGTTATTTCTAGAGCTATATATCATGTTACGAGAAATACTCAAAGTTGTTTCTTCCATGACAATAGGAGAAAACAAAAAAACAATGAAATATGCACTTAGTTCAATGAAAAATACCTTTATATGTACTCTTATATAGACAGCAGCTGACAAATCTTTAGTGACAGTGGAAGTCAATCGAAATAGTCTGGATCATTTCCAGGGCAACAAACAAAACCCGAATACTGTTCATTGGATACAGGAAAACATTCTCTAATTTTACTCACAAAACAGGAAGGGATCACTTTTCTGATTTTTGTGCTACAGGTATCCAGGCATTCACTCAATATATGAATTGTTTGTATGCAATGTGTCTCCATAGTTTGTTACATACAAGTTCATATTTTTTTCTTCTCGTTTTTTTTTTTTTTTTTTTTGCCCGAAGAATCATTTGATAACAAATTGCCTGCAAGATGTGGATGTTTAAAACAACACTGTCTAATGATTTGTGGTTTATTATACATTGGGCACTACCTTTTATTTTCATCATCTGATCGCTCTCGTTGCAACACAAACACTGAGAGTCTTTACATTCTCTCGCAGTTATCACATTGGCACCAGTCAAGATTACCTTTTCTACCCTCGAATTTGTTTTCACATTCCTTGTTAAACATTCATACTGTACTGGCAGAATATCATGGTTCAAATGATAAGGATTAACATCAGCCATTTTACAGATTGATAGGATCAACTACACTGCACAGAACAGTAAACAGCATTGACTGGAGCCCTCTGCATGCTGAGCATCCTGTCTCTTGTCTAGTGTGACGTCATTGCTGGTTTTAAAAATGCTCTAACGGGAGAACTACTTACAATAAAGCTTTTCTGATTGCATTAGTTTTCATGTCTCTTTCGACATTACATTTTCCTGCGGGGGAAAAAAATGCCCGAAATGAGTTTACTGTTCCTTTAAAAAGGTAAAAAGAATGTCCATTTATGCCCTCTAGTAGGAAAACTACATTTTTGATGTACAAAACATTATCCACAGTAATAATGTATCCAACAAAAAGCTTTTATCCAATTAGATTTTTAGAGGCAATGATATTTACTGAAATAAATACCAAGGCTATATACATATATTTCTTGCGGTGCATCCTGTTTCCACTAAAGGGGCTCAGACGACCGCCAATAGTGGTATAACTATATCGTCGGGATTAGAGGAAATGCTATCCCACAATCACCAACCCATTTGGCCAGCACGGTAAGTTATGGCCAAACCCGTCCAAAATGACTCAACTTAAATCTTGGCCCTTAATCTCCGGCAGCTGCAAAGTACCTGGCCAGGGCAGTGGCCAGTGCGACATGAAGGCAGAGGGGTACAAGAATCACCGGAGGACTGGACTAGGCTGACATCTAATGCTGACCTTGGTTTAATGGATGCCCCCTATCTTCTGATTCAAGGCTCCTTGAATTGGAAGAGGAACTATAAAGGATCAAATTGGACATCGTCGGGATAAGTGAGGTAAGGAGATCTCATTGAACTGAAAAGTGGACATCTCTTCTACTATCGTGGGACAGATACTGGCAGAAATAGTGGTGTTGGATTTATGATAAACAAGAAACTGAAGGATAAAGTTGTAGAAGTTGAAAGTTCCTCTGACAGAGCTACAAGACTCATTATCCAACTCTCAAGAAGATACCAGGCTCAGATTATTCAAGCTTATGCACCCACCACAAGTCATCCTGAAGAAGAAATTTAAGAATTTTATGAGGAAATTCGCCATCTAAATAATAAAGGCAAGCAGCACTTTGTCATTATGGGAGATTTCAATACGAAAATAGGACAACAGCAACAGAATGAAACTTCAGTAGGTAAATTCGGTCACAGCAACAAAAACTAGCGTGGAAATACTCTCGTTGAGTTTGCAGAGGCAGGAGGGTTTTTCATCATGAACTCCTTTATGTGTATCAAAAAATTTGTCATGGAAGACGGCAGTGTGCTGAAAAAGTTCAAAACAAGTAGTGACCATAGAATGGTAAAATGCACCTCAATGCTAAACTCGAGTGTGGCAAGCTCATAAAACAAAGTGTATTAACATCACCAACCTTAAAAAAACATCATTATACCTTCAAATTGGAACTGAGGAACAGATTCTCTGCTCTAGAAGGTTTAACATCAGAAGATGTGGAAATCTCTGAAGTTAACAGAAAACTAACCAAGGCTCTTATGGAAACAGCAACAAAAATAGCTGGTACTAAGAAAAAGTTACATACGAACAAATTATCAGGAAAAACCAAAATTCTGATGCAAAAAAGAAGAGATGAGGACAACTAAAGACGTGACTTCCAAAGTGGAATATATAGAGCTATGCAAGCCAGTGCAAAAAAGTATCACTGAAGATGTAAGGAAATTCAACTGTGAACTAACTAGTGAACAAAGCAATTGAAAACAACCAAAGCCTGAAGAGAGCAAAGAGACATCTGAGTAAGGGAAGAAAACAGATTATGGCTCTGAGAAAAGAAGACTGTTCTGTAACATGAAATAGAGGTGAAATTTTGACAAGAGTGAAATATTTCTACTCAAAACTATATGAAAGGGATGATACATGTACTCCAGACATTAAGAAAGGTACCAGAGTTCTTCCAGTCCTCACAGCAGATATTGCACATGCAGTCAAGAACATAAAACAGGGAAAAGCTCCAGGAGAAGATGGAATTATTGTAGACATTATACAAGAAGCAAGTGGAGAAATTGAAACAGTACTCGCCCAAGTTTTCACTCGATGCCTTAATGAAGGGAAGATTCCTGAGGATTGGAACAATGCTACAATGATCCTGCTACATAAACAAGGTGACATTGAGTATCTCAGGAACCACTGACCTATCAGCCTCCTAACACAGTGGTTTATAAGATCTTCACTGAAGTTCTTTCACACAGCTTGAAGGTAACACTGGACATGGCTCAACCGAGAGAACAAGCTGGATTCAGGAGTGGCTACAGCACTATTGATCATATCCATGTACTGAGAGAACTAACTGAAAGAGTGAGGGAATATGAACTTCCATTATCATGGCTTTTATCAACTATGAAAAGGCCTTTGATTCCGTGAAATCGCCAGCAGTTACAATGGCTTTGAAATCCTGCGGTATTGAATATGATACATTAATATTATTAATAACATCTATGAAAATGCAAGTGCAAAAATTAAACTATTTGAGAATACAGCACCCATAAAAATGGGAAAGGGAGTGAGACAAAGTGACACTATATCTCCCAAACTCTTTAATGCCACATTGGTAAATGTCTTTCAATCGCTGAACTGGGAAAACAAAGGGATAAAGATTAATGGAGATTATCTAACTCATCTTCATTTTGCTGATGAAGTAGTCATTTTTGCAACTACCCCACCAGAGCTGCAGAGTATGATCCAGGAACGTGCAGACAAGAATAAAGAAGTGGGATTAAAAATGAACTTTCAGAAGACAATTTAAGTGATGTACAATGTTTTTACAAGAAATGAAGATTTATTGATTGATGGAGAAAAGCTGGAGACAAACGATACCTACATTTATCTTGGACAGTAGATATCAAGTGAGGGTCACATTGATGAAGAAATTAATTGGCGTATAAAACTTGCCTGGGGAGCTTTTGGAAGAAACAGTACAATTTTCAAGAGCAATATGCCATTATGTCTTAAAAGAAAAGTGTTTGATCAATTCATCCTTCCAGTGCTTACATATGGTGCAAAGACGTGGACCTTAACTAAAAGAGACATACAAAGACTGCAGAAAACTCAAAGAAGCATGGAGAGGTGCATGCTTGGTGTAACCAGGAGAGACAAGAAGAGGAACTCGTCAGAAAAATGACAAGTGTGGAAGACATCATGATCAGAGTAAAATCCCTGAAATGGCAATGGGCTGGACATATTGCAAGAAGGACAGACCATCGACGAACAGCCAAAACTTTAGACTGGATTCCATGGGACAGGAAAAGACCCAGAAGACCACGTGGGAGATGGGTGAATGAAATTCGAAAGTATGCGGGAGTAACAGAGAAGACTGGCACAAGACAGCCTTGTTGTGGAAGAAACTTGGGGAGACCTTCGTCCAGCAGTAGATTGATAATGGTTGATGATTTTATATATATATATATTACTTTCACATCCTTAATTGAAAGATTACGAATTCGAAAAACACCAAAATGGTGCATAACATATACACCATCATTTTCAAAGTTCAAGGTTTTAAACACAAAAGGAAGTTTCAATGGCTGCTGAGTTACAGTATCCACAGACACAAAAAATGCTATAAGTATTTCATATTCTCTAAAAGCACTGTTCGTAAATTCTTGAGTATAATAGGTTTGGAAAATGGAATTTAAAAAGAACTTTTGTAATTTTAAAATATATATCTCATGCAATTTTTTTAAAGAACTAGGGGCTGCGCCTCTAGGCTCGCTACGCTCGTTTCCAGAGTAGCGCTCAGGCACTGTAGCTCGATCTCCAAGTATATCACATGAAATAAAAACTGGAAAATTCATATAAATTAAAATTTTTATTGCATGTCTAAGCAAAAGGCTTGCTATTCCGAAATTTCTGAATTTTTTTTTTTTTTACTGTCGTTAATTTTTGGAAGGTCGGACTTTTGTTGTTTTAACTTATAGCACTTACTAAATTTACCACTAAGGAAAACAAAAGCGGTTCAAAAAGCATTTCCGTAAACCATAAACCGTTAAGGTGGACGTCAAGTAATTTTGCTTCCCATACTTCCAATGGAAAAACTTTTGTACACATTTCCTTCACAATTATAGTGTTCCCAAGGATGAAAATTTTAACATCGATTAAAATAACTTCATATCATAACTTGGAATACTTAATATTTTCTAAAATATAACCATAATTATATAAAAAATCAATAACTTTTCCTTTGGTGGTGCTGGAACCAGAAAAAAGATGGTGCGACCTGTACTTTGATGAAGTCAGTAGACAAACACATGTTGGATTGCATAATTATGGTTATGTTTTAGAAAATATTAAGTATTCCAAGTTATAAAATGAAGCTATTTTAATTGATGTTCAAATTTTCATCCTTGGGAATGCATTAATTGTGAAGAAAATGTGTACAGAAGTTTTTCCATTGGAAGTTTAGGAAGCAAAATTACTTGACGTCCACCTTAAACAACTGAGATAGCTTTACCAACAAAACAACATATGCATAACAAATTCTGTGTGTCACCATGGCAGCAAGTCACAGGACCAGAACGTTCCCCTGTGGTCATCGTGAAGACAGACAAGCCATTCGTTTCTTTCCTTTGCGTCTTTAAAAAATGCTTAAAAATCAGAAAATTACTTTTTCTTTTTTTTTTTTTGTAAAAAAAAAGGACGATAGTTGTAAGTTTATGCTGTAAAAATTACAATGTGTTATGATTTATAGTTTGCCATATATCCGTTTTTTTAAATGGATCCCATCGCAAAATAGAGAATTTTGTGAAATTTATTCTCTTAAACTAAATCGAAATAAAAAAAAAAAGGGCGACTAAGTGCTAAAATTCGGTCATGGCACTTCATGCCTACAAAGTTTCATGGTTCTGTTGCTGTTAGTATGTCCGGAACGCGACCTGACAACACTTTTTTGCTTACCTTAACTTTGAAATACAATAGCTCTTGAAGTATCGCTAGAATCGAGAAACTGTTTCAGCGTGTTCTCTAAACAATTCTATACAAACGATGTAAATTTCATATTTTTTGTGCTCAATACGTTTTGCGCTGCGAGCTAGGAAAGCAAGAGTGTCGCGGAATTTCCAAAATATTGGCAATTACTTTTTATTTTTAGAATAGAAAGATACAGCAAAGTGAAAATGACACTTACTTCAACGAGTTCCTTCATATTTTCTTTTCCCCTGGAAGATGTAAAAACAAGTAGGTACACTTAATAGATAATGAAAACATAAGACATTCAGTTTTCAAACACAATTAAATTACTGCATTTTTGTTGTTTAGTAATTATATTTATTTTTAGTTACTTTCGGTCCATTTTTATGACAGAACAGCTCAAGGTACACAAAGATTGCACAAGTGTAAAAATTAAAAGTACCTATGTGACTATTAGTTGTTAAAATATGTATGACAAAAAAAAACAGCTTAGGAATATGAAAATTTAACATTTGATTTCCAGAGAAAACAGCTGTTCTTGAAAAATATGTCTGGCACAGCCTTTGCAACTGCAAACCATATTGAGCATTCTTCAGGTTTTGACTCGTGGACATTCTATGAGGGCTGCTCTTTTAGAAGCATTAAATCTGTGATGAAATTATGCTGGAGTGTGTGTGTGTGATAAAAAGAACTGTACATAATACAGAGTATTCATAAAGTAATGCAACCCATGGGGAAATGTTACATTATTTTTATTTTCTATTTTCAGGCATAAATGATGAAATAGATTGTAGCACACTAAAGTAAAATAGTCTTTACATTACAGTGAAGAATATTTATTCATAGTGGAACAATACATTACATGTCAAAGTCACATAACAGAAATTTCAGGAGACATTTGGTGATGAAATGCCAACTTCAAACAACTCGAGCATCAAGTGTCTGTACAATACAGCAAGTTCAACACAATTTGAAGTGTTTTGGACCAACAAAGCACAGTTGTTTTGGACCAACAAGTACAGTATTCATAGAGAAAAAGCTTACAGGCATATGAGTGGCAATGATAAATAGTCCAGGGAAATCCAGAAGGAGGCCTTCCAGTCAGAGCATGTCTGTCGGTAAGGCATATCTCTACAAAATTCGTACTGTATACAGGAGTTGTTGCCAAGAGATGATGAGGATCACTGACCTTGTTGCCACTGGTTTATGAAATCGATAACTCCTGATGGCGATGAACTTGACTGATATTGGTCAGATAAAGTGTGGCTTCATTTGGACAGATATGTTGCAGATAGGGTTCGTGGAAAATCCTTATGGGTTGCACGAGTCCCCTCTTCACAGCCAGATAATTGGTGCGCAGTGTGCAATGTCAAAACGAAAAATTTTCTTCTCTTACTTTCACAACAGAGTTGACAGTGAGGTTTACATTGTGATGGTGGAACAATTTGTGACCAAGCTGTCAACTGAACTCCAGAAGACATGGTTTCAACAGGACTGCACAACTACCCATTCTGTTCAAACCTCCACGGCTTTGAATTTGTGTTTGCTGGATGACTCATTTCAAAGGAATTGTGGTACCTCATGATCCCCAGATGTAACTTCCCCAGACTTCTTATGGGAACATCTCGACAATATTACACATTCAAATCATCCTCACACACTTCAAGAGCTTTAGGCCAATATTCCACGTAGCGTGGACAGGGTATCAACTGTCACATTGCAAAGAGTGTTTACTGACATGACTCACTGTGTAATCTGTGAAACACAGGGTTCATACTCATTTTTGAAAGTCCATTTAAGGAGTTTTTAAGGAGTCCAAATAGTATTTTCCAGGAGTCAATTATGACATATGGGAATGAGAGAAAACCAAACTTTGTTAAATGAATTTTTCATACCTAGCTAACTGAAGTTACTATTGCCATAGCTATAGGTGATTTAAGTATTTTTCTTCTTTCTTTAAAATTCCATTGACATACTGGAATCTGGGAGTAACTTTGAATAAATTATTTTATACCCAAAGTTAACTAAAATTACTACCAGTGGAACTACATGTCATTTTATATAAGTACGGTATCTATTTTTATCGTTGAATACAACATGACATTCAACAACATGAGAATTAGGGTATCACGACAAATAAGAATTCAGTTCAATGCAAATAAAACAAATACACACAATGAAAGAAAAAGAAATTGTAACATACCTGGTTCAAATTGTTTACTGAATTTTTTAAAAATATTGGAAAATAAATTTACCATACTGATGGCACAGTTTATTATTGCCTTCACTATACACAGTTATTGAGTTTTGATTATTTACAGTAATTTTGCTTTAACTAATCAATATTTTCATTTATCAGCACTTAAAAAGGTTTATTTATGTTGAATGCAAATATATATTTCTAATTCAAAAGATCAATGACTTTACAACTAACCCCCTCCCCTCCAAGAAAAACTATTCAGGATCTCACACTTTTTTTTAATTTCATTTAAGTTTTACTGCCAATTTCATTTTCAATGTCATTCAGATCAACAGCCTTTTTTTCTCTTGCCCTTCGATGATAAGCATTTGACTTTGCAATTAAGGTGGTTAAGTCATTGTTTTTTTCTGCTTCATTAGCATACTGTTCTGATGACTTCAATGCAGAAATATCTCTTTCTATGCATATCTTTTTAGCTTTCAATTCTTCAATGGAATCCAACAAAGCTTTTCTTTTTTCACTAACAGCTTCATTTTTACTTACATTTTTCTTCCAAGTACCTGACATATTTTTGATGGGCACCTGCTCTGATGTCATCAATTCTTTTGTAATAACATTTGTCAGGCCACCCACCATTTTAATGTGGTCATCAATTGCTCACTTTGCAATGATTGAGTGATCTGCCAAGTTTTCAACCATCAACTTCTTGTTAATTGACAAATCCCTTTCCACTGTAGCTTGACCATGGGAAAGAAGTAACAGAATTTTTATCACTCCCCATAACTGAAAAAAATGTTGTACTTTTGCCAGAAGATCATACAAATACTCGTCAATTCGATCAGCGTTTCGGTCAAAAAAATTTCCTTTGGAGTTACTGCACGCCTTTGCCATATGACAGGAGGAAGGAAAATTTCAGCCAAAACGTTTCCTACTACAGTTGAGGCAGGGCTGTTCACATGGGAATGTGGATGAATGAATTGTAGAACATTAATCTCAGAAATCAGTTTTTCGATCCCCTTTCAAAGTGCAATAACATGTAACTCGTGGTCCCGTGACAACAGCGTATTTATTTTGCTTGCAGACCTCATTACGCAGGAGAATGAAATGTTGTTACTAGAAACTCTTCACATTATTAATTCGTTTTCTCAAACAAGCAGACACAATAGCAAAACTCAACGAATTACGAATCCCCCACATCTTTTTCCAATTTTGTGTGTTAGCTCAGGACGAACTTTACCGACAGCTTTTTCCTCAGTATTTACAGACTAGCGTTTTGGATCACCTTAGAATAACATCAGCCTGTAAGGAAATCTTGAAATGGTTAGTTGTAATGAGAGTGAAAGTTTGCCAAGTCGTAGTGATGATTTTGAATCACTTTAGAATAACAAATTTATAAGAGTATATTCAAAATTAAGGGAGTTATTATATTTCCTAATTTTTTTGCATAAGAATAGTCTGAAAAATCGTTTCAAATTTGCAATTTTTATTTCCAAAAAATGATTTCACATAAAAAAAATTTTTAAACCAAATTCGGTTAACATTGAGGTTTTATTACAGATGTTTGAAACTGGCAAAGAATATTTTCTACGTAAATAAAATGAATTTCTTTTTGTTGCATTCTTGTAAAGAGGAAGGGAATACCATATATTTATGTCGTTAATTTGCTGTTTTGGTCGATGTTTCATCAACAAAATAGAATTCTTTTCCTCGATGCTAGGAACCGTACATCAAAAGAAAAACAGAAAAAAAAACATCGAAGTTTTCACCCATACATAGAGCGTTTTAACAGATATTATTGATTACTCGATTTTATTTGGTGAGTAATCACCATTATATATTGAAGTACAGATTTTATCCACCAATGTACTTCATTTACTGCTGCAGATGGAAAAGTATGAATTCATCGGCTTATTAGCAAAAACATCAAAACAGAGGTTTTCACCGACACATGGTAAATTTCCATAGTTACTATCGATGTTTAGGGAATGAGTAAATCCAGAGGGGGGATACAAAATGTTTTCATTTTGCACATTGAGTGGCTTTATGTTCAGATAAAGAGATCCATGCAAATAATAGTTACATTAAAGTTCCTATTAATCCTCTCTCTCTTTTTGCTGGAAGCTTCTTTTCGGCCACTAAGATTTGTTAACTTACCGGAAGTGGTTTTTTTTTTTTTTTTGGCCACTAACTTTTTTGGACTTACCAGTCACTGGCCACTTAGCTAAAATTCTAGTTTGCACCTATATATCTGACACTTTTTTTATGATTTCTGAAGGACATGTGTTTAAGAGTTAAAGTGAACACTTGCAATATAATTACTACATAAGGCAACCTAACAAATACTTCAATGACAAAATAGGTAATATTAGAAATTTTATTACCATACACAAACAGACGTACATTCAAATGATATTTTATAGGTTAACCGTTTTGTAATATTTACAAGCCACAATTGCTAACATATATGCATAGAACCTTTGTTTCTATCGAAAGTAGGTAGCTGAAATATATACTATAGCTTAAAAAAGTTGTCACTGTTCTCAGGGATCATAGCATACTTCTGGAAAATTTTAGGTAGGAATTTTTAGAAAAATTTTAGGAGTGTATTTCAATAAAAACTAGATGTATATTTGTATACATCTAGTAAAACAACTTTGTATACATTGTAAAGAGTTTGCTTCACACCCTTCAACCATATATACTGATAGACTGCACATGACATCAAAATTTCTGGCTCCAACATAAAATCACATGACATCAGTCAAAAAGATGGGTTACACCTGCTGTGCTTATGGTTGCTCTAAGCGATATAGTAAAGGAAGTTCTATGATTTTTCATGGGTAAGAAACGAATTAAATACCTAAGTCAATAAAGTTCAATTACTTAACCAGAAACTTGCAGCTATTGATATAAAAATATAGTAACTTAAGAAAAAAAAAATGGAATGCATGTTCCAAATTCTTCGCAAATGTTCATCACATTATAAATCACGAAATGTAAACAACCCGATCATGCATGTATATAGCTCATACGTAAACTTACCTGAAGAGTTTTCATTATATATGAGGCGCATTCACATAATACACCGAAAACACTGAAGTTCTGCAGCGTAAATTAGTAATCATAACAGCATTTTTACACGAAATTTGGAGTCTGATGATGACGTGCCCAATGTTGGAGCCATGGCGGCTTTGATGCAGCTATTGCCAATGCGCAGTCCATTAGTATATATGGTCGAAGTTCACACCCAAATTTTTTGCATAACGTCTAAAGTTTAAGTATGATTTACTTCTAATGTTCAGTTCTTATCTTTTCACGTGTTATTATCATATTCAAGTATATTTACCACATTCAAGTTTCACTTTGAACATTAATATGCTGTTGAACCAGAAGCAATTCACGATTTTCACAGTAAAGTTTTCAGGTTTCACATTAAATTATAATATCCTAAAAAGGTAATTAAAAACCAAGAACTATGTACAATTGTTAACTGAATTACTTTTTCATATTATTGTTTTAACCTTTTCCTGATAAGCCTATCTTTTTCTGCTTCCACCACAACTAATTTACTTTCAGTTTTCTTTATTTCAGTTGAACCTTGTACGATCAAGTTAGAGGCAACTGCTATTTCAACAGTATTTTGTTTTTCTACAGCTTTTCTCATTCTTTCTGTTCCCTCTTGAATTACTGCTAGGGAGGCTTCTTTATCTTTTTTAAGCCTATTTCTGCATCATTTTCTTTTATTTTGTCATCAAACTCAGCTTTTCTTTTTTTCTCTAGCTGCTTTTCCTTATGTTCCCTCTCTTTCTGCTTCCTTTCTTTTACCTTTTTTGATTCTTCTTCCTTCAGCTTATCAACATACTCTTTATAAAATTTATGTGAATCACGAACACTATTTAACAAATTTCTTGTTATGGGAACTTTACTTACACATCCATAGTGTTTAATGGCCCCTTTAACTATTCTTAATGATGTTATAGTTGAGTCTTTTAAGTTAGCCTTGTCCTTCCTTAACAGAGCAGTGTTAACCGAAAATCCCCTTTCTGCATCAGCATTACCATGAGGTAAAACTAAAATTGACTTGATGAGTTTAGCAAGATTTGAGTATTTTTCGTTTCAGCTAGAGTCTTTAATACTAAATACATTACGCCAGTAATGATCAATCCGCACTGGAATATGCCCTTCCTCTGAAAATTTCACTAGTTCATCTACAGTTGGCTTATCGCAATTTAAAAGTTTCCACTCTTCTCTTACTCTATCAATTTGTTCCTCAGAAAGATGCAAAACACTTGATATTCTGGTTATTTCCGAAAGTCCTTCAGTGACTGAAAGTTGAGTTGACTCTTTCTTTGGTTCTTTTACCTTTAAAACTTCAATGTCTCTTAGCTTTTGATTGCAGAATGGAAAATTTGACTTTAAATATTTTGTGGTTGCAATTAGTGATGATCTTACATCTAAGAGAAATAATTTCTGCCTAGTCTCCTGAACATTCCTGAGGAGATTTTTTGTCTTCATACCAACTTCTAACTCCTTTAGTTTTTTCCATGAATTTTTGTTTTTAAAATCTACATTCTTTAGGTCTTCTCCAAATTTCCCTGCAATAACATCATCTTGGATAAACTGAGCCATAACATTCCTCATTAAAGTATTTAAATCAGAATATAAGTGGTGTATTTTTAATTCTTCACTCTGATAACATAATGAAAACTTTTCAAAATTTTGGTGTGAAAATGAAATTAATGCTAAATAGCAAGGAGTTAGCTCATTTTTCAGGAAACAGTGAATTCTTTTATACCTTGCTGAATTGCGTAGTTGTTTTTCAAATATTTTTTGAGATGGCAAGAAGTTTAAAAAATATTCTGTAATATTTAGCCATTGATCCAAGAGCCTCTGGGCTACAGAACCAACGGTTAACCATCTGTTGCTGACACGACGCAAAAGAAATTTGGCTGTGACCAATGTTATATCCTCGACAGATTTATAATCCTCTCGTCTTGCAGCACTACTCTTTAAAAAGTAATGTATATCAGTAGCAAATTTGTCAAAATCTATATTTAAGCTTGTCAAAAAAATTTTAAATGCATTACTAACAACATGCAGGTTGCAAAAACCTACTTCCAAAGATTTCTGGCCTGTTTCTTGTTTTACAACTTCATTGAATTTGCGTAAAAAGCACTTATTTACATTTGGGCTGTCCATGGATACACAATAATTCTGTTCAACGAAATATTGAAGGATGATAACACATCAAGAATTTCTTTTAGCAAAATATCTGCTGTTGCATGACCCAGAAAAACGCTTGTTAGGTATCGGCAAGAAACTGAATTTATTTCTGAAGACCAGTACCTGAGATACACATCCAACTGCAGTTTTACTTGTATATTTGTAGTTTCATCAAATGCTATAGTAACCTTTCCTGGGCTACTAGATGCAATGTCTTTTTTCAAATCCTCTTTAAAATATTTTGACAATCCATGTGATATCACATAAGCAACTTTTTTCTTTAAGTTGCATTTTGGCTGCAATAGCAGAATCAGGAAACATTTCTTTGAAAAGTTAAACTGTTTCAGTGCATGAAACAAAAGACATTGTCCTTAGCAACTTTCATGGCCCATAATGCTTCGGCTTTAGCCAACTGTAAATCGTGACTCAGTACTTCACTAATATTTGTTTTGGGCTGAAGATCCCGTCCTGCAAAGGCTTTCAGGATGGACTTATTTTGAAATTTACTTTGAAATTTCTGCAAATGTTTTTTTCCCCCTTTATGACGCACTTTTACTTGTGAAAAGCCACTATTAGAAATATTGAAAATTTCTGAACACAATATACACTTAGCAGAAAATATTGTTTCAGTTGCAGAACACCATTCTTTCAACTTCCCTCTGTCCAATTCTTTGGCAAGCCACGCATCTTGAAATTTCGTTTTGGATTTAGGCATCTTAAACACTTGTATTACTAACCAGAAAATGAAAGGGAAGTACAAAAACACGTTCTAATATTGCAAAACCAGACAACTTCCCGAAGTTTGGCTGCGAGGATGTCAGAAGATAGAAAAAAAAAAAGTAAGTCACCACTAGAGAACTGAACCTGCACACAGCACAGAGAACACCATAAAAGACGCAAAACCAGAAACTATCATACGCATCTCACGCAAGTTCAGTCAAAGCGAGTCGGAGCCAAGATATATTGCATATCGAAGGTCGCTGTCGCCGACGCACGATCTAAGGTTAATGATCACGTGCTCTATTGCCTGCCACGATAACACTCAGCTACCATCCCATCGTCATTACCGGAAGTTGCGGAAGGAGACCACATGTTTCCTCTTTGCTTCCACCCACCTGCGGTTTAAAATAACAAAACATCAGCAGAAAGAGGAGGTTCCACGAGGCATGTCCAAAAATAAAGTATGATCTTCTGCATGCCACTGAGTTCGTCAGCAAAGCGCAAACCAGGGGTGAAAATGACCCCTCACCTTTTCCCTTAGATCTCTTGTTACTCTCGAAAACTGTCCGAAGGCACAAAAGTGGAGCGCCCGCCCTGAAGCAAGTGCGTCTCGATGGCGTCATTTTCCCTCCCTTCAGCAGCATAGCATATAGGCTGTGTTTCTACAACAACAGGTCTTTTTACCTTACCGTAATGGTAAATTTATTGGCGTTAATAATGGTTGTATTTTTAATAAATAATCTTACGAAAATTTTAGGAAGAATAGCAAATTTTAGTTATAATTTTAGGAATTTAAGGAGGGTCACAAAATTTTAGGAATTTTAGGAGAAATGCGATCCCTGTGTTCTGTTGTTCCTGAACTTCTTTTTTGAACTTTTAATATGAGTCCTTTTAATATTTCTCTTCCTCATTTGATGGAATAAGTGGAATGCCCACTTTCTAACTAACAGGTATAAAAAAGATGACACTCTTGTTGATATGTTCAATATCACCGGATGCCAAGGCCAATCATATTGATTTACTGCCACCTTACAAAGAAACTTGACTGCATACGTCTTAGTAACAGTGTCTTCCTTTTCCGGATGTAACAGGTTTAAATACAATATACACCATAGTATTTCATTTCTTTTATTTTTAGCTGGTATCTGGCTGGTTTAGTAAGTTGTGCTATATGTCAGCAATTGATCTACAAGTTTCTTGAAGTAAAGTAGCATTTATCTATCATAGATTCTAAACACATCTCTTCCTCATTCGTTTTATTATCATCCGCACTCAGATCCACGTTATCTACAACTTTTGTGTCCAACTTACTCGTTTTTGTGTTCAAATATGTGTGCAAGGTCTGTTTCTTTTTAGTGAGATGCTAACATAGAAAATTGTGACATTACCTGATGTTTTGTGAGGTACTTTTTAACAGTGAAATATTTCTCACCAATGTTTAGAGCTCTCCATTTCCCCCACTTTTTTCTGCATTCATAAAAAGCATCGTATATGCATTTCTTTTGTCTTGGGGACAGTTTGTACTGCTTTTTCCTTTTCTTTAAAGCCCAACCCATGAAATCATAGATTCTGCCCTTCGTATAAGCTGTAGATGGTGCTGCACCTCCTTACAGCGATGCTGATGGAAATGTTAGATTTTTAGCTTCAATCTTCATTTTCTTGACACACATCCCCTGTACCCATACTGCTGCAGAAGGTGCTTGCCATCATCTTACAGCATACTAATGCAGAAGGTACCAGTACAAAAGACAGGGTAAGGATCATGTATGCAAAGAAAATGAAGATTGAAGCTAAAATTCCTAACATTTCCATCAACATTGCAGCAAGGAGGTACAGCACCATCTACAGCTTGTACGAAGAACAGAATCTATGATTTTGTGAGTTAGGCTTTAAAGAAAAGGTAAAAGGAGTGCACAAACTGTCCCCAAAACAAAAGAAATATAATATATAGAAATACATAACATATGTGTTTAGAATCTGTGATAGACAAATGTTATGCTTTTATGAATGCAGAAAAATGTGAAAGAAAAGTTAGTACTGCAGCTCTAGTGAAGAAAATGAAGATATCTGTTAAAGAATGTGGTGAGAAATATTTCACTGTTACAGAGTACCTCATTATGTATCAGGTAACGTCACAATTTTCTATGTTAGCATCACACAAAAAGAAACAGACCTTGCACACATACGAGTATTTGAACACAAAAAAAGTAAGTCTGACACAAAAGTTGTAAATGATGGCATGGATGAGAGTGCTGCTGATAATAAAAAGGATGAGAAGTGTTTCAAATACGTGATAGACAAGTAGTACTGTACTTCAAAGAAACTTTTAGATCAACTGCTGAGGAACGGAACCAATACAAGCCAGATACCAGCCAGAAATAAAAGAAATGAAATACTATGGTGTATACTATACTAAAACCTGTTACATCTGGAAAGCTTTGTTCCAAGGAGACAGACACTCTTACTAAGATGCAGAAGTGAAGTTTCTTTGTAAGGTGGGAGTAAAATGATTGGCGTAGGCATCCAGACATTGAACCTACCAGCAAGAGTGTTATCTTCTTTGGACCTGTTGGAGTAAGTGGAATGTTCCCTTTCTACCAATCAAATGAGGAAGAGAATGATTTAAAGGACTCGTTCAAAAGAGAAGTTCAGGAATAACATAACAGAGACAACTTTTTTAAGCTACCTACTTATGATAGAAATATTCTAAGCATATATGTCAGCAATTGTCATTTGTAAATATTACAAAGCAGTTGATCTATAAAGTATCATTTGAATGTATGTCTGTTTGTGTATGATAAAATTTCTAGTATTACCTATTTTGTCATTGAAGTATTTGTTAGGCTGCCTTATTTAATAATTATATTGCAAATGTTTACTGTAACTCTAACTAGACATGTCCTTAGAAATCATAAAAAATGTCAGATAACCATTTTATTTAGAAATCATACTTATTACCTGTTGAATGTTAATGCAGACATTGTTACATATTGTGTTCAAGAATATTTGTTACAAAACACTATTTTTGATAATTTTATGTTTATTTAGAAAAGCCAAGGTACAGAAATATTTGAAAACTTCAAACACATGACAAAGATTTTGTAAACAATTATTTATTTTTGAAAATTGAATGTGTAATTGAATTTGATAAAAAAGTTAAGGCATTATTCTTAAATTTCAATATATTTTTAGAATATAGCAAAACATTGGAAATTTTCAAATATTTTAAGTACCAAAAAGTCCCCCCCCCCCAAAAAAAAAAAAAAACACTAAAAAAACTGAGACAGGTACCACAGAACTGATAATGGGATGGTGTTATATGACAATTATACTGTCTTCTAACACTAATAGTAATATATTTTTATGACTGAAGTTTTGAGATATGTAGCTTTTAAAATGGTTAAATTTGCACAAAATTGGCTTTCAAAGTGAACTTTTTGAAAACTTTATAGAGTTGCCATAATTGTTTTGGTGTAATAATAACCTAGTTACGATGCTAAAACATAATTCACATCAAAAAGTTTGGCACCTATCTGAAGTTTGCCAAATTTTAGCTTTAAATTTCTGAAAATTGCTAATAAAATCACAGTTCTGTAGGCCAATTCCCTGCTAACTTCAGCAATTTCCCAAGAAATTATTGCATCTTGACCTTAGTACTAGTACCATATAAGCCAATAATGAAAGAAAAACCTTGGCACCTCTCTGAAGTTTTTCATAAATTAAATGTACATTTAGCCATTTTTCGGTTATGGAACGAGAAAATACCCTTTACCTCCCTACGAAAATAGGTGCAACTCAGCACCACTGAGGGAAAATTTTCAAAAATGCTGCTTCACTTTTTATTATAACACTACAAAGAACATCTGGTGTAAATTTCAGCAAAATAAAAAAATAGCAACTACCACAAGCATACCTCACTTACAAAGAATCACTTTTAACTAGTTTATACAAATCACTTGCAAAAAAGGGAAGCATTGGCTTGTCTGCTTGGTATATTGTCAGCAGAGGTTCAAGCTCCTTTGCAATACAAAAAAAAAAAGTCACATTTTGCAGCAAATAAATAATCTTTTACAACACAGCTATGTACAGTTTCAAATGATTTATTTTCAGATTTTTTCGATTTTTTTTCAATAACTGATTTTACATACGATGTCAGTGGATACAGACGTTCAAGAGCTCATTCCAGAACATTAATGTTGTCCAACCCCTATTCAAACAAAATTTTAATGGAAATTTAGCGCTCTTACTTACTTTCATAAAATCTTGAGTCCAGCTGGCAAATCTTTAAAAATGTAGTAAATAGCAACCAGACCCTACAGTTCCTCTGGAAATTACAGGCATGCTTTCCTGAAGACATTGTGTGTTACATGTAAACCACAGCTTCTGGTGTTTACTAATGTGGACTGGCCTTCTTGCTTTAAATGATTCATCATTAGATCATAAACCTTCGAGTTAATGTTTGGCTTGTCCATTGAAAGTTGCAACAATTTGTCAGAGCCTAAGAAGTCTGACATTTTTCATTTATTTTGTCAAAAAATATATCTGCTATAGCATGGCCTAACAAGTCAGAAGCATAGTAGCGCGACTTAACTTGATTACAATCCCAGAAACTGACATGGTAATCCAGCTGCTTTTGGAAATTACAATTGTGAGTTTCATCAAACAGCAGGACATAACACCACTCTCCAATTTTGTCTTGTCTTTAAGGAGCGATAAAAAGTATGGAGCAATGCCCAAAAACTGCTAAATACGCACATTTCCTTTCACCACATGTAAATTTCTTTGCTATCTCACTGCCAAGGAACATTAAAGTAAAAACACTTTGCACATTCACACATGACTTATAAGAGTAAGTAGGAACTATTTATCTTTACAGTCCACAAAATTTCATCTTTAAGGTGATCACTGTTGCTCACGTATGGCTCCTAGTTCAACTTTGGGTTTATTTGCATGGTGCTGGCTAGATGTTGAAAAATAATCATTCATATCCCCCATGTTTGAGATGGTAAAAGTGTGGTCGCATGTCTTACAACATGCTTGGAATTTCGATTCATCTTCAATTTGCCATCCCACATATTCTTTCTGCTCCAGCCAAGCGGAATTAAAAACACATTTTCCTCCAGGCATCTCACCGATTATTTGAAGAAGAAAAAATAGCACAAAGTAGAAAAATCACAAACTCAAAAACTACTGCCTTTGTCTAACACTTAACTGAAACACAATGGGCACAACAACTTCAACAAATTAACTTTGCATTGTGGCATCTTCCCGTACATACTCGTTTTGCTTCCCTCTCACAAGCACGACTGTAATTGGATCGCTAGTCTCCCTGAGGGCAGAGCACAACTTCAATGTCCCACCCTCACTCCTTCACCCAGTAACAAGCCAATCCCCCGTAATTCCAGTTAGAGAGGCACCTGGTGTTTCGTTAGCTGCAAATGCTGACTTTATTTCCATGATTGCGACATCATCCATCTGTTCACATATTAATTTTGGCCACGAGGTAGAAATAGTTTTCCAAAAGCTAAACACATGGGAGGGGGGGGGGGATCACAAAACTTATAATCTGAAGTTCCAACATTAAAATAGCAATAATTTCAGGAGTTAAAACATTTTTTCCCCATGAGTCAAGTTTAAATTTAAGGAGTTTTCCAGGGCCATTTATGGGGGGGGGGGGGATGTTCATTTAAGGAGTATATCCTAAAATTCCAGGAGCAGTATGAACCCTGGAAATGCGTAATGGTGGACATTTTCAGCATATGTTATAAAACATTCCCTATGGGTTGCGTTACTTTATGAACACCCCATACAAATTAGTGATCAAGGTTTCTGATGATATTAAATGGATCAAGGTTCCTGCATAATATTGTTCAGCAAGCAAATGTAAAATAACTCTTGCATTAATACTCTCAGCTTAATTAAAATTAAACAAATAATCTTGTAACAATATAACTCACCTTCTTGTTAACCTGTAAATTTCACATTTATAGCACATTACTCCATCCAACTGCCAATTTTTTATGTCATCGAGGAGGGACAGGCTCCCAAACATTTTACTAGTAAATACCGTACATAATCAATCTATTTAATTCATGGCAATTTTTTACCTTTATGTTTTTATTTTGATTTGGCTCGTTTTTACTTAAAAAAAACTACTAAGAATGTTTTTGACATCCTTATAAGTAGTTGTGATTTACTCTCAGCTCGTTTAACTTCCTTTGAAAAACTGTTCTAACCTCTTGATCAGTGCTTCTCAACCTTTGCCATGTGAAGGTTTGCACAGCAAAATGTAATACAGTATTTTTCTTCATATAATTCATAGACCATGAAATTCACAAAAAGGAAGAAGTCCTTCATATAATTTGTAGGCAGTCAAATTCAGGAAAAAAAAAAAATCTTCATATAATCTGTACCCGAAATGTTGGTCCCAAACCGTAGTTTGCTGTTACATAGTTAAGACATGTGGCATCCACGAATGTATGCGATACTGAGCTTCCCAGTGTACCACCTGATAGTCTTCAAGGGCAAATAATACCACCTTTGTCGCACTGTATTTTCTATCAAAATGTTTGCAAGTAAAAAAGAAAGCAAAGCTTTTAGCTGTTTGTGACCATGTTATTAATGCATTTCTAGTAACAATGGCACACACAACAGTAACTAAGACCTCTGTGAATTTTGGAGAGGTGCCAGCTAGTTCTGGGTGATATTGGCAAAGAGACCCCACCCCAACTCAGTGGGGTTTGTTCCAGAATTCTTAGGTTGAATGACCAAATGGAACAGTCAGCTGTGGGCTATAATCCCACCACACTGATGTACTTACCCGAATAAAAAGACAAAAAGAAATGCAAAAATGGACTCAAGTGTGGGATATGGTAAACCTACCGCACTTAAGAAGTATGGTTCACCACAGAATAGACTTAGAATTGGAAAAAGGCAACTGAGAAAGAGATCTCTGCTTAGTGAGCGTAAGATTAGGGTATGGATTACCAGAGGTATAACTGGAAAGACGAATGAGGCGATTGAAAAGATGAATAAGTATAGATTGGATGTACGGTGTGCAAGTGAAACCAAAAAAGAAGGAAATTGGGATAGAAGAAGTGAATGGAACAGCGAGTGTGTGGTCTGGAGTATTGGATAATGTGTGAGGGGAGGCCGGTGTAGATGTGATTTTAAGTGAAAAGATGAAGAACTTGATTCACTATAGTCGCACAAGTGAGAGAATTATTTGGATTCGTTTGAAAGTGAAATTTCAGAGAATAGTAATTGTTGTAGTATATGCTCCTTGTGACTCTGAACCTTCCGATAGGAAGGAAGATTTCTGAAATGAGCTGAAAGCTGTTTTGAGCCAGTTTGGTGCTAAAGAGAAAGTTATAAGCAGGGGATTTCAATGCTAGAGTAGGTGCGCAGAATGGAATTCTGACGATGTTTTGGGTAAGTTTAATGATCTTTGTGTGAATGATAATGGTGAAAGATTAATTGAACTCTCCATTGAGAATGGTTTGTGTGTATCTAATACATTTTTCACCCACAAGTATATCCACACATATACTTGGGAAAATCGTACTCTTGGTCAAAAGAGTGCGATAGATTTTGTTTTCTATGATCAGCATTTGAAACACTTAGTTGTCGACACTCGTGTGATGAGAGGTGTGGATGTAGGTTCTGAACATTACTTGGTAGTGTCACGAGTGAAACTGAATATTGGTTGGAGGAAAAGGAATAGGAAGAGGCCCGGGACGAAAAAAATAAAGATTGAAAGGCTCCCTGAAAATCATCAGCATTATTCTGATGTACTCACAGAATGACTGAAGGAGCTGAAGTCTTGTGAGAGGGGTGTAGAAAAGAAATGGGAATGCTTCAAGAACTGTGTTGTCACTGCTGCTGTATAGGTCTGTGGCACCACAATAGTGGGTAACAATAGAAGTGATGCTTGGTGCAATAGTGAGATTGAAGAGGCAGTAAAGAGAAAGAAGGAAGCCTATTTGGGGATGTTGCAAGGTAAAGTTTCTGTGGATGAATATCATTGTAAGAAGCGTGAAGCTGCTAAGCTGGTTCGCCAGAGTAAGGCAAAAGATAGGAAGGAGAAGGTGGAAAGGTATGAATTGGCTTTTTGAAAAGATAGGAAGACTTTCTGGAAGTACACTAGACTCGGGGAAAAATAGGGGAAACAAAGTTGTAAGTTGTGTGAAGAATAGGGTTGGGGAAATGATATGAGAGCCCAATAAGTTAAGTGAAAGATGGGGTTACTTCTGCGAGTTATTAGATCAGGAAAGCAAAGGTGATTCTGAGGCAGATGCAGATGATGTCACAGTGAAGGATGGAAGCAGAGGTGGGATCTCAAGCAAAGAGGTGTGCAAAGCTCTAAAATCTCTTCAGAATGGTAAGGCTCTGGGAGTTGATGGCATAACTGCCGAAATGTTGAAATATGGTGGCGATTCTGTAATCGACTGGTTAACTGAAATTTGCTAGTTGTGCTGGGAGTTAAGAATGGTCCCTCAGGATTGGAAGGATGCTATCATTGTTCCCTTGTATAAGGGGAAAAGTGAACAGACTGACTGCAAGAACTATCGTGGTATTAACCTACTGAGTGTGCCACAGAAAGTGTTTGGTAAGGTAGTTATTGGAAAAGTACGGGGTCTTACATCGGAGAAAGTGTGGGATGTTAAGAATGGTTTTATGCCTGGTCAAGGCTGCACTAACCAAATTTTTGCATTACGCACGATGATCGAAAAGTATCCGGCTGTTGGTAAGAAAGTTTTTGCTGCTTTCATAGATTTAGAGAAAGCTTATGACTGAGTAAATAGGACACTTTTGTGGAAGGTATTGAATCAATATGGTGTTACTGGGAATCTACTTAATAGTGTAAAAGCCATGTATGCTGGCAGTAGTTTGTGTACGAGTGAATGGTGTTTTATCAGAATGGTTTTTTACTGGTGCAGGAGTCAGGCAAGGTTCTGTAATGTCACAATGGTTGTTTAATATATTTATGGATGTGTGCATGTGTGATGACAAAATGGACAATACTGGTTTATATCTTGGTGATATCCGTGCACGCAGATTACTGTATGCTGATGACGCAGAGAGCAAAAGTGAGGTGCAGAGTATGTTGTCCAGATGTACGAAGTTTGCATGAAATTCAAATTGAGTATAAATAAGGGAAAACCCAAAGATATGGTTTTTGAGAAAGGAACTGGTAGCACTGAATGTAATGTAAGTCTAAATGGCACAGTGATTGACCAGGTGAGTGAGTTTGTGTATTTAGGAAGCATGTTTGACAGAGAGAACAAATTGGATGGTGAAATTAGTAGGAGAGTGAATTCTTCATTGAAAGTCATAGCTGCCTTGGGAGGTTTTCACAGCAATGATGGGTTCTCAAGAGAGTCCTGCATGGCTGTGCATGAAACTGTAATTGTTCCTACTCTGATGTATGGCAGTGAAACCTGGGTACTACAGAAGAAACATAGAACTTGTTTGTGTGCTGGAAAAATGCGTTACTTACGGGGGGGGGAGACACGTTCTGATTGTGTCAGGAATGAAGATGTGTTGCAGTTGTGTGATGTGAAGCAAAATGTTAGCAAGGTGGAGACTAATATGCTTCACTGGTTTGGCCATGTTGAAAGAATTAGTGACGAGATACTTGCTAAGAAAATCTTTTTAGCCCAAGTGGCAGGAAGGAAAGGCCGAGGAAGGCCAAGGAAGTCATGAAGGATCAGATTCAGGAGTGTCTGCATGAGAAAAAGATTATGAGTATGAAGTATAGAAGAGCTTGTGTACAGTGTGTGATGGATGTCAGTGAAGCCCTACCTGTATGTCAAGATTGCTGTAAATTGAGAAGTTTGATACGGCAACAATAAGTAAAAATTATCTTGCAGTTTGTATTTTTTTTTCTTGAAGCTAACCTCTGAAACTCAGAGAACAGCTTAGTGATATGTATGTAGTAATTTTCCAAATATATGACCTATCTTGATAATTACAACGTGGATTTCTGAAAATCGAAGTGGCCAAAACTTGTTGGGTTTTTTCTTTTAAGTAGCACATAATCAGCTGAATTTTAATTTCTAACTTTTTGAATAGGTAATCTGTAGATTATATGACAAAAAATACAGCACTTTTATAACACACAGAAAAGAAACATTATTTGTCCATCATAATTGCATTTTTATATTCTTCACTGCACTAAACATTTAACTTTCAAAACCTTTGTGCAACAATAATAATATCAGACCTCAGCACAGACTTCATTGTAAGAAGTAGTGAGAAAAGTGACTTTTTTTGGAGAAAAAAAGTGAGAAAAGTGACCAATTTTTTTTTTTTTGTGACTAGAGACTGCTCAAATAATTGAAAACCAGACTAAACCACTTAAAACGATAGAACATATAATTTGCACTTTGAACGGATTTACTTTATTCTTTGCTCAACAGTGAACAATTCACTTTATATTGTGATATAACATATGTTAATCAATGTGATTATCTGTTGTAAAAAAAAAAACAAAAAAAAAAAAACAATATATTGGATGGCAGGCGATTCCTTTCAATATTTTTTTGTATACCCTCCTGTTTGTGAAAATTGCAACACCAAGAAGGAGGAACCATGCGATTTGAATGAAATTTATCAGTATCTTGTGAAGCCTCTGCGAGATGCAATAAGAGCTTCGAAACGGGTTGGCATTGAATCGAAAAGGCATTGGATGGTGTTCTGGGTAATTGCTTGCCAGGCAGCATGTATATGCGGCCACCTATCACTGGTACTGACCGCTGGAGGACTTTGATGGGCCAGTTGCCAAGTGACCATATCCCAGACATGTTCAATAGGCGACATGTCTGGTGAACATGCAGGCCAGGGAAGAAGCGGTATCTGCTGTGCTGCGAAGAGGGCTTGAACATTCCTGGCAACATGAGGTCAGGCATTGTTCTGTTGGAATATAGCGCCTGGTGTACTACGAAGGAAGGGTATGACTTCTGCCTGTACAACTTCCCTGATGTAGTGATCGCTGGTGATATTGCCCTCAAGTCATAGCAGCAGAGATCGTGAATGTTACCCAATGGCACCCCACACCATCACACTTGGAGTTCGGCCTGTACGACGCTCAACAATGCGACGCTCAACAATGCATGCTGGACGAAGGCGCTCACCACAATACCGTCTAATGCGTATGAGACCATCATGGTAGTCCAAGTTGAATCGGGACTCATCCGAAAACACGACACATTGTCAATTAGCATGCCATTGTCTGCATTGAAAACCCTATTGCAGCCAGAGGTGTCCGTAGTTCAGGGTTAAAGGAATCTGCCTCAAAGGGATGCATGCAACCAGTCCTCTGTGAAACAGACGCGTCGAACTGTGGAGGCAGACAATGCCACACCTGTTTCAGTGCTCCACTGTTGTGCTAACACTTGCAAATATGCGGAACGGTTCGCCACTACCATGCGGATGAGGTGTTGGCCATCTGCGGTGTAGTCACTTTTCTTGGTCCACTGCCGGATTTTTGATGCACCTGGTTCTCCTTGGTCCACTGCCACCACACGCACATCACTATCATGGCGTTATGTCTCGTCCGAGCCACAATGCCACAGTACAAAAATGCACCTTCACCCAGACCAATCGTTCGTCCCTGTTCAAACTCTGTCGTATGATGATATTGTGCCCTTCGCCGTGGTCAAAGCATTATTGAATCCTGGAGACACTTTCACAACTCACTGTCCGCAATGCACTACTGGTGTGTATCCTAAACAGCCCTCTCTTTATAGCCTTCACTCGACTGTTTAGGCGGCGCTGCTGGGCCAAGACGTGTGCAATGACTGCATTTCTAATCATTTGCATGTCCTACCCTGCTCTGCATATCCTGTAAGTTTCATGTGATTACCATCATTCCTTCTAGAATGGTGTTGCAATTTTCACAAACAGTAGTTTATTTTATCAGCATGATGGCATTTGACGATTTATATACTGCACTAGCAAAATAAGTATGCTCTAGAAATTATTACATACACAAACTACAATAGGTTTATATGTATAATGAAAGACTAATAATAAAGAATGAATGTAATGTTTAAAAAAAATAGAGTAACTCTTTGCATTTTTAACTCTCCACTGCCTGCATTTTCTTACAATCATATTAACAAATTCAATTTCCAACAATGTTTTGACAAATTTGCCTGTTTTAGTTAGATTTAAATGAATGTTTACTTGTAAACTACTCATACACACACATTTCATCAAACCTTTCCTTTGTTAGCAGATGTGTTTTACAGTCTAACACTGGTTAGATACCTATTTGAAACATCAATGCAATCGAAAATGGAAGCAGAGCAACATAGTAATAAAAAATGCAATTCTGCAGATTTTGGTTATAAATCAAAATGGTGCCAGATAAATTCAAACTATACTGTTTAACACAAATCTGCTGTAATTTTTTAAGCTAATATTAAATTAATGATGTATTTAAATGGCAATAAGTTTAATATCCTCACTTACCACATCTGCAAGTAATCTGGGACTGATGTGATGGTGGTTTCTCTATATTTGGTTGTTGGGTTAGCAAAATAGACATGCTTTTTAATGTCAACATTATGAAGTTTCAATCATTTTCAACTTTGCTGTCTCATAAAAGTATAATGAGTAAAATTGGGAAGCAGATTTCCTTCCTTCCTTACATTATATAAAGGCTTTATATGTACAGGGTGCTTTTAAGTGAAATCCATAATGAGTGAACCGAGTCTACGACAGGAAATTTGATTTTGTAATTGCAGTTAGCAAGAAATGTAGATTTAGGAAAGCATAAAACTCCAGGGTGTCTAGCAAATTCAGAAAACGCAATTTCATGACCAATTAACAATTTTCATGGCAAATTTTAAAAGTTATGTATGTGTGTGTGTCCAAATGTGCATGCATGTGTGGGTACGTGTACATATATTAAAGATGGGAGACACTCTACTCCCCATTTTTTCTACGGAAAATGTACACCCCTGCCCTTCTGCTAGTAACAAAAAATCTGACTCATTAAACTTTGACTACGCCTGAAGTAAGCTGAAATACTGAACATTGTGCTAAACAATTTCATTACACACTTTTCTTCAACATTTATATTTGAAAATGTTAATGATTAAGCAGTATAATTTAAATTGCTAAATTGACCATAAAATTTTGCAAACTACATTTACACATATTTCTATGCTAAAACATTTTTCGCTGTAACAGTTCTTTGTGGAGGAGAGCACAAGTACCCCTCCCCCCCTTTTTAAACTCTTGTATCATTATATGGAAACTACATTTATGTCTTATGTGGTTGGTGCATGGAGAATTACTCAGATTGTCACCAGAATATGAACAATTACTAAATATAAAAAGAAATTCATGACCCCAAAGCAAAATTTGACTTTTTCTTGACTTTTATCCTTCTCTAAATTCATGCCTTTTTCATGGACTAGTAGACACCCTGAACTCCAACAATTCTGAAAATACAAACACGAATCCACAATTTCTTTACTCATTTATTTTTTGAAGTTTAAAATCCTAATAAAATAAGGGGGATTTTACTGGTATTTATGCAATATTTTGAACACTGCGATGATACTATAATTACAAACATTACCAGAAAACATGAACATAACAAAATTTGCAGTTTTGCAAACTTAATAACCTTTAAAAGATTTAGATAAAAACAAAAAAGAAAAATAGTGAGCTCTTCACGATTTAGCCCCCCCCCCCCCCCCCAAAGGGAATCTCGAATCAGAAAAGAAAATTAAAACAAAAACAAAAAATGCTGAAAAAAAGACCATCAGATTTGCCCATTATTCCTGCATTTTTCAACAGAAATTTTTTTTTGAGCTTATATTAAAAATGTTGCCGATTCACATGAAGAAAGCAATCCCACAACTTCGCTGACCACCCCAAGTCACGTGGTAAGCAACGTTTTGGGGGTTTATTTTTCAAGGACCAGTTTGGAATAGGAGATGATAGGTTTGATTCCCGTTGCTGACTACCCTTGTCCACTGGTTTTCCTTTGACATCCTTGCATGAATAGGAGGGGATGGGGATAATTCCCATTGAAGTCGGCCCTGGAAACACCTAGACCCTCCTCACCGAACACTACCATGTGCAATAACCGTGCCTGGTTGGGTTTCAACACAAACGTTAGAACTTTCACTAAATATTTTATATAAGATTGCATCCACCAAATTTTTATGGGGGGGGGGTCAATTCAAATTTCTGCACTTCCGCCAAAAATAAAACAGATAGCGAAAAAAAAATTGAATAAAATTCCACTAGTTCGCATAAAAGTTAAAATAATATGAAGGTTGTGCCAAAAGTAATGCAAAAGTGGACATAACTTTTTTATTAACGTTCAAATTGCACATGTTGGTAGAGTAACTCAACATAGTCTCAATCACAAGTGATACATTTGCATCACCGTTGAACCCAACTCTCGAATGCTTTTTGAAAAAATTCAGGTGTGGACTTGTACCAACTTCTTCACAGCCACTTTCATCTCATCTGTGCCATCAAATGGCTGTCTCCGGAGACTGTTCTTCATTGGACCGAACAGGTGTAAGTTGGACGATGCCACAGCGCGGCTGTACAGTGGATGGGGGACCACTGACCAGCCTAATTTGCTGATCACTTGATTTGTTCCCAAAGATGTGGTCTCGCATTGTCATGGTGAATGTGGATCCTTTTCAGATTCTGGTTTGTGCTCTTCCTTCTTATGGCTTCTCTAAGCTTCTTGAGTGTCTCAATGCACTGCTTGCTGGTCACGGTACGGCCACGTTCCAGAAAATCAAGAATGACACTCCTGTCATCCCAAAAAACAGTCACCATGACTTTGAGCTGATCGCTGGCTCTTGAACTTCTTAGGCCTTGGTGAAGAGGTGTAACACCATTCCATGGATTGTTTCTTTATTCCAATATTCCGGATCGTAAAGATACACCCATGTTTCATTCCCTGTCACCAGATTGGAAAAAAAACATGTCTTCATTGGCTTCAAACACTTCCAGCAAATCAGAGCAGACTTCCACCCGTCTCTCCTTCAAATCTGGTGCCAACTGCCAAGGTACCCACTTTGCACACACTTTCCAATACCCTAAGTCTTCCACCATCTTCTGTATGGCATTGTGACCACAGTCCAGTTGTGCAACAAGCTCACGGATTAAGATTCATTTCTCTGCGAGAATCAATTCATCCACTCACTGACTATTCGTGTCACTGGTCACAGATGGTCTCCCACTGCGTGGCTTGTCGTCAATGCTGGTTTCCTCTTTTTTTAAACTTCTTTATCCATCTGTGCACATTGCTCATGTCAATGGTGTCATCTGTGTAAACATTCTGTAGATGTTGGACAGAGTGCACCCTTCCTTTGTCAAGAACTCAATGACAGCATGTTGCTTCTGCTTGGGATGCATTATTTACCTGCAATGAAGAAAAGGGGTTACTATAGAGGAACAGTTACTCTACCAGCATGTGCAATTGAACGACCTCTGTCAGTTAATCAAAAAGTTATGCCTACTTTTGGTACAACCCTCATAATTAAAAATGTTAACTGCAAGTAAAAATATTTGCAACTGAGCAAAAATTAAGACTTCAAGATCTTCATTTTTTGGCAGCATCGTTACATGCTTTTGACTGCCCATCTTTCCGCTGCAATTCAAGCCGTTAGTGAACCTCACAAAAAACAGCGCGCATGCACACACGTAATCCACGATCTTGAAAAAAAAAATGGCTACTGACGGTTTGGAATTTCTGAATGATTTTCTAAACGAAAGTCATGCCAATGCAGAATGACGCTGGAAACAAACTACCATTTGCAATCGCCCTATACCTGCCAACTTCCAAAGATCAAAACACAGATTATTTTAGAAAATTTTTCCTAAAATTCGGAAATTTTTAGTTTCAGATTAAAAAAAATTTAATTTTTTTTTTTTTAATTTGAAAAAAAAAAGATAAAAGGGTTCTTTTTTGGTGTGTACTTCTGTATACTAAAGTGAACCATAGTAGTGTTAAAGGTTACTATTATACTATGCCATTAGCTTTAAATATATATATATTTTGTAACATAAAGATCATTTATTTTAAACAGAAATCTAAGAATTAGAAGAATAACAAAACAAGGCGATATAAAATAAAGGGTGTATCTGAAATAATTTCACTCTTCAAATATAATTTATTTTTCAAATAAATTTCAGCAATTTACTTTGAAAATCGAATGTGTAGAGGGTAAATTACTTTTATGCTTCTTAATGAATAACAAGAAGGATGACACCGAATTTTCAGATATAATAAAAGCATGTCTTTTGAATGCATTCTGATGCAAATTAAATTTATCAAAGCTATTCAAAATCGATGGAACCAGTTTGGAAAACAGTCAATCGGTACCAACAATCGATAAAACATCCAGAAATAGAAACATTTACTTAGTTCTACCAGTGGCTAAAAAATATGTTACAAAAATTAACAAATGTTGAACAAAAAGTTTCTCATAACACAAGGAAGGTACCAGAGACTAAGAGATTTTTCAAATCAAACAGTTAAAAAGAGAAATATAGAAGGAAACATGATATAAATCTATGTCTGCTAGCGGAAAAATTTTGCATAACGGAAAAGTTTAAAATGATTCTTAATGAAAAACGTTATGCTAAGGGAAAAGAACATATCAAATACATCTCCCAGGAGCAGACATAGTGAAAAATAAATAAAAAGGTTTCGACCTTTACGCAGCTAGCGGGAAATCTCTGTTATTTAAAGAGGATAATGCTCCACATCTCTGTTGTTGTGAATGGTAATACAGTAAAGAAGAAATTTCTCAACAGCATTTTTAGAAGCGGCGATACAGCTGCAAACTGAGGTACATAAACACCACCTACAGACAGAAATGTGAACTACAAAATTACACATATACTAGTCTAAAGTGTTCTACAAGGTAATAGCATCCGGTTTTGAAATATTTTTTTAAATCTGACATGCAAAAGCAGTGATATTCAGAAAAACAGATTAAGCATTGGCATCCCTAGTGGCAAAATTGTGCACTAGTTTGGAAAGAAAACACATACATAGTAATATCTGACCGAAGAAAGAATTTTTTTAATCGGGTTTTTAAGTCCCGCAGATATTGCTGTAAACGGAAACGTGGGCGTATGCCCTCTGGTGGCAGCCTTGTGCACTAAGAAAAATTTTAAATTATATGAGGAACATTTCGGTGTGGAAACGCCCTCCAACAAAGAAAGAATTTTTCAAATCGGAATCTTAGAGGCAGAAATATCGGAAAAAATGTGTTTACGCATACTGGCGGAAAAACCATGCATTATTTTAAGAAGTATTCTCAAAAGGTTGTTCGATGCGAGTGGTATCAGTCCACGAAATAATTTTTTTGAGTTTTAAGGAGCTTTTTGCTGCAAATACATCAGGTGCAGAAATGAACACTTGTGCCCCCTGGTGGCCAAACCACTTTGTACCAAAAATTAGAAATTACATGCAAAATATTTTCCATCAGGAGCTGCATCCGCTGCAGAAAGAATGTTTCAAATCAGAGTTTTAGAAGCAGAGATATCGGGGGAAATACAATTTACCTTTACACCTTAAGAGGAAAGTCTATGCATTACTTGAAAATTTTAAAACTATATGAGAAACATTTTACACCGGAAATGTTATTTAACAAAGAAGGATTTTTTCAAATCCAGCTCTTAGAAGAGATAGACAAAAATAAGATATACTTCTACGCCCCCTGGTGGAGAAACCATGCATTATTATAAGAAGAAATATTCTCAAATGTTTATCAACATGAGCAGTATCAGTCCACGAAAGATTTTTTTCAATCAAGCTTTTAAAAGCTCAGAGTTTTCTGCAAATACCTACAAAGCAGAAATTAACTCTTATGCCCTCTGGTGGACAAACCATATTTTATAAAAAAATTAGAAATTACAATCAAAACATTTCCCACCAGGAGCTCTATCTGGTGCAGGAAGAATTTTTCAAATCAGTTTTAGAAGCAGAGATATCAGGGAAAGCGCAATTTACCTTTACTCCTCCTAGTGGACAGTCAATGAATTACTTTAAAATTTTGAAATTATATGGAAATCATGTCGCGCAGGAAACTATCCAACAAAGAAGAAATTTCTCAAATTGGACTATTAGAAGTAGAGATATTGACAAAAATAAGATATGCATTTACGCCCCTGGCAGAGAAACCATGTAATATTTTAAGAAGAAAATATTCTGAAAAGGGATTTATCGACGTGAGTAGTATCGGTCCACGAAATAATTTTTTCAATCGAGATTTTAGAAGCCTTGATTAGGCTGCAAACATATCAGAAACAGAAATTAACACTTATGCCCCCTGGTGGCCAAACCATTTTGTACCAAAAATTAGAAATTGCATGCAAAATATTTTCCATCAGGAGCTACATCCGCTGCAAAAAGAATTTTTCAAACCCGAGTTTTAGAAGCAGAGATATCGGGAGAAACACAATTTACTTTTACGCCCCTAGCGGAGAATCTATGCGTAACTTAAAGAAGTAACCATACCTAAAATAGCCTTCGACATAAATATAATCAAAAGGTAAAAGAATTTTTCCAATCTGCTGTTTAGAAGCAAATATATGGAATAAAAGGTATTTTGAATTTGGCATTATCTGCATTTACTCCCTCTGGAGGCAAAATTGTGATCGGTGAAAAAAAAAAAAAAGTGAAATAAAGGATCATCATTCGCACATTTCAAGCTTCCCAATGCAAAAAGAATTTTTGAAATTGGGCAATTGGTTGCAAATACACTGGTGTGCAAAAATTAGGACGAAGAGAAGAAATTAGCAGGCAGAATGGACCGAAAAACTACTCAGGAGATAGACTAGGGTCCGGTACGGTAGGGCATGCGCATATATGCAGCATGACGTGGGGGGGGGGGAGTGTCTAAGAGTATAAAGCATACAGGCGGTGTACACTCAGCAATTCGGTGAAAGCTATTGCACGGTGTACATCGGTTTGAACGACGTCAATTTGCTGCCACCGTGTGATATGGCCAACAGGCAATCCAGTAGACATCTGGATGGTTTTACCAGAGGCCGCGTCATTGGGAAGTTGGAAGAAGGTCGAAGTATGACTAGTGTGGCCGAGGAGTTCGGGATCGCTCACAGCATCGTTTCACGAGCTTGGAGAGCATTTCAAATGACAGGAACAGCTGTCAGAGTTTAGCAGTGGTCATCCACGAGCAACCACGGCGGCGAACAACCAGTATATTGTCCTACAGGCGTGAAGAGACAGACGGCAGACAGCGGGAGAAATCACAAGGCACATGCAACAGACAACTGGACATCCGTTATCGCGTTTTACCGTGGCCAGGAGGCTGCACAAAGGTGGTCTATTTGCAAGACGACCAGTACGGTGTGTGCCATTAACGCCTGCTCATCGGAGACTGCGGTTTCTGTGGTGCCAGGAACACAAGAACTGGACACATCAGCCATGGGGTTGAGTTTTCTTTACGGATGAGAGCCAATTTAGTCTGACGAGTGATTCTGGACGTATACACATCTGGAGAGAGCAGGGAACACACAATCACACCTCCAACATCCTCGAAAGGGACCGGTTTGGAGGTGGCGAAGTTCTCGTTTCGGGCGGTATCGTGCTTCGTAGCCGTACTGACCTCCACATCTTCTAAGGAGGTTCAGGCACTGTTGCCCGCTATTGTACCAAGGTTCTCCTGCCTCACGTGCATCTGTTTATAGAGGTGCCGTGGGTCCCGAGTTCCTCTTCATGGACGACAACGCGGCATCTCACCGTACAGTGGCTGTCGCAGAGCTGTTGGGGAGTGAAGATATTCAACGCATGGATTGGCCCGCAAGGTCCCCCGGGACCTTAATCCAATCAAACACGTATGGGACCTTCTCGGGAGACGCTTGGCAGCACTTCACCAGCCGCCAGCAATGATTCCGCAGCTGCGATTGGCGCTACAAGAGGAATGGGCAGTGATGCCTCAACAGCTACTTGACAACCTCGTCCTCAGCATGGACAGACATTGTAAATCCTACAACGCAGTCAGGGATGATCATATCCCTTACTAAAGACTGGATTTTTCTTGGCAACCGCCTGTCACACGGACGTTTTTGTCTTCTGTCCAGTTGTGCTCGAAGCTACCTTTTTAATAAAGTGCCTTTGTATTCCTTGTTTGGACGGTTTTGCTCACTTGTCCCATATTCTTACATCTTGGGGATCTTATGGTATGATTTGAATCGATGTGCAGCACTTCTGCACAACGTTACATTAGAAAAAGTCTCGTCCTTAATTTTTGCACGCCAGTGTATATGGTGTCCGCAGACGGACAGACAAACCGATAACATAAGCACGATCTTTTTACAAAAGACGTGCTAATAAAGGCACACACAAAATGCCTAGCTACCACTCAAAACTAGAGCATGAAAAGACTGCCGGCTTTCTTCCTTCCTTGGCTCCCAGCAACAGCGCCTCCTCACTTTAGTTTTCCCCATGGCAGGACTAGATAAAACAAGAAAGATGACGCCGAATTTTCGGGAGTAATTAGCACATCTTTTTAATCCATTCTGACACACATGAAATTTATCAAAGCTATTCAAAGTCAATGGAACCGAAATGGAAAACAACGGTATTTGATGGAAGAAAGAAGTTTTTCAATCTGGTTTTTAATCCCTCAGATATTGCTGTAAATGGAATAGTGAGCTTACGCCTTCTGGTTGCAGACTTGTGCGTTAAGAAAAATATGAATTTATATGAGAAACATTTCGCACCGGAAACACTCTCTAACACAGAAAGAATTTTTCAAATCTGACTCTTAGAAAAAGAGATAGATAAAAATAAGATGTGACTTTACACCCCCTGGTGGAAAAACCATGCATTATTTTAGGAAAAAGAATTCGCAAAAGGTTTTTCCATATGAGCGGTATCAGTCCAAGAACAAACATTTTTTTTAGTAGAGTTTCAAGAAGCCAGATTTTAATGCAAATACATCAGAAGCAGAAATTAACACTTATGCCGCCTGGTGGACAAACCATTCTTTACCAAACATTAGAAATTATATGAAAAATATCTTTCATCATCAGGTGTTGTATGCGATACAGAAAGAATTTTTCAAATCTGAGTTTTAGAAGCAGAAACAAGGCAAAAAACGCAATTTACCTTTGCGCCCCCTAGCGGAAAGTGTGATTTACTTGAAAATTTTGAATTTATATGAAAAACATTTCGCATCGGAAACACTATCCAACAAAGAAGAAAATTTTCAAATCGGACTCTTAGAAGTAGAGATATTGACACAAATAAGACATACATCTATGCCCCCCGGCATAAAAACCTTGCATTATTTTAAGAAGAAAATGTTCCTGAAAGGTTTGTCGACATGAGTAGTATTGGTCCACAAACTACTTTTTTTTTTTTTTTTTTTTTTTTTTTTACAATCAAGATTTTAGAAGCTCATATTTTGCTGAAAATATACCAGAAACTGAAATTAAGACTTACGCCCCTGGTGGCCAAACCATTTACGAAAATTAGAAATTATGTGCAAAGGATTTCCCATCAGGAGCTGTATCCGCCGCAGAAAAAAAAAAATTCAAATCGGAGATTTAAAAGCAGAGATATAGAAGAAATGCAATTTACCTTTACACGCCCTAGCGAAAAGTCTATGAATTACTTGAAAATTTTGAAATTATATGAAAAACATGTCACACCGGAAACTAATAAAGAAAGAATTTTTTCAAACTGGACCATTAGAAGCTGAGATATTGACAAAAATAAGATTTACGTCTACGCCCCTGGCGGAGAAACCATGGAATATTTTAAGAAGAAAACACTCCGAAAAGGTTTATCGACGTAAGTGGCATCAGTCCACGAAATAATTTTTTCAATCGAGATTTTAGAAGCTCAGATTTTATGGCAAATACATCAGAAGCAAAAATTAACACTTATGCCCCCTGGTGGCCAAAGTATTCTTTATCAAAAACTAGAAATTATATGCAAAAGATTTTTCACCAGGAGCTGTATCCGCTAAAGAAAACGTATTTCAAATCGGAGTTGTAGAAGAAGAGATATCGGGGAAAACGTAATTTACTTTTACGCCCTATACCAGAACATGCGTAATTTGAAAAAGCAATTATTCCTAAAATACTCTTCGACATAAATGGAATCGGAAGATGAAAGAATTTTTTTAATCGGATGTTTAGAAGCAAATATGTGGAATAAAATGTATTTTCGAATTCAACATCTGCATTTACGCCCTCTAGCGGTTAAATTGTACATCGCAAAAAAAAAACAACAACAAAAAAAAACAACGAAATGAAGGATCATCATTCGTATATTTCAAGCTTCCCAATGCAAAAAGAATTTTCCAAATCGGACTAATAGTTGCAGAGATATCGTGTCTACAGAAGGACAGACAAACCGATAACATAAGCACGATCTTTTTTTACAAAAAGACATGCTAAAAAATTAAGAAAACTATTTTTCCGAATTCTTCACGTAACTGGCTGAAATTTGTACATATAGTATAATTGGCTAGGAGATGATGACCTTAAAATTTTCAAGTTAATTGGCATAAAACTTTTTAAATTAGTCGTAAAATGCTGATTACGAATTCTGGGCAGGCCACATGATAAAGAGGAAATAAAAAAAAAATTATGGCCCGTTTAAAAAGTTTTTAATTGATTTACACGAAATTTGGAGGGCTCATTCCTATTAGCGATTTATGGCGATCAAAATTTCAGAGATTTTCAAGAAAAATCCACGAAGATAAACTTTTGTCATTTTTATTGCACTTAAAAAAATCCTTGAGAGAACCCCCTGGCTGCTATGAGCGGGGTCACTGCCTCTTGCTTTGTTACGAAGCTCGCTCTTGCTGCTGCGGTGAGTGGTGAATCGCGTTTACAACTTGTGATCCCACCCACGTGTTCCACAGGGATGGATGTTTAACAAAACAATTTATTTTTGTTTCAGCATTTCTTTTTTCATCTGACCAAAAATTCCCTAGATGTAAAAAACAACAACGCCAAACTATAGCTAAATTGAAAAAAAAAATACGGGCACTTAAGAGAAAGGTGAGAATAGTGACAAAATTTTCAAAAAAGGTAACAAAAAGTTACAAATTTAAAAAAAGGTGACAAATAGTAAGAAAAGTTACTTGCGCCGAGGTCTGCAATATACATAAGAATATTTTTCTCAATGTTGGAGCGAGCTGGAGCTTACGGTGCAGCCTGTCCAAACTGATGGTTTTCATTTCAAACAAATATTGTCACTCACGTAGACCCCATTAATGCATCTAACTAAAAGGCTCATCTGAACACTACCAATAGGTTAGTGAGAGGCAAAATAGTGTTTTTATTGATATTTTTTTTTTTTTTTTTTTTTTTAAGAGAACTACTTTTTTATTGCTTTAGTTTACACTGAAGAGCAGTTGAATTAGACATACCTGTCTAGTAACATCTAGCACCACCTTTCGCCCTGATGACGGCGGCGATTCGTCTCAGCATAGACTCTACCTACAAGGCACCAGAAGCGTTGGGAAGCCATACGGATCCACGACCCCTGAACAAGCTCCCACAGTTCTCGAAGATTTGATGGAGGAAGTCAGAGCCTTGAACATCCCTCTCGATGGCATCCCAGAAGTGCTCGATGGGATTGAGGTCAGGTGACATAGCTGGCCAAGGATGCGAGGCCACGTTGGTGGAGTGTTCATCCAACCATTCGGATACAATTCGGGAGCTTGTTGTAGGATGAGGTCACCAGTGGGATGTTGAAGACGAACAAACGGAAGCAAATGGTCATCCGGGATATCCCGGTAAAGTTGACTTGTGACGGACGATGTCACATGTACCAGGGGTCCCATTTCAGTCCACGTAAACAGTTCCCAGACGAGAATGCCACCCCACCAGCTTGAAGAGTACCCTGCTGGCAAGAAGGATCCATTGCTTCATGTGATTTGCGCCGCACTCGTATCCTGCCATCTGCATGTACCAACGTGAATCTCGACTCATCAGTCCAGGCAACATTTTTCCACGTGTCTAGGGTCTAGTGGCGATGTTCCCGCATCCATGCTAATCTTTGCACCCTGTGATGTGCGGTCAGCAGCGGTATCCTCGTGGGATGACTGCTTCTGTACTGCATAGCAAAGAGATGGTTCTGGATGGCGTGGCTGCTGCTTACACGTTTTTGTGCACCAGCGTAAAATTGCCGAGTGATTTCTTTCACTGTGGCCCGCCTATCTCCACTATTACAACAAGAGCTAGCCGACGATGACCCCGCTCATCCACACGCTGTTGTCCAAGGCAGTTGACCCTTGCACGGATGGTTTTACCGGATTTGATGTACTCACTGTGCACCCGTGACAGTGGCTCGTGAAAACCCAGTGCTTGCACGACTTTCGAGATAGAGTGACTCATTCGTCAGGCCCCGACAATTTGCCCATGATCAAATGCGCTTAGATCCTTCGTCTTACCCATACTGCATCAGACTCTTACTGATTCCCGTCGCATCACTCCTTATATTGTCGGATCGCTACATACGTCATGTCGTTTCCACAGCGCCACGATTGCATAACGCTAGCTGTCTCCAATTCAATTGCTCTTCAGTGTATACTAGCATATAATGACTACAATCTATCAAATTTTCAGATTTTAAAAAATGGCCAATTTTTAATATTAATTTTTGAAATTTGAAGCTTTTTTTCAATGTTTTATTTTTTCAATATTCAGATGTTTATTAATGCAAAAGTGAAATTGAAGTACTGGCAAACCATTTTTTTAATTAGAAGAATTCCTAATATCATATCACACATCGGTTACGTTAAAAAACTATAAAGAAGTGCGAAATTTCGGTAGCGACTTCTACCTTCATCAGCTGTGGAATGAACCACGTGGTATAAGCATCAGTTGTTGCCAGATTTCAGAATAGCTTTCCAAATGATACAGATATGAAAAAGGTGCATCTGTATTGCAGATCTACGGGGTAAGATATATCTCAATGCTTTTGCGGTACCTGAGGGCTTTCCGATTGCTGAACGGAGCGATACGTTTAATATTTTGCCAATCAGGAATTGCAGACGTATTGCTGATAGTTAAAATTGAAAGGGAGGTGGAAGGGTTGCCTTTCTTAACATCAGCAATATGTTCCATCAATTGCCAGTTGATGCTGTGGTAAGTACTACCAATGTAGTGGGTAACGCCTGCGGAAGTATTGACAGGGATAGAGCAGACACCTTGTAAATCGAGGGGTTTATTGGGATCTCTGTCTTTAAAAATGAGATTAAGATGTGGCTGTGGTTTAACTGCAATTCTGCATATTACATATCACTAAGCTGTTCTCTGAGATTCAGAGGTTAGCTCCAAAAAGAAATACAAACTTCCAGGTATTTTTTACTTATTGTTGTATCAAACTTCTCCATTTACAGCGATCTTGACATACTACTCGTGCTTCACTAATATCCATTACACGCCGTACACAAGATCTTTTATACTTCATACTCATAATCTTTTTCTCATGCAGACACTCCTGAATCTGATCCACCCATGTCTTCCTTGGCCTTCCTCTGCCTTTCCTTCCTGCCACTTGGGCTGAAAAGATTTTCTTAGTAAGCATTTAATCACTCATTCTTTCAACATGGCAAAACCACCAAAGCATATTGGTCTCCACCTTGCTAACAACATTTTGCTTCACATCACGCAACTGCAATACATCTTCATTTCTCACACAATCATATCTTGTTTTGCCACAAACCCCCACGTAAGCAACTCATTTCTCCAGCACACAAACGACTCCTATGTTTCTTCTGCAGTACCCAGGTTTCACTGCCATACATCAGAGTAGGAACAATTACAGTTTCATACACAGCCATGCGGGACTTCATTGAAAAGTCATAGCTCCAGAGGAGCTATGACTTTCAATGAAGAATTCACTCGCCTACTGATTTCACCATCCAACTTGTTCTCTCTGTCAAACATACTTCCTAAATACACAAACTCACTCACCTGGTCAATCACAATGCCATTTATACTTACATTACATTCAGTGCTACCCGTTCCTCTCTCAAACACCACAACTTCGGTTTTTCCCTTATTTATACTCAGTTTGAATTTCATGCAAACTTCGTGCATCCGAGTCACATACTCTGCAACACACTTTTGCTCTCTGCCAACAGGACAGTGTCATCAGCATACAGCAATCTGCACACACGGATATCACCAAGACATAAACCACTATTATCAATTTTGGCATTATGCATGCATGCATCCATAAATATATTAAACAGCCATGGTGACATTACACAACCTTGTCTAACTCCTGCACCAATGGAAAACCATTTTGATAAAACACCATTCACTCGTACACAAGCTCTACTACCAGCATACATAGCTTTTACACTATAAGTAGATTCCCAGTAACACCATATTCATTCAATACCTTCCACAAAAGTGTCCTATTCACTCGGTCGTAGCTTTCTCTAAATCTATGATGGCAGTAAAAACTTTCTTCCCAACAGCCAGATACTTTTCAATCATAGTGCGTAATGCAAAAATCTGGTTAGTGCAGCCTTTACCAGGCATAAAACCACTCTGAACATCCCACACTTTCAATGATATAAGACCCCGTACTTTTTCAATAACAACCTTACCAAACACTTTCCCTGGCACACTCAGTAGGCTAATACCCCGATAGTTCTTGCGTTCAGTCTGATCACCTTTTCCCTTGTACAAGGGAACAATGATAACATCCTTCCAATCCCAAGGGACCATTCCTAACTCCCAGCACAACTGGCAAATTTCAGGTAACCAGTCAATTATAGAGTCACCACCATATTTCAACATCTCTGCAGTTATGCCATCAACTCCTGGAGCCTTGCCATTCTGAAGAGATTTTAGAGTTTTACACACTTCTTCTCTTGAGATCCCTCCTGTGCTTTCATCCCTCATTGTGACATCATCTGCATCTGTCTCAGAATCATCTTTGCTTTCCTGATCTAATAACTCACAGAAGTATTCACCCCATCTTTCACTTAACTCATTGGGCTCCCATATCATTTCTCCAATCTCATTCTTCACACAACTTACAACTTTGTTTCCCCTATTTTTCCTGAGTCTCGTGTACTTCCAGAAGGACTTCCTATGTTTCCAAAAAGCCAGTTCATGCCTTTCCACTTTCTCCTTCCTATCTTTTGCCTTACTGTGGCGAACCAGCTTAGCAGCTTCACGCTTCTTACAGCGATATTCATCCACAGAGACTACCTTGCAACATCCCCAAATAGACTTCCTTCTTTCTCTTTACTGCCTCTTCAATCTCACTATTCCACCAAGCATCACCTCTATTGTTACCCATTATTGTGGTGCCACAGACCTCTTTAGCAGCAGTGACAACACAGTTCTTAAAACATTCCCACTTCTTTTCTACATCCCTCTCACCAGACTTCAGATCCTTCAGTCATTCTCTGAGTAAGTCAGAATACCGCTGATGATCTTCAAGGAGCCTATCAACCTTTATTCTTTCTATCCTGGGTCTCTTCCTATTTCTTTTCCTCCAACCAACATTAAGTTTCACTCGTGACACTACCAAGTAATGATCAGAACCAACATCCGCACCTCTCATCACACGGGTGTCAACAACTAAGTGTTTCAAACGCTGATCGTAGACAACAAAATCTATCACTCTTTTGACCAAGAGTACGATTTTCCCAAGTATATGTGTAGATATACTTGTGGTTGAAAAATGTATTAGATACACACAAACCATTCTCAATGCAGAGTTCAATTAATCTTTCACCATTATCATTCACACAAGGATCATTAAACTTACCCAGAACATTGTCAGAAATTGCATTCTGTACACCTACTCTAGCATTGAAATCCCCTGCTATTATAACTTTTTCTTTAGCACCAAACTGGCACAAAACAGCTTTTAGCTCATTCCAGAAATCTTTATCAGAAGGTTCCGAGTCACAAGGAGCATACACTACAACAATTACAATTCTCTGAAGTTATTACTTTCAAACGAATCCAGAGAATTCTCTCACTTGCGCAACTATAGCGAATCAAGTTGTTCTTAATCTTTTCACTTAAAATCACACCTACACTAGCCTGTCCTCTCATATTATCCAATACCCCAGACCACACACTCACCGTGCCATTCACTTTTTCTACCCCAATTTCTTTCTTTTTGGTTTCACTTACACACAGCACGTCCACTCTATACTTATTCATCTCCTCAATCACCTCACTCATCTTGCCATTTATACCTCTAGTATTCCATACACCAATCTTACATTCACTCAACCAAGATCTCTTTCTCGTGTGCCGTTTAGAAAGTCCAGGTCGATTCCGTGGTGGACCGTCCTTCTCAAGTGTGGTAGGTCCACCATATCCCACACTTGAGTCATTCTTAATATTTCTTTTTGTCTTTTTAATCAGGTAAGTACATCAGTGGGGGGGGGATTAGCCCACAGCTGAGGGTTCCAGTTGGTCATTCAACCTAAGAATTCTGGAACAAAACCCAGTGAGTTGGGGTCTTTTCGCCAATGTCACACAGAATTAGCTTGTACCTCGCCAAAATTCACAGAGGCCCTAGTTGCTGTTGTGTGTGCCATTGTTACCACGGAGCGCCCCGGGGAGGCAAACCCATCACTCACTACGACCGCCCGCACTGCAATTCTGCACTCAAAAGATTTGAAATTACAGCAAACGTTATGAGTGAAAGACGGACTAAAAAGGCAAAGCACCAACGAACTGACAAGTGGTGGTAGGTTCAGGCAGTAAACTACACAGTAGAGTCACATTACTGTGACCACCTCCTACTTTTGACGTCAACAGTGCGTAGCCAATGAAAGAAGGCATGTGTCGTGAGTTGGCTCGGGGGTATATAAAGAGTGCTGTAGGCATTCTGAAAACATATCACTCATTGCTGTCGTGGATAAAAAGTAGCAATTTATCAGATTTGCAAAAAAGGATTATTATTGGCTTCCGGGCCAAGGGTGGCAGTGTTTTGGAAACAGTACAGTTTGTGAACTGTTCGAGTGCTGCTGTGGTTAAAGTGCATCGTGATTAGAGAAATGGCACCATTGCGAATAAGCGATGTGGAAATTGCGGAGCACCACGTGCCATTGATGTGAGAGGTGAAAATCGGCTTCGAAGGTGTGCGGGGGCCGGTCCACATGCTACAGTGGAGAAACTCACTGGCCGAATGAACAAGAAGGCTACCAGAAGTGTCTAAAATGACAGTTCAGCGAACCCCGCTGCATATTGGGCTCCGATGCAGACGGATGGTCACTGCACCTAAGCCAATGAAGGTGCATCGGCAGAAAAGGCTTACATTTGCACAGCAGTATTGGAATTGGACCTCCGCTGATTGGCAAAAGATTGCCTTCTCAGACGAATCATGTTTTCTGCTTCATCAAACGGATTGACGTTGGCGTATAAGGCGAGAAACATCGGGGAACAAACACTTTTCAACCATTTCTGGAAGAACACAAGCTGGTGGGGGCAGGCAGCATTATGGTCTGGGAAATGTTTTCGTGGCATTATCTGGGTCAACTCATACCTGTGGAAGGCACTATGAACCGAATTTGTTATGAATCCTTCCTTGCAGACCATGAACACCCATACATGCCGATTGTCTTCCCTGCAGCGGATGGGATCTACCAGAATGACAATACAACGCGTCACACAGCTAGAAATGCCCGAGAGTGGTTGGAAGAGCATGACAAAGACCTCAAAGTATTTTCCTGGCCCTCCTAATTCTTTAGACTTAAACCCAAGTGAGCATCTGTGGGACCACCTTGATTGTGTTGTTCGCTCTATGGATCCTCCACCACGCACCCTCCAGCAGCTGTCAGATGCACTGCAGTCAGCATGGATCCACATACCTGTGAACACCTTCCAGCACCTTATTGAGTCACTCTCAGCCAGTTTAGCTGCTGTACGCATTTCACACGGTGGTTACTCTAGATATTAGTTGGTGGTCACAATAATGTGGCTCGACCGTGTAGTAGTTCTATTCTGAGACTCAAATTTCTTAATTAGTCTATGTACTAAGAGGGGTGGGAAGTCATGCAATTTGCCAATGCTGACGATGTTCTGATATTTTTGTAAAGCAGGAGGGCTGTTGCAAATAAGGTTAGTTCTGTGTCATCATCATTGTCAACCATTTTCTATCCACTGCTGGAAGAAGGTCTCTCCAAGCCTCTTCCACAACGGTCTGTCTTGTGCCAGTCTCCTCCAAATTACTCCCGCATACTTTCGAATTTCATCCACCCATCTTCCATGTGGTCTTCTTCTGGGTCTTTTCCTGTCGCTTGGAATCCAATCTAAAATTTAGACTGTCCATCGATGGTCTGTTCTTCTGGCAGTATGTTCAGCCCATTGCCATTTCAGGGATTATACTCTGAATCATGATGCCTTCCACTCTTGTCATTTTTGTGATCCACAAGTTCCTCTTCTTATCTCTCCTGGTTACACAAAGCATGCACCTCTCCATGCTTCTTTGAGTTGTCTGCAGCCTTTGTATGTCTCTTTTAGTTAAGGTCCACGTCTCTGCACCATACGTAAGCACTGGAAGGATGCATTGATCAAACACTTTTCTTTTAAGACATAATGGCATATTGCTCTTGAAAATTATGCTGTTTCTTCCAAAAGCTCTCCAGGCAAGTTTTGTACGCCGATTAATTTCTTCATCAATGTGACCCTCACTTGATATGTGCTGTCCAAGATAAACATAAGTATCTGTTATTTCCAGCTTTTCTCCATCAATCGATAAATCTTCATTTCTTGTAAAAGCATTGTACATCACTTTTGTCTTCTGAAAGTTCATTTTTAATCCCACTTCTTTACTCTTGTCAGCAAGTTCCTGGATCATACTCTGCAGCTCTGATGGGGTAGTTGCAAAAATTACATCATCATCAGAAAAACGAAGATGAGTTAGATAATCTCCATTAATCTTTATCCCTTTGTGTTCCCAGTTCAGTGATTGAAGGACATTTTGCAATGTAGCATTAAAGATCTTGGGAGATATGGTGTCACCTTGCCTCACTCCCTTTTCAATTTTTATGTGTGCTGTATTCTCAAACAGCCGAATCTTTGCACTTGCATTTTCATAGATGTTATTAATAATATTAATGTATGCATCTTCAATACCACAGGATTTTAAAGCCATTGTAACTGCTGATGGTTTCACTGAATCAAAGGCCTTTTCATAATCAATAAAAGCCGTGCACAATGGAAGTCCATATTCCCTCACTCTTTCAATTAGTTCTCTCAGTATGTGGATATGATCTATAGTGCTGTAGCCACTCCTGAATCCAGCTTGTTCTCTCGGTTGAGCCATGTCCAGTGTTACCTTCAAGCGGTGTGAAAGAACTTTAGTGAAGATTTTATAAACCACTGATAGGAGGCTGATAGGTCTGTAGTTCCCGAGATCCTCAATGTCACCTTTTTTATGTAGCAGGATCATTGTAGCATTGTTCCAATCCTCAGGAATCTTCCCTTCACTAGGGCATCGAGTGAAAACTTGGGCGAGTACCGTTTCAATTTCTCCACTTGCTTTTTGTATGATGTCTACAGTAATTCTATCTTTTCCTGGAGCTTTTCCCCACTTCATGTTCTTGATTGCATGTGCAACTTCTGCTGGGAGGACTGGAAGAACTTTGGTATTGGTACCTTTCATGATGTCTGGAGTACATGTATCATCCCTTTCATATAATTTGGAGTAGAAAAACTTTCACTCTTGTCAAAATTTCGCCTCAATTTCTTGTTACAGAACCATCTTTTTTCTCAGTGCCATAATCTGTTTTCTTCCCTTACTGAGATGTCCCTTTGCTATGTTTAGGCTATCTCTGTGCATGTAAGACTATAGCAGCCAATTTAGATTTTGCAAAGGTGCAAGAATCAGGGCCGCCGTTAAGGGTGTGTGGCGCGTGTGGCCACACAGGGCCTCGCGCTGCTGGATAAATAAGATAAAATAAAACAAAAGAGAAAAAGAAAGAAAAACATTAAGTAAACAGAAAAAAAAATCTGACAGTTCAAAACATATGAATTACCATCCCAGTTCTCCACGTGTCCGCATACACAAACATCACAGTGACGTCCTAGACATACATACGTTGAGGACTTATTTTACTGTTAAGAAGTCCTGTGACACTAGATGGGAAAGCCATGTAGAAAGTGTTAAACCCATTAGATACCAAGCAAAAGAAGTAAGGGACGCACTTCTTGAAGTTGCAGACATATTAAATGATTCTAAAATCAAATGTGAAGCTCGCTCATTGGCAGTACATGAACTTCAGAGTTATGAATTCTTATTGAGCATTGTTATATGGTATGACATACTCTTTTCTGTAAACAGTGTGAGCAAACCACTTAAATCGGAGAGCATGCAGCATGACATGGCAGAAAATATGCTTCAATGGGTTATTAAATTTTTGAACCAATTTTGAAATGAAGGCTTCAATTCAGCAATTCTGGCAGCTCGTGAAATTTGAGAACAGTTAAGTGTTGAACCAAAATTTTCTAAGCATATGATTACGAAGTAGACGATGAGCCCTTGAGAAATACAAAACCTGCAGAGGAAGTCTTCAAAATAGAGTATTTTTATCCTATTATAGACACTGCTTTACAGTCTCTGAAATCTTGTTTTGAACAATTAAGGAGTTCAATGACAAGTTTGGATTTTTGTATTCTCTACCGAAAATGAAACAAATGAATGACGAAGATCTAATGAAATATTGCAAAAACCTGGATTTCATCCTTAGTTCAGGAAATTCCCGCGATATATGCGGAGAGGAGCTATTCACAGAATTGAAAATAGTCACAGAACTAGTTCCGGATGATGTCAATACTGCCATCCAAGTATTGCAATTCTTAAACGGAATGCAAAATCCCTTCCCTAACATAGCTATCACGTACAGAATCATGTTAACTGTGCCGATAACAGTCGTGAGTGCGGAAAGAATTTTCTCTTGCTTGAAATTAATCAAATCTTATCAGAGGACAAATATGTCTCAAGAAAGGTTAACTGCACTCCAGGGAAAAAAATAAGTGGTATTGCATCGCAGTTTGCGATGCAAACTCATATTTGATTCGCAAAACCACAATTCAAAGTTTAAAAACGAAATTTCCATCAAAATGTTCAATCCATAGAGCAACTCATTGTTTATCGAAAATACGATTTTGCTTATACGTGAAAAAATAATGCACGATGAATAGTTTATGTTTGCTTTCAGCTGGAAAAAGCTTCCTCGCGTAGCTCTAGCTGTACAGTGGTGAGGTGGTCATCGTCCAACCACAGAGCGTCTACGATTGGTTCCACGCTCCCGTCTGTCTGCACCACGAGTCATTTAAGCACAGATGCTCTCATCACTGTTTTGGTTTGGCCGCCACTTAATTTTAGTGGGATGTGAGTTTTGTTCTTTTACTCTTTGTTATTTCAAATCATGGCTACCAAAGTGAAAATATCAACCATGAAAAGGTGGATGGCGGAATTAGATCCAAAAGGTATTTGGCTACGCTATGATGTTGACGCCGATAAGATTTCCATCCAGTCTGCCTATTGCGAACTTTGTCAGAAGAATGTTGACAGCATAAAAAAATTTCGAAATTTCAATTCTTTTATTGATGGAGTTTCTGGATTCATTATTGAAAAGGACAACATGGTAAAGCACACCAGATCAGAAATTCACTGTGCAGTGTCTCCAAGGCAGAACATAAAGAAAAATCGCTCGCTGATTTTTATCAAAGAACATCTATTGGTAAGTCAATGATTGTTGCTTCCAATTCATTTAAAGCTCGAATTAGAAAATTAATTGATATAGCATATATGATTGCCAGAGGAAATTCCATTTTCGAAGTTTCCTAAAATTATTGAGTTAGAGAAACGCCATGGTGTTGATGTAGGGCAAACTTATCATTCGTCCGTGATGTCTGCTCAGTCCACGGAGTGCATAGTTAATGCTTTCGAAACTTATTTGCGCAATGACCTAAGAAAGAAAGACTATTTTACCTTATTTATTGATAGCAGTACAGATGTTAGTGCATCTGAAAATGAAATTATTTTTATCATGTATGTCAATGAAGTAAGTAGGAGATACCAAATTCCCATTCCTGGAATTAAAAGAACTGAAAAATGCCGATGCTATCAAACATGCAATTGTAGAGTCCATTGAAGAATTTGGAATAGTCAATTTTGAAAAGAAATTAATTGGATTTTTAAATGACGGAACAAATATTAACATGGGACAGGAAATGAGTGTTGCAGATCTTTAAGAAAAACTGCCCTTGTTTAGTGCCATCGCTTAGAGCTAGGCTCTAAAAGATTTTATGCTGTCAACATATTTTCAAGAGGTACATAAGTTGATGGAAGACATTCATAATTTTTATGAAAAAGTGCCAAACAAATTGGAGACTTTCGTGACAGCTCAACAATACTCGGTGAAGATGTATCAGATACACCAGCTTTACGAGCCCATGGCACCCAATGGGTTTCACATATGCACAGAGCCACTAACACATTGATTAAAAACTATTTTGTATGGTACGAAGAACCCACAAAAGCAAGAAGTAAAATTCACTAGAAAAATTTCTTATCACAAAGGTTTATTTGAGGCTTTAAAGAGAATTAGTAAAAAATACAATATTAGGCTAGCTCCAAGTTTAGAGAACAAAGTTAAAAAATTTTTTCCCTAAAATAGTTCAAAGAGAAGAAGATATTTTAAAAATGCAAGGAGTAGTTTATGAAGTAAATTGTAGTTGTGGACTATCTTACATAGGTGAAACAGGTCGCAGACTAGAAACTCGTATAGCTGAGCATAAAGCAGCTATAAAAAATTGCTCCAACAAGACTGGATTAGATAGGCATGTTAGAGAAACTGGGCACAGCATGGATTGGAATTCCCTTAAAGTAATCAGTTTCCAAAGCAATTTCCAAAAAGAAAACTGAAAGAAGGAATAGAGATTGAGAAAAATCAAAATTCCATCATCAATGACTGCAAAGGATTTTCCCTGCCTAACATCTGGCAGGATTTGTTGAAAAATAACCTTAACCGTCAAGGTTAACCGTAACCATGATAGTGACAAGCAAAAAGTGACAACAACAAGAGAGCCTGAAGAAGAAGAGTTTTCTCCGAAAATTTGCTATAAATGAAAAAATTTCCTAGTAAATTCCCATAAGTTGCTTTAGATTATTAATAGAAAATATGGTTGCAGATCCAACAAGCAAAGGAGAAAAAGCCAGGATTACAAGCATTTTCAGAAGAATTAAGTCCATCAAACAGTGGTGTACTGGAAAAACTAGAGGCCCACCCGCAAAAAATGTTTTCGAGGCACTTTTGCGAAAATCCATTGCTCTTCAATTACTCAAAATTTTAACAGCCATATTATTAACTAGGCTTTAAGGGCGTTTTAATAAACAAAATTCTTCAGAACCTACGAGTATTATTCGTAAAATCAAAATTATTTCACTTTATTGCATAAAAACACAAATGTGTATGTTATAATTAAAATGAGTGCCTTGGTTACTCATACAAATTACTACAAAATACTTACATCAAAGTTAATCATATCATGCAAAATTTATTACTTTTAAAGAACTAAGACCTACTTTTTGAAGTTCCTCAAGATTGCACACACAAAACATGCAACTGCCATGCGACAGTGTCTAATGACTTTTCTGATTTATACGAAATGTCACAACATAAGTAAGAAATTAACTAAATACCGATTAAGAACTGTAGCATAAAAAACATGAAACTACTTAAATTATTTACACTGGAATATAAAAAACAAACTTAACATTATGCCACAATGTTTTGCACATAGTAAAAAAAAAAAACTCCTTTGACACTGTTATACAAAAAAATGATGCAGGTCTCAAGAGTTTTCGCTCCCACAAAGAACACCTTCCAGTTCATTATATTCGAAAGGATGCATAGTTATGTGCAAACAACTGTAATACATAACACCTAATCCTCATTGGTATAAAAATTTCGCTCATTGAACTGATATTTTTTCCGCATTCTCTTATTAAGATCCTTGCATAGATACTATTGCAAGTTCTGTGAAAGGGGGCCTTCAAGTTATCTTGAATAGCTGCTTTCCCATCATCCAGTTTTTATGAACTAAAGCAACGAAAATGATTTTTAAAGATTTTAAGTATTTACTGAGAAAAAAAAAATGCTTTTCTTCTTAATACTTCATTCAAAGCTGCCTTAATTCTTTGCTATTTCTTTAACCAGTTTCATTGGAAGTTTCTGCAAAAAATTTTGTAAAATCTTGCTCAGGCTAGAGGCCCTTTTAACCATGAGACACCCCCTCCCACACCGCGAGGGTTGCGGGGCTATCAGTACACCCATGTAATCAAATTTGTAACTTGGCTGCTGTTGCTTTGCAACGTTTTATATTCTTTGTCAAAATTATCTCTCTCTCTCTCTCTCTCTCCAGTTGGATGATGTATGTACGTACCTTGTATTTTGAATGCACTAGAAAAATTTCTATGATTCTATCGAAATTATGAAGAAAAGAAAGTTTTCGGCTGACCTGTCCAAAATTTTACAAGACTCAGCAAACGTATCAGCTTGCGATTCCAGTGACTGTGATTCAGTGAAACCTAGAATTTCGTGGCACTGAACTGAGCTGTAATTCGACAGTAGATGTATTCTGTGAAATTTGTTAATATCTTTTAAATCATATTCATCAGTGTTTGCATACCTGGCTTGGTGACTTGCACAAAAATTAGGTTTTTAACGCTGCCAAGCTGTTAGAACCTAAACTTCGGCCAACAGACAAATCTACTCTTGCAAATTTTGCTGATGATCAAATTACCGTATTAACTGAACATTTCACTGAGTTGTTGACTACCAATAACATTGACAACGATAAAATTCAAGAGAACTGGGATTATTTCAAAACCTTTTGGTTAAGAAATCTGCTACACCTATCAAAGCAACAGTTCTGGAAATGTTTGTAGGTAAAGTATGTGAATAAATTCCCAAATCTAAACCACATGATAAATATCACGAGATTATTGCCCGTATCCAATGCTAAGGTCAAAAGAGCCTTTTCTGCGATAAAAAGAATTGAGGCAATTTTTTTGCGGATAACACTGAAAGGACCATAACTATGCGGGTTTCACGCTGAACAAGCAGTGGAGGTATTTTTCGAAAAGAAGCCCCGACACACAAGTGTGAAGTCTTACGGAAAAAGAAAGAGAAGAAGCAGAACCTGAAGCTATCAGAAGTTCAGGAGTACTCTCACTGTCACGTGACAGTAAGTAGCTGCTGCAATGTGTGGCCAGGTAACATTTCGCCATATATCCATAGAAAGAAAATTTACTTTTTACACATCTGCTAAAATATTTTTAAATTTTACTTTTCATTACTAATTAGAGTATTTTTGATAGATATTGAAAAGGTACTAGTAATAGTTTTATTTGATAATAAATTATTAGTCACTTAAATCAAAAGAAAAATAAGTATCGAAAGTGCTCGACATAATTACTCAATTGCTCCGCAATGCTAAATTTGAGGAGCAAAATTGCTCCCCAAAAAACTTCAATTATTTTTCACCCTGCTGCACTCGCTACATTGTCAATAGAACACGATGTAGCATCAAAACTAAATTAAGATGATATTAGTGAAGATTTTGCTGGACAAAAGGCGAGAAAGGTCTTCTTTGCGCGACAGGTAAAACATGAAGTTTTCCTTTTATGCACATACCAGCATATTTATGAAATATGATGACTGTTTCTCTAACTTTTAAAGGACATTTTTTTAAATGTTACAATTCACTAGGAAAGTGATGTACCTATTTAAAACATTTTTCTTATTGTTCCGCATAGGTTTCAATTTTAAACTACACAGCTATAGCAAAACAGATTAAAAAAATTCATACTGCATAATATTACTAACATTTAGCTTTTTTTTTTTTTTTGCAAAGGAGAATGACGGTTGAGCATGATAATAGCAGTTACAAGTTTAAGAAATATCAGTTCCTTCTATAACAAACAAATGAGTGAAAAGCTTATCACCTTATCAGAAAATAAAAATATTCTATTGCGTATGTGCACAAAATACCGTTAGCCAGGTTGATTTAGCAAAAATTATTAGTTAGCAAGAGGGCCTCGCAGGGAGAGTTCACACAGGGCCTCGCGTAAACTTGCGGTGGCACTGGTAAGAATGTAAGGGGAGATATTATGGGTGGGAGTAGGTTTCCTGTAAACAGAGAGACAGAGTGAAAAGCCTGGATTGATGTTAACATCCAGAAAACTAATATTGTTGTTAAACCTGTTCTTGAGAAGAGAATTTTATATGGAGGAAATTTGTATGTTATGGAGGACATGAGTTTTATTAGTGAGTGTTTCTCTTGTGTATAAATGATGAAGATGTCATCAACATACCTTAACCAAATGGTGGGTTTAAAGAGGGATAGGGCAACAATTAATTTTTCAATATTCTGCAAATAAATTTCAGCAAGTATGGAGGAAAGAGTAGAGCCCTTTGGTACACCTTGTTTTTGTTGGGTAATAGATATATAAAAAAAAACAGAATATTTACAGCAATATTTTTCCAATGAATCAAAACAGTCATAAAGATCTTTGATGAATTCCCCCAGGAAGTTCTTGGTGCTCCATTAGTTTTTTGATGAGCATGTAGGCATCAAAGAATGGAACTGAAGGAAATAATGAATCCATGCCAAAAGTGTACAAGAAATCTTGAGGATTGATGGATGAAGGGAGTTTCTGGATGAAGTCCTTGGTCAACACAACAGAATAAAGGCTTATTTTTAGTCAGAACATTGCAACATTTGACCAACTGTATTTCAAGATTGACTGCTGGAGAAAAGGTATTTTCAATTAAGGGCCTAATATCAGGATGTCCAACTTCATGTAGCTTCATCTGTAGAAACAACCTGGGAGTACAATAATAAGCTGAAGGGGGTAGAGGAATGTATGTTGATGACATCATTAGGCCACACCAGAAACACTCACTAATAGAACTCAGGTCCTCCATAACTTCCAAATTACCTCATATAAAATTCTCGTCTCAGGAATAGGTTGACAATATTAGTTTTCTGGATGTTATCAACATCAATCGAAACTTTTCACTTAGTCTCTCTGTTTACAGGAAACCTACTGCCACCCATAATATCATCCTCTTACCATTCTTGCACCTTTGCAAAATATAAATTGGCAGCTATAAAGTCTTACATACGCAGAGCTAACCTTATTTGCAACAGCCCTCCTGCTTTACAAAAAGAATGTCAGTGGCAAATTGCATGGCTTTCCTCCTCTTAGTACATAGACTAATTAAGAAATTCAAGTCACAGAATAGAACTGTTAGTTTACTGCCTGAGCCTTTCACCACTCATCAGTTTGTACCTTTTAGACTGTCCTTCACTCATAAAGTTTGCTCTTTTTTCCAATCTTTTGGCTATAGGATTGCAGTTAAACCACCTCCACATCTTCTTAATCTTTCTTAAAGACAGATCCCAATAAACCCCTCGATTTACAAGGTGTCTACTCTATCCCTGTCAACACTTCCACAGGCATTACTCACTGCACTGGTAGTACTTACCGTAGCATCGACCGGCGATTGATGGAGCATATTGCTCATGTTAAGAAAGGCAATCCTTCCACCTTCATTTCAGTTTTAGCTATCGGCGATACATCTGCGATTTCAGATTGGCAAAATGTTAAGCGTAAAGCTTCATTCAGCAACCGGAAAGCCCTCAGGTAACGCAAAAGCATTGAAATTTACCTTACCCCTAATACCTGCAATACAGACACACCTTTTCACATCCCTATCATTTGGAAAGCTATTTTGAAATCTGGCAATAACTGATGCTTATATCACATGGCTCATTCCAAGTGTTTCATTCCACAGCTGATGAAGGTAGAAGTCACTACTGAAACGTCCCACCACTTATAGTTTCTTAACATAACCTATGCGTGATATGATATTAAGAATTCTTCTAATTTTTTTTACATGTTTTACTGCTAATCCTTCTCTCTAAATTTTTCTAATGGGAGGAACAGGAGCAGGCGAATTCAACGAAAACAAATTTATCAAAAAAGTGAGACGAATTCGTCAAATGCAAATTCATTAAAAATGAATTTACCGAACGAGCAATTTACCAAAAGTAGACTTTTTCGTACAAAAAAAAAAAAAAAAAAAGAACCGAATTAACTGAAATGGCGTTTAGTACAACTGGCCACTAAACAGTTGGCCAAACAGACAAGTGCAGACACCCACTTTAGGGGTTGCATAAAAATTGCAGTTTCTTGGTTTCAGACGTACCCAAAGGCCTAGGGATTGATATTTAATGCCTTAGTAAAAGAGCATTAGTACTAGTCTGGGTCTAAACCTTATGAATCTGAGCATGATGCAATATATTCATAATGTTTTCATAATAAATCAAACTAATAATGCTGCACTTTTACTTAAGAGCATCGTATATTAATAAACAGGCCTAGACTTTTTAAACAGTTTTTTTCCCTGTCGTGCTCACATTCATAAGGTTTAGGTTCCAAGCCAAGTTAGTATTATTGCACTTTTACTTAGGCATTAAATATTAACAAACAAGCCTAGGCCATTTTAAGTTTTTATTCGATTATGCTCATATTCATAAGGTTTAGACACAAGGTCTAGTTAGTATTGTTGCAGTTTTACTTAGGCATTAAATATTAATACCTTGGCCTTTTTTAACAGTTTTTATTCCATCATGTTCATATTCAAAAGGTTTAGACACAGAGTCAGGATAGTATTATTGCACTTTTACTTAGGCATTAAATATGAATACCTTGTTGGCCTAGGCCTTTTAAACAGTTTTTATTAGATTGTGCTCATATTCATATGGTTTAGGTACCAAATCAAGTCAGTATTATTGCACTTTTACTTAGGCATTAAGTAGTAATACCTCGGCCTAGGTCTTTTTACCAGTTTTTACTCCATCGTGTTCATATTTATAAGGTTTAAATACCAAGTCAAGTTAGTATTATTGTGCTTTTACTTAGGCATTAAATATGAATACCTTGGCCTAGGCTTAGGACTTTTGCAGTTTTATTCTGTCATGCTCATATTTAAAAGCTTTGCATCAAGTAAAGTTAGTAATATTGCACTTTTACTTAAGAATAAATATTTCATACACTTGAACAAAATCTGTCAGAAAGGCCTATTGATTAATATTTAGTGCCTAAGTAAAAGTGCAATAATACTAACTTGACTTGGTATCCAAACCTTACGATACCAGCACAATGGAATAAAAACTGTTAAAAAGGCCTAAGGCCTATTTATTAATATTTACTGCCTAAGTAAATGTGCAATAATACTAACTTGACTTGGTGTCTAATCCTTATGAATATGATGGAATATAAACTGTTAAAAGGCCTATGCCTAAGGCTTATTTATTAATATTTACTGTGTAAGTAAAAGTGCAATATTACTTAAATGACTATGTCTAAACCTTATGAATATGAACAAAATAGAATAAAATCGGTTAAAAAGGCCTAGGCCCAGGTATTAATATTTAATGCCTAAGTAAAAGCGCAATAATGCTAACTTGACTTGCTGTCTAAACCATATGAATATGAGCACGATGGAAAAAAAAAAGGCCTAGGCTTATTTGTTAACATTTAATGCCTACGTAAAAGCGCAGTAAATACACTGGCGTGCAAAAATTAGGGAAGAGACGGTTTTTCGAATGTAACGTCGTGCAGAAGTGCTCCACGTAGACTCAAATCATACCATAAGATCCGCAAGATGTAAGAATATGGGACAAGTGAGCAAAACCGTCCAAACAAGGAATCCAAAGGCACTTTATTGAAAAGGTAGCTTCGGGCACAACTGGACAGAAGACAGAAGCGTCCATGTGATAGGCAGTTGCCAAAAAAAAAAAAAATATCCAGTCTTTAGTAGGGGATATGATCACCCCTGACTGCATTGCAGGATTTACAACATCTGTCCATGCTGAGGAAGAGGTTGTCAAGGAGCTGTTGAGGCATCGCAGCCCATTCCACTTGTAGCGCTAATCGCAGCTGCGGAATAGTTGCTGGCGGCTGATGACGTGCTGCCAAGTATCTCCCGAGAAGGTCCCACACATGTTCGATTGGATTTTGGTCCGAGGACCTTGCGGGCCAATTCATGCACTGAATATCTTCACTCTCCAACAGCTCTGCGACAGCCACTGCACGTTAAAGTGTAGCATTGTCGTCCATGAAGAGGAACTTGGGACCCACAGCACCTCTAAACAGACGCACATGAGGCAGGAGAACCTCAGTACAATAGCGGACACCAGTGCCTGAACCTCCTTGGAAAATGTGGAGGTCAGTACAGCTACCAAGCACGATACCGCCCCAAACGAGAACTCCGTCACCTCCAAACCGGTCCCCTTCGATGATGTTGGAGGTGTGATTGAGTGTTCCCTGCTCTCTCCAGATGTGTATACGTTCAGAATCACTCGTCAGACAAAACGGCTCTCATCCGTAAAGAGAACTCTACTCCATTGCCGAAGTGTCTAGTTCTTGTGCTCCTGGCACCACAGAAACCGCCGTCTCCGATGAGCAGGTGTTAATGGCACACACCGTACTGGTCGTCGGGCAAATAGACCACCTTTGTGCTGCCTCCTGGCCACGGTAAAACGCGATAACGGACGTCCAGTTGTCTGTTGCATGTGCCTTGCGATTTTCCCCGCTATCTGCAGTCTGTCTCTTCTCGCCTGTAGGACAATATACCGGTCGTCCGCCGCCGTGGTTGCTCGTGGACAACCACTGCTAAATTCTTGGACAGCTGTTCCTGTCGTTTTAAATGCTCTCCAAGCTCGTGAAACGAGGCTGTGAGTGATCCCGAACTCCTCGGCCACACTAGTCACACTTCGACCTTCCCAATGATGCGACCCCAGGTAGTCATCCAGATGTCGCCTACTGGATTGCCTGTTGGCCATATCACACGGTGGCAGCAACTCGTCGTTCAAACCGATGTACACCGTGCAATAGCTTTCACCAAATTGCTGAGCGTACACCGCTCTTGTGCTTTATACCCTTCGACCCCCCCCCCCACATTATGCTGCATATATGTGCATGCATGCCCTACTGTACCGAACCCTAGTCTATCTCCTGATCTTTCGGTCCGTTCTGCCTGCTCGTTCCGCTGTTATGCTCATTTCTCCTCTTAGTCCTTAATTTTTGCACACCAGTGTACTAACGTGACTTGGTGTCCAAACGTTATGAATATGAGCACAATGTTAAAAAGCCTAAGCTTAGGCCTCTCTTTAGAGGTGGTTTATGGGGGAAAGTAGACACAAGGAAATCAAAAATCTGACTCTTGTTAGACTCCCTAACGGTTTTGTGGTCATCCTACATGAAAGTATAATCTAAGAAATAAAAAATGCAATTTTTATACATTCCCCAAACAATTTGTGGCCACTTAGCCATATTCCAATTATAGTCAAAGTTTTCGACTAAAGCTTACCCTACAATATTGTACCTTTCGGTGATTTTGCTTTTGATGAATTCGTTTTCGATGAATTCATCTAAAGCTCTAATTTTCGAAGAATTTGCTTTTCAATGAATTCACCTGGAGCCGGAGGAACCCACCTGTACATGAATTTAAGGTGAAAAAATTGTATAATTTTCGAAAAAAAAAATTTTTTTTTTTACATTTTGCTATTTTGTAGAAAAACATGAGACAGTCACATGGAAAGTAATTGTGAATATTATCCCACATTGTGCATTGTATGGTAAAAAAAAATCTCAACTGCAGTTTTAAAATTTTGAGTTATTAATTCCCAAAAATGAGAAAATGTCTTCTGCTGCAAAGATTTTGCTAGGGCTTTCAAAGTATATTTTGCCAGGAAAATTCCTGAGGGTCACCTGACAAGCCTCTGCCCAATTTAAAATGGAATGAGCCTGTTTGGATTTATTTAAAATAGATGTTAAGATTATAGCAGCCATAAATAATCTAATTGTAAATGTGTCAGAATAATGTAAGAAAATTTTATTGATTTATGAAAGACAAGAATAGATGGATAGACAGTGTCATAATTCATGCATCATATGCATAGCTTCAAATCACAAGAAAAATTACCAAATGGATATTAATTAATTCTAAAAACTTCTATCCTTAAAATACTGGGTACAAGGTATCTTATCTTGCAAAAGAGAAAAACAAATTTGAGTGAATTTTACCAAGACCACCCCCTGACCAAAATTAAAAAAAAAAAAAAAAAAAAAAAAAAAAAGAGGACGAACCCATTTATGTTATTTTGTCAACAGCAGTGGTGATCTGAGGGGAGGGGGAAGACATAGGGCAGTTGCCCCCTTTTTAAATTTTTTTTTAATTTACGGACAGCACCTATCTTCCTTCCTGGATAACAGTCAGTCACCTAGGAACCCTGCACGATTCTGCCAACAACAGCGAGTCTCCATGGCAACTGCCTCGACCTGACCAATTACCTCTGCCCGGTAGCTTCATCACTTACCAGTCTTCTCAGTTTAGAAAGGAAACTTCTAGAAGCCAAGATTATTTAAGGAACATGCACCTCACTCCAGTCAGTCAGTGTCCAGAATATTTATCTGCAACATTGTGCACTCCCTGTTCCTACAAAGTTGTAAGAACTTTGGTTATTAGTGTAGTTGTGAATGTGACAGTGTTTTCGACTGCTCATTAACAGGTCAGTGTCGTGGTGAGAAAAATGAAGAATGGTGCTGAAAAAATGTTACTGCATTTGTTTAAGTAGAAAACGAAGTCATAGAAGAAAGCATTTAATCTGAAAACTCTGCTGTTACATTTGAAACTACTTATGTAGCTAGTATTTTCACCAATATTAATGAACTTGACTGTTCATCTAGTTTGTGTTTTGCGACAGTGAAAGCCAGGTTAGCAAACCTCCTGAAGTTGGACATTACTTAAATTTAAACCAGTCCGAGTCTAACCTCCATAGACGAGAGACCCATGTTCTTTTATCTTACTCCATAATAATAGCTCAAGGAATGCACATTCCAAGATATGCCAATACACATTAGACATGGTGAGCTGAAGAAGTGCCCAAGGAAATGTCTCAAGGCCCTTAGATTTTATGAAATGCCCCTTATCGAATTACCCATAACGTGACATTCAAAGCAAGAGACAAAATTTGAAGTTTGCACATTGCTCAGTTGCTGACATTTTCAACTACAAAACTATTATATGAATGACAAACCGCTGTTGCTCCACATAGACAGAAAATGCAATGACACCACTTACCATCAGATGACTCACGAGTGCTGCCAAACACTGAAACCTACCCCCCCCCCCCCAAAGATTCTTCATTCCCACAGTTACATATAAATCCAGGAACTTTTTTTAACCTATCTTGTAAATGAACATCAACTTTACTTTTGATTTCAATATGCGTTATAAATTATGGCACAAACAGAACTCACATGAAAATCAAGGAAAACTTCAACTCTCTCCACTTAGCAGCAAATGCATGAAACTTGAGGCTTTTCCCTGCAACAAATTTGTTCAGAAGCCTCTCTGCATCTTCACGAAAGCCAGAAGCAACATATGGCACATTACGTTCCTTAGGCATGTTTCAAAAGAATTCTATAAAAAAGAAAAAAATCATAGAAATATAAAAACACGCAAGTTTTGCACATAGGAAATACACGATTTTAAAATCATATCATTAACAGTTACTAAAAAATCTAAAGAAATAAAACCATTGCAAGTATCACAAAGTTTAATAAAAAAAAGGCAAACAATTTTTAATCATTTAGAGATCAAGCCTACGGAAATTTGGTGATCTCGCACATGGAGGCTTGACAAACATTTTTCATAGAACTGCAGTTTCAGGAGTAAGGTACATTTTCATTGTTGAAGGCATTCAACTCTTTCACTACTAAACCATTGTTAAACATAAGTTGCCTTTTTAATTTTAACAATTAATTAAAAGCAACTTACCGTAATTTCTGGTAGATAAGCCACAGCGTATACGAGTTCAAAATTATATTTTCTGCCCATGTGGCTTATACACCATGGCGGCATATATGGCTTTTTTCTTTTGGCAGAGTGAAATTATGTAACATAAAACGTTTTGGCTTCCATTTTTTTCCCGCAGGGAATATATCTCAATAGAGAGGGAATAGAATAACGATGTTACTGCCACATGCAATAGATTCCACCCACCCCCTCTTAAAACAAGCCATGGCAATAATAGGTTACAGGATTGAGTTTGGACAGGTAAGAGAGTGGCGACTCCGATAAAACTCGAAAAAATCCGTGGCAGGGACCTCGCAGGCAGACATGCCAACCTTCAAAATCAGGAGATTTTTTACAGCTCATAAAATCACATGAGCGCTATATTTTTTATAGACATTTTTCAGAAGCAAGAGCAATTTTCCAGAAGTAGTATTAATGGTACATAGCATTTTTAACGTTTAAAAAGTTATTCTAAATGCAGACTATGTTTATATGCAAAATAAAAAGCATAGTGAAAATAGTAGTCAACCAGATACAATTAATAGCATTAATAATTAATACAAGATATGTACTTAATTTTTGATACATTTAATCATAATTAATCTTTATCCTTATTTAGCGAATGTATAGTAGCCAATTTAGCTCTCTTTAACAACGATCTACAAAAGTTTTGTTCAAAGCATATTTCTTTCATTCTGGACTTAACTGTCAGCAGTTTTTCCAGTGTTAGAATAGAGAGACAGAGGTATCTGTCAAATCAAATGTGGAAGTGTCAAGCTTTCTTCTTGGTTGGAGGTTTAACGACCACAGTGAGCACCTCAGTGGGCTATAAGCAGTCGCCCATCCCTAATTTAGGGCCACTTGTTCCAGGGAAGAGAGAGCCAGTGCCGTAAGACAAATACATCATCATACTTGCCAACTTTGGATAATGTGCATCAGCAAAACTTTTGCGTGAACACCATTTACCACAAAACAAAACATAATTATATTAATAAATATGCAGTAAAAATCTCTGCATATGCCACAATAACTAAACTAGTATTACCTGTGTTTAAAATAATAATTTAAAAAACCATGAAATAAAATCTTAATTTTGTTCAATGTTAGCCTTGCAAACCTGTGGTGTTTCAATACTAAACTAAAATTTTCATTTGCTGATATCTTTGTTTCCCTTCCCATTTTTTTATTATAGTTTTTTTTTTTTTTTTTTTTTTAATGCCCTTGGATGACAATTTTATCCATCATGAATGCATGACAGCTTTCACTATTTTAGACAAAAGATGAACAGTGTAACTTTGAAAATATAAATACTTTTGAACACCATGCATCAATTTTTAAAAAATTTTCAGCTTCGTCACTTTCGTTTTCGAACACCCCCCCTCTCCCTTCCATCAAACTGAAATGCAAAACTTTGGGGGGGGGGGGATATTTAAGAATACAGGATACATGTTGATCATCGTTGGGAGAAAAAAAATTACAGTTACAGGGAATATCTTTGCCACGTCCGATTTCCATTTTCGGACATTTTCCCTCTATTTTCAAGTTGAAATAGAAATATTTATGAAATAAAATTATACTTAACAACACTAGGCAGAGGAAACATCACGTGAAAAATAAAATTACGATTACGGGAGAAATCTTCACTGCGTCTAATTTCTGTTTCCGAAAGTTTTGAAAGACAAAACTTCCTCTTTCAAAAGTTTCAGGCGGAAAACATCCTCCACCACTACTAATCACCCCAAAATTTCTATTCAGTTATGTATTGATCTCGTGGATAACCCAAATTATGACGGAAAAGGAGAAATTCCTCGAAGACGTCGCACTCTCATGCCTAAAGATTACAGCGAAATTTTTTCGCCCTCGAATTTCCATTTTCGGAAAATTTTCCTCCATTTTTAAACTGAAATACAAATATTTACGGAATAAAATGACATATAACAACAATACTGGACAGAGGCAACATCACAGGAAAAAGAAATTATGATCACAGAAAAAAATCTTTATTTCGTTTACTTCCGTCTCTGAAAGACGAAATACCGTCCCAATGTGTATCTTTACGAATTGGTAAAATTCTTTGACTAGTAGTTTTACGCGCCGGGAAAAATTCAAGATGCATATTTTTACGCGTTGATAAAATTTCGATGCGTACTAGACGCGTAATTAGATTATGCATTTTGGAGAACTCTGGTCAGCACGTCACTTGAGCACTCCAGTGGAGAGAGCTACTCAAGGAGACGCCATGAAGCGGAGCCATCGTTATACTGGATGGCTCTGCACGAAGCCGGCGAGTCAAAGAGGACATCATCATGTAACACGGCGCTCGTAAGGTCCGGTAGAAAATCTAAATGGATGGTTACAGGGGATTGAAATATTTCAATTGAGCAATCGAAAATAATTAAAAAATCCATAAACAAATACTTCTATCCATAAATCAGTAAAATTAAGCAGAAATCTGTAAAAGCTAGCTAGTATGCAACATCCATGCCCCACTGCGATTCGAACCCAGACCCATCTCGGACAATTTGTCGAAAGCCGGCGCTCAGTTTCACAACTTTATTATGCAGCAAAGACAATAACAGCTAATATGTAAAGAAAAAACAAATTGCCAAAAATGACATAAAATAAAACATTAAAAACTGCGAAAGTGGCGTAATGCAAAAGGAAGAATCTCCCGCAAAAAGTAAGCGAAAAGAATGGGGGGGAATCACGAACTAAGTGTACACAAAATGCTACAATAGAAGATAAAACAAAAGCTGACAATAATAGATTCACAATTAGAGATGAATAAAGGAGCACATTAATCTTCTACAAAATGTGATGAAGGGAACAGAGACAAACATGGTGCAAAACAAGAAATAAAAATCTCCACAGTAAAGCAAAACTGAAAAGCACTTAGCAAAACTTCAGAAGAAAACATAAGCACAGCTCGCAGCTAAGAGCAGGGAGACGTGAAACGATAAGTAGGTCACAGCTGGCACGCGAGTGTGTTTGTAACTAACATAAAATAGGCCACCGGGGCTGGCTTTCTTTTGCAGATATGAGGAGAGGTAAATACGATACTGATGACTGTAAATGCCGTCTTGCATCGACGCAGAAAGAAGATTTCACAAGCGGTTCGAAATCTTTTCCTTCTGCGTCGATCTAAGGCGGTGGTTGATGGAATTTCGACCATCGCAACGGCTAATTATCGGCGAAAATTGGGAGAATTTGCCATTTATCCGGAAGGCAGGAGGAATGGCTGAAAATCCGGAGTCTCCCGCCTAAATCCGGAGAGTTGGCACGTCTGTGCAGGGAATCGCCCTTGTTTCATGCTCAGAGCAAGAACTCTCTTTGAACTCATGACGTCATCAGCTTCGCTCCGAAGCTAACACAAGGACAGCGCATGCAAAATTTGTCAGTGACGTTTGCGTTCGTCACATTCAGTTTGCCAAATCACGTTTTCTCGAGTTCGCGTAGTTCCAAGTTATAACAGAAAGTAAAATGACGCAACGCAGAAGTTATACTTCTAGTTTTAAGCTAATGGTAAATAAATATGTTTTCAGAACTCTTTGAACTCATGACGTAATCAGCTTCGGAGGCTAAAGCAAGGACAGCACATGCAAAATTTGTCAGTGACTTGTACGTTCATTTCATTCAGTTTGCCAAATAACCTTTTCTCGAGTTCGCGTAGTTCTAAGTTATAACAGAAAGTAAAATGACGCAACGCAGAAGTTGTACTTCTAGTTTTAAGCCAATGGTAAATAAATGATTTTCCAAATCCTGGAAAAACAGCAGAACTTCGACGATTATTTCAGGCTTCATTGAAGCAAACATTTCTAAAAACTGTAGTGAAATGCCAGAAGACAGTGAAAGTGATGCAGACGACCCCAAAGTGTTTTTTAGATGATGAGCTTTTAAAACTTCTTAATTCGGACAGTGACGTTTCCGATTTTGATGGATTTGATTGAAAAAATATGTGTACCATATATTTTCAAAATGTTGTGCATGTATTTTTTTAATTCTTGAGGCACAAATGTTTTGAAATTGGTTTAAGCGCCTTATGAATTCTTCGAGTAAATTTTTATAAAATAGGTAGTAGTACAGCGAGTGTTATACTTAAGATTGAATCTTGTTTAACTGATATTTTTATTTATTATTTGAAAGACCAGGTACTATATTTTTATCTACATAATGTTTTCAAGATTTCGCAGTGGTACTCCCCACCTTACTGCGAAGGTGCGGCGTATACGCCACTGCGGCTTATTTACCCGAAATTATGGTACATTTTAACAAGGGGTAGCTGAAGCCATCAAACAAATTAATATAAAAAAAAATTACGAAAGATAGATTCAGAATGTTTCAAAAGCACCCAAAACCATGACAGCATTGGTGAGTCATCCCACATCAACTATGCAATATTTGTGATGGGTCCCTGGAGAAAAACTGAAAAAACCTGAAAAATATATAAAAACACTCGTTCAAGGTTTTTTTCAATTCAATCAGGCGGCCCTGTAAACGGAAACGACATGACGTATGCAGCGATCTGACAATATAAGGAGTGATGAGACTGGAATCAGTAAGAGTTGGACGCAGTACGGGTAAGACGAAGGATCGAAGCGCATTTGATCATTTTGGGAAATTGTCGGGGCTCGACAAATGGGTCACTCCATCTCGGAAGTCGTGCAGGCACTGGGATTTTCACGAGCCACTGGGTGCACCGTGAGTACATCGAACCCGGTTAAACCATCATTGCAACAGCCAACTGCCGTGTACAACAGCGCGTGGATGAGCATGGTCATCGTCAGCTAGCTCGCATTGTAACAGCGGATAGACGGGCCACAGTGCAAGAAATCATTCGGCAATTTAACGCTGGTGCACAAAAACATGTAAGCAGCCACACCATCCAGAACCATCTCCTCGCTATGAGGTACAGAAGCCATCGTCCCACGAGGGTACCGCTGCTGACCGCACATCACAGGGTGCAAAGATTAGCATGGGCGCGGGAACATCGCCACTGGACCCTAGACACGTGGGTGTTGCTTAGACTGAAGAGTCGAGATTCACGTTGGTACATGCGGATGGCAGGATACGAGTACAGCGCAAATCACATGAAGCGATTGATCCTTCTTGCCAGCAGGGTACTCTTCAAGCTGGTGGGGGTGGCATTCTTGTCTGGGGACTGTTTACGTGGACTGAAATGGGACCCCTGGTACGAGTGACATCACAGGTCAACGTTACCTGGATGACCATTTGCTCCCGTTTGTGTGTCTTCATATGAACACTCCACCGATGTGACCTCGCTTCCTTGGCCAGCTAGGTCACCTGACCTCAATCCCATCGAGCACATCTGGGATGCCATCGAGAGAGATGTTAGAGGCTCTGACCCCCCTCCATCAAATCTTCGTGAACTGTGGGTGCTTGTTCAGGGGTCGTGGATCCATATGGCTTCCCAATGCTTCCGGTGTCTTGTCTAGTCCATGCAGAGATGAATCGCAGCCGTCATCAAGACTACACGTCACTAGACAGGTATCTCCAATTCAATTGCTCTTCAATGTATGGTGTGGTACTGCTACAACCACATTTGTTGGCAAATGTGTAACTAGTTTAGCGTTCTAAATTAATTTGTTAGAAAAGTTGAAGGATTTGGAAAAAGTGAGACGAAGTACGTAAATTTAAATGGCAAATAGCAAAAAAAAAATTGCATCATTATGGCGCATTTTAAATATTCATACCGTAATATTTACGTGCAAGTAAGACGCTGTGAACAGAAGCTGCGGCAGGCCTAGCAAAACGCCGCAGCAACAACATAAAGCTTTGCTTCGCTGAAACGATGGTCTCGTTTCAGCAGCCATTTTGCTGGTGGAAGAGTACAGAGGAACGGTCTTGCCAAGAAAGCTTTCTAATTTGTAGTGCTGCGCTACAGAAAATAGATCATTTATGTCAAATTTTTTTACATCACAATCTGATAATTTTTTCCCCCACGTATGATTTTTTGATGCGCAATGTATGAACTCACTTCTCCGAGAGGTTTTTTTTTTTGTAATCCAATTTGAATGCATTGCTAACGCTGTCAAAGGAGGAGAAAAACTTTGATTTTCAGATGTCATGTAAGTTCCGTTGAACAGAACGCTGCCTCTACTTTAATGGTTTTGTAGAAGAAAGGAAGGCATCTGCATACTTTCTATTTTGCACCAGGGATTGATATGCGTAACATCAAAGCAATTGTCACCATATATTTTGAAAAACTGCAACAGAAATGAACTACCTACTTTCTTTAGCGCAGCACTACAAATTGGAGCGCTTTGCTCGAAAGAAAGGTCTCAGTTTCTGTTGTACTCATCCGTCAGCAAAACAGCCATAGGAACGAGACCTTCATTTCAGGGGAGCCAAGCCTTCCGTGGTCGCAGTGGCGTTGTGTTAGGCCTGCCACAGCGATGCTCACATCGTCATACTTAGAGGTCAGTTTTATGGTAAAAATCTTTAAAATATATTTCACAGATGACATTTTTTTCACCATTTGCTATGAAATTGCATACTATAAAATGTGTAAGTCTCACTTTTTCGAAATTCTTCAACTTTTCTGACAAAACAATTTAGGACGCTAAACCACCCATTTTTGCATTTGTAGCAATGCTAAAAGCAGTGTGCTACAGTCTCAGAGCTACATATCACTGGGTCAGACCAACAGATCCCATACTGGTACATTTTTCTATTTGTAGCGATGCTCCATGCAACGCTACGGTAAAAGTACTTCAATGACAGTATCTTGGCAATATCGGCCGTAACTATCGTAATTTACGTGCCTTAACACATAAAACTAAAGTTCGGGTAGATTACGTCAAAGAATCAGTATGAAAAAGGAAATAAAATATCCGTTTATTGACGTATAAATATTATTAATAAAGCGTAAGCTTTCAACACCAACGGGTGCCTTCTTCACTTCTTCGTTCACGGTTAGGCAAGACAAGAGGAATTTCTCGTCTTGCCTAACCGTGAACGAACAAGTGAAGAAAGCACCCGTTGGTGTTGAAAGCTTACGCTTTATTAATAATATTTATACGTCAATAAACGGATATTTTATTTCCTTTTTCATACATGCCTTAATATCATAATGCTAAATAGCTTACCTTTCAAGGCCAGCACCTTTAAAACATTTCACTGCAAGTCAGGTTTGGGGTTTTCTGTTGGTTCCAGCCCGGTGTGGCGATCCCATTTCGCCATTGTTGTATTTCTCACGTGCAGGGTAAATCAAGCGACACGAAGCATTTTGCAACAATACTGTAGTTCACCATAACTTCAAAAACACCTTATATTCCTTTAAAAACTCCTCTACCAACATGTAAATCAAAATCATGCAACACAAGAAACTTATCAAACCAAAATTCTTTTGACAAACCACTAACGAACACAGGAATACACATTAACATCTAATAATAATAATAATAAAACCCACCCAACCACATACAAATATTCTAACCAAACACCTAAAAACCCTATATACACTACTTACAATGAACCAGTAATTATTGCCGTCTATGCCATTTTGACAAGAGTAAAGAAGTGGGATTAAAAATGAACTTTCATAAGACAAAAGTAATGTTCAATGCTTTTACAAGAAATGAAGATTTATTGATTGATGGAGAAAAGCTGGAGATAACAGACACGTATGTTTATCTTGGACAGCAGATATCAAGTGAAGGTCACATTGATGAAGAAATTAATCTGCGTACAAAACTTGCCTGGAGAGCTTTTGGAAGAAACAGCATAATTTTCAAGAGCAATATGCCATTATGTCTTAAAAGAAAAGTGTTTGATCAATGCATCCTTCCAGTGCTTACGTATGGTGCAGAGACGTGGACCTTAACTAAAAGAGATATACAAAGGCTGCAGACAACTCAAAGAAGCATGGAGAGGTGCGTGCTTGGTGTAACCAAGAGAGATAAGAAGAGGAACTCGTGGATCCGAAAAATGACGAGAGCGGAAGACATCATGATCAGAGTTAAATCCCTGAAATGGCAATGGGCTGGACATACTGCCAGAAGGACAGACCATCGATGGACAACCGAAATTTTAGATTGGATTCCAAGGGACAGGAAAAGACCACATGGGAGATGGGTGGATGAAATTCGAAAATATGCGGGAGTGACATGGAGGAGACTGGCACAAGGCAGACCGTTGTGGAGGAAACTTGGGGAGACCTTCGTCCAGCAGTGGATTGATAATGGTTGACAATGATGAAGATGATGCCATTTATCAATCACTTTTGTGCCCTTCGCTTCAAATCTATGTATGCAACATGTGCCCACCACACCCCTGCTTTTCCCACACAGTTCGCCTCTAGCGCTTTCTGCCCCTCCCAGGCCATCTTCAGGAAGCATTATCAATGTTAGTCATTCTGCCAATACAGGTTAAGTGAGTGAAAGGATTCACAGTCTCTTCCGATCACGACGTCATCGTTGAACCCTCCACCGTGGCTCATCTATTGCAAAATCCAGAAAAACCTTCAATTTCTTCATCTGTGGTTTTGATTTTTGTGTTCTATTTTAATTAATTCTTTCCATTTTTCACATAGGGTATTAGGATCATTAGCATTACAAATTCTTTCCCTGTTTTTTTCTATCAAGACTGATTCTGCAATGCGTAGATGTCTTTCATTTCCACGTGTTTTTATAATTTTAAACTTATCAAATTTGGGATATGTATGATTATCCAAGCAGAATTGTATTAGTGCTGTCCTTGCCTCTTTCTTTTTGCCAGTTTTTTATATGCTGCTTAAGACGATGTTTTAGTTTGTTTTTAGTACTCCCAATATATGACATTGGTGGTGTTACAGTTATTGGTATTTCATATACGCCTGCTTTTTCCAAGACATAAGGATAACTGCAGTATCTTGGAAAAAGCAGGCATATATGAAATACCACCAATGTCATATATTGGGGGTACTAAAAACAAACTAAAACATTGTCTTAAACAGCATATAAAAAACTGGCAAAAGAAGCAAGGTCAGCACTAATACAATTCTGCTTGGATAATCATACATATCCCAAATTTGACAAGATTAAAATTATAAAAGCATGTGGAAACTAAAGACATCTACGCATTGCAGAATCAGTCTTTATAGAAAAAAACTGAAACAATTTGTAATGCTAATGATCCTAATACCCTATGTGAAAAATGGAAAGACTTAATTAAAATAGAACACAAAAATCAAAACCACAGATGAAGAAAATGAAGGTTTTTCTGGATTTTGCAATAGATGAACCACGGTGGAGGGTTCAACAATCGCGTCGTTATCGGAGGAGACTGTGAATCCTTTCACTCACTCACCCTGTGGCGGCAGAATGACTAACATCGATAATGCTTCCTGAAGATGGTCCGGAAGGGACAGAAAGCGCTAGAGGCGAACTGTGCAGGAAAGGCAGGGGTGTGGTTGACACATGTTGCGTACATAGATTTGAAGCAAAGGGCACAAAAGTGATAGAATGACATCTAGACTGCAATAATTCCTGGTTCATTGTAAATAGTGTAGGTGCTTGGTTAGAATATTTGTATGTGGTCGGGGTTTTTTTTTTTTTTTTTTTATTAGATGTTAATGTGTATTCCTGCGTTTGTTAGTGGTTTGTCAAAAGAATTTTGGTTCGATAAATTTCTTGTGTTGCAAGAGTTTGATTTACATGTTGGTAGAGGATATTTTAAGGGAATACAAGGTGTTTTTGAAGTTATGGTGAACTACAGTATTGTTGCACAATGCTTCGTGCCACTTGATTTACCCATCTGCACGTGAGAAATACAACAATGGTGGAATGGGATCACCACACCGTGCTGAAACCAACAGAAAACCCCAAACCTGACGTGCAGCGAAATGTTTTAAAAAAAGTGCTGGATTTGAAAGCTAAGCTATTTATCATCAGACTTGTATAAAAATAAAATGTATTCCGTACACAACCATTGAAACAGAAAACTTGCTGCAAATCCACGAATCAGACACATAACAGTAGAATAAGATAATTTAAAAAAAATTAATAAAACAATAAATAATTATTAGAACATTACAGATTTCAGTGAGGACAAAATAAGTACATTACAACTGCATGTGCAGCAATGTGTGCGAAATAGACCTTTAGGGCAAAATATTGAACTATGAACCTTATAAAAACAAGAGACTAATTAAAAAAGTTTTTATATCTAGAAAAACAGTTCCATTAATGAACCATAAAAAGTAAGGCATTTTCAACAACTTAATTCAAAAGTAGTAGACTTACAAAACGCATAAAGAAATTACTTTAATTGAATAACTGGCAACTGCAAGAACCTGGCAATAAAATTTAAATTCCTTCTGTATAAACAAAACTTTCGGTACAGTTCCTAATACGTTGATAACAGGCCTTGATAAAATGGGGAGGCCAGAAAAGTCCGTAAAAACAAAAGAACTCAGATGTGAAAAATAAGTGAAAGTTCTTCAGATTAAAATAGAATTAAATATATTAATCTGAGTGAAGCTTTGAGTGTTTTAATTGCTGTAAATAACATTTTATTTTTTTTTATTCTACAAGCAAAAACTATCTGCAAAATCTGCTAATTTGGAAACTATCTACTTACGGCGTACGCACATACGTCTACATTCTGCTACTCTGTTTATCATTACTGTAAAAGTAGTGTGCTACAGTAGCAGTGCTATTTCTTATTACTGGGCCAGACCAATAGATCTGTATTCACTGCTCCGTATGAGCAGCGAACAAACAATATCAACAGCAGTCTATCATTCCCCAGTGAAAACCCACCCTGGGAAGGTGGAATAGGCATAGCTAGTCCCAAAACAACTGGGAATGTTTTCATAAAAAAATGTACAATACTGCGTTCGACCTTGGCACGAGTCTCGAAAAAACTGTAGTTGTTTTAGTAAAAATTGCAACTGACAACACCTGTTTATCATTGACACATGCATCGTCGGCATCGGTATGCATGGTTTAATAAGCTTTATTTCGTGAACCCTTAACAAGTGTTTCTGCACTGTGATTTTTCAAAAAAATTGATGCGAAAGAGGAACAAAGATGTGCTAATAAATTTTGCTGTTGACTTAAGAAGTCTGTCGGCAAGAATTTCCATCTCATGCAAGAGGCTTATAAAGATGAATGTCTGGGAAATCAACAATTTACTGATACTATCAATTCATGGATGGCTGAGTCAGGGGGGGTTAATTGTGTATGGAGGAAGACCTTCAACGAGTGTTACAGGAGGTAAACATCAATGCAATAGGCGATATTCTATGGAAGACAGACACCTATCAATTAGATATCTAAGGTTCACATTTCAAAATCATCCAAGGACAAATGGATCGAGTTGAGGTTTCTTAACAATTAAAGCAAATGGTAAACAAAGATCAAGAAGTCATACGTGTCATTACAGGCACCAAAACTTGGCTACACTATTTTAATCCATACACCAAAGCAGAAAGCTGCGTTTGGAAATCGCTGTTGTCGCCCAAAGCGAAAAAAGTTTGTTAATCAAAATCAGCAGGAAAGCTCACATTGGTTTTGTTCTTTGTCAAGGTATAATCCATCAACAAGTTGTTCCTCCCAAAACTATAATTGCTGACTACTATGAAACAGTGCTAAAGAATTTGCAGAAATGTGTGACAATGAAACAACTACACCTGAAGGGGAGGAAGGGGGGAAAAAAAGGTGTTACACCACGATAATGCAAGGCTGCACATGGCTAGTTCTGTCGTTCATTTGAAGAAAATGAATATTAAGTTGATGCCCCAACCTGCATATAATCCACACTTGTCACCATGTGACTTCCGGTTGTACCCCATTTTAAAAAACATGGTAAATCTGTACTTTAGCATCCTAAATTATTTCGTCGGAAAAATGCAACTGCGCAGGAAAAGTGTGACGTACAATTTTTTTGCATGCGAAATAATGGGGAAAGGTGCAAAAATATAGTATTTTTAGATAAAAGGAAATAAATTTCCTGAAGTATTTCCCTGGGAGTACAATGGTTTGGAAGAGTACGTGTGGTAAACCTAGGGTGACGGGGTGAAGGTGGAGTCCGGTGAATGGAAGCTTCGTTCAGAAGGGCAAGTAAAAGGCAGAAAAATACAGAAAGAAGAGGTTGAGCAGTACATAGTCATAGAAGAGTCTTGTAGGAATGCGCTGAAGGAAAGAGGTCGGCTTTAAGCAGTATTTTAAGTGGGGTTAGTAGCTTTTTCAACAATGTTATCGGCTCTTTCCAAAGTCTTAAGTCTCCATACTTTATTTTGGATTTCGTCAAGGCTTAAAATTTCATTATCCGGCACAATACGACAAGAAGCTGTTGGCCTCCCTGCCATACTACGATTTCTGAATTTAAGAAACTCTTTATTTTCAAAAATATCCATTTCAGGATGAAAAAATATTAGCTATGATGTACGGAATAACAGCACAACTACAAATGAAGTGCTTGAAGAAATCAACTACTCCTGTACATCATCGAAACCAAAACTAAAACTTGGGGTTCAACCAGAACTAAAAGGTACTTACTCAATACTTCTGTCGTACATGAAAACATTCCTTCATTTCTTTCCATTCGGAGACATTGTGAAGCTAATAATAACGACATTCCACACATTTCTTTCTCAAAAATTAAGAAAACAGTTTTGAACTACTTCCACTTGTGCAGGATTACAGCACGCATCACCCTCTTCCAAAGAATACACCCCACTCCTATTGTATTCTTCTGCGCATTCACTACAAACTCCTGCTCCCTTCCGAAGCTTCAAGTCGTCGCCGTTAGCATCGCTTAAGCCTCCCGCACCAACTGCTACACACCATCGTACTCACAGGTACCTTTCCCCATTATTTTGCATGCTTACAAAATTGTACGTCACACTTTCCCCACACAGTGAACTTTTTCAGACTAAATAATTTAGGACGCTAAAGTACACAAAAACATTACAGGGACGACAATTTGAGACTGACCAACAACTTATTACAGCTGCGCAGGGGTGCTTCAACAGCATTTCAGAAGACATTCAAAAAGTGGGAGGAATGTTGGTACATCTGTATATTCGATGCAATGGACAGTATTTTGAAAAAGAAGACCACTGTCTTGATAAATAAGGTATGCATATTGTTTTTTTTTATAAAAACATTCTGAGTTGTTTTGGGAACACCTCTGTATTTTAGCACCTAAAGGGGCTAACTGTTCTGTTCTTCATTCTTACCAGCACTGTGCAAATAACACTGAAATAGATTCATAAATGTGGTTTGCACCTCTACCAAAATAAAAACACGTGAAACTAACAAGAAATTAAAGTACATTTTGGCTGAACGCTTTTGCAATATCTCACCATTTCTGAATTTCAGTTTCATTTCACACAAAAAAAAAATAATTAACTGCAAGCAAAAATGCCAATATACCTTAGAGGAACAATCATCTGGCAATTTCCTTCTATTAGAATCTTCCAATTTTAATCTCTCACAAAATGAAAAGTGGAATTATGAGTGAAAAAAAGTATGCTTTGTGGTACTTTCCTGTGCCAATTCAACCAAACAGCATTTCATAATTTTACCTCATGTAGTGATTTTTACTTTCACATCTTACAATACAACAAATAACTCAGTAATTACTTTCACATTAATTACTCTTTGCACATATTATTTATGAAGTAAATTTAAAAGTTGTGTGCTATTGAGAATGTGTGATGTCTACAGAACTTTGTAAAATTAAAAAAGTTAAGTTTATCTACATCTTAATGGTTACAACTTATATTTTAGCAAAAAAAAACACTGCTTAAAAATTTCTAAAATGGATAATCAGTCAGCTAAAAACCATTAACACGAATGCAGCATACACCTCTACGATAAACTGGGAGGGGGTGGAGTAGAAGTCCAACATAAAACCTAAAGAACACTTCAGCGGAATATTGCTACCATTCTTTCACTACACCAAATTGAATAGTTGTCTTTTACAACACAACAAATAGAAATCTGTAAGAATACTGAATTACTCTGCCGAATTTAATATATTCACATTTTACTTCGTCGTTTCGTAGCAAAACCGGAAATACTGACACCCGAAAGAAAACAAAAGTATACTTCGGAAAACCAGCAGTAATTCTTTGTATGTGCATTGCAACTGGAAGTTTCCAATTACAACAACCACACTAACGTGCAAACTGCATAGTTTTTTCACACACGCCGCTTTCTCAATAGCGAAAAAGTCTTGAAGTGCACTTGTACTTTATTCCTCCCACAACGAAACGAAAACAAACAAAATTTTGAGAGAATATTGAAAAAAATTTGGAGTTAAACCTATTCAATTGGCCCATTCGAATTCAACGCACTTGCTTTGCATTTCGTAAATCAACGACCGTGGATTTCTAATTCATAATAACATATCTAGAAAACCCGCAATAATTTGCCTCGACTAATTTCACAGCTAGATTTCTGCAGTATAATTACGACGCTGAGGTTCAACACACAGAACAAGAAACTATACAACTATTGTCACATTCTCTTACAGACGCCGCATGTTCAGATAGCTAAGTATAACATTACACTTCACGAAGATCAATGAGAAGTGCTTAACTGCTTATGAACTGAACATGGAGCGAAAGAAGTTTCCTATTTCACAATGAAATATAATGAAAAATCAAAATTCCTACCACGTATGTAACTGTTGAATACACCAACCACTTGTACACACCAGCCACCGGTAAGAAAGACTAAACCGAAAGTTCAAACCCAGTGGAATCACAGGCGGCAACTTCCAACCAACGGGCGGTTCAGTTGTAAACTGCAAAGCAAAGCCAATAATATACCTAGCCCGCCCACTTGTCATATACGGTATGGTAATCAAAAGCGACCATGCGTCACTGGCGGTAGCTCAAGAAACTACGCGCGATATCTGAACGTGACGTTGTAGCTTCCGAACCGCAATCCTCCAGAATCTAGTTTGGCCCTGAATCCTCCCTTGCTTGGCGTCTTCTCAATTCTTCTAACCGTCCCTCTTGCCTTGGCTCTCGGTCTCGTTCTCAGATTCGAAGCATTGCGTTTTGAATGGGAATTTCGTGCTTCGTTTTTAAAACGATTTGGCATTCAACATGGCAATGAATACAGATTTTTTTTTATCCTTTTCCTTTAAAATAAAGTTCAGCAATTTTCTTCGTTTATGTAATGGAAAAATGTATGGGAAATTTGCCTTCGTGATGATGAAATTAATGTAACAGTAAGTAAACTCGGAAAAAAATAACATAGTTTGCAGAAGGTATTGCTAACACAAAAAAAGGGGCATTTCTCCTTTTATTGCTATTTATATCTTAAGCAGTTACAGAAAAAATATTAAGTCAGAAGAAAAAAGAGGCTTTATTAATATAATCTCTTCTTTTGATGGCATCCATATCATCCAAAAAAACGCATTTGGGTGTTATTCCATTAATGCAATCTTGCGAAATTTCGTGACCAACCGTTATGAAGGAGCATGAACTTTTGCTCATTAATTGCACTTTTTGTGAATTACTACACAGAAGAGTAGATAAAAAAATTAAGGCATGAAAACAACCAAATGAAAACTAAAAATATCAGGGCTTGAAAAATATCTGAAAAGTTACATGCCCAGCTGGGCATATGCAAAAGTTCAAAGCAATACGTGACTTGTGTTTTCTAAGCGATACGTGGCTTGTGTTTTTTTCAGCGTGCGTTGTAGCTCTGTCAGTAGCCATGTGAAACTGGAGGCGTTTCTTCGACGAACTTGGGAAGGATGAAGAAACATGCATTGCATGGTATGAGCGGAAAGGATTGCTTCCAACCCAACGAAGATGTTCCGCAGGTCAACCAATGAGTTTGCGAGTGCATATGTGTCATCGTTTGGGACAATTCAGGTGTATGAAGAACCACGTTACAGGGAAAAGTGGGCAGTGTTCCCGTTTACTTGGAACGTGGTTCGAAGCTGCTTGTGTTCCTCTTGATAAGGTGATGACTCTTTTATATTGTTTGGCCAAAGGATTGTCCTACGATGATGCAATTGAGGACTCTTCCCAGGGTGGGGTTTTCACATCCTCTGCGACAGTCAGTGACTATTATCAGTCCTGCAGATAACTAATCGCAGAGTTTATGGTAGCCTACGAACAAAACGAAGGACAGCTTGGAGGCAATGGTGTCATCATAGAAGTGGATGAGGCGAAGGTTGGGAAGCGGAAGTATAATCGTGGTCGTCTCGTTGAGGGCACCTGGATCCTTGGCATCTTTGAACGAGATACGAAACGATTCAGGGTTGAGATTTGCCCGGAGAATAATCGCTCTGCTCACACATTGCTGCCGCTCATCCAGAAACATGTTCAACCTGGAAGTACTGTAATGACGGATCAGTGGGCTGCTTACCGCAATCTTTCATCCTGTGGTTTCCAACATCTGGCAGTAAACCACTCGCTCAATTTCGTCGATCCGACTACTGGGGCGCAACGCAAGGTGTTGAGAGCAATTGGCGGCCCCTCAAACGCACACTATCTAATGGAATTCACAAAGAGCACTTGGCAGACCACATTCTGGAATATTTATTCCGACGAAAACGTTGTCTTTCCTCTGAACACTGTTTTGAGGTGATGATTGCTATCATCAAACAGTTCTTCCCTAGTACGTAATGTTTTCCACTTAAATATTCGTACTAGATAGATAGGTTCTCAATGAGGAGGAAACACTTCTTTTCCGTCGTTATCAATATTTAACAACACTTGAACTACTCACATTCCATAAAGGTCCTTTTCAGGGTCAGCCATATTACAAAATAAACATCTTCCTTTCAAAAATACCCCCCTCCGCATATTTCGCGTCCATAGCACTCCTTCCGCACAACACACACACCGATTACCTAATGCCCGCAGGGAAAGTGCAAAAAGCGCAGACGCAGCTGCAGCGCCACCTATCGTGAAACGTTTCTCCCGGCATTCTAGCAGCGCGTTATCTGAAGCAGACGATGGGGGCCGATTGAAGTACATTCTGTTTTTCTATGACATGTTTAGTGGATAGCGAGTAAAAAAGTAATTTATTTGTTAGATCGATCATGAAAGGAGGTAATAATAAGAGTGTAACGTTGAGAACGTGTTTTGTACCTGGATGTAACAGTAGTTACAGATCTTGTAAACAAAAAGTAACTCTGTTTTCCGTGCCGAAAAATGAGACAAGGCGGGAGGAATAGAGCAAGGCAATTCCTATTGGTGACAAACAACTAGAACAAGTGTGTGGTATGTGAACGTGATTTTGATGAACGTTTTATGGAAAGAAATTTTAAAACGCTTGTAAATAGTTAAATAATATTAACGCCCAAAGTTCGGCCAGTACTTTTAGATAATGCTGTGCCCACAATTTTCCCAGTACAAAATAAAAATGAAAAAAAAATAATAATGTTTTTGTTTTTGTTTTATTTGATGTAATGTGGTGAGTACATGTATTTTCATGTTATTTAAACAATAATAAAAAAATAAAACAGGGGCGAGGGCTCCATGCTCCCCCATATATATTGCATAGGTAAGATGACCAGATATCGGGACACCGATTTGAGGACAAAAGGACGTGGCGTCCCCAAATCGGTAGTTCGTTTGGGGACACATACGTACTCAAAATGAATAAACAAATCTTTTTGTCACAAAACTGCATTGCTTCAATAAGTGAGATATTACACATTAAAATCTGCGTCTTAAAAGGATATATCTTGTAGAATGTTGGTAATTTGTATTGACAAAGCAGAACTATGTTGGCGAGAACATATTAGCAAAAGTGAAATGCTTTACCTTAGGTACATACGCCGAATTAAAATTAGGCTGCACACCATAGTAATTGCATGGCGAATTTTTCATTTGCCAAAGTTTTTGGAGAAACTCAAAACAACTACATTCGAAATTTGACAGCGCCAGTGGTGCATTAACCTAGTGCTGGCTACTGACCATTCGTACAAGTTGATACGGATTCGAGTCCCGAATGAGGCATGGGTGGTGTGTTTGTCTTGCAGTATTTGCTCTCTCCCTTCCCTAGAACGAAAGTCTCCAAATTAGAGACAGATGATTGGTTATAGTCCTTGAGTTGCTCGTAATGGTCGTTAAACCCAGAAAGAAGAAAAAACAAGAAAGTTGACACCGAATTTCGGGTGTAATAAGCACTTCTTTTGAATCCGTTCTGACGCAAATTAAATTTATCAAAGCTCTTCAAAGTCAATGGAACCGGTATGGAAAACAATAGATCTGACCAAAGAAAGAAGATTTTCAATCGGGTTTTTAATCCCTCAGATATTGCTATAAACGGAATCGCGAGCTTACGAACTCTTAGAAACAGAGATATCGACAAAAATAAGACGTGACTTTACGTCCCCTGGTGGGAAAACCATGCATTATTTTAGGAAGAAAGTATTCTCAAAAAGTTTATCCGTATAAGCAGTATCGGTCGAAGAAAAAAAATTAGTCGAGTTTTCAGGAGCCCAGATTTTGCAACAAATACTTCAGAAGCAGAAATTAACACATATGACCCCTGGTGGTTAAACCATTCTTTACCAAACATTAGAAATTACGTGAAAAATATTTTCCATCAGGTCTTGTATGCGATACAGGAAGAATTTTTCAAATCAGAGCTTTAGGTTGGTTGGTTGGTTGGTTATTAGATTTTATTGGCGCAAGGGCCATGGTTGGCCAAAGAGCGCCAGACACAAGACAAACAGACAAAATTAAAAAACGGAGCATAAATCGCAAAAACTGGCTGACCAAGTAAAACCGAACCATGAGTACGAAGGAAGGGCCAAAAAAGACAAAGAAACAAACAGTATGAAAAACAAGGTACAATGGTGAGAAACAAGCCGATTAAGTAAAACTGAGGTTGGTTGGTTGGTTGGTTGATTTTAGTGGCGCAAGGGGCAGGTTTGGCCAAAGAGCGCCAGACAAAGAACTATCAGCTACAGATTTTTAAAAGCGTGGAAAATGATTAAGAGCAGACAGGCTTGGTAAAAGTTGGAAAAAAGGATGATGAAAGCCGTGAAGACAAGTTAGTTAATTGGGTTTATATAAAAATTTATTAACTTACTATTGTAATTATTATAATTTGTTTTTCATTTAACACAACTACACAAAGGATGAGTCACAGGAGGGGGACGAACCGTCACTCTCCTCCCCCCACACTCCTCTGCAATGCTGGCCGAGGGCGGGGATGAACTGTCACTCTCCTCCCCCCCATGTTCCTCTGCAATGTTGGTTGAGGCTGGGAACGAACTGTCACTCTCCTCCCCCTATGTTCCTCTATAATGTTGGTTGAGGGTGGGGACCTCGCTGAGTCCGAGACAGTTGCAACGTTGGTCAGGCGGACCGCGACAGTTGGATGGACACTGCACACCTTTGCGGATTGAGGGCCGGGTCTTCCGCACGTGCAGGCTTTCTGCTGGGAACTGAAAGAGTCGGTCGTCTTCAAAAGAGAAGGCGCAGACTCAGCTATCTGGAGCTCGGGGAAATCCACCTGTGTCGCTTGTTCAGCTGTAGATCGCTTGGCAAGTGCGGCGAGAGCTACAGGGCGCGGAACAAAGGGCTGCACGGGTTGTGGCAGAGACTGAACTACTGCGGCAAAAGTACGCTGTCGATTGGTGGGTATACCCAACTTGGCCTTTGCAGCAGGGTACGAGAGGCCTTCCAGGGTTTTGAGGCGCTGGATCGCCATCTCGTCCTTCCATTTCATACAGTTGCGGGAGTAAGCAGCATGGGCCTCACCACAGTTAACACAGCAGGCCGCAGAAGTGCAACCTTCCCCGTCATGTTCACTGGAGCCACAATTAGCGCAACGAGCGGAACTTTTACAGAAACGTTGTGAATGCCCGTACCTCTGGCACCTGAAACAGCGCAGAGGACTGGGAATGTACGGGCGAACTCCACAGACCAAGTAGCCAGCCTTGATTTCGGTTTGAACTTTCGGGGAGTTAAAAGTCAAGATCACATTTTTAGACTTAATCAAAGAACCATCGCGCCGAAACATCATACGACGTGCAGCAATAACACCTTGATCTGCAAGTTCAGTCACCAATTCTTCTTCACTGCATGGCAAGAGATCAAACTCCGAAATAACACCCCGAGAGGTGTTAAGAAACGGGTGAGGTGTCACTTTGACAGGAATGCCTTGAAGACTAGTGAGGTGCAGAAAAGTGTTACTCTGAGAAACACTGCAAGTTTGGACAAGCAGGTCCCCAGAGCGAAGCTTCTTCACAGACCTCAAGGGGCCAACCGCAGCGTCCAAAGCTTTACAAATGAAAAAGGGAGATTTGGTAGACAGTCTCTCATTCGGATCGACGGATTCCACAACTAAGTGTGTAGCATGCGTAGTCACAGCAAACGAGGGGAGACGACGCTTCGGAGCGACTGGAACAGCTGCCGAAGAAGAGGTTCCACATTCTTGGTCCAGGTCAAGGTCTAAAGATCGTTTAAGGTTATGAGACTTGGTAGGTTGAGAAGACGAAGGAGAGTCATTATCAATAATCATTTTCTCAGGCGACTTAAATTTGGAGTTTTTCTTTTGTTTTTACCCATGGAAAAAAGGAAGAGGATTCGTCTGCAAACTACTCCACCCACCACCTAGCCCTACGAGGGAGAACTGGAGGTCTGCAAGTCAAGAAAATGACGCTGGACACAGTTCTGGAGCTTATACGTTGCAGATATAGTCCGTTGGCTGTGATCACACGCACTCGGCGGACACTTCGGCCTCCGGGTACCGTCATGCCAACGCCTTTGGCATGATCCCACAGCCCCGGGCTTACCCTGCCGTGCTATACGACAAAAAAGCCGCTAAAGCCCTGTACACAACTTGGTACAAGACTTCTGACTAGAGGTGGGTTAGTCTCTAGCCTCCCGTTTACAGCGAAGCCGGGGTCGAAGAGGAGTGTTGGTACACAGGAGGCACTTAACCGGTCTCCTGCGACCTCAGCCGCCAGACATCCCATTTCCGCCTCACGGGTCTCCGCACGCGGCAAACATGCAGGTAGGTCTAGCACCCAAACCAGCTAAAAGGAAAAAAGTAATCCAAGGAAGACAAAACCCTGGAAGGGAACCTAAACGGAATCTCAGCAACCTACGAACTGAGCGGTTAATATAAAACAGTTAGTGGTGGAGGGTAACAAAACCACAAGACCGGGGTGTTAGTACATAACGTGGTAGCGATTAGGTAGAGAATACAACACGGGCAACTGGCCAGCGGAGAAAATAAATAAAAACGAAAAAGCGAGACACAAGACCAGCTCGGGAACGTGGGGACGCGACTCCCCAACAGCTGGATGAACAGCTGTCCCTGCAAACACCAAAATAAAAAACAAGCGGTGGCGTGACATCAGATGGTGACCAGTCACAAGGTCAGCTCGGGCCGTGGGGGCGCCGCTCCCCAAATAACTGGAAAACCAGTTATCCCCGTGCGGGGAGAGCTTTAGGAGCAGTAATAACGCAGAAAATGCAGTTTACCTTTCTGCCCCCTAGCGGAAAGTGTATGATTTACTTGAAAATTTTGAATTTATAGGAAAAACATTTCGCATCGGAAACACTATCTAACAAAAAAGGAATTTTTCAAATCGGACTCCTTAAAGTAGAGACACTGACAAGAATAAGATACACATCTGCGCCCCTGGCGTAGAAACCATGCATTATTTCAAGAAGAAAATGTTCCTAAAAGGTTTGTCGACATCAGTAGTATCAGTCAACAAACGACGTTTTTTTCAATCGATAATTTAGAAGCTCATATTTTGCTGCAAATACATTAGAAGAGGAAATTAAGATTTACGCCCCCTGGTGGCCAAACTACTTTTTGAAAAAAATTAGAAATTATGTGCAAACGATTTCCCATCAGGAGTTGTATCCGGTGCAGAAAGAATTTTTCAAATCGGAGATTTAGAAGCAGAGATATAGGGGGAAACGCAATTTACCGCTACGCTCCCTAGCGGAGAGTCTATGAATTACTTGAAAATTTTGAAATTATATGAAAAACATGTCACACTAGAAACACTATCCAACAAAGAAGGAATTTTTCAAATCGGACTCTTAGAAGTAGAGATATTGACAAAAATAAGATGTACATCTACGTCCCCTGGCGGAGAAGCTGTGGAATATTTTAAGAAGAAAATATTCCGAAAATGTTTATCGAAGTGGCTTCAGTCCACGAAAGAATTTTTAATCGATATTTTAGAAGCTACGATTTTATGGCAAATACATCAGAAGCAAAAATTAACACTTACGCCCCCTAGTGGCCAAAGTATTCTCTGCAAAAAAAATTTGAAATTCTATGCAAAAGATTTTCCATCAGGAGATGTATCCGTTGAAGAAAAAAATTTTCAAATCGGAGTTTTAGAAGGGGAGTTATCGGGGAAAATGTAATTTACTTTTACGCCCCCTAGCGGAAAATCTATGCCTAATTTGAAAAAGTAACTATATCTAAAATACTCTTCGACATAAATGTAATCGAAAGATATAATTTTTTTTTCAATCGGATGTTTAGAAGCAAATATGTGGAATAAAATGTATTTTTGAATTCGACATCATCTGCATTTACGACCTCTACCGGCGAAATTGTACATCGTAAAAAAAACGAAATAAAGGATCATCATTTGCATATTTCAAGCTTCCAAATGCAAAAAGAATTTTTCAAATCGGACAAATAGTTGCTGAGATATCGTGGGTACAGGTGGACGGACGAACGGACGGACGGACAAACCGATAACAGAAGCACGATCTTTTTACAAAAGACGTGCTAAAAAGTCAAAATTTGTTTTCACAAGAAGCATGTTGGAAAATTAGTACAATGGAAACTACTTTTAAGAACATTTTATATTGGAATTCTAAAAGGTTAATGAGGAAGTGTAAATTCCAGGACATTTGGGGACAAACATTAAAATTTGAGGAGAATTTGCGTCCCCAAAGGCTTCAGACGTTTTTGGGGACAGTAAATTAAATTCGAGGACTGTCCTCAAGAATTGGGGGACGTCTGGTTAGCTTATGCATAGGTAAATCAGCGCCGTGAATTTTAATTTCTTCTGTAAAGTTCATGCAGCATGTATCACATTGTCAAGTCACTAATGTGACACATACTTTACATTTTTTGCTAAATTTCTGTCTGGATTTGTTGCGATAAATATGGTTATCTCTGAAATCGTTTTGAACAAGTTACCAATAGTATTATTCGATCCAGGGTTTAATAAAATCGGATCTCAAACAATGTTTTTTATGTTTCAATTTACCAATAAAATTTTGTTTTGGGATATCAGTGAATTTCATTACTTTTATCTTTTAATCGCTAGCGAGCCGCCCCGGTGGGACAGTGGTCTAAGCGACGGCCTCTGATCATTCGTCCGAAAGAGGTCCGGGTTCGAATCCCGGTGAGGCATGGATGTTGTGTTTGTCTTACGGCGCTGGCTCTCTCCCTTCCCTGGAGCCAGTGACCCTAAATTAGGGACGGGCGACTGCTTATAGCCCATTGAGTTGCTCACGGTGGTCGTTAAACCTCCAACCAAAAAAAATCGCTAGCGAGATACGAACGGGACAGTAATTTAAAATCCTTTTTGTGAGACAGATGTTTCCTGGAATGCTTATGAATGATCGAGCGCTCTAAGGGGCATATAATTGTTAACATTTTACGGAAAAGTCACGAAAATTCAAGTGTTTGATTAAACATATAATTCTGAAGAAAATTTGTGTCCAGTAATGCATTTGTACAATAAAAACAAGAGACTACTTAAAAAAAGTTTTTATATCCAGAAAAACAGTTCCACTAATGAACCTTCAAAATTTATAATTAGCATTTTCAACAACTTAATTGAAAAACAGTAGATTTACAAAATGGGCATATACTAACTTTTAGTATAACTGCAGGATAACGAAAAAGATTTTTTTTTGTAAAATTTTAGGGAAATTGCTATACTGTACGGAACGAGAAGCACGTACATTTATGAGAGTAGTTCACAGCAATAGCAGCGAAGCTGTCGTGAGCGCCCTCTGTGATTTCATGGTTTCAAGAATCCGTCTGCAGAAGCCCACGGCACACTATCTCTTCAAGCTACTATACCTCTAGCATTACGTTTGCCAGTCCATGCTACTACAATGTCTTTGGGTTAGGTTGAATGTTTTCTTTTCCTTTCAAATATGATATTTCATCAATCGAAAATTTTATAATAGACTGGCAAAGAGCACTTCCGGCATGCATAAAAAACCGTCATAATTAGTGTGTTAACGTGTTTCCGCGAGTATTTCAGTTCTAAATTCTTAGATTTTGGTACCGCCTCGGTGGCGCAGTGGTTAAGCGATGGCTTCTGATCATTCGTCCGAGATGGGTCCGGGTTTAAATCCCGGAAAGGCATGGATGTTGTGTTTCTCTTACGGTCCTCCCTCTCTCTCTCTCTAAAGTGGTAGCTTCTGATCATTCGTCAGAATGGGGCCCAGATTCGAATCCCGGCGAGGAATGGATGTTGTGTTTGTCTTATGGCACTGGCTCTCTCCCTTCGCAAGAACCAGTGGCCCTAAATACGGGCGACTGCGGTTTCACGGTGGTCGTTAAACCTCAAAAAAAAAAAAGATTTTGATAAGAACCAGTGGCCCTAAATCAGGGACGGGCGACTGAGTAGCTCACGGTGGTCGTTAAACCTCCAAAAAAAAAAAAGGTTTTGATATATCTTTAAGATTCAAGCTTATGTGATACGAAATTTTCCAGTTCGGTAGGGTTTTTTTTTCTTTTATTTCTCTTCTCCGTACATACGGCAGGCCGCAATACAGCCTCGTATTTTCCTGCTTATCAGTCTTGTCTTTTTTTTCTCGGACATGAGCACTTGTTAATCACAATCTGACCTAGAAAGTTCTCAGGTCCAGTGGCGGCCGGTGATTACGTGCTGCCATGCTGCAGTACGCTAAAATATTTTGAATTCTTTTTTTTTTTTTTTTTGATTGGAGGTTCAACGACCACCGTGAGCAACTCAATGGGCTATAAGCAGTCGCCCGTCCCTAATTTAGGGTCACTGGTTCCAGGGAAGGGAGAGAGCCAGTGCCGTAAGACAAACACAACATCCATGCCTCACCGGGATTCGAACCCGGACCCCTTTCGGACGAATGATCAGAGGCCATCGCTTAGACCACTGCGCCACCGGGGCGGCATGTGATCAGATCATATGTAGAGGATTTTAAGAAAGGGAGTGTCCGACCCCAGGTCTTTTTTTTTTGATTGGAAGTTTAACGACCACCGTGAGCAACTCAATGGGCTATAAGCAGTCGACCGTCCCTAATTTAGGGTCACTGGTTCCAGGGAAGGGAGAGAGCCAGCGCCGTAAGACAAACACAACATCCATGCCTCACCGGGATTCGAACCAGGACCCCGTTCGAACGAATGATCAGAGGCCAGCGCCTTAGACCACTGCGCCACCGGGACGGCATTTTTGAATTCAGATTCGCATTGTTTATTGTAGCTGAAAGCCTGAAAGTGCATGCATATGATTTGCTGCCTGCACAAAATCTGATTTTTAGATGGGCCGTAATCAAGGCTCCTGTTCGCCATTCGGTCTGTGGTGTCAGTTAGCATACGGGAATAACAGCGTGATTCTGCTGCCGCTGTTATTCCCGTGCGGTCAGACAGACAGACGGACAAAACTGGAGCAAATACGCTTCTTCAACCTACGGTTGGAAAGCGTGAAAAATCGGATTTCGTGGTTCTGCTTCAATTTTCTATTATTAGACAACGTTTTAGTGATACGCGAATGCCCAGCGACTCTAGATAGTGTAAGGATCGGAAACAAGAAAATTCAAAACGAATTTTAGCTTGCACAGATTTGGACTTTCCGTTATTAGAAAAATACATACTGTTTTTTTCTAATATTAATTAAAGTCATTAGCACGAATAAATGAAGTTTTTATTAAGGAAACGGCAAGAGTAAATGAACTTCGTCCCTGGATGGCCCAAGTTACCGTACAAATTACTGTCAGGGCCTTTGCTCTGTACTCTGCATTCAATTTGTCTGAGGTTCGGGCAAGAAGCCAACTTTCCAGCATTATCACTGTCCTTCCAGGGAAAGGAACATTTCAGGTGTGTTTTCCAGATGTAGATATATGGATGCCCCTCCAACTTCATTTGCAAATATCTACGCTATTAATCATCCGATTTGGACGATATTTAAAATTTAAGAGTTTTTCCATGGGCTAAATAGAATGCGCATAAAATAACATGCCACTTATATGGTTAAGTTTGGAGATAGTCATCTAATAAACATGTTAATTAGCTCAATTAGCATTTTTCTTCACATCCCGTGATAGTTCCCTTCGATTGTTTTCCAACGGTACCTTACGTGTCTATCTGCGGCAAATGGTTCCAAAGTTAAGGGGGGTGGCTCGTTTTTTTTTGTTTTTAGTGCCGGCACCGTAGGGCGCACATGAGATAAAGGCAGATAGCAGCGAGAGCATACGTCCGCGTAGCTCAGTTGGGAGAGCGACTTATTCCTGATTGAGGGGACCCGGGTTCGATGCCCGGCGTGGACAAAAATGACGGAGAAATTCACTTCGTTGTAGATAATATGTGTCAGTCAGTAACACCCAAGGAGGGGCTGCACCGTAGGGCGCATATGAGATAAAAACAGATAGCAGAGAGAGCATACGCCCGCGTAGCTCAGTTGGGAGAGCGACTTATTCCTGAATGAGGGGACCCGGGTTTGATGCCCAGCGTCGACAAAAATGACGGAGAAATTTACTTCGTTGTAGATAGTATGTGTCAGACAGCAACACCCAAGGAGGTTAGAATAGGATACCTGGAGATCAGCGGCGTAACTAGAACAACGTGCGGCGCCCCCCCCCCCCATCGCAAGATTTACTTCAGCACCCCTAAGCACAGTAATTTTACCAGGATTTCGAACACGAGGGAAGATACATTTTTTGCGGTGTGTGTATGTGTGGTGGTGGTTTAGTTGGGGGAGGGGGACGGGTTAAGAAGTCAGGGAGAGTGTCTAGAAAATTAAGGGACATACCTAAAGCCTTGTGGTATTAACTTTTTAGGTAATAGATTTAACAATACGTGTAATTGCTTTGTCGAAAACTAAAATAAATAACTTGAAGAAATCACCCTCTTACACATGTAGATCTGCGGCTGCTGTGAATAAAGTTTGGCGTGTGTCGAGCACGTAATCCTAGGTAGCTGATTCTTTTCCCACATCCTCCACGGAGAATTCCACTGTGGCCACGCTCTTTTCCTCAGCAGCTCAGAGAGAGGGCGATTGGAGAGCGATCGTATTATTTACAAACCATTGGAGAGCAATCGTATTACAACCCGAACGCTTTCAATCTGTAGGACATTCAGGGTTTTAAAAGTGAAACTTGACATTTTTTTAGGCAAAGCTAAATATATCTTAAAGCAAAATATGAATTTTTGGGTTAATTATTGTGTGTTCGAATTTTTTCATAAAACTATAACTGGCAGCTGTAGTACGCCCCTTCGTTACATGCCCCCCCCGCCTCCGCAGCTGCGGGAGTGGTAGTTACTCCACTGCTGGAGATGCCCTCGTGAATCGGACAGTACCAATTTGCTTGAAAACTACGAATGCGAGCGGCGGCCATTAAAGTGTGAGAAAACTGGTTCTAAAGAAAGGTCAGGTATAATATCATACAATTGTGGGACACTCGGTGGCAATTGCATAAACGGTCCCTTATGTGACGTCTCCCATTCAACCAATGAGAAGGGTTGTTATAAAATGTATTTCCTTTCAATGTGATTTCTTGTACGTTTGATTCCTAAAGTTTGCTTAGCCGCCCCGTTGGCGCAGTGGTCTAAGGCGCTGGCCTCTGATCATTCGTCTGTAAGAGGTCCGGGTTCGAATCCCGGTCAGGCATTTTTTTGATTGGAGGTTTAACGACCACCGTGAGCAACTCAATGGGCTATAAGCAGTCGCCCGTCCCTAATTTAGGGTCACTGGTTCCAGGGAAGAGAGAGAGCCAGTGCCGTAAGACAAACACAACATCCATGCCTCACCGGGATTCGAACCCGGACCCCGTTCGGACGAATGATCAGAGGCCAACGCCTTAGACCACTGCGCCACCGGGGCGGCCCGGTCAGGCATGGATGTTGTGTTTGTCTTACGGCACTGGCTCTCTCCCTTCCCTGGAACCAGTGACCCTAAATTAGGGACGGACGACTGCTTATAGCCCATTGAGTTGCTCACGGTGGTCGTTAAACCTCCAATCAAAAAAAAGTTTGCTTAATGTTGTCAGTTAGTGCGTCCGAGGTTTGTGTTGATAATTTTGTTCAATTTAGCTGTTAAAAATAATAGTTAAATTAATTTTGGTTTTCGATATTCTATTAATGATTGCTTTGGATACGTTTTTTCATTAGAAGATTATTTAAACGTTATCAAAAACTTCGAGATTTATTCTAATACTCATTATATTCATAAACGTAGTGCAGTGTCAAGGTTGTTCATTCAACAAAACTAAGTTGGAAGCAGGGTGTATGATAAGTCAGGTGATACGACTCTCCATTGGCGATCTCAGCGGTCCACTCTGCCTTTAGCGGCGAAAGGAAGAATTACTATAGTACGGATAACATTCTTAGCTGTTAGATCGTTACTTAGGTTCGGTTTGCTTGTTTTGGGGTATTTTTGCATACATTCTGGAATTAGAGAGTAGTATAATGGAGAATTCTGTGAAGAAGAACAATTCGTATGGTTGCGTCTCGCAGTGTTGTTCCCAAGGAGGCTAGAATACTACTTCTGGAGATGCCCTGTGTCTCTTAACCGAGAAGCCGCCAGGTGTGGGAATTTGACGTTGTTTACATAACGCCTATGCAATTTCAACGGCTGTATTTTGGAATTGCGTTGATTTTGGTTGCAGAAACTGTGTTAATATAAAACCGGAATGAATTATGCTTCATAGACGGTAAAGCTTTCAACTTTAATGCTATACTTTGTTTTGAATTCGAATTAATGTTCGTGTATTTCAATTTAAAATCAAAATGGGAAGGGGCTTCAAAATAATTAGGAATTTTATAAATTTAGCATTTTCTCACACATGGGAAGCAAGTTATGATGAGAAATTGGAAACATTTGCGACGAAAGAAGGCGATTCGGTCTGCACACAATGCATTGCAATAGCATTGGAAACCATCAGCTTTCCCACACTTTGACGGCTGTCGCTCGCGGTTACAGGCTTCACGCAAAGTGGTACTGCTCCATTAACAAGGGCATCTCCAGATATCTTATTCTAACCTCTTTGGTTGTTCCCTAGGTACCAGCTCGTTTTTCACAAGTTCGTATAAATGTTGGTAAATGTGTAGATTAGCGTCCCAAATTATTTCGTGGGAAAAATGTTAGTGCCTGGGAAAAGTACGACGTACAGATTTTAGAGTAGGGAAAATAAGGGCAAATGGTGCAGAAATTTTGCATTTTAAATGTGTTTTAAAGATTCTTATCGCAATATTTACCTGTAAGTGCGATGCTGTGAAGACACGCTGAGGTAGGCCTAACGCATCGCTACCGCGGCGATGTCAAGCTTTGCTCTGTTAAAAGGAAGGTTCGTTGATGTACCGAAATGACGGGCGGAAAAGCACAAATACGCTACAGAAAATAGGTCCAGATTATCCACCCTTTATTTTGCTGTATCCCGTAAGTTGTTGGCAAGAAAAACCGGAAAAATCCTCTTTGATTTGCAAAAGATAAAAAACTGACCTGCGAAGAGTATTAACAGGGGAACCAAAAGTACAGGGGCACAACAAATCACCTGCGAATGGAAGCCGTTCAAAGCAGAACCGAAAGTTATAGTTCCCCAGTTTCCTGTACAACATGGAAAGGCATATTCGTACTTTGTATATGGGCAGCTCTAGGTACGCCATTTAAAGTTAATTAATTAACCACAGTGCTGCAGGGGAACTGGTAGAAAAGTATTGGTTAAATAGGCCCAAACACAACATCGAAGAATCTGAGCTTTTTTTTTTTTTTTTTACTTTTTAAACTTTTTTTTGTATTTCAGTGATTTTGAAGATTTTTTGGAGATTTTTAGTATTTTTTTCAAGAGAGTGGGCAAGAAATAAGAGTAGCAAGGACGCGAAAGGATAAAGGAAAGTTTATAAAAGCTGGAGGGGTGTTACTCTGCTTTTGGAAGACCCAAAATTTGGAATGTTTTAAGGTATTCTAATCTATATGGGAGTTCAAGCTATTTAAGCTTGGGGTTTTCCTGAGAAACAGAGCTGGGAAGGGACAAAGAGGGGGTATTAGAGGGACGTCTACATATTGGAGACCTGCGGGGAATGGGGGGGGACAGGGCTGGAGAATAAAAGGAAGAGCTGGCCCACCCGGAAGTAAGACACAAGTCGCTTTGTGCCGCTCCGGTAGCACAGTGGTATAAGCGATGGCTCCTGATCGTTCGTCCGAGATGGGTCCGAGTTCGAGTCCCGTTTCCGGTTAGGTAGGGATGTTGTGTTTGTCCTACGGCGCTGGCTCTCCCCTTCCTGGAACCAGTGGCCGTAAATTAGGGACCGGAGACTGGTTATACCCACTGAGTTGCTCAGGTGATCGTTAAACCTTCAATCAAAAAAAAAGTAGCGTTACTGGGGAGGAGGTGACGTCACTTCACGTACGCCCGAGGCTTACGAAACTAGGAGTACACCACACAGCAGGAGACTCAGAGGTTAATCTTCCATAGAGACACATATCAACAATGTGGCCCCGAAGATGTCAATAAAACAGCGCCCTAGTGGATGGACATGGAACTAAAACGTTGAACCGAAGCCGTCTGTCCGTCTGTTCCTCTTTTTTTTCAAGTGTTTACACAAAGACCTTGGAGAGAATAGACTGGCAAACTTAATGCTGCGCTTCGGAGGCAACGAAAAGCAATTGCAACAGCAACGCCATCTGTTACAGCAAGGAATTGGTAAGAATTTCATAGCTATTGGAAAGGTACTCGTACGTACAGTGTTTGATTCAACGCATCATATATCGTATAAATAGCGCAAACGGAATATTCGAGTGCAAATGCGAACCAACAAATTCCTAGATCAAATTTAATTAGCAAGTTCTCAATTTCGATGAAAATCAGCTATGAAACAGAAAATACGCCGCTACATACAACGAACATCTGATACGTGAAGTTGCAGCAATGCGAATTTAAATACACCGCATTATCGTTCCTTCATATTTCCCTTAAGCACCCACTTTTGTTCCTCAAATTGTTTCATTGAAAAGTAATTTTATTAAAAAGAAAATTAAAAAAATGTGAGGCAATGCAAATCCTTCATCTTTCCACAGGGTAGGAACACACATACATATCTGTTTACGCAGATAGCCTTGGAGAGCTTTTCACTATGTTTTGGGCAATCTTATTCAAAAAACGTGATTAAAAATTTAAATTCATAGGAGGAAATAGTTTCCAACTGGTGTCCTTCAGCAAATTAAAAACATGTGAGGCAATGCAAATACTTCATCTTTCCACAAGGTAGGAATACATATACATAGCTGTTTACGCAGAGAGCATTGGAGGCTTTTTCACCAAGTTTTGGGCAATCTTATTCAAGAAACGTGATTAAAAATTTAAATTCATAGGAGAAAATAGTTTCCAACGGGTGTTTTTCAGCAAATTAAAAACATGTGAGGCAATGCAAATACTTTTTTTTGATTAGAGGTTTAACGACCACCGCGAGCAACTCAATGGGCTACAAGCAGTCGTCCGTCCCTAATTTAGGGTCACTGGTTCCAGGGAAGGGAGAGAGCCAGTGCCGTAAGACAAACACAACATCCATGCCTGACCGGGATTCGAACCCGGACCCCTTACGGACGAATGATCAGAGGCCAGCGCCTTAGACCACTGCGCCACCGGGGCGGCGAAAATACTTCAACTTTTCACAAGGTAGGAACACTGTTTACGCAGAGAGCCTTGGAGGCTTTTCACCATGTTTTGGGCAATTTTATTCAAAAAACATGATTAAAAATTTAAATTCATAGGAGGAAATAGTTTGAAACTGGTGTCCTTCAGCAAATTAAAAAAATGTGAGGCAATACAAATACTTCATCTTTTTACAAGGTAGGAATACATTTTTTTTATTGGATTTTTAACGACCACCGTGAGCAACTCAATGGGCTATAAGTAGTCGCCCGTCCCTAATTTAGAGTCACTGGTTCCAGGGAAGGGAGTAAGCTAGTGCCGTAAGACAAACACAACATCCATGCCTCACCGGGATTCAAACCCGGACCCCGTTCGGCCGAATGATCAGAGGCTATCGCTTAGACCACTGCGTCACTGGGGCGGCCAAGGTAGGAATACACATACATAGCTGTTTACGCAGAGAGCCTTGGAGGCTTTTTCACCATATTCTGGGCAATCTTATTCAAGCAATGTGATTAAAAATTTAAATTCATAGGAGGAAATAGTTTTCAACTGGTGTTTTTCAGTGAATTAAAAAACATGTGAGGCAATAAATATATTTCTTCTTTCCACAGGGGAGGAACAGCAAGTCGCTTTTTACAGGGGTGATTGTCGAGGAACTGTATTTGCATTTTTAATGCTCTCAGGCCCAATTTAGAAATTGCGATGTCTCAAAAAACACAGTTTTTAAAATTTTTAGTATCTTACGTGCGAAAACCTCAATTGCAAACAATTCTTAGGCCACAAATGTCACTATTTGGATGTCGAACATGAGTTTCGTGGTTTGATTTTTTGAACACTGAATACAAAAACTTGAAATGAACAAGAGAGGGTGTTCAAATATTGTTGACAGTACTATATAAAAACCAAAACACATTGTTCTATAGACAATTGTCATATTTTGAACATGATGTAATATCCATATATTCTTTCATACTTAAAACATATATTCGTTCATACTGGTAAAAAGCATCATCTCTGCAACTACAGCCAGTTTCTAGCTCTCGTAATTTGACTTTGTGAGTGAGTGTTTTCGTGTTTTGAGTGGTTCCTTTTGTCCCAGCCTTCAGTTAAAGGTCAGGAGCTTCGTTTTGGTTTACTTCCCGAGCTGGTGAGTGCTTATTTTGTGTTGTTTCTTCGTTTGTTTACGTTTTGACAGGGCCGGTTGGCATTGTCTGGGCGCCGCCATTAAAGATGGCGACTTCCGGAGGTGAGGAGAAGTTTCCCGACCTCACTTCCGATGGCACTCGTTCTTCTTCTTCCATGCCTGGCTACACAACGCCGTCTTCCCCTTCCGGCGGAGTTCAGCTGCCTTCCGATGATGCTTCTTCTCGTTACCCTCCTGCTGTGATGTCACCGATCAGCTCGACTTCGTCAGCGCTCCTCAAGGATCATGTTAACATGGACACTATTCCTGCTGCATCCCCTGGGCCTATAGCGTCGTGCCAAGCGGCTCCATCTTCATATTCAGCTGCGACCACAAAATCTCGTCCTGCTCTTGCTGAGATGTACACTAATGCACCTAGTTTGAAATCTCACCTTCACCGTGTTAGGAACTCTTTCCAATTGGGCATTCCATAGCTTCAGCAGAAGGACAAACCTTCACTACAATCCTGGATCGAGGAGTTTGTTTTGTCACCTTGCCGAATACACCTCTCTATGTGTATGAAGACACCCTAAAAAGGTATGCTTCCATCTGATTGTATTCAATTTACGGCACGTCGTCCTACTATTGTAATTGTTTATTTTAAGAAGCTGAATATGCTCACGAAATTATTTTGAGGGTCTCGCTATTCGAGATCAGCATTTGTACCCTAATCCCGTTGCACATCGTCCTGTGAGTGTGTCATTTTATCCAGTGCCACCAGAAGTGTCAGATTCCATGTTATATGTTGTTGCTTTTAGTTTGGGTCGTGTTGTCGGCCCGATACACACCCATTCCGCAGCGCCCGCTAAGCCGGATGGCCGAGCGGTCACCCGTTCTATCCAAGGAGCTCGACGAGTTGCACGGATTGTATTCCCTACACAAGATTCCATTGAAGCCTGTCCCACTCAGTACAATGTTAAATGTGGTGATCATGTGAGACGTATTGGCGTGCTTACCCAATTTCACTGTGGGAAGTGCAAAGAATTTGAACATAAGCAGACAGAGTGTAGATATGTCTCCTCTCGACCGCCTACTACTCTGGATCGTTTACCTACTTCTCGGAACGCAGAGCTAGCTGTCTCTGCCCGTCCTTCCTCAGCATCTTCTAAGACAATGGATGCTGAGTCGGCAGTACCTCAACCACTACCTGTAACTGTTGCTACCTACCCTGATCTTCCATCGACTGCACCTTTCCGCACCCCTGATGTTCCTGGACATTCAGATGGTGGCAGCGGTGTTTCAGATGCTAAGGCTTCAATCGTAGATTCAGAGGATACCTATTGCAGTCCTGGTGACCCTGCTCCCAGTGATAGATCTGTGGCAGACTCAAGACCTCGAAATAAGAAACGACTGGCTAACCACGGTGGCGGCGCGAAGGCTAAACGCTAAACGCCTCCTGGTCACTCTCCTCGTGCTTCAAGTAGGAAGAGTACTTCTCCAGCTGCGTTCAAAGATTATGAAATGTCGATGGACATTGAGGTGTCCTCAGGTGTTCCTCCCTTTGATGATTTTGCACAACAGCTGCGGCATTTTTTTTGAGGTTTAACGACCACCGTGAGCAACTCAATGGGCTATAAGCAGTCGCCCGTCCCTAATTTAGGGTCACTGGTTCCAGGGAAGGGAGAGAGCCAGTGCCGTAAGACAAACACAACATCCATGCCTGACCGGGATTCGAACCCAGACCCCTTACGGACGAATGATCAGAGGCCAGCGCCTTAGACCACTGCGCCACCGGGGGCGGCAGCTGCGGCATTACAAAATATTAGAGCAACCTTTATCTCATAAGCAAATTTATAATTTGCTCTGCTTTGATGTGAAAAGGCCTGCAATAAAAGCTCTTGTTCTTGAAGCGGGTGCGATACAGCTCACCCATGTGGCAGCAGCTATTCAGAGTGTGGACAAAGCTTCTGGTGATTATGGCGAACTTGTTGTAACGATTCTCCGCCAAGTAGAGAAGTTTAAGGCTGTTATTTCCACAATACATCAGCCGACAGTGGATTTGACTATTCCAGATCACGACGTTTAATTGTAGGGGTTTTGCTACCCCGGAGGTTAACTCTCTTGTGTACGAGGATTTGGTTTCTGCCCAGGCAGATCTTCTACTACTACTGGAGACTAACTGCGATGCACATACCCCGTACCATTTATGGCGTACATGGCCATATACCTGTTTCCATGACTATCGTATTGGGAGACGGGGCGGTGTAGCAGTTGGTGTCCATCACCGTCTGTTGCATCGCTTCTCGTCTTATGCAGTTCAATCTATATCTCCGGGTCGACTGCAATGTGTTTCGTTTACTATTGATAATGTTACCTATCATGTGCTGAACGCACATTTCCTGCAGAATGAATCTCTGGGCCGCCCCGGTGGCGCAGTGGTCTTTTTTTTTTTTTGATTGGAGGTTTAACGACCACCGTGAGCAACTCAATGGGCTATAAGCAGTCGCCCGTCCCTAGTTTAGGGTCACTAGTTCCAGGGAAGGGAGAGAGAGCCAGTGCCGAAAGACAACCACAACATCCATGCCTCACCGGGATTCGAACCCGGGCCCCTTATGGACAAATGATCAGAGGCCAGCGCCTAAGACCACTGCGCCACCGGGGCGGCGGCGCAGTGGTCTAAGCGATGGCCTCTGATCATTCGTCCGAACCGGGTCCGGGTTCGAATCCCGTGAGGCATGGATGTTGTGTTTGTCTTACGGCACTGGTTCTTTCCCTTCCCTGGAACCAGTGACCCTAAATTAGGGACGGGCAACTGCTTATAGCCCATTAAGTTGCTCACGGTGGTCGTTAAACTTCCAATAAAAAAAAAGAAAAAAAAGAATCTCTGGTGGCAACCTTTTGTGATTGTCTTCGAGACGCCCTTGCTGCTCTTCCCGCTCAGGACTTTGTTATCCTGGGAGGGGATTTCAACTGTACTCTCGAGCCTTCCCACGATAGGTGTTCATCGAGAGGTGAATACCGTCGTAATCTCGCATCTTTGCTTTCACCTATTATTCATGACATTCAGCTTGTTGACGCTTTTCGGAATTTACGACCAACTGACATTTCCTACACGTGGCATGGTCCGGTGACACTTGGCTCTCCATTGGCACGACTTGATCGTTTGTATGTCTCGACGACGACGACTCCGTCCTTTACAGACGTGGTGCACCTTCCTACGGTTTACTCCCACCACTGTGCAGTATGTCTCACTGTCTGTGAGACTTCTACACCTTATCGTACACGTCGCACGTGGACTCTTGATGATGAGCTTCTCACGGACTCTGGATTTTGTGCCGCAGTAAACCAATTTCTGGCTGATAGGCGATGTCTTTTAGACTCCACTCCGAGTGCTATGCATCTTTGGTTGAAGGTTAAGAGTGATCTGCAGTTCTTTGTTCGCAATTACTCCTTTACTGTTTGTACCGAACGTTTCCAGAAGATTGCCAATCTACGAGGAAATCTGTCAATTCTGACTCCGGCACACCCTATGTACACCGTGTATCAAAGTGATCTCTCTGCACTTCTTAAACCATTGGCACGGCAAGCTGTCCGGCGGATGCTCTGGCGTCATATCTCCTCGTCTGCGCAGTCGTATGAATACTTTGCTAAAATGGAGTCTAAGAAGCGAGCCTCATCCTCCATACGACATCTCCGCCTCGCTGATGGTACCGTTACCGATGATCAATCCGTCGTGTTTTCCCATATTCGGAATGCCTTTGTGGACAAGTACCAAGTGGTACCGCAGACTACTGATCTTTCTTCTTCCTCGCTTCATTCTAATCTCCCTCAGGTCCCAGCTGACCTTTGCTCTTTCTTACAATCAGATTTTTCCCCTTCTGAACTCCGAGAGGCGTTCGCGTCTCTGAACCCGCATGCTTCTCCAGGACCTGACGGTCTTCCACTTTCCTTTTACCGTGCTTTCTTTCCGTCCTTACTACCCTTTCTCTCCGCATGTTTCTCTTGTGCTCTCTCTTCTTCTGCGTTAGCACCGGACTTCACTGTAGCACATATTACTCTCTTGCCTAAAAAGGGAGACCTTTTGGACTTGACGAATTGGCGCCCCATTTCAATTCTCAACTTAGATTATAAATTCTACACTAAATTACTTTCTCGCCGACTAAATACTGTCCTTAATTTTCTTGTTTCTCCCGACCAGTCATATACTGTACCTGGTCGGTCCATTATTAATAATACCACTTTTCTAATTCTTCTTACCTTCCTTGCTCGTAAATTTTCTGAACCTTTGGCACTCCTTAATATCGATCAAAAATCTGCCTTTGATAAGGTTTCTCACGATTATCTGTTTACTGTTCTTGCTTCTTTTGGTTTCCCTCCTTCTTTCGTTTCTATCCTTCTCAGTCTCTACAGAGGTGCCTGTCTGCACGTTCGGACGGCCTTCTTTTTGACGGCGGCTGTGCCTTTCCAACGTGGGATCCGGCAGGGTTGTCCTCTTTCGGGACAACTCTTTGCCTTGGCCTTTGAGCCCTTTCTTCTTGCAGCGAAATGATGATTTCTCTCTGCTATGCAACCTACAGTCGCTAGCACTAGGCATCACTGCTGTGTATATACTGGGTATGCCGATGATGCTACGTTCTGCTTGCGTTACGACCATCTCTTTGATGTTTTATATCAAGTTTATCGATCCAATGCGGACTTATCTGGTGCTACTCTTAATGCTGCAAAAAGCACCGGCTCATGGTGTGGGTCGTGGGTGGGAAGTACTGATACCCCATGGGGTGCGGTGTGGTCCTTTTCGTTAAAGAAAATCCTGGGTACATACATTGGGCATCCGTTTACAGCAGCTGCTTCGTGGGATGCTTTACGCCCACGCCTTTACCGTACGGTGGGATTCTGGAAATCAACGCACTCGTACACTACTTACCATCAGCGTGCTGTCATTGTACATCGTTACCTCTTGCCACTTTGTTTCTTTACCTGGTCTTCTACTGTACTGCCTACGTATCGTCTTGATCATATCAAAAGTCTGAGTACATCGATGATTTGGACCACTAAGCACTGGGTTGCGGCGGCGACGCTCAACCTTTCACAGGAGCACGGAGGCATCAATTTACCAGATGTGCACATGTATTATCGTGCTCACCGACTTGTTTCCTTTCTTCGGGTCTTGGTTGCTCCCACTCCGTCCCTTTCTTCTACCCTTGATGTTCTCTCTCTTCACGATTCATCTTTCTCCTTTCCCCTTTATCTCAAGATGGATTCCTTTTCTTCTTCTTCCATTAATTTTTCTTCTGTTCTTTCTGAAGCTATGACGTTGCTCCACGCTCTTCCTCTTTCCCGGGCCCCTCCGACCACCACCCTTGATCTCTTGGATGAACCTCTTTTCTTTTCCACCCTCGTCCATTCCTCCCGACAGCCTTTTTTTTTTCTTTTGCCTTCCTGGATCCGCTCCGGTATACTAACTGTTCGCACACTCGTTAATCCCTACTTGACCTGGAAATCCCTTACTTCCTTATTTTTCAATCCTTCACCTTCCCATGCTACTGATTATGCTCTTCTTCGCTCTTCCCTCGGTTTTCTTTATAAATCTCTCGTCAATTCTCATGGCCTCGTCTCTGTCCTTGGTCCCAGTCTCCCTATTCCTTTTTTTTCTCTCTATTAGAGGTGTTTCTGTCCCTATTCTCTCAGTTTCCACTGTTTCCTTTTACCGTTTCTTTCGTACACCTATCGCAGCTCCGCACCCAATTTCTGATGTTCCTTCTTCCCTCATTCAGGCCATCTGGTCTGCCTCTTCTTCTCCTCGTTCTGCACCGTTGGAGTTTAACATTCACTGGCGATATCTCCACCACCGGCTTCCTGTCCCTCTTCTTCTACCCCGTATGTCTCTTCTTTCTTCCTCCATTTGCCCATTTTGTGAGTCCATAGGAGATATCGACCATATGTACTGGCATTGTCCCTTCCTGATTCCTGTTTTGCATTGTGTATTTCGTTTCGTGAACCATATCACTTCTCGCAATCTACCTTTTCTCGCCTATTCCTGGTTGCTTTTAACGAAGCACCCTCCATTTCGTTTGCCGGACCTTTGCGCCTTTCTGTTTGTTTTGGTGAAACAAGCAATATATATCTATCATCTTTATCTCCGGAATGCCGCAGACTCTGCTAATCCACCTATTGCGAGTGACAGAATCCTCACCTATTTTCGCAGCCGTTTAACATCTCGCCTCCGCCTCGAATATGCAGAAGCACAATCAACTAATTCTTTAGCACGGTTTCGTCCGGTCTGGGCGCAGGACGCCGGTTGGTCCCGGATTGATGGTACCACCATTAGTCTATCGTTTTAACCACTCAGTGCTTCTTGCAAGTTAGAACGTGAGAAGTTTTCTTTGCTCTGTAGCCTTTTGTTTGTTGTTTCTCCCTCGGATTGTCGGGACTATTGTGCTACATTTAAATTGCATTAAGAGGAGAATTATTTTGGAGCTTTCCTCCTGACACAGGTTATCCACCATGTGTTGTTCTATTATGGTGGTGTCCTCATGAGTTTGAGGACTCTTGTTTTCGAATGCGTTGAATGGCCTGTTCTAACCATTTCATTGCTGTTCTGTGTATGTGTTCTGTAGTATATTTGTCATGGAGCTGTAATCCCCAGCAATTCGTATTGTATCTTGGTACTGTGCTGAACCATTGACTTGCCTCAATATTACTATGTTCTATTGTACCATGTGCTAATGGAGGAATTGTTATGTATATATGATTATTGTTTATAAATTGTGCATTTTCTGGATGAGTTGATTGATGCCATGGAAATCGGCTGACTCTTACGTTTCTCACTATGACATAACCCAGGGTTCGTTATGCTAATTTATTTGCTTATTTCCTAGTACTTCTGTCTTGTTTTTTGCCTCTACCGTATTGTTGCATTTTGCTTATTTCCTTAGTTATCATTATATTGTTTTTCATGTACTGTTTTGCCGCCGTTTTTGTTTTTGACTATGTTGCGTAATGTGCAAACTTTCAGTGTATTGTATAGCGGACGGGTTTTCTTTGTGCTCACGTGTTTTATCTGTTAATCACCTGCATAACTCCTTGCATGCGGCATTTTTATAATTTTTCTGTTTTTTGAGATTTGCACATGTGTTTTGTTTTTTATAGTGTATAAGTTTGTTGTGTTTCCTCCCTGTGATTTTGCATTGTGTTTTTTATAAATTGATTACCTATGTCGACCACTATGTTTTCCTGTAAAATTTGCACCATGTTTTGGTCTATTCATGAGAGATTGTTGGCAATGCATTCGCCACTTGAATCTTTTAACTTTATGTTTTTTCCGGAGGCTAGTTTTGCTCCGACATATGTAGTTCTCATATATTTTTATCAAATTAATCCTTGAGGTACCCTATGTGTTCTTATTCCTTTAGCTTAATGTTTTGATTTCTATGTGTACAATTGTAGACACTGTTATAGTTTCTCACCCGTTTTAACTTACTGGTTTCTTTCCGGATGGGGGTCCTGCTCCAGCATTTGTAATTATTCATGTTTGTTCTCAAGTGATTTCTCATGTTTTAACAGCGCGTATCATTCTGTAATGCTTTTAGGCCAATAAAGATTGTTTGAACAACAGCCAGGCCGCCCCGGTGGCGCAGTGGTCTAAGGCGCTGGCCTCTGATCATTCGTCTGTAAGGGGTCCGGGTTCGAATCCCGGGCAGGCATGGATGTTGTGTTCGTCTTACGGCACTGGCTCTCTCCCTTCCCTGGATCCAGTGACCCTAAATTAGGGACGGGCGACTGCTTATAGCCCATTAAGTTGCTCACGGTGGTCGTTGAACCTCCAATCAAAAAAAAAAAACAAAAAAAAAAAACAGCCAGTTTCGAGCTCTCGTAATATGACTTTGTGAGTGAGTGTTTTCGTGTTTTGAGTGGTTCCTTTTGTTCCAGCCTTCAGTTAAAGGTCAGGGGCTTCGTTTTGATTTACTTCCCGAGCTGGTGCGTGCTTATTTTGTGTTGTTTCTTCGTTTGTTTACGTTTTGACCGGGCCGGTTGGCCATGTGCGGGCGCCGCCATTAAAGATGGACACTTCCGGAGGTGAGGACAAGTTTCCCGACCTCACTTCCGATGGTACTCGTTCTTTTTCTTCCATGCCTGGCTTTGCCACCCCGGTGGCGCAGTAGTCTAAGGCGCTGGCCTCTGATCATTCGCCCGTAAGGGGTCCGGGTTCGAATCCCGGTCAGACATGGATGTTGTGTTTGTCTTACGGCACTGGCTCTCTCCCTTCCCTGGAACCAGTGACCCTAAATTAGGGACGGGCGACTGCTTATAGCCCATTGAGTTGCTCACGGTGGTCGTTAAACCTCCAATCAAAAAAATGCCTGGCTTCACTACGCCGTCTTCCCCTTCCGGCGGAGTTCAGCTGCCTTCCAATGATGCTTCTTCTCGCTACCCTCCTGCTGTGATGTCACCGATCAGCTCGATTTCGTCAGCGCTCCTCATGGATCCTGTTAACATGGACACTATTCCTGCTGCATCCCCTGGGCCTATAGCGTCGTGCCAAGCGGCTCCACCTTCATATTCAGCTGCGACCACAAAATTTCGTCCTGCTGTTGCTGAGATGTACACTAATGCAACTAGTTTGAAATCTCACCTTCACCGTGTTGGGAACTCTTTCCAATTGGGCATTCCAGTAGCTTCAACAGAAGGACAAACCTTCACTACAATCCTGGATCGAGGAGTTTGTTTTGTCGCCTTGCCGAATACACCTCTCTATGCGTATGAAGACGCCCTAAAAGGTATGCTTCCATATCATTGTATTCAATTTATGGCACGTCGTCCTACTATTGTAATTGTTTATTTTAAGAAAGCTGAATATGCTCATGAAGTTTTTTTGAAGGGTCTCGCTATTCGAGATCAGCATTTGTACCGTGATCCCGTTGCACATCGTCCTGTGACTGTGTCATTCTATCCAGTGCCACCAGAAGTGTCAGATTCCATGTTATATGTTGTTGCTTCTAGTTTGGGTCGTGTTGTCGGCCCGATACGCACCCATTCCGCAGTGCCCGCCAAGCCGGATGGCCGAGCGGTCACACGTTCTATCCAAGGAGCTCGACGAGTTGCACGGATTGTATTCCCTACACAAGATTCCTATTGAAGCCTGTCCCACTCAGTACAATGTTAAATGTGGTGATCATGTGAGACGTATTGACGTGCTTACCCAATTTCACTGTGGAAAGTGCAAAGAATTTGAACATAAGCAGACAGAGTGTAGATATGTCTCCTCTCGACCGCCTACTACTCTGGATCGTTTACCTACTTTTCGGAACGCAGAGCTAGCTGTCTCTGCCCGTCCTTCCTCAGCATCTTCCAAAACGTTGGATGCTGAGTCGGCAGTACCTCAACCACTACCTGTAACTGTTGCTCACTACCCTGATCTTCCATCGACTGCACCTTTCCGCACCCCTGATGTTCCTGGACATTCGGATGGTGGCAGCGGTGTTTCAGATGCTAAGGCTTCAACCGCAGATTCAGAGGATACATATTGCAGTACTGGTGACCCTGCCCTCAGTGATGGTTCTGTGGCAGACTCAAGACCTCGAAATGAGAAGCGACTGGCTACCCGCTGTGGCGGCGCGAAGGCTAAACGCGAAAAGCCTCCTGGTGACTCCTTGTGCTTCAAGTAGGAAGCGTCCTTCTCCAGCTGCGTTCAAAGATTATGAAATGTCGATGGACCTTGAGGTGTCCTCCGGTGTTCCTCCCTTTGATGATTTTGACCAACAGCTGCGGCATTACAAAATATTAGAGCAACCTTTATCTCATAAGAAAATTTATAATTTGCTCTGCTTTGATGTGAAAAGGCCTGCAATAAAAGCTCTTGTTCTTGAAGCGGGTGCGATACAGCTCACCCATGTGGCAGCAGCTATTCAGAGTGTGGACAAAGCTTCTGGTGATTATGGCGAACTTGTTGTAACGATTCCCCGCCAAGTAGAGAAGTTTAAGGCTGTTACTTCCACAATACATCAGCCGACAGTGGATTTGACTATTCCAGATCACGACGTTTAATTGTAGGGGTTTTGCTACCCCGGAGGTTAACTCTCTTGTGTACGAGGATTTGGTTTCTGCCCAGGCAGATCTTCTACTACTACTGGAGACTAACTGCGATGCACATACCCCGTACCATTTATGGCGTACATGGCCATATACCTTTTTCCATGTCTACCGTTTTGGGAGACGGGGTGGTGTAGCAGTTGGTGTGCATCACCGTCTGTTGCATCGCTTCTTGTCTTATGCAGTTCAATCTATATCTCCGGGTCGACTACAATGTGTTTCGTTTACTACTGATAATGTTACCTATCATGTGCTGAACGCACATTTCCTGCAGAATGAATCTCTGGTGGAAACCTCTTGTGATTGTCTTCGAGACGCCCTTGCTGCTCTTCCCGCTTAGGATTTTGTTATCCTGGTTGGGGATTTCAACTGTACTCTCGAGCCTTCCCTCGATAGGTGTTCATCGAGAGGTGAATACCGTCGTAATCTCCCATCTTTGCTTTCACCTATTATTCATGACATTCAGCTTGTTGACGCTTTTCGGAATTTACGACCAACTGACATTTCATTCACGTGGTATGGTCCGGTGACACTTGGCTCTCCATTGGCACGACTTGATCGTTTGTATGTCTCGACGACGACGACTCCGTCCTTTACAGACGTGGTGCACCTTCCTACGGTTTACTCCCACCACTGTGCAGTATGTCTCACTGTCTGTGAGACTTCTACACCTTATCGTACACGTCGCACGTGGACTCTTGATGATGAGCTTCTCACGGACTCTGGATTTTGTGCCGCAGTAAACCAATTTCTGGCCGATAAGCGATGTCTTAGACTCAACACCGAGCGCTCTGCATCTTTGGTTGAAGGATAAGAGTGATCTGCAGTTCTTTGTTCGCAATTACTCCTTTACTGTTTGTACCGAACGTTTCCAGAAGATTGCCAATCTACGAGGTAATCTGTCAATTCTGACTCCGGCACACCCTATGTACACCGTGTATCAAAGTGATCTCTCTGTACTTCTTAAACCATTGGCATGGCAAGCTGTCCGGCGGATGCTCTGGCGTCATATCTCCTCGTCTGCGCAGTCGTATGAATACTTTGCTAAAATGGAGTCTAAGAAACGAGACTCATCCTCCATACGACATCTCCGCCTCGCTGATGGTACCGTTACCGATGATCAATCCGTCATGTGTTCCCATGTTCGGAATGCCTTTGTGGACAAGTACCAAGTGGTACCGCAGACTACTGATCTTTCTTCTTCCTCGCTTCTTTCTAATCTCCCTCAGGTCCCAGCTCACCTTTGCTCTTTCTTACAATCGGATTTTCCCCCTTCTGAACTCCAAGAGGCGTTCGCGTCTCTGAACCCGCATGCTTCTCCAGGACCTGACGGTCTTCCACTTTCCTTTTACCGTGCTTTCTTTCCGTCCTTACTACCCTTTCTCTCCGCATGTTTCTCTTGTGCTCTCTCTTCTTCTGCGTTAGCGCCGGACTTCACTGTAGCACATATTACTCTCCTGCCTAAAAAGGAGACCTTTTGGACTTGACGAATTGGCACCCCATTTCAATTCTCAACTTAGATTATAAATTCTACACTAAATTGCTTTCTCGCCGACTAAATACTGTCCTTCCTTTTCTTGTTTCTCCCGACCAGTCATACACTGTGCCTGGTCGGTCCATTAATAATAATACCACTTTTCTAATTCTTCTT